>OX439131.1:23575902-24215902 GCA_949318235.1 Ecdyonurus torrentis
TTTTTTTTTTTTTGTAACTGGAGTAGCATTTTAAAACAATTGAAACCATGAGATCCTGCTTCCATAGTAACTTTAAAGGGACAGTTGGAACATTTTGGATCGTGCTAATAAAAATTGCTTCTATTAATAAAATTAGGTTTAAAGTTACTACTTCTAATAAGTTTACCTAGATTTTTGTCACATATTTAGTAACAATTGCGATTGCTAACAAGATCACACATTTTGTCACTACCTGCAAAGGTCTCAAAAATTTACATCAACATCACTCAATGAGATTAGTTGCATGCACATAAATTCTATGTAAATGAAGTTATTTTAATTAGAATATTGTGAGGGAATATTTTAGGAACGGCCGTGGGTTAATTTTCAAAAATTGATATGAATTAAAATACCCATTAAATACAATGAATGTAAAATGTGTCCCCAACTACCCCGGTCTATACTAAATGTTATATTATACTATACATTACACATATATTTGTTTTCTGTTACCAACAGTTTTTTTTTCTCCATAAAAAAACCACAATATTTACAAAGCACAAACATTTTAAATTTTGGATTCTTTTTATGCATTTATATATAACAACAGTCCACGTTTTATAAATCTTTGGATTACGTTTTACAAAAGCTTAATATATTTTTTGCATTGAAATTTTATGTTTAAGTCTTATAATTTGTAGGAAAAAGTGTATATTAATTATTCATTGATAAAGAAAAAAGAAAAAATAATAATGAAAAAATAAAGTTACTTATTATTATTATTACAAAACATTATTATTATAGTTCTAAAATGCTATTGGCTAAATCACGTCTCTCTCTCTCTCTCTCTCTCTCTCTCTCTCTCTCTCTCTCTCTCTCTCTCTCTCTCTCTCTCTCTCTCTCTCTCTCTCTCTCTCTTGTTTTTTAATGAAAAAAAAATGAATTTATATATATATATATATATATATATATATGTGTATATTATGGTAAATATTTTTCTGTAAAGCATGCATATGTAATATTAAACATTACATATAATACATACAAAATTTTTGTTTAAAATGTTTTTAGTTGTGCTATAATATGATTGCTGTCTCTGTGATGATGGTAATGATTATACCACACTAAATGTAATAACCTCTATAGATTAGCATATCTCTTTAATGTGTGGAAATGTTATGTACAATATACGTGATCTTTTAGGGCTTTTTTTTTTTTTAAACCAAAATTTGTATAAATGTAAATTTAAATTATTTTTTCATAATTATACTTTTTTTTTTAAATAAAAATGTATGTTGATATTTTTAGCGAGATTTTTAACATTAATTTTATACTATTTTTTATAACTCAGAATATTGTTAAATATAAAACATAACATGCACTTGTATTTCAAATAAGTCACCAACAAAGAAAAAAAAAAGCATAAAGGAATGGTATAACAGACGTAGTATTAGAAAGAATATCATATTATCTAAAAAAAATTACATAAATTTCGCATAATCAAATTTTACTTAAGTTTGTTCTATAAACTACACACAACTCTTGAACCAGCTTTGAAATTTGTCTTTTGTTAAAAACGTCTGATCATGACGTCATTACCTGTTTACTACACTTATTTATAATGGTTGATCATTGTTATTTTTTCGTTTGTACCTTTAAACCTATACTTACTTTTATCGGCTCAAAAAACAAGATCAACCAATGAGTGTGTCCTATTTTGTTGGTCATCCAATCGCTGTTAATAAGATTCACTATACTTTACATAACAAACTTTATGATACTATTTATAAAATACCTATAAAGTTTTATTATAACTTAAAAATAAATACAACTCTTAATGGTGTTACCAGTGTTTTGCTGTTTATAAAATTTCTAGCTCTGATAATAAATCAAATGCGATGTCAGTGCTGTTTAAGGTCAACAGACCGCAATTTTGTATATACATGAATGTTAAAATACTTATTTTTGCTATTTTTAAATGTTTATTTATATATCTATAAATAAAATAAGATTTGTGAATGTATCAAAAATAACTTATAAAAAAACATAAAATAAATTGAAATCATTGAATGTTTATTGGTAATCTAAACAAATCGTTATGTTTGCTTTAGTTTTTTTGTATGTAATAAGTATTTTTAGTGTAGTAAAAAGAAAAACAATAAAATTAAGAAAGAAGAAAAACTGATTGTATATTGATAGGCAATGCGTGTTCAAAGCTATCAAAGAAAAATCAATCAAAAAGCTCAGCTTTGTTTTATTTTATATTGCTTTACTTTAGGTTTTGCATTTAAAAGTTAATTTATTTTCTAATTAAAATTTTATTGTCACAGTTTTTTTTATCAAAGTACACATAAATTTGTAACAAAGTATCATTTCTCTTATTCTGCTTAAGAAATAAAAAAAAGCTGCAAATTAAAAATAATAATAATATTAAAAACTCAAAGGACTTATACATAAATAACAAGCAGACTCAGCAAGTATTATTACAATGAAATATTAAAAAAAAAAAAAAAAAAAAAAAAAAAAAAAGAGTAATCTGATACACAAAAACGCATAAGCTGTTTAAAAGTTGCTGTCTGAAACAAGATTAAAAATTTATAATTTTTGAAACATTGTAAATTTATATATTTTATACCTTTTGCTTTAAAGACTGGATTATAGTTTTCAGATTTCATCTTTATAGAACAAAAATTATTTTTCATACTATAATATTACATAATATGTAATTTCATTTTAACTTTAATAGGATTTAAAATGAAATTCAATATCGTTATAATCATTAATTAAATTAAATATTACAAGTCATTACAAATTTAAGTGTAATTATGTCGTATTCAGTTTGCATATTAATTAATATCGGATACACTTTAATATTTAATAAATTTACTCTACATTAATATGTATAACATAATACATACAAGGGGCAATTTGATTGAAAAATTAAATTATCAACGATAATATAAATTAACAAATCATTTTAAATTAAATTGATATATTAAATTCAAATTGCTTCTTTTATTTTAATTAAAATTAAAAAATAATAATAATAATTTTATTATTATTATAAAAATTTTGAACAATATTTTATTATTATTATTATTATTGTAGTAAAATTTATTCGTTTGGAAACATTTTACTATTAAAAATAAGTTACAATTTATGGGTTAACCACTCAACACATCCTATCTTTCCAAATGAGTAACTTTTTATTATATATACGAAAACTTTATTTTATTTTTGTATGCAAACATGATATTATACGTGTAGAAAAAGCTTTAGAAAGTACGTATTATTATTATTATTATTATTATTACAATAAAATATTGTATTCATATCAAGCATACATAATATAGGATTTTTGAAGGTAAATTTGTTACATATTTATTTTAGTAATTTTGAAGAAAAAATTTAATTATGTGTTAAGTATGTTTACGTGTTAAATTAGATGTGTTTCTTGTCTTATGAAAATTACGCTTGTATGCATCTCTCTCTCTCTCTCTCCAAACACACACACACACACACACACACACACACACACACACACACACACACACACACACACACACACACACACACACACACACACACACACACACACACCACACACACACACACACACACACACACACACACACACACACACACACATATATATATATATATATATATATATATATATATATATATATATATATATACAAACACACACAACTGTGTCTTTCCGCATCAATCTCACTGTTATAATTAAGTTTATATGAAAAAAAAAGTTGACAATAACAATTGTTGACGTAAATAGAATATGAACGTAACGGTATAAATTGTACATGCATATTTATTATAAAAGAGAGAAGAGAGAAAGACAGAGAGAAAGAGAGTTAGAGAGAGAAAGTTGTATATAGAATCTCGTTTGTTATTACGTTACTTTAAGCATAGTTAGTTGTTTCTGCTTTTGCATTCGCCTCGCTAATTCCACGCTAAATTAATCCATGTTTCCTATTCTATCACAAAGTATATAGCAGTATATAATATATATATATATATATATATATATATATATATATATATATATATATATATATATATATATAACAGTATAGTTTCAGAAGTATAATAATATGAATGTCGCGCAGTAATGTACAAGCGTCGGCTGTTGCTGTCTATACTTGTATATCTATATGTATATTATATACTTCAAAAACTTCAATATATAATATAACAAAACTTTACCCGTGAGACTCATGTACAGTATATGCTGACTATATATAATATGTTATAAAAGTTTTTGTCTTAAAGATGGATGATAATGAGACAAATATGCTTATTATATTAATATTGTGTACAATGCAGTATATGGTTAATGCATATCCGTTGGATGACTATAAATATTATGTAAATTGGCAATTGTTTTAAAAAAGCAATATATTTTCAAAGGTTTTCTTATGTAATTACAATTATATGTAAAGTAAAGGTTTAAAACAGGTAATTTTGTAAATTATACGTAAATTAAGCTCTTTTTTTTTCTTCCGTACATCTGTACTTTTACTAAGTGCTGCATATCTTGCATAATGTAAATCTTAGATGCAAAAACTTAAGCTTGTATTTCAGTTTTTATTTTTATTTACATCAAACATGGATAAAATAATTTATGTAATTTATGTCATAATTCCATTTATGGAATTTTAATATAGTAATATTCATATCGTATATACAATATGAATATTATGAATTAATGAATTATGATAATGCAACATATTTGTTATGGTGTGCAGCATAAGATTCATTCAATATAACCTAATTTATGTTGTTATGAATTTATTGTTGAAATATTGCTAGCTAACTTTTTACGTATTCATTTTTATGTATTCATTTTGTATAATAAAATAAGCTAAAGTTTCATTCGTTTTATGCAATGATTATGGGATATTTTATTTCAAAAGTTGACTTTTACCAAAATAATAATCATTTTTGGGGCTAAGTAAGGTGTTTAACGTTATAGTATTCTATTGATTTTGTACAGTACACATTTGTTTTATTTGAGTCTATTTTTATTTTAAAATACTTAGGTAAAAATATTTTTTAAATTCTTGTTTTTCTAGAAATAGATAAAAACTACATTTTTTATACAGTATGTATAATATTATTTGTTTTATGTAGTAATTTGACATTTATAAATTATTATACAGAGAATACAAACTTTATTATAAAATAAAATTTTGAGAACTGCTTTTCCTGAATATGAATATTCTATTGTCCTAACCTTTTATCTATTTAATTTATTCATATGAATAACCTAAGGGTCGTTAAATATTGATTCTAAAATTCATCTATCTTACTTTCTGGCCACATGCCTTTCTTACTTGCTTACATAGTTTGCATTTATCTTTATATTTAATTGATGTAAAACACAATTTTGCTTTATGACAATTTATAGAATTTACATTTCTCTTTTAAAGTAATAATTAGTATATAACTTCATTTATATTAAACTATATATATTATAATATTTATTATTCTTGTTAGAATATTGAGATTTCTCTTTACTATTATTTAACAGATAAATACTAGTACGAAGGCAATTACTTAAACTGCAACATTGATCAAAGCGTAAGTTTATTTAGTCATTAAGTAAACAAATCACATTCTAGCTTTGTTGTTTACTTAATAACTTAATCAAAATAATTAGTAATTAGCATTAGAAATTGTGTTTGTTTGAATAAAACAGTATTATAAATTTATTACGTTATCTGATAATTTAAAAAAATAACTATATTTAAAATGCATTTGTATAATAAATACGTAGTATCTAATTTGATTAATATTGCTGAGCGCCGAGATATGAGAGCCCCTACAAGATATGCAATTTGCGCGGTAGATATAACCCAACGGTTGCATAATCACAAGGATACATTTACAAGCTTCATAACCAAGCAACTGGTTCAAAATTTTTTTTTTTAATAAACTATATATTTCTAAAATTTGAATTTACATGCTAACTCTCTTTTTGTCTTTTGTTAATTTTTTTACTATTAAAATTGTAATTGATTCTTTATTAATCTGCTAAAAAAACAGAAAAAAATTTAGAAATAACAAAAAGTTCATTACAAGTACAAACATTGTGGTTTGAAATATTATTATAAACTACTCTCCTTTTCAATACTTGAGGCTATTTGAAAACATAATATATACCGTATCACATTTTAATTCTACGAAAAATACCTTTTTTGAAAGTAAAAAAGGTAAAGAGATTATTTTCATTATTTTGTATTTCTACCACGATATTGTTCTATAAAATATAGTATGTTCCACACCACAATACCAAAAACATTTAATATAATGTAAAAATTTGATTTATCTTTTATAATATATTTTTTTGATATTTTACAATGTAAGGTTTGTTGTATTACAATTTTTTTTTTGGCATTATGCCATATGTTATGTTAAAAAAAAAATTGACGTCTACATATCGTTTCCAATGCTTGCGCACGTATAATATAAAAAAAATAAAAAGATTGAGAAACATTGTGCTATTTCATTTGAATAAAATAAAGCATGGTCTTCCTGCGTGTTTAAAGTTAATCTTATTTTTATTTTATTATTATTATTTTTTTTAGTTTGCGTGAGTTTAAAACAACGCATTATTTTGTATGTTTATATTGAAGACAAACTCAATTATTATTACATATGGAAAGGAAAAGGGAAAAATAAATAGAGCTTATAAAAAAAAGAAGTTATTATAGTATTATACGTAGTCACGGTTTGGTCAACTTTAAATCTATAATACACATTCAAAATCTAATAGGTTAGTTATGTACATGAGTTTTTAATCTTATAACTGTTGAACAAGGATAAATTGTGATTTACTTTTGTTTTCTTGCTTGTACGGTATGTATAAATAATAACAATAAAACACAATTGAAAATGAAGAAAAAAAAATTAAGATCTGAAGAAATGAAAACAATAAAATAACATAAACTTATGTGTATATTAATAAGTTTGTTTATTTTTATAAGTTTATTAAGTGTTTATGTAAAGAGTTATTTAATTATAGAGCTTTCTTGGTAACAAACACTTTCTTAACGAAACTTCATAATATGTTACACAAAAGTTCTTCTAGTGACCTTTTTTATTAAACTAATTAATATAGAATTACACAATAAAGTCATATTTACTCATTGTTAGTGCAATGATTTAACTGTAAAAAAAAATACACAATACTTATATTAGCCCGAATCAAGCAACATTTTATACATAATAACGTAATTTTAGCAATATTAAATAATAAGTTCAATAATAATAATGTGCAGTATAATTAATTATGTGATTCTAAATTTTTTTTAAAAAAATGCTCTAAGACATAAATACAGCACAAAAAAAAAAAAAAAAAAACGCAATGTCTATTATCCGTGTACATGTAATTCATATTAAAAACCATTCTAATTTTGCATATAGTAGTAAATATTATTGCATAATCCAAATATTGATTGGTTAAAACAATACCATGGTATTGACATTCTAAAAATAAACATATACAAATTCTACAGCTATAATCAAATCCTGTAAAATTAGAACAAATTATAGATATATGAAATTTTGAATGATTATTAGTTAGATTATTATTAAGTATCATCAGCTTATATGAGATATATACACATAGTATAAGATTAAATCAACATTATTTTAGGGATTGTCATATAAGTTGATATACTCTATTACTTTTGTATTAGTATTATAATATAGGTAACCTAACTAACACTATATGAACAAGTTAAATAGAGAGTTCATCGTATGCATGTCACATGGGAACGTATACTCATGACATGCCATGAAGTATAATGTTTTGTTATATTATACAGTATACAGCAGTAGTGTGGTATGATATATATATATATATATATATATATATATATATATATATATATATATATATATAGTATATGGGTGAGAGGTTTGATGATAAAACGCGTTCATGTAATAATGACTTCCTGTGTGACATCATTAGTACAAAATTCTTTGATATTGACACTCTCACTCTCACAACGTCTATATTATCACACTTCCACCTTTTTATCGTATATTATGTTTCACTCATGAAAAATTTAGTGTGTAACTAATTTATGAAAACTTCAATCATCATAATCATCGGTGACACTAACTGTCATTTTTTTTTTTTTTTTAAATAAAATTTTTGCTGTGTTGATTTTTTTCTATACAATAAATTTTGTGTGTGAAGGTTTTTTAAGTATTGAATACTTCTTAAACATGTCAGCCTATTTTTAGTACATCAATTAGAATTTTAAGTTTTTAATATTACATAAAAATTAACACTGCTCATCTTAAAAAATGTCAACATTTGTAACGGTTTAAAAAGTAATTTTAGAAATATTTGCTTTAAAAATTAAAGGAAGAATAAAATATGCACCAAAAACAAACATTTTTTTTATGGTTAAATGTTAAATGTAATTCTCAAAGCTATAAAATCCTACTACACGGACCGCATACGTAATAATGTTTAAATATTTGCGATGTATTACGAGGATTCTTACGAGAAATGTTAAGTTCAATTGTACAAAACATAGTACATTTTTTCACCCAACGAATTATTGAACTGGACGCTCTGAGTATTTCTATCCTGTAAGGTAGGCAAATTGTTGAACACAAATTATTTTACGATCCAAAATTGTGGATATTACTGGAATATTATTATTTAGAATACATATTGAAACAATATTTCAGTTAGCTTTGTCTACTTAGTTGAATTAACTACTTTTAAAATTTTAAATGGCATTTATATAATATATTAATATATTATATAAAAAAAGCTTAAATTTATGCATTACATAAACATTTTCTAACTTTTAAACTGCGTAGAATAATTTAACGTAACAATTTTTTGTTTTAAATTATTTAATTTATCATTCTTAATAAAGTATTGTTAAGGAGACAAAACACGGTACATAATGAATTTTTGTAATTTAATTTAAAAAATAAAATATATGAAAATAAAAAATTCTTTTGAGCCCTTTTTTTTGTAGAATTAATTAAAAATGTTTTAGATAAAAAAAATAAATTAATACAAAAAGTATTTTTATATCATTAACGAGAGCTTCATTATAAGATTAAAAATTTCAACTTTTTGCAATTTCTGTTTTCATTCTTTAGTTTTTTTATTATTATTATTATTTTGGCCTTTTTTTTATGGAACTGACTTTTTTGTTTCTTTGAAGTTTTATTCATCAAAGGTTACCTTTGGCACTGTAAACAATACAGTTTATATTTATACTTTTATAAATGCCTGACTAGTTGCTTTGTAGTTTAAATCTAAATATTTATATTTATATATAAAACTCACTAGATAACATACAGCGATATAAAATATGAAGAATTATTTTGTTCTTTGTTTAGTTCTGTGATTGTGAAGATGATTATTGTTGTAGTTTAGTTTTAGTAGAAAGAGATTGAAAGGCGTGAAAAGAAGAGAAAAGCGAGAGACAGAGAGAGAGAGAGAGAGAGAGGGGGGGGGGTCAAAAGCAGAAAATAATGAGAGTAAATTTTGATGAGCACAGGTGTCCATCCTTGGTAACGATCGATTTTATGACTAGCTACCTAAAACAAAACAAAGAGAAAGAGAATGAAAACAGAGAGAGAGAGAGAGAGAGAGAGAGAGAGAGAGAGAGAGAGAGAGAGAGAGAGAGAGAGAGAGAGAGAGAGAGAGAGAGAGAGAGAGAGAGAGAGAGAGAGAGAGAGAGAGAGAGAGAGAGAGAGAGAGAGAGAGAGAGAGAGAGAGAGAGAGAGAGAGAGAGAGAGAGAGAGAGAGAGAGAGAGAAATGATGAAGAGAAGTAACGACAAGGTTTGGAGTGAAAATAAGACAAAGAAAACAAGTTGAGAAGTAGAAGAAGTGACAACTAGAGCTAAATAACGCTTGGCTTAGTTGTCCTGCTTTGTGACGTTATGTCAACTGCAGAATGACCAGACAACGTTACGTTTGCCACCACAACCACACTCGGACTGTCTCATTACCACACACTTTTCCTTTACACTTCCTAACCACTAACACTCCACTACAATACATATTTTCTCTATATATGAGTGTTTTTTTCTGTTTTTTTTTTTTTTTTTTTTTTTTTTTAGCTAATATTATCCTGAGTCATCATTTATGTTGGACAATAATACCAACAATAACAACAACAGTAACAAAGAAAGGGTATAAAATTTATTTTTATTTCCTTTGTTCATAGTTAAGATAACGTTGAAAAAAAAAGAAAGAAAGAAAGAAAAAAAAAAAAAAAAAAAAAAAAAAGGAAAAGTCAACCAACACCCCCTGTATATGTTGTAAGATTCTTATTTTTTTCTTTCTATTTTTTGTATTTATAAGAATTTATATTATGAAGATGATATTCTCTTGGGAAAACTTTATTCTTATATGTGAGACAATAATAGTATCATGTATAGTAACTTTTATCTGTGTATAATATCACTTACATAGAAAAATAGAGAGTACACTAGATTAAATTGCTGTATAAATAATATACTTTTTTTCTTTCTTTAATAATTTATCTAACATTATAATGTTTCTTCTACCGCAACATTGTCACTACTTTTAGAGAGAGAGAGAGAGAGAAAGAGAGGAAAAAAAAGATAAGGTTCTATATTTACTATGGTGCATGCTCTTTCGACCTAATGACTTTGTAAAAGCATCGTTTTTATACTTTATACTAGTGGAATTTTGCCCATCAATTATCAAGTAGATTATTATACTCACTTAGAAATGGGTATAAGGTTGCATATATAGTGTTATTATTATATATATACTCTAATATTAGAGAGAGAGAGAGAGAGAGAGAGAGAGAGAGAGAGAGAGAGAGAGAGTACAGCACTTTAAAGACATCATCTTAAGAAACTAATAGTTACGCTTCAAGTAGCCTAAAGCTACATTACCAAAGAACTCTCCTTTTAACCTCTGTTAAATTTGCATAAGTAAAGAAAATTACGGTGAAGCTTGAAAAAGTAAAAGAAAAAAAAAGAAAAAGAAAGAATACTTAACAATGATTTAATGTAAACTGTTGCATGGTTGTTCCTTTTTTTTTTTTTTTTTTTTTTTTTTTTTAAACTTTGGTATTTTTTATAATGTAAATTATTATATGAGGGGTACTCAAGACTACGACATAAATTATGCTATGTTGCATAAAATTCTTGATAAAAATTTATGAGCTAACTTTTTTGTATTATGATATAAAAACATGAGTTTATTGCTATAATATTTTTCAAAAATGTTAATGAAGGATAATTATCTTTTGATTGTGAATTATTTATTTATTACACAAAGTAGAAGTGTAAAATAAAAAGTAAAGTTTTCTTTCAATGAAATTGATACAATAAAATATTACCATGTTATATTGCTAGAAGAAAAAATATATTATGCGTGTACAATAAAAATTGAAATTTTTGAAAGAAATCATTAAAATTTTGTAATAAAACTGTCAAGTATTATGAAAGATATAAAAAGTATTCTCTTTATACCATAAGAGTTTTAAATTATATATAAAAAAAATCATGTGAATTTTTTTTATGTTTTACTGACACTCTCTCTCTCTCTCTCTCTCTCTCTCTCTCTCTCTCTCTCTCTTGTTAGTTAAAATTTATTATTTTCAATGTAATTTGTGTAACGAACCTGATAAAAAGAATTTTATTATTCAAAAAGAATAGAAATGGGTTGTAAATTAGTGTTAAAAGTGTTATAGAAAAGAGAGGGTTGGTTACCACACTACAAAATGTTAGACAACATCTAGTTTATGTTTAACTACTTATAATACTGATTGAAATATGAGTGTTTAAAATCTTTTGTTGTATAAGTTTATTTCCCCCCTTCTCTCTAAAAACTAAACTTCAAATTTTAAAATATTAACTTTCGTGTTACAATAATAATCCTAGTGATTAAGTTTATTCCTAAATTAGATATATTTCTCCCCCTAAAAGCATTGTATTCAAGTCAGAAATAGTACAGTTACAAACAAATTTTGTTTTTAGATAAAAAAAAAAACGTCCCCAAAAAATATATTGTATCGTAAAAAATAACGTTAAAATCCTTTTAATTTTATTAACATTTTTAATTATATATCACTAGTAAAAAAAATCATTTCAACTAGATATTTTTTTAACATGCTTTATAATACTATTTTATTTTTTATAAAAATTGCTTTTTTGTTAAAATAAAAGACAAAAATTGTATTTAATCAATTACGTTGGTACACAAAAGACTCATCGTTCCATCAAGCTAATTGAAACGATGGGGATGTTCGTTCAGCCAACTCACACTACACTTCACAGATAGCTAGTTATCTATTTTATTTTTTTAAACTTCAGTTAATAAAGTTACTCATCTATTACAACAGATTAACTAATTAATTTCTAAAACAAAATGGGTTACTTGATTCAATTTTACTATCTAAATTTCTAATATTAACAGTCAGTTTAAAGGCACTAATAATTTTGAGTATAGTGTTTTTTTAATAAAATATTAACTTTATATTCATTTAAAATCTACAATATTTTTTTTTATTATAATTATAAATATTTTAATGTAATTTTGTTTTTATTTTATAGAAATATTGCTAATATGCTAAAAAAAACTAATGATAAAAAGTAAATTAGCTTAATAAAGTAATATGATATCTATAATTATTAAATCAACAAAAATAAATGGTATTATTTTCTTGGTACTGTATACTAATAAATTAACACATCTAAAAGTTTTTAGGGTGGATGAATAAGTCAGCAATTACTGAGAAAATCTTTACGAAGGGTGGTGAAAAGTTTTGTATATGCTTACGTTACGATACAAAAAGTAGTCAAGTCAGCAAGCAAAAGTATAGGGTGGGTTTTTGTATTGTATATGATGTGAGTAAAGTAGCTCTGGAGGCAATATACCATTGAGGCGGGGCAGGCGAAAGTAAAAGATGACTCGTCTGATGGTAATCTCAATTCGAATAAGTAAAGGGAAAAGGGGATGCTATATAACTATGATGTTCTGCTTTTCCATGTATCTAAGGGATAAAAGATTGTGTGACACCGCATTTTGGTGTTTCAGTATAGGTCAAAAACTTCTCTCTCTTTCTCTCTCGATACATGATATATATGTGTAATATAATCCAGTATTCTGTCTATACGGTCAAAGTATATAAAATGTGCTGATAGGCTATCACTGAAAAGAGATCTTATAAATTCTCACTGTCAGAGTTGTATGATGTTGAACATTTTATAAATAATCTAATTTTATCTGTATCACGTTTCTGGTCAACTGATTTTCATAATGTAATAGAAGTTATAATGAAATTCTAAAACTATTGATTTCTGTTGTATAGCATCAATATGAAATATACAACAATAAAAATATATATATATTTTTCTCTCTTTTCAAATCATATAAACAAAATCCTTTTACTTATATGTATAATCAAGTTTAATAGTAATAATAAATCATATAATTAAACATATGGTGTAAAAATACGTTACATAATATAAAAATACTTTTTAATACTCGTTCAGGACATTTCATTTTTCTAAAACTTTGCATGCCTCAACTTTCAAAATAAAAATATTGTCGATTTACTGGTGTAAAATAACAATATAAACGTAATATAAAAAAATATATTTCGTGCTAGTACAGCGTGTATAGCGCTACAATAGATACATGATTGCTTTTTGAAATTATTGGTGAAGCGTGAAAATTGGACTACATTAGTTTTGCGTTCGTATAATTTTATTTGTATTTTATTGTCACAAACTCTTTGTTATATTTTATGTGGTTAATTGCATACTATTAAAACATTATTTTTTATAATATAAAATGTAAAAAATAGTGAAACACACACAAAACTTTTTTTTTAACAAAAAAGCGTTGGCATTTTTTTTATACGCTAATTTTAATACTTTATATAATAACCTATATTAATATCAATAATAACAATAATAATAATTTAGTATTACTGTACTTTCATTCTTAATTATATATCTAAAATAATCTGCTATCGGCATTATATTAAATATGTAGTTTTTTACATATTAATATTTGAAATTGTTTGCATACTTTTTTTTTCTATGTTTTACTTTTCGCTCTTGTAATATGAATTATTGATGTTTTAAAAGTTTTAAATGTTAAACAAATTTTATGTTTTAGAAATGTAATATAAACTCTTTATCTCAACTTGTCGTTTGCGGTGAAGTTAACACATCCAATTAAAGTGTAAAGAGAGAAAGGAGGAAATTCATGGGGACATTTGAATCTATTACATAAACGTGTTTAAGAATAACTTTTTGAAAATATAAAGAGAGAGAGAGAGAGAGGACACTGAATAGAATTGATTTTTCTCTTTTGTTATTATACCTTATCAACACTTGTATAATCACTTTTATCAATCTTTTGAGCACTCAACTTTAATGGCTAATCTTGAAGTTCGATACTTCAATCAAAAAGATAACGAACTTGAACATCTAATCATTATTTTTAAATTTTATAAGTACTGTATAATGATTTTCTTTTCTTTTAGCTCAAATTTATTGCCTTCATTTTATCTGTAATACTGGTAAATTAAAGAAGGATAGATTTTGATATAGTAAAATTAGTGCTACATCATGTTTGTTTAGAACTTTTAGTTTTATTATAGAAATTTTTATGATAAAAATGTATAAGTAGCGTATACGTATTACAACCAATGTTTATAAAATAGAGTTTTAATTTTTAAACTCAATAAAATAATACATTATATTTTATATAATAATTTATATATAAATATTATTAATATAAATTAAAATGTTTAATAAAATGAATTAAATAAAATAATGAAACAAAATTTAATTAACGTTTAAAATTATAATTATAACATAACAACTATAACAACAACAACAAAAAATAATACAACTAATAAAAATTAAATGAAGCATTAGATTGTATACTCAATAATTCATGGGTTGTTAATTTTAAATTTTATTGATTGATTCAGATAAGAGACAACATGTGTAGAGAATTGATCTCTCTTACACTCTCTCTCTCTCTCTCCACTAAAGTTATATTTACGCTATGATCTGTTGCAAAAACCGAATACTTCAACAATGAAATACAATATCTTATTAAATAAATAACTATATAGTAAACTGGCATTATGAAATAAAAAGAATTAAAAAATTGTAACACAAATTCGTTTAATATAGTATTCTGTTTTTTTTTTTTTTTTTTTTTTTTTTTTTTTTTTTTTTTCGGATCAATTATTTTAATGAAAAAAACTGTCAATTTTATTCATTTCTATAATTTTTAATTCCTAAAATACATGAAATGGTACTACATACAATTATACTTATACCAAAACTTAACTGTCAAGTATACTTTTAATAACAAAACAACACTCTTAAAACTTGATTGAGGTTACAATTCTTTTAATCCTCGTTTTTGAAGTACGTACTTATGTAATATCATTCTGGAAAATAAAAGCTCAAAATTTTTTATTTATTTTTATTACTTTTTAAAAAAAAAAAGTTTGCACTACAAACATTCAATATCAAGTGAAAAATGTTTGATAAATTTTTAAGGTTGAAAATGAGATACTTTTGATTAAAAGTTGTTAAAGGATATTTTTTACTTTGTGATAGAACTTTAAATTAGTGATAATATCGTGTAAAGGGCTACGATTAAACATTTTTGCAAATTTTATTCCCATAAGGCTATAAGTTAATTTCAATTTTTTTTTTTCTTCTCTCCCTTATCTGATGGTCAAGGGCCCTGAAATTTATATTATAAATATATTCTAAAGCCAGTTGTTTGCCATTGACATTCAAATGAAATCAAAGAAGTAGAGGGTCAATTTGTAAATATAAGATACACGAGAGCCTTTTCAAACTACAGCCTTTCAAAAAAAAAAACTTCAATCGTCATGCAAACTTTGCTTAAGGGAGTAGGGGACCGACGTCGGCCATTAGACTCAACCTCAAAAAAACTCGTCAAAAAAATATGAAATTTTGCACAATGATACTTAATTGCAAAATTCAGTAAAAAAACTTCAGTGAAATTTTGCACAATGATACTTCAGCTTGAGACAATTTCAAATATATAAAAATTTTAGGGGGTCACCGTGCAAATTAATATATTTTATATTATTTTTTGAAAATTTAAGCCCATTAGGCCTAATGTTAATTTCAATAATTTTTTCTTTTTTTTGGGACGGTCAAACATCATGCAAGTTTTATCACGACTAGGTGTAACCCTTAGCTACACAATGACACCAAATTTAGACCCGAATACAGTTTTTGAGATATAAGGCCGGTACCCTACTCCTTTAAAGATAGTTTAGAACAGCTGGGAATATCATATGTATATAAAGCTCATAGTTTACTTTATAATTGATGCATGTATTTCTGAGTCAGCCTATACCATTACTTAATACTAAAACCACACGATCATCCTCACCGATATAGACAACTCTATAATAGAGCAATATTACAGTCTAATTGTTTCTATTTACAATTGCTTTGAATTTTTAATATGTTTCACAATATAAACTGACCTAGTTATTTATAAACTATGTAATGATATATTATATAAAATAATTATACGGTAGAATGTAACATATAACCGTTAATATTATTATGCATATTATATAAAATAGCTATAATTGGATATTGATATTAATAATTAAAGGTTATAATAGTTTATAAACGTACAAGTTTATTACATTTTTTTTTTTTTTTTTTTTTTTGCAATTCATTAATATTTACATAAAACAAAGAGCATGGATATATTATAAATATGTAAACATTAAAATCATTTGCTTTTTTTTTTTTTTTTTTTTTTTTTTTTTTTTTTTTTTTTTTTTTTTTAGTAGCAAAAAATAATAATATACATATAATGAAGTACACATTCAATTTTTAGAACTTTTTGAAACTATATTCTTTATACGGTATCCATATTTTACAGAAACAATAGCAACACACCTTTAAAAAAAATCTGATCGTAGAGAAAAAAAAGAAGGTAATATTATTTAAGGATTTGCTATTAAAAAAAAATCATAAATAAATACCCTTGACCAAGATTGAAATTTTTTTACTATTAAAACCCCGCGGGTAAATTGTTCTCACAAAAAAAAATAATAATAATGAAGGAAAAAAGGTAAAAATTATATGTGCATTTAACCAAGATTGAATTTTTTTTTACAATTAAAAGTCTGCGGATTAAAAAAATAATAATAAAATAAAATAAAAAACTTTTTCGTAAAGCAGTACGGCGTTCCTTGATTAGCAATATATTAGGTGAAAATTTAAAAAAAATGTAACAACCCCCCACTACCAAAAAAAAAAAAAAAAAAAAAAGCGATAGGAGATAGTTTAAAATGTTAATCTTATACATAGATGTATCATAATTTTGCTACAAAATGTCATCCATATCATAAATTACCTCTTTACATGACTAACACAATGATTTTGCTATTTCAAAAAAAAAAAAAAAAAAAAAAAAAATGAACATTTATATTGACCATGTTTATTTTCATTTACTTGATTATATTGGTTACCACAAACACCAAGAGATAAAGCTACTCAAATACTTTCTAAAGCAGTGGTTAACCAAACTGATGCTATCACTTCTCTTTCAATCAAAAACCTTATCTATAATATCTTGTGGGTTTCATATCAAATATATTTTTTATTGAAATATAAATAAACTTTTTTTTTTCACTATATAATTACCGTGAACTTGTGTTCCATAAGTTTTATATTAAACAGTAGTACAGAATTGACGTAAGTTTTTAAGTTTTCCATCTCTGTACATAGAGGAAAATTTCATAGGACCGTTCTTTCTGCTGCTTGCAAAATGATTACGTATGATGATGGTATATAGAACGAAGTACTTTTCAAAACGAAAATAATTTGCGAGATATGCAAAAATCTGAAGTGTCTCTCAAGGGATTTTTTTTCCTCCATCATATAATTTTTTTATATATATTATATAATATAGTCTACTCTTTTGATGATGTTTATGTCATTCACATTATGATGAAATCATGAAATAAACTCCTGCTTCATGAAGCGTATAGTATTTAATGTCAAAATTTTTATCTCCTATCATGTCATTATGGTCATGAGTTATATAATAAACAACAGATTGTATGATTTTAGTGTAAAAATCTGACCACATTATGTGATTAATGGGAGGGGGAGAAATCTTTTATATTTGGTAAAAATAAGCTGATTATTGTTGGGTCCTGTTCATATGGAGATCTATCTTTAGTGTGCAATAAGTTTGATTGTCTAACAGTAAGATCTCCATAATAATAATAATAATAATAATAATAGAGATTTATTGAAGACATTGTATAGGCATGCGAACAGTCAAAGTCACAAACATATATGAGAAAGTTGCTCAATGGGATAATTTAAAAGACAAAGCCCATCGATTTAATTATTGATTAATAATAAAGTAATAATAATAATAAAAGTAAACAATTTGCATGCAATTCATGCACAATGCAAATATTACTGCGTGTAAACAGGTCATTAGATATCAGATATGAACAACGTCTTATTTATTATTTTTTTAATATTTTACAAATTTCCAACTATTGTCTTTTAGATTTACATTTTTATTAATTGTATCTAGTAATTCATTGTTTATTGTGCTATTATAAAAACACAGCATTTCCGGTCATTTTTACAATTATTATCTCACGAAATACATTAAGTTTCAGATTAAATTGAAATAATGCATGAAATAATTTTTTTTTCAGTGTATAACAATATCATGAGTATAATAATATAGATTATACAGACTATTAACAATGTTTTCATTCATTTGAAACTAATCAACATTTTCTCATTCAGATGTATCATAAACATTAACAATATTGCATTTTGTAATATTTGAGTGAGAGAGAGAGAGAGAGAGAGAGAGAGAGAGAGAGAGAGAGAGAGAGAGAGAGAGAGAGAGAGAGAGAGAGAGAGAGAGAGAGAGAGAGAGAGAGAGAGAGAGAGAGAGAGAGAGACAATAAAATGATATTGAACACTTGAATAAATATGGATAGATATTATACAGCAAATAATCGAAAATTTAAACAATTGAACAAATACTATGAAGCTACTGTAGTATGGAGAGTTTGACGTCGATTTTTGTAATATGTTTAGTGAAAGAAAAAAAGTAGTTGTAAACATGCAAAAAAAATCTCTCTCTCTCTCTCTCTCTCTCTCTCTCTCTCTCTCGTGGTATAAAAATATAAAAATATGATGCATGAGCAGCTCACTTATTTTCCAGGAGGGTTGTGTGAGAAATATGAAATGAGTTGGAAAAATATTATATTGCTCTTTTCTCTCTCTCTCTCTCTCTCTCTCTCTCTCTCTCTCTCTCTCTCTCTGCAACGTTGCATGCATATTACAATATTTTTGTTCAAAGAAATGTTAAATGCCATTAGAACTGCATACATTTTTTAACTTCCCGTTTGTATTATTATTTTATTGTGTGCTATATTTTTCTTTGTATATTTTTATACGCTTTTCTTTTAATAAAATAACAAGTTTTTCTTTATCTTACATAAAAGTCCACATTTCTTTCAAGGAAAAAGAAAAGAAGAAAAAGAAGAAGACTATCTTCAGAATTTTCAAGTCTTTAAATTGAATTACAAATTTCTTAACTGATTTGGAGTTACGAAGTTTTAAACGGTTTGGTTGAAGATTTTTTTTTTCTTGCTGGTGAAGAGAAAATTCACTAAACTGATTCAGGTGCTGAAGATACTTGAGTGAAAAAATAATGTCACTTTTTTCTATACTTTGTGTTAGGGTGAGAGTATAGGATGTAAAGACGATGTATGGAAGGGAAACTAGATGGACCCGGAGGAGGAAAGAGATGAAGGGTCATCTTGGCCCGCCCTGCTCTAATCTTGCAGAACAAGACTTTGGTCCACGAGAGAGAGAGAGAGAGAGAGAGAGAGAGAGAGAGAGAGAGAGAGAGAGAGAGAGAGAGAGAGAGAGAGAGAGAGAGAGAGAGAGAGGACTGTAAAAGCTGTAATTTGCCGCCAGGTCCGTAATTGAAATGGCTACTCCTATAGAAGAAGCTTTGCCTGTCTTTGTCTTCCTCCTTTTTTTTTTTTTTTTTTTTTTTAAGTTAAGATATATAAGATGTTCTTTTCTTGTCACTTTAGAATTGAAGATAACAGTTCTTCGTCGTGACTATACGTACGACGAACCACATAGTATGTAAGTTGTAATTCTTACTCCTTTTTTTAGTCTTTAACGTTCACCACTGTCATTCCATCTCATCGCCTTTTTTTTCTGCTAAAAAACTATCCAATGACTTTTTTTATATATAGAATACTTTTTTTTTTTTGTTACTGTGTCCCATATAACTAAAGTACTATCCTTATGAGTTTGATTGTTCCCATAAGATCAGTTTCGTTTCTTAGACACCTCCGGGACTTCTATATATAGTTATAGTCTTTAATATTATCATTTTTATATACGTATAACATAAAACTATAATGTATAAGCCTCATGTCTGACAAAAAAATATAAAATATTAATAATATTTACTAACAAATTTGTAATAATTTTATTGGACATAATATTAAATCAATATTAGAGTATCATAAAATTTTAAGTCATATATCAAATTAATACTATAATGTATATTTTTTTTCTATTTTAATCAAAATGTTTTTTTTTTTTTTTTTTTTTTTTTTTTTTTTTGGTATTAAATCAGAAGGATATAAAACATATTGAAATAATTTATTACCATATATGAGCTTTGTTCTCTGTCTCTTTCTCGTTCTGTCTGTCTCTGCCTCTCCCATCCATTCAGAAAAAAAAAAGTATCCAGCAACACAGAGTTTTGATGCTAATATTTTGTAGAGCAAAGCCAAAAAAAAAAAAAAAAAAAAAAATGAGTAAAACATATTAGCAAGTAGATAAAATGTTATATTTCTGTTTTATTTGCTACATTATTTATTTGAAACATATTTTTGTAAGCTTTATTTATTTACTTTTTTTTAATATCTAATTGTATTACGCAATAATAGTATATCATGCACTGCGGTAAAAATAAATAAAAATTATTAATTTTAAAGTGAATTATTAGGAACCACAAAAGTTTTAACAAACAATTGACATTTTTGACACAACAATAAACAATCATAGTGTTATATACACACATATATAAATATATTTGTATGTGTGTGTGTGTGTGTGTGTGTGTGTGTGTGTGTGTGTGTGTGTGTGTGTGTGTGTGTGTGTGTGTATTTTTTTTTTTTTTTTTTTAGTTTGAAGATTGGATTATACTCAAAATTATATAGCAATAATGAGAAGATAAAATAATAAAGGTTTTATTACGGCTACACGTGATCTATTGTTTATTTATTTTCTGTCTGCGTTTCTGACAAACGTTAATTGAATTGAATTTACAGTTTTAGATTATACAAAATCTGTTTTGCGTAATTTCTGCCAAATTAATTACTATTTCACCCATTTACAAATTATTTTAGTAGTTATGCTACAAAAACAGCACATTTCGAAAAATTTGAAAATGTTTTATATTAAGACTTTTACGATATACACTTGATACTGTATAAAATTTATAATTTACCAACAATTAAAAACCACAGAAGGAAAAAAAAGAAGATAATAATAGAGAATAAATCCGGAAGGTTATATGGTATTTATTTCAAAAGGGGGAAGCTGGGAGATCAAATTGTTTTACCCACACACACCACCACACAATAAGCCAGGAAATATCTCGTCTGTCTGTCACCCTTCTCCATGTCTACATGTATACTCGAATCCTCTCTTATTGTTGTTGGAATTCCCACAGCAATACACGTAAAAAGGTTATAATATCATCATGGTATACATACATACGTACAGTACACGCCTATCCAACACAAAACCATATTATTATATAATCACGTTTAGAGAGAAAAGAGATGTTGTAAAAGGGTAAATAGGATCATCTAGGATCACATCACCGTCGTGTCATGCAAGTTAAGATGGGTGTTGTCACTTTTTCGGTGTTTCTATAAAGAAACAAAAGAATGAATAGATATATAGAGGATTCGCCCTTATAGTTTTCTCTTTTTTTTATACTTTTATATGGCTTTAATTTAATATTCAGTTTACAGTGGATCAAAAGTGTATATTAACAGATTTAATAAAAGTATTGATGTTCACTGTATTTCAGGAACATTAATGTACAGGTTATTTTGTAAAATATCCTAATGTAATGATTGGTTGAGAAAATCAATTAATTTAATTTAAACATTAAAAAATGTATTATTGAAAAATCATTGAAAAATCATTTTTTAGACAATTTTTATATAATATAATATAATTGAATAATTGAAGGCATTTCGGTTTGGATATATTATCAAAGAAATGAATGGGGAAAAACACTAACGCCTTGCCACGATGATGTCCGTAGCTAGGTAAAGATCTTGATAGCACAGTTAACACAATTACTTAAAATAATGTAAATATTTGTGTTCCCTGTGCTATCAAGATGTTCGCCTAGCTACCGGCCTCACTTTCGTAAGGTGCTTTTTTTTTTATTGTGTTCTTTTCTTTCATAATATAATTCATAAAATGGTTAATTTTAATATTTACACATAATTCTTATTATACAAGGGTACCTTGATAATAATAAAGTAAAGTAACACAAACTCTACTTGAATAGATTTAATGAATAAACTCTAATTTTTGTTATCGACAATCGTTTAATGACTATACAAATTGCAACCTCTTAGTTACATTAGCACTATTGAAATTTTATTTACATTTATTTTTAAATATATTACATGAACATGAGTAAAGTGTGAAGTTAGATTGTCATTTAGTATTATACCTCATTACACACCAGTATAGAATCCACTTACTAACTATATCACCCTTTTAAATATACTACACATATATACATACAGTATATATATACGAATAGTGTTGCATAGATGGTATGGTGCCATAATACTTGCTGCTAAATAGCACCACACGAGTGATTAATGCCTGTAGGCCCTCCTCACATACTATACCCATACCAAGCTCGTCCTATGTGAAATATTCCACAACACACACACATACACATACACACACACACACACACACACACACACACACACACACACACACACAATATATATATATATTATATAAACCGCAGTACCACGCCCCTCTTTTTAGCCGCGAGCCATTAGCGGCTTGCACCTGGTAAGTATGCGGCAATATTGTGTATAAATACACAGTATGTATAACAAAACACAAGAGGCACAAAACATTATAAATTCTTCTTCATCCATTTGTATTAAATACTTTATTATGAAATATCCTTTTTTATAGAACTTCAAAAAAAAAAATTCCTTTCCTCTTTTTTTTTTTAAGTACCTTTGGAAATAGTTTATTTTAATTAATATTTATTTAAATTAAAACACAATATTGTGTTTTTATAGGGTAAATAACTACAGTGATAATATAAAAATAAACTGACAAAGCTATTTTATATAATATGATGCTTTTTATATTTACATATTACAATAAATAAAAAACGAGGCTAAATACAAACAAGGTCTTATCATTTTTTTTTAACATTTTATTGACGATTCCCGAATTTAAAAAACTATGTAAATAACCCTTTTTCGCATTGATGTCTCTCTCTCTCTCTCTCTCTCTCTCTCTCTCTCTCTCCTGTCATCCCTTTTTATCACCATGCAAACACCACACTGTAATTTAGATCACTATTAAAAAAAAAAGTACGGTTCACAAAAAAAGAGGAAATTTTAATATAAAAATAGTTCTATTTTATTTTACATCTGTGCACAGATCCCAGAATTATTTTTGTTAAAAAATTTCAAATAATCTAAATTACAATATCTACATTAATATTAAAAAAAATTATACTCACTCCTCCTTATTTTATAATCTTAATAGTTCTATATAGGGGAGAGATATTTTTATAATATAAAATTTAAAAAATATATATATTAGAATAAATTTTTATTGCTTAACTTTTTCTTACCAATAAAAAATATTAAAAAAAAAAAAATCTACCCTCTATACTTTATAGAAACATGCAATAAAGTTGTAAGTAAAGTAATGGGGGATTTTTGCAGTGATATCTGAGTACATACAATATTATATATTATGTAATGGAATGAATCTCATTGTTTGTATCTTGATTTGCTTCATTGTGTTAGGGGTTGATATGAGTCATACTGCGTGATTATATCAAAAGAGACTTTCTCGCGAGCTCTTTGTGTTTAGTATGTATTGAACTGAACTACAGTATGTGTGTGCGTGAGAGAGAGAAAGAGAGAGTGAGAGGAGTCAAAACGACCCTCCTCAATGATGATTCCAAGTCATCAGATTAGCTCATAAAGCCACTCACATATTATATATAAAATTCTCCGCATAAAAAGCATTTAAACTAAGCACGCATACATACTAAAAAGCACTCATTATTATGATTATTATACTCTACTTACATAATAGAAACTCATACAACCACAGACGCTTTTTACATATTATATATATATATATTATATACAACACATTAAAATAAAATATAAACACAAAATATATTATTATATAATATATACGTATAAAACAAAATTAATATTAAAATTTTAGCATTATTATTTTTATATAACAAACAATGAACAATAATAAGAGAAAGAATGTTATTTAATTTTATCAATGATACATACAAATAAAACCTATATTTTTAAAATACAATTACCATTTTTTGATTGTATGTTTGCATTTCAATATTAACTTTGAAATTTCAATTTACAATTTTTAGTGTTTTGTTATACTGTAATATATACATATATAAAAAATGAACACTCATACAGTATGAATGGAATAAGTTATAGTATATTATACGTTGAAGTAAATAGATATTGATATGATTGAATCAGTTATGTATACGTATATAGGTTTTTTGATAATGTAAAATTCATATTTTAATTACAAAACACCGTAAATTTTGATATATAAAACTGATATTTATAACATATCAAAACATGTTATAATATACAAAATATTTGTTAGTTATTATTACTATACGTATAAATAAATATGCATTATATTGTTATTATGTGTATATTATAATAATTTTAACAATAATAATTATAAACTTTTTAATGGTATATGTGTATTTCCATCAAATAACTAAACTAAATTAGTATATAATCACAAAATTGACTATTATAACTTTAAAAACATAATATATTTGTTTAAATTTATATAAAATAGTCAGAAATGTTAACGTTATTTACTGTAACCAGTTATGGTTAAAAAGGCTTTGAAATTAAAAAAAAACAAAAAAAAAAAAAGACTCCAAACATTTTTTTTTTCTTTTGGAAGATAACATTAAAGTACTTCTATTGTTATTAATATTTGTGTGTACTGTGTGTATATTGCATACTTATAAGCTTTAGGAAGCATTAACGATTAACGTCAAAAATATCAATATCGTCATAGAAACTCTGTGCTTTATTATTATGTTCCTGTGCTTTTGAGAGGTTTAGTTTATTGATAATGTAATGACGTAATTGGTTCCACATTAGAGTTTTACTTACAGAATTAGAAACAAAAACTGTTTCTGAATTATTTACTTTTTTATGTATTTATTTATTTACAAGTCTATTCCTATATACGCAACGCAAATATAATTCACATAAACTTTTTATATAAAACTGTGTGCCCGTAACCAAGTCCAAAGTTTAAATGAAATTAAATAATTCTCTTTTTTTTTTGTATTATTGATGTAAGTAATACATTTTAATACAATTTAAATATATTTTACTGGACGTTTGATAAATCTAAAGTCTCAATGCTATAATTACATAATAAGTGGTACAGATTCTCATATACCATTTACAAGGTTTAAAAAGTTTTTGTTACGTAAAAACACACACACACACACACACACACACACATATATATATATATATATATATATATATATATATATATATATATATATATATATATATATATATATATATATATATATATATATATATGAACACAATACAACATAAAAAAGTTTTATTTCCTCCTTTTTTTTCCATCCCTTTATTTTTCTATAGTCTTGACTGTGAGATAGAAATAAACAAACAAATCAACCCTCATTAATTATTGTTGTCTAAACTTTCCTATCCATTGTCCCTTTCGCTTGGAATTGCCACAGAAAACATTGAGGTACACAAAACGTGACTCCATATATAATACAACTCTCACACACATACAAAGTATACTTTTCACTACCAAAAAAAAAAAAAAAAAAAATCATACAAACAAACGTACATAAAAAAAATACACTTAAGTTTTTATTTATTCACCAAAAAAAAAAAATTAAATTCCACAGACAAAGTGGTGTAAATTCTTCTGATATATATTTTTTTAACGTAGACTTTTTTTTTAAAACATCTTTTCATGATATAGAAACATTTCATAACATTTTTTTTTCGTATTTAAATTGTATGCCGCATACAGATTGTGGTAAATTCTTTGCCATATTAGCTTTAATAGCTAAGAGAAGATGTTATGTATAAAAAAAATATATAAAAATGTTTTTTTTCCTTCCTCAAAGCAAAAATTATATAAATGGTTAGTAATATAAAAATATCACTATCGTCATGCTTTTTTTTTAAACAGCCTCACGTATATTTGGACTCTTATATGTAAGCCCTCAACTTGCTAATAAAATACTTCTACTCTTATAATACTGCATGTTTTATATTTTACTAAAAATTTATCCATTAATCTCATTTTAATTAAAAAAAAAATCTCAGACTTAAGAGGTCAAATCTGCCTGCCATTTTTTGATAAATTAAAACTGAATTAATAAGTATCATTTAAAATCACTAATAAGAAGAAATTATTATAGTTAAAGGCGTAGAAAACTTTGAACAAAAAAACTTGCTTTACATCCTAACATACCTAAATATCAACGTTGATTTGATCGGAGTCATTGATTTCTAATTTATTTTCCATTAACGAAATGGCAGATGCTCACAGACGTCACACCTCACTAGTCCACGCGCGCGGAAACAGGCAAGCTGTGACGTCATAAGCCCGCATCTGCGATTTCGTGAAAGGAATATAAATTAGAAATCAATGACTCCGACCAAATCAACGTTGATATTTTGGTATGTTTGGATATTAGGCAGGTTTTTTGTTCAAGGTGTTCTACGCCTTTAAAGTCATAGACCACATGAAACAACATGTGCTGAAATACAAAATGGGATCTCCAAACGTATGACAATTTTTACTAGAATGTAAATATAGCCCATAAGAGAGCGTAAAAATACGGTGAAGTATGCTATTTGCGTAACAATTCGGGCAGAACAGGCAAAAAATAGTATTAAAATGTTGTGCGGGTTGCATAAATCAAAATTTTCTGATCACTGCTATACGGCGCTATATAGTAGGGTTTTAAGACAAACTAACGTTATTTATGTAAGTTCCATGAAGTGTTTTATAATATAACTTATTTTTCTTGTGATCTATTCCTTTAATAAGAGGAGTATAATATAATACACCTTTTAATCACACACAAAATAGTTACGAAAAAAAATAAAAATTTATCTTTGCTATCTTACAAATTTTAATAGGAAAAAAAATCAATTGCCTTCGTTTATTATCTCTTTTTTTCCAGAAAGTAAATATTTAATTGTTACATATAAATTTATAAGCTCTCTCATATATTTGTATACACATAGAAAATATTACAAATCAATATTGAGAATATTGAGAAATACTTATAGAGAAACACTATTAACAGAGAACTAGAGAGAGAGAGAGAGACTGCACTGTGTCATTGTAATAAAAAATACATTGAATTCAACCCCTAAAGATATAGTACTTCAGTTTAACATAATAAAATTGTATCTTTGAAGTATAAAAATCCAGCTATATTATGTGAAATAAATACTCTTATGAACTGAATTGACCTCTTTATCATATTATATCATATACTGTATATTATGACGTAGCCTGTGGGGTTCATATGACCTGAAAAAATTATAACAAAATATCTTCTGTTTGGCATACAAAAAAAAAAATTATATATTTTTGTGTGATATTACATCATCAAGAAAAATGTGAAATGTAATTTGTAAAAAATAAAATCTTTGAGAAAACGACTCACGTTGCCACCACTTAAGTATACACACCCGCAAGGGAAAACATGTTAGGACTTTACTTTTTAGCTATTCTCTCTCTTTTTTTTATATAGCTACTTTTTTTTTCTTTCTTGATATTAATTTAATTTATTTTTGCTATAGTGGAATAGTAACATAGAAAAAAAAAATGAGGTCTAAAAAAATCAATCTGCTTGTATGGCTATTGCTGCAATATGTTGCGATGTAACATTGATGTATTCTCTCAAGGGATGATGTTACAGTAGTGATATTCAATAGAGAAAAAAGAAGAGAGAGAAAGAGAGATCTACGAGTTAGAATTTTTTTCTCTCTCTTTTCTGTGGTACAACACTCATCTCCCAGTCATCAACAATTTCGTTTCTGATCCTATAGTTCATCTCTCTCTCTCTCTCTCTCTCTCTCTCTCTCTCTCTCTCTCTCTCTCTCTCTCTCTCTCACACTCATTCGGTTTGGATATATCGACATCCAACATTTGCTGCTGCAGGCCTCTTCGTTTTCGCGTTTCTACACTCTACACACGCTGGCTTATTTATTTTTCATGTAGTTCCAAGCTAGAGGCAACTTATTCTGCCTGTGTTACTAACATTTCATTTATATATATATATATATATATATATATATATATATATATATATATATATATATATATATATATATATATATATATATATATATATATATATATATATATATACGAGTATATTTATATGTACTGTATATTCAGTACAAGTTGTATAAATTCTATACTCTCTCTCTCTCTCTCTCTTTCTCTCTCTCTCTCTCTCTCTATATATATATATATATATATATATATATATATATATATATATATATATATATATATATATATATATATATACACACTTATGGCAGAAAGTGAACATTATATACAGATACAGACTCATATCTATATAGAATGAATTACTTTACTTGTATATACATATATGATTTCTTCAATTGATAATGTGTTCATATATATATATATTTATATTACACTTCACTTTTGTTAGATTTTATTCATTTAATTTGTGAATAAATAAAATAAAAATAAAAGGCAGTAGTAGTAGTATATCTCCCTTCATTGAATTTCCAATATTTTTCAGTAATCTGATATTATATAGCATTGTTTGGCAACTTACAGTATTATCGAATAACAAAATCATATTATCATCAGATTTTTAAATAAAACATTTTACCATTTATTTATTTTTTAATATAATTTCATCGATACTTCATCAAGTAATTTAATACTATAAAAAAGAATTATTTATTATTCTCTTTATATATATATATATAAAGTATTATACAATAATAAAAATACTTATATATATATATATATATTTATATACCAAGGTTTTTATATTTATGGAAATCATTTCTTTCTCTCTCTCTCTCAACAGTCAAGTTTTATAACATTTTACTTACAATAAGAGAAAGTTTTTGGAATAACTAATGGGGTATATTTATCTGAAAGACTTCTCGTTTAGAATTACGAAAGTCCGTTTTTGCTTCAAGGGTCTTTTCTAGAGATCGAGTAAGAGAGAAAGAAAGAGAGAAAAGCATATTCTGTACGTACATTATATATACATACATATACATACAAGTTTGTTGTAGATTTTAGAATAGAGAAGGAAAAGTTGTGTTTTGCTTGTTTTGTCGTCGTCGTTTTGCACACAAGAGAAAGCTTGAGGATTGAACAAATGGCTCTGATTAAAGGCTAGCTTTAGCAAAAGACAGAGAGAGAGAGAGAAAGAGACAAGCAAGCATGGTTAAGAGATGGTACTATATACAACATACAGTTAACGTGAAGTATAAAGGGGGTGAAAGTAACTATACGCCTGACTTCACACTAGATCAATTAATCACTGCTGCTTTTGTACAACTGAACTGAAAGAGAAAGGATTAAATTTTATATGTATTTCTATTAAAATATTTATCTTGATATTATATAGGATGTTAATAATAATTTAACTACATAATTATACTTAATATAATTATACCTTAAGTTATTGTTTCTTTTTGTTTTTATTCCATTAGCTATTATTATCATTACATAACAATAATAAAATATATTTATATGTGTATTTAATGTGAACCGTTAAAAAAAATTAAATTAATTTTATTTTATTTACTCGTGATATACACAAAGTCTACAGGCAATGCGAGTATACAATATTAGACAAACAAAATAAAATTTGAATTATAAACAAATAAAAGATTGAAATGAAATTAAAATAGCCTCTAAAAAGTGGGCGAGAGGTAAACAAGAAAACATAAAATAAATTTCAATTTTAACATTTATACCCTTTACTATGTAAAAACTTAAATATACATTTTGTGAAATCATAACATTTTCATGAAAATTCTCTGTAAATTAAAGAGAAAAACAAAATTGTAATAGTAAAACAACAAATAAAATCTTTATTTTTAATACAATTCTTAATGGAAGTTAAAAGCTTATACATAGAAGTGAGAGAGAGAGAGAGAGAGAGAGAGAGAGAGAGAGAGAGAGAATATGATAGTGTTAACTAAAACAATATCGCTTTTACTAGTATGCATCTTTTTATTAAAAGTGTAATAAAAAATGTAATTTTGTACGCAATAGGGCACAACATTTGGCTTAGTGTAATGCATACATTAACGTAGAACGGTGTGTATTGTATAATATACCAAATACATATATGAACGTGTACGTATATAATATTCTACACACATTTTTGCAGTGAAAAGGAACTGAGTATGGTAGTTTTGTTACTTTTATCGTAATCCTTAGTTAAGGGTTTTCTCATTCTCTCTCCCTCTCTCTGTATGATACTACAATGCGGATTGTTGTGAATATTCTTATTTATTATAATTATAGTACATTTTTCCTCTATATTACAAATAATTCATTTAATAAATAAAGACTAAATTTTTATTTCTTTATTGTACAAAAGTCAAAAGAAACTGTCAACGTAAATAAAAAGTATCAATCTATATAGAAAACCTATTACATTTGGTGTTTCTATCATGAAATAAATTTCATTCATGAAATATTCCAATAAAGTAGTGTATAAAAAGATAAGTGTTTCATGAATTTAAATTTAAAACTTGAAACTGGACCGTAAAGTGACAAACTTTGACTCAAAGTATGATATTAAATTCTTATTCTGTGATACTGTAATATAAAGTATCGTATACGAGAAAAAGTAAAACCACTGATATAAAAACTGCATGTTGCAGTTATTACTCAATGCTACAGTTTATGTCTGCTTGTACATAAATATGTTGAAGTACATCGTTACTTTATAAAGGACATGAATACTTCAAATATATCAAAGAATATAATCTTTTAAAAGTCTTTGAAATTTTTAATTAACGTAAGAATTAGCTTTGAGTTTTATGACGTGCAAAATGTTTTCTTAGTTAGAGATTATTAAATCTGTTACGTGAAACTCTACTTGAAGTACTTGCAGTTTATGAACTTTACATTTATGAATAATGAATTAAAACTTCGATTTTCTACTGGGGGAAAAAATGTTGCTGAAAGACAGAGTTATATAGTAGTCTGCTTTCGTATGCTCACACATAATAATTTAAATACAATAATATGTAATGTTTTAAAAATTATATATATATATATATATATATATATATATATATATATATATATATATATATATATATATATATATATATATATATATATATATATATATATATAATATATATATATATATATAATCCACATTGATACTTAACGGATACAACTACAAATGTGCAAAAAAATGACCATACAAATTTTTGAAGTATGAATTTTTACTCTCATATATTAATTTCAATATATTATTTTCTCCCTCATCTGATTCACGGATCCTAAAATTTATATCATGAGTAGTTGCTGTTCCAATTGACTTTCCAATAACATTAAAGGCATAGACAACATGAAACAACTTGTTCTTTTTAATGATTAAACACAAAATGGGATCTACAAAGCTAATGACAATTTTTACCAGAACGTAAATGTGGCTCCACAAGAGAGAGTGTAAAAACTGTAAAGTATGCAATTTGCGTGAATATGTCTGTTTATTACGTCAGAAACTGGCAAAAATTAGTATGAAAATGTTGTGCAGGTTGCATAAATTGAAAATTTCTGATCACTGCTACGGTGCTACAGTTGGATTCTAGGACAAACTAATATTATTTATGTAAGTCCCATCAAATGTTTTGTGATGTAATTGCTAATGTTTTCTTCTTGTATAAGCCTTTAAGGAGCTCACTTTTGAATTTCAGAATCTACATCACTCATACCAAGCCTTCTAAATACTTAAATACAACCTTTAAAGGCATAGAACACCTTGAACAAAAAATATGTGTAATATCCGAACAAAACTGAAAGTTGACATTGATTTGGCCGTAGTCATTGATTTCTAATTTATTTTACATTCACAAAATGGTGCAAGCGAGCACTGAAGTCACAGCTCGCTTGTTTTACGCGCGCGTTGACCTAGCGAACTGTGACGTCAGTGCCCGCTCGCACCATTTTGTGAATTGAAAATAAATTAGAAATCAATGACTCCCGCTAAATCAACGTTGATTTTCAGGTTTGTAAGGATATTACACAACTTTTTTGTTCAAGGTGTTCTACGCCTTTATAGGATAGGTACAATATTCACGTGTAGAGCAATGAGCATATTATTATGCACGTAATTGGTGTTATGAACTGAAAGTTCAAAGAAACCTACTTACGATTAAAGTTAAAAACTGTTCATATTTAACACATACGTAAATTATATTATTATGAAGTCTTTATTTAGACTATATTTATGTATAGTTTTAACCTTGTAGCATGCAATATTTTTGTTACGTTTAAAAAAGCGTGACTGGAAGTAACTTTGATAATGAAATGAAATGTACAACATAAGATAAGGATTGTTAACTTCACAGCTTTCTCTCTCTCTCTCTCTCTCTCTCTCTCTCTCTCTCTCTCTTTCTCGGATACTTAAAAGTAATTAGTGTGAATATTAAATATAAACTTTTTTCTTAACTCTGTATACCTAGCTAATAGAAAAGAGTCACTTTACTTTTAAGTTCTGTTTAAAAAAATGAACTTTTAAATTGCATTATAACGTAAGTTAAATTAAAAATAAGTTCATTTTATTTACTTTTTAAACTTTTGCATAAAATATTAAAAACATATATTTTTATGAATCTAAGAATTAAAACCAAACCATTATTATACTATTAATTTATTATTGATCGAGTTTATATGTTTTTATATCAGAGTGGCTCAAATAATATACAACTGACATTTTTGACGTGACTTGTATAAAATTACGTCAACAAAATTACGCTAATTATTCTCTTATTGATCGTTATATTTTCATGCGTAAGCTTTATATAAGCACAACTGTATATATACAGTCGAAGAATGTTTTCAACGTTAAAAATAAAAGTAACAATCTGGCATCTCGGACGATATTGAATCTTAAATAAAATATATATACTGATGCTTTATACTGTATTTCGTTACTGAAGTAAAAAATTAATTACAATTATGATGAAATTTTAATATAGTAAAAATTCAGTTTCCTGAGAATGATGAACATAATTATTAATAAATTTAAATTTTTAATTACATGAGTACACATTTTTTTTAAAAAAAAGTTTGTTCATAAATAATTAGCATTATATTTAGTTCTGATTCACTTTATATTTCTCTCTCTCTCTCTCTCATGTACTTCATTCATCCTGTTTCCTTAATTAATATTAAAAAATCTTTTATTTATTGATGAAAAATATTTCATTTCTCTTCATTTTTTGCTTCTCGTTTGTGTTTGCGTAATATTCCTATAATATTTCTCAGTGCATATTCCACACATTCATTATTTCTATATTTGAGAAACAATAATATATATATATATATCAAAAAATCAATATCAAAAAAGTTTGTTCAAGATATTAAAAGGTTTTTTTACTACAATTTTAAGGTCATTGGGAGAAAACACTCCATTGTATACCATAACGATAAGGCAAGGCAAAAAATAAAATATTAATATTTTCTTTTATTTGATTTTTTCTGTATTTTTTTATTCATACGAGACCATTGATTGTTTGTAAGCTAAGAAATGAAGATTTTTTACTTTTTTGTTCAAAAATAATAATAACAATGTTTCCTTAAGATATTTATTTTTATATTATACTTTTTTTTATTTGTTTATTTATTTATTTTTGTCCTTTTTTTCAAGTTGTTTGAATTTTAAATTTAATTCTCTCTTTTTTTTTAATAAAAATATATTGTACCCACAAAAAATGAAACAGTGCTTAGCATAATTATGAAAGATATGCAGTAAAGAAAATGTATAAAAACTTATTCCACAGGTTTAAAAAAATTACATTATTAAAAAAAAAAAAAAAAAAAAAAAAAAAACGAAAGGCAAAGGGGAATATTTGCTCACATTTATATTAAATTTTATATAAAAACTTTATATAAAATACGAAAATTTAATCGTTTATGCGTGGTCTATGTTCCGTCTTCACTTATTATTATTTGTTTTTTATGCACTAGAGGAAGATTTGACTTGTTACAGAAAAAAAAAAAAAACTTTCAAGTTCCACTTTGTCAGGTTATTTATAAATTTAAAGTGGCAGATAAAGAAAGAAGAAAGAACATAAAATGGCTTGAAAACCCTGCTAAAGTATAATGTATTGATATAGAAACGAATTGATATAGAGTTGACTATGAGAGATACTTGAATCCAATTGACTAACTACAAACTTGCCACGTCAGAATAAAAGTTCTATCAATGAAGATTTTTTCAATATAATACTATATATATATAATAATAATAATAATAAAATGGCAGGCTGTAAAATAATACGATAATTTGAATTTATAATTCAATTCAATGCACCAATTTTTTTATAAAATATTCAAAACATTTGCTTTTACAACCAAAAATACCTTTTCATGTCTATGATGTTTTCATAAAAATAAAATACAACTACTCAATACAGATTTGGTTGAAATTCAGCTTTTAATCCTTAATTTTTTATTCAACTTAATAAATAAAACATTTAATATTATTTGTTAAACATATACGTAAAAAAAGCATGTTTATAACAACTTTAGATTCAAATATATATATTTTTTAAATGTGTGTGGAAAAAAGAAAAAGCAAAAAATTATAATGATAAAAAAGAGCAAGCACAAAAAAAATAATAATAATAAAAAAAAATAGGGTCATTTTTATTTGTACCTAGTATGAAAAAGAAGAGTATAAATTTTTCAGTTGCTTTACTTCTATTTTTATAAAATTATACCTAGTGTTGTAATAGCAGCAAAAAATATAATATTTACAATACAAAAAATTTACTTTATAATAGCAGATCCCAGCCCACGTGTACATTTTTTTTCTTTTCAAAACATTTATATAACAAATAAACTTTACATAAAATATAAGTTATAGAAAGGAGAAATGAAAAGTTAAATGATCGTCCAAAAAACAAAACATATTTGAAAGGGTATATGAATAGATCTGACTATATTTGAAAAACACACTTATATCGATTTATCTTATAAGATTATTTATTAATAAGAGTAATTATTAGGAGTTGTGACCAAACCTCTAATATACGTTATAAACTGTGTATATAAACTGTATCCAGAGCATTTTTAATGATTATTATCAAAAATTGTTAAAGAAAAAAAGTTCAAATAGTTCGTCAATATAAATTTTAAATATTCTAATAATAATATTCTTTATTAAAGGAATAGAGCAGAGAAAAACATAAGCATTTATATCACAAAACACTTGATGGGATTTACATAAATAACATTAGTTTGTCTCAAAACCCAGCTGTGTAGCAGTGATCAGAAAATTCGATTTATGCAACCCGCACAACATTTTCATACTAATTTTTGCATGTTTGTTATGTCCTAAACATGAATTTTCACGCAAATTGCATACTTTTCAGTTTTTTCACGCTCTCTCGTGGGGCTACATTAACATTCTGGTAAAAATTGTCATCAGTTTTGAAGATCCCATTTCGTGTTTATTTATTAAAAAGTACATGTTGTTTTGTGTGGTCTACGGCTTTAAGGCGCATACAGGGCTATTTCAGCCATATTACATGAACCTTGGCCATAAATTGAATCAAAATTGAGCCAATAATATTACAATAAAAAGACAAAAACATTACAATATGCAAAAAATTAAAAATATTGGGGTAGTGCAAAAAAAAAAAAAAAAAAAAAAAACACGCATCACATCTTGCTTATACTGGTCACACAGAAAATAACACCTCTATAATAATATATGTAAATAAACTTTTAAAATCACTTATATGATAACACAATACGAAAATAGAAAATATAGATATTAATATTATAATAGTTTACTTATGTTTATAGACATTGACTTGGAAATGAAATTTCACAAAAATATTTAAAATCTTAGTGTTAAGTACCTTGCCAGTAAGCTCTTCTCAACCTGATTTTTAAATATATATTTTTATTCGTTACAACACAGTTCTGAGTTTAGATTCAGTAAAAATTATTACATGGTAAAATTACAAGAAAAAGTAAACAGGTATGCTAAAATAAATACGTAATAATATACTATGCAGTAATATAATAATAATAACATCGAAGATTACAAACACATCAACGAACAAATTTCTTTTATATCACATTATTCTTTGCTATACAGGATTCTGTTGAAACTACAACAATAACATTGTTATATATATATAAGCTTTTCATATACTATACTTGATAAAAAATATATATATACACTAAGAAAACAAATTACCTATAAAATTATCCACAAAATTCACTGCAAAAGATTGAACACATTTATATAACGTGTTTAACTCTTTACTAGTGAATGTTTATATATGTAACTACCATAGTGAAATGAGATGAGAGCGTTATAATAATATTTGGATATAATATAGTATCAAACAGAAAGAACAAATTACGTAACTTATGCTACATTTATGTCATTATAGCATAAATTAAGCTAAATTAGAACAAAATAATTGATTATGCAACCAGCACAGCATAACATTTATGTTTTTGTAATATAGTATGAAGTATAGCATGCTGTATTGAACAAATTGTACTGAAAATGAGCTTACATAATTATTGCGTAGTCATTTTTATCCAAGGCATAGTATATGAATGTAGTAATATAATATAGTATTACTCATACATCATTAATACTCATCATACTTGCAGAAACTTGCATCTATTTGAAAATAAAGTGGAAATACATTCCATATGTTTTGACGTATAATCGTTGCATTTGGATTTATACATACTCTCAACGGTGTAATCCACGGTACTCTGGGTGTATCTGCATGACATCATATTTAATGCGCTTGGAGGCCATAATGGAGTAGTGAATACCATTGCTGAGCATAGGACAAACTTTATTTAAGGCAATTTTCTTTAGGAAATCGATTAATTTTTTGTTACTGCTATTTTTCTCACATATACTTGAGATACTAATTTAACATAGTTACAGCATCAATGCTCTCAAAAATATTGCATAGTGTTTTTTTAACTGGTGAAATAGTTATTTTCCTATGCCACCAATGTTATTGAGTGATCCAACTTTGAAATGACTTTAAAATGAATGCATAGACTGCATAAACCCTATAGATATTTCTGCGCTGATATTAAACATATTTGTTTTTTGAGTGTACTTGATATAAAAAAGAATATTACATACATATTATACAAGCAACACTATAAGGTAGAGTATTATTAACTAACAAGTCACGTGTGATATTAGTATTACATCAGCTTTATAACTCCTTAGTAAGATTAAACTAGGATTTGTTACACAGAGTATACATAGTAATAATAATAATAAAATTATTCATTATTGGAAAAGTTATAATAATACCTAGTTTTTATATCATATCATATAAAATAGGATACTTTTATACAAGTTCCATATAAGCTTTATTTTTATTATTATTATTTTGTGCCATGTATATTATATTATTGCATTGATGTTAACTTTTATTATTTCTTTACATTCAGTTTAATAGCGATATGTAATATATAATTTCTTTAATTAAAAAAAAAAAGTTTTATGTTAATTTTTTTCTTTATGTTGAGTTTTAATTATTTTTCTTTCCTGTATTATTAACTTAAAACGTGTCTTTTTCTTGTAGTTATACTCATATAATGTTGTTGTAAAGTTGCATTATACTGGTGGTCATTGTTCAGATATAAAATAAACTGTTATATTACACAGGAGTTACAATTATAGTAATTGTCATTGTTTTTTGTTAGAGAGGAAATGAGATTTCCAATGTGTTTAACATGTTTAATATAAAAGCATATTATGGAATTTTTAACTGAAACAAAAAATACAGTGTTAATATTTAATATGATAAAAGCTGTTAAAATTATCAATACAAAATTTGTAACATTTAAATATGTTTTATTGAATATATTGTTATACGTATTGAAAATTTCAAAAATATTAACAAAAAAAAAAAAAAAACTTTTAGTTTTATACCTATTTTAATTTTTTCTAGTTTTTAATAAAACGAAGGTTTAACAATTAAAAAAAACTTCTATTTAAAGAGTAAGTTCAGTCGTTACAACATGGCTTCTTCAATGTTAGATAATGAGATGAACTGTTCATAAACTCACATATGATGACCCAAAGTCCTTCCGTAGCCCCGCAAACTCATGATCATCCTGCGAGATATGCAACTCGTCCCATATCTTTTACGTCATAGTTACGGCTTTACTATAGACAATGTTGTAGCGGGTTGCATATCTCGCAGGATGATAGCAAGTTTAAGGGGCTACCATGGGGCTAAGAAAGGGCTTTGGGTCATCATAATGTGAGTCAATGAACAGTTCTTCTCATTATATAACATTGAAGAAGTCATGTTGTTAGCCCTGAACTTTCTCTTTAAAGAGCAACCACCAATAAAGATTTAATTTATGAGCCTATATTAATAAAAGTTTATCATGAAAAAAATTGTGATGTGAAATCAATTCTTGTAAATCCATACAAAAAGAAATTTGTGAAGAAAATACTTAAGATTTATAATATTAAAAAAAAAAAAAAAAAAAAAAAAAAAAAAAGGAGACCATTGATATTTCTTTGTTAACAGACCTCATTAAAATATCCTTTGTAAAACAAAATATTTTCAATTCAACAGAAATTCTGAAGATTCTTTTTAAAGACCTTTATCATCAGTCTTATTTTTTTCTCTCTCTGCTTTTTTAAATTCAAAATAACGAGAGTAATTTTTTTTTTTTTCATTTTATGAAATTTGTCCTTTGCTTTTGGAAGTATGAATGAGACAGAAAAAATAAATATATATTTATTTTGTTCACTAAAGTATAAGATATTTGATATTAAAGTGAAAATAATATTTGCTTCGTAATATCGTAAATGCTTGAGGAAAGACACGCAAACGCTCTTATTATTATTATTTTTACTATTCTCTTTCTCTCTCTCTCTCTCTCTCTCTCTCTTTCTTACACCATATTTCTATCTTTTACAAAATGGTACTGTCTAAAACAGCTTTTACTTGTCATTTTTAAATCTCTTATTATAATCTCTCTTTTTTTTTCTCTCCCTTAAATACTGTTTTGGCAAGTGATTGGAAGATATTTAATGAAAGAGAGAAAAATGATGATGTGTCATTTTATTAAGGTTGAAACTGAAGTACTACGGGGATTTTGCTAAAGTTTATAAAAGCAGAAAGATTTCATATTTTGCAAAGTTAAGACAAGAAAACCCCAATTTTTTTTTAACAATTGTGTGGTCAATGTGTACAATTTTGAATTACAAGTTTTTGAAATTTTACTCCCATAAAGAGCCACTATTTTAATTTCAATAATAATTTACATATCTGATGATTACGGATAATACTGATTTTAATAATAATAATTAACGGCTTTTTTGGGGCAAAATCAGGCGTACAACCTCTCAATTTAATCCAACTGTTTTACAATATATAATAAGTAATAGTGTAAAAACATATAATGTTAAAAAAAATATATAAAATTTATGTTGACAAAATTTCACTTTTTTATCATACAGCATTTACAGCAATTACCACTTACCACTAAATTAACTTTTGAGCTCAGAGATATAATATGAGCCTTTTATATATATACAACTCTTGTAATGAAAGAAAAAGAAAAAGAAAAAAAAAAAAAAAAAAAAAAACGATGATGACTCATTTTATTAATATTTGCGTGGTACCATATGTATCAGACACACATTATTTGATTGATCAAATAAATATTGTGTCATCATATGCTAAGAAAAAAAATGGGGGGCTAATATAGTTGAAAACTGGTACTTACTATTACTAACCATTTTATGGTCTTTTATGCATTATACACTAATGCACTTTCGTATGCCATGTATACCTACCTAGGATTATTCTAAATTCAATTTTATTATAAAGTCAAGTTAATATAATTATATATTGTTAACTCTCTACCAGATTAAATGTTTACTCACTGTACCGGAACACAGGTACAATCTACTAGTGAAATGGATAATAATTATATATATATATATATATATATATATATATATATATATATATATATATATATATATATATATATATATATATATATATAAGTATATAATAATCATATAACAACCATAATGGTAATGAGCATACGATAATGATTTAAGTACATTACTTATATATAACACTGGTATTCATCATACTTGGATTGACATGAGCCTTAATAGTTTGAATGTTTAATGAAAATACCACACATTGCTTGCAGTATACTCGTAGGTAAAATCCATGCATTTCGTATATAATCTATATATACGCTCCAAACATGTGTACGCTAGGATTAAACATTATTTGTTTTTTGAGTGTACATCAATTCTCACTTCAAAGCATTGATTGTGTTAAGTAATATAAATATTTATGCCTATATTACTTTCACTTCAAAACTATTTTAAATGATATTATAATTACAGTTCTCTTTTAATTATTAGGGGGAAATGGATTTCAATTACTGTGAGCCATTTCATGGAACTTTTGACAGTTTCTGATTTTACGGGAAAAAAATTTCCAGGAATTATATTAAATAACAAAAAAAATAACCAAAAAAAAAAAAGAAAAAGAAAAGAAAAGAAAAAGAAAAGAAAAAAAATTATTGATAATTACGATAATATATTTCTAAATTAGTACCATGAGAGAGCGGTGGTGTGCGGGACATTAATGTCGGCATTTTATTTATTTTATATTTGCACACTTAGAGTGGTTGATTGGAAACATCAAAGCATAATATACCTAATGGAAGAGCTATATATGGAAGCTAAAAGGAGCACCATTGCATACCCGATAGAACGCGTTTTCTTTTTACATGGGGTCTACCGATTTTTAAATGCACTTTCCTGAAAATAAGCAAAGCTTTTTCGTGTATTAATAATAATAATAATACAACAAAATAATATCAGGTTTTTTTTCCTTCTTTTTAAAGCCACTATGCTTACTATAAAATTTAACAAATTAAACAAAAAATTTCCAATATCTATTTATAATAATGAATGTGATTAAAAGAACTACTTGCATAATAAAATATAAAATCCACTTTATGTTTTGTTGCGTTTTATATCGTAAAACAAAACACTTAAAATTTCTGGAATCGTAAATAAGCTTGAATATTATATTAGTAATTAATATTATTATATTAATATTAACATTATAGCATATTATGTTGCTTCCGTTGATAACGTTATTTTATATTAGTAGGGATTGAAACTTTTTTTTTTTTTATGCGTTATATACTTTTTTTTTCCTTCCCAGCGCAGTGGGTGGCAGAGAATGCATTGAAATGTTGGCATTTACTATACCATTGTTACGCAAGTTTATCATTTCCTTCGAGTACATTTTTAAATTTATTTATATTATAGTTGATAGAATTTGTTATTTGTTATATATATTTTTTTTTGTGTTATAGAGATTGCATATTATCAAAATTACTACAGTAGTTTCGATAAAATAAGAAATTATAAAATATTCTGTATTATTTATAACATTATGTTATTAATTAGATATATTATATTTTAAAAAAATGTACAAGAAAAGTACACATACAAAAATTTGTATAAAAAATATGGGTAAAGATGTGACTGTGACACTAATGAAGATACAACATTGTTTAGAATATCGTATAATAAGTTCAATTGGCGTACGCAAGTGTTACGTTACGTCACAGCAGATTACAGAGAGAGGGAACATTCACGGGTGCTCGTGATAACTTCACACTCGTTTAAACTGTGACAGGTGCGTTTTGACGAGTTAGAGATGTATAATAAATATTATATTATACATAATGAACTTATGGTATGATGATGGTGTATATTTAGAGTATTTCAATATCACCTTCTGTTTTTAAAGCTGTATTCCATTTCCAATATTAACAGTACAGTACATACTTTTAATATATATATATATTATATATATATATATATATATATATATATATATATATATATATATATATATATATATATATATATATATATATATATATATATATATATATATAAGTTATAAGTCCACGAGCCCTATATACATAGAGATAGCAATCAGCTAATTGACCAGCTAGTAACACAGCTAGGACTTAATTGTCAACAATATACTGTACTGTGTAATGTGAGGATATCAATAATATTGATCACCAGTGGACATCATTATTATACTTATACAATCTAAAATTATTATTATGAATTAATTTGTGTAAAATATAATAAATAGCATAAGTATATATAATAAATTCAGTAATAATAATTTATAATTGTTTATATATATATATATATATATATATATATATATATATATATATATATATATATATATATATATATAGAAACTAAATATTTATACGTTTAAATGTTATTTTAGTATAAAACAAATAAATTAGTATATTTATTAAAATACTTTATTTGTTCTATAGAGAAAATTTTCATAATTTCGATTTCTCTGGTTAAATATGAAAATGAATGCCTCTAAACAATAATCTTAAATAAATAAAAAAATAAATATTTGAGTTTTTTTCTTTCTTTTTTAATATTTTGTTTAGAAGTGAATAACAATTCCACTAAATCTATTATTGATTTAATTGTAGTTACTGTAACTTGCAAACTGTAACTGTCATTTCTGCTCAATTTTAATTGAGAAACACATTGGCTAATGCAATGCTAGCAGTGGTTAAAAGAGGTAAAAAAAAATGCAAAAGTTATAGCAATTTATTTGTATTATTTTGCAATAATCATTTTATTATTATTACACGTTATGCCTTATTAGAGTATTTCTATAGTGATAAAAAAAAATATAAAAAGTTATAGAGTTGCAGAACAAATTGACAAGTGCATGCTGATTGCATTGCATTGCAGGCATTGTCAGGCAATATACAAGCACAAACTTGAAAGTACTGCAGGCTTTGTATAAGACGTGTGTGTTTTTATACAACTTGCTTTACGATTACTACTCATAATCGGAATATACATTTAAAATTTAACATAAAAACAGTTAAATATATATTTTATTATCTAGGCAATCACAAAACGAAATGCAATATCACAGATAACAACAGGCAAGATTATTAATTGTTGCTTTAAAAGAAAAAAAAAATGCATAGGAACAAATATGCGTCAAAAATGTAATTTCAAAGGTATACAGAAGGAAGGTTCGTGGAAAAAAGGACCTCGGATAAAAGGTCCTGCCTGTGCACAGCTCGCCGAAACGCTATACCTGTGCGCAAAGGCAGGTCCTTTTATCCGAGAGCCTTTTTTTTTCCGCGGGCCTTCTTTCAGACATTCAGTTTCAAAATGTTTCACTTTTGCAAAACAGTGAAAAAGTACCGTATAAAAATACAAAAGTTACAATAAAATTACATATAAAAAAAATAATACATATAAATAAAGGTGGGTTATGCATTGAAAAAAATAATAGTGAACTTGAAAGGATTTTGCATACAAAAAACAACGACAATATAATTCATAATATATAAAAAAAAGTTAGTTTCTCTTTGAAGAAGTACAATATATGTATATGTTATTTTTGTTTACAATTCGTGTTTTTTTATGTTCTACTACTTGTTTATGACTGAAACAAAACATAAATTTAATTAAATTCATTAAAATATTTAGTTTCTTTTTTTAATAAAGGCACCAGTAGGGTGTATTATATAATGAGAACAAAAAGCTTTATGCTAAAAAAGAGAAAATATAAACATATTTGCATTGTTTAGAGATAATATGTGTTGAGTGTTATAATTAAAGTAAGAGAGGGGGGGGGGGGTGAAGGTAAATTTAAATTTGGGATTGACAACCCAAACTTTATTTTTTGTTTATTCTTTTGTTACTACTTCAAAAAAAAACTGTATAGAATATGAAACATTATCATAAAAATTGTTATAAAACAGTATTAGAAAAAAAAAAAAATATATATATATATAAAAGAATTATAATATTAAAAAAAAAAGTTTTAAATATTTTAAATGTTTTTTTTTTTTTTTTTTTTTTTTTTTAATATTTTGAAAGTTTTGAAAGTTGCTTTTATTTATTTTCTTCTTTTTTTTTTCTTACTTGGAGTCATAATTCATCTTACTGATTTTGATTTTAAACCATTACAGAGTTTTGTAACGTTGGTTCCTGAACATTTGTTTATTCTTCCAGTTCAACGCGCCTTTTATTTAGGATCATGTTTTATATTATACAGCTTTATGAGTAATTTTTCATAAAAGACTGGTTCGTGTTTACAAATTATATATTCACTGTACTTTCAGCATCAAAATTATTTATAATTTGTTTATCTAAGGTTATTTCAAAACTAAACTATTTTATAAGAATAAGAAAATAAAAATTAAGACTTTGAAGACAGATGCGTAAACAGATAGAGATAGAATGTGTTAAATTATGAAGCTGATCATGGAGGTAGTTACACGATGTCATGTTGACAAATGAGATGTCAAGAGAGACAAACATTGTTTTCGTCTTCATGTATGACCACAAAAAGAAGACAAACACACACACATCTTCTCTTTTCTTCGCACTTGACAGAGTGTGACTCCCATACATGTGTGACACGTGACCATGGCCTGACCTCACTTTGTTACACTTTTCACGTTTTATATTATATGTTAACAAGACAAATATGACGTAATAATATAGTGGCTCATGTTGCAAAAAAAAAAAAAAAAATGCTTGGTTTAACAAAAATATGGCAAATGTTTATATATATACATTAGTTATCAGTTAATGAGAGAAATGTTTGATAATTTTTTGACCAATAAAGACAATAACAATCTACGTATATATGTAATTAATTACATATTATTAAAGGTTAACCTTTGTCTTTGGTCTTTGAAAAATCAAAATATTTCAAAAACGGTTCGATAACTTTTTTTTCATTATTTTTATTTCAGGACCAATACAAAAAAAGTATAATCTCCAAGTTACAGTTAGCATAATACATGCAAGTGTAAATAATTAAGGTGAAAATTTATATAATATGTAAAACATTAAAATATGAAATTGTTTGTTCTATTTTTACAAGTTTTGGTTCGAAAACAAAATTGATGAATAAAATTTGATACAAATAATAATGTAATTTTTCAAATAAATCAATGTAAAAAGAATTGCATCATAACAGGCAAAGCAATATAAGGAGTATAAAGAAATGACAAAAAGTATATGATTTGGAAAAAAAAAAAAAAAAAAAAAGTAGATAAAAGACAACTTAATTTTTTTATGCAAATATTTTATACTTTATTTCTCCATGTAATCCATAAGAAAAGTTAAAATCAATAAAATTCAATAATTATGTGACAAAAAATTACATAAAGTGCATAATATAATGTGCAATAAGACAAATTTATAGTATTTAAAATATTGATGAGTTTCATTTTATCAAAAACAACGCAAAGTGAAAAGCTGGTAAATTTTTTGATTGACAATACTTTTTTTTTTTTTTTTTTATCATACCATAATAATTATTATTCAATAATAAAATATTAGTACACAAAAAAAACTTTCATTGTATGATATATAATTGTATAACCCAGCTTTTGAAACAATAAATGAATTCTGCACAAATAAGCTTACGTGTCACAACTAACAATAAGTTCACGCTAATTACATCACAATGAAATGGAAACACAAGAGAATTTTTTTTATTAACATATACGTTACGCTGCTAAATACTTTTTTTTTTTCCTAGTTTTGTTGTAAAAGCAGTTCAAAATTTTGCACAGCGTACAGAGTTTTCAATGTGACAAAAAACTCATGTTTAATTACAATTTAATGAGATAAAGCTTTAATATTTAAAAATTATAATTATCTTTATGTATTAGCAAAGGATTAAACATTTTCTATTCTGCAAATTTAGTAATTATTATTCTATTTTATGTATATAAGCCTTTTTCTTTTCGGAATTCTAAAGTAATGAAATTTTAATTTAATTTTTGCGTCTATTTAATCTATACGTACTACATATAGTTTTACTTTGCGAAATAAGTTTTTAGACCCATTACTATTAATTATTTTAAAAGTTATAGGAATATATAATTTATTCACTTTTATCTTTTTTCTGTTATTCATTGATCTTGCGCTACATATATATATATATATATATATATATATATATATATATATATATATATATATATATATATATATATATATATTATAATTTAATTTCAAGGCTGAAAATGAGGTAGTATATATTATGCTGGAATTTGTCTAAAAGTTGTAGGCGTGCAAAAAAAAAAAAAAAAAAAAAAAAAAAGTTTACTATGCAAGATTTTGATTTACGAAAATTTGAAGTTTATTCCCATTAGACCCCATGTTGCTTTAATAATAATTGAAATACCTATCTACTTATATTTTTATATTTTTTAAAATTATTAGGTTGTTGTTATTTGTTTTTGTTACATTATTGTCTAGGCCATATTGTATTATATTATACAGTATTATACTCTTTTATATTACATCTTACTTTACATTTTAGGATATCTAGAATGTATGTATCAGTGGATTTATTGTCAATATTTTCATATATGACATCAAAGAATAAAATAAGGGGTCAATTTTTGAACTCCATAATAACTAGAGTCCTAGAAGTCCCCTTCTAGGACTCTAATAATAACATCCCTTTAAAATGTATACTTTTTTTTTCACAGGACTGGTGGTTTTTCACAAATTTCAATTTTAGCATAACAAATTTCGGTCCATTTAAAAATACATTTTCCATATTTATTTTGGTATGTTTATTAATAATTCTTAACATTTAAAATTAAAATAATAATAATAAATTGTGAAAAAAAAAAAAAAAAAAAAAAAAAAAAGTAATATGAAAGAATTTGATTTGGTTCGCGCTCGCACGGCTTGAGTTTTTCAAAAGTACCTGTAGATCGCCTGTAGATGGCATATAAGTACGGAAAGAAATCTTGTAAACAAACGAAAAATTCAAAAGAGACGAAAGCCAGCTGGTGGTGGAACTAGAATAAAATTGGTTTTCTACTTTGTTTTAATCAAAATATTCATTGAATTTTTAACTTGAGGAAGTTTTTTACTTCCTTAATTTATGGCGTAAGTAATGCTGTCAATGCTGATATGGTTATTGCATCAGTAACTAGATTATATTATGTCTAAGCACGGTAAACGTACAATTTTGGGAGAGTTGAGGTCTGAAGATAGTGAATCTAACGCTATGGAATTTGAAGAAGAAGCTAATAAAGCAATAGATGATTTTACTGCTTTAACTGATCAAGAAAGCGAATCTTGTAATGCTAAAAAAAATAGAAAAGAAGAAGGAGGAAAAGAAGGAGAAAGAGAAGAAAATGAAAGTGAAGTAGATGATCCAGATCCAATAAATGAGGACGATGAAGCTGATGATTATGCTAATCATGATATGACAAACATTAATAAGAAGAAATGTATTAGATGGAATGTTTTGAAAAAAATACCTTGTCCTCTTATATGTGAATGGAAAGATTGTAATTTTCAAGCAGAACAAATGAGTGAGTTTATGGACCACGTTGGAGATCACATACCAAACCTGGAGTTAAAACAATGTCACACTGATGACAATGAAAGTAAGTTTTGTTTGCATTACATATGGCACAATATGTATATATATATATGTAGAACACTTGTAAATAAGTGAAATAATAAACAAGCCAGAGTACATAAAAATGATAGCAATATGCTATGATATGCTAGGCGACTAGCTGTCCGATGCTTTCTTGTATCATACTGTAACTTATACATAATAGGAGAAAGAAGCAGCTATGACTCAAGTTACAATTTTCCTCAATGTCATAATTATTTAATTTAATTATTATTAATATTAATTATTTTCCCATAATATAAAGCTATTGTTGTTGTTAATTTCAAGAAATTGGAATTAAAATAATATGATTTGTATGTATGTACATGAAATCCAGGAAACAATATTCATAGCTTAATAATTACGCAGCTGAAGTTTCAATAACATCGAGAAACAATTTCGAACTTGAGTTATAGCTGCTTCATGCCCCCATAAGAAAGCATTTTTAATCATGCATTTGTATTTTTATTATTATTATTTATTAAACTCTTTGCAAGTCTTGTATTAAAATGAAGAAAAATTACTGTAACTTTTGTATTTTTGTCTTCTAGTTATTGTGGTCTATGTTTGCCAATGGAATGATTGTGAAGCTGAAATCGTAACACCAGAAGAAGCAGTACGTCATGTATATTACCATGCGTTTCATTCTAAAGTGAAAAGTATTGGTGCTCGTCTTATGAATGATGAAGCTCATCCAGTAAGTATCTCTGAGACGTACAGTCAAGGAAACCATAATGTTAACATCAAAGACAATGTTGCTTTCTAAAGAAAAGGGTTGAAAATACATTATCAGGTAAGAGCAGCGTTGCCAAATTCTCTGAAAATCATGAATGAATTCTATAGGAAGCAACATCCCCTTTGAGCTTAACATTATGGTTTCCACCAGTGTACATAATATGCACTTAACCATGGGCCATGGGATAATGGTTACATGAAAAGAGAAAAGAAGTGGGCTCAAAACTGAGTTCAGTAAAGTACTTGGTTGCGCAGTTTTGTATTTATAATATACTGTACCTTTCTATTGCCTTCTCATCACTCATATGTTTTAACTATTGTCATTAATTGGCAAGCATGTTGATAGTATGCTGTAAATAACATGATGAGTGATAAGAAGTCAGTTAAAAGATCTGCAGATGTTGCAAGTTCAAAGCTGAAAACCTAGCACTTACCTGCACTAACTACTTTCTTATTAAAGTCCTTTCATGTAACCTTAACTCCATGGATAAGTGTTAAGTTTACCCATATTTCTTACTACTTCTTGTGTTTCAGAAATGTTTACTTGACGATTCAGAGAAGAACCTCCTCCCAGAATTGCCAGACGCGATGTCTTGCAAATGGGAAGACTGTGATAGAGTTATTCAGAATGCTCAAAAGTTTTACTATCATGTACAAGCTCATGCTGTTAGTCATCTAAGTAACACTAAACAGGGAAACAAGAGTGTTGTCCAGTGTATGTGGAGAGGTAAATATTAATTAAGATTTGAGTTTTATGGATTGTCCAGAATTACAACATTCAAATACTGTAATAAAATAATAAAAGCATTAAAAGGGAAGCCAATAAAAATACGTATACATAATTCAGTACAGTTCAAAAATGATCTTCAATGCAAAATGTTATTTTAACAAAAGTATGAACTTGACAATTTTGGCACAATAACATAAGGTGGAGTGACATTCCCAACGATTCTACAGATACGATAGGACATGAATGGCTTTTTAAAATATTGCGTGTCATTTGTTCAATGTTAAAAGATTGGGAATTTTGCCAAAAAATTGACAATTGATATTAACGTGTCCTATTGTACCTATAGAATTATAGAATCATAGAACATTCTGTTTTTCACCCACTAATTATTGTAGAAATCTCATGATTCTAGAGCATATGTGAAGTGCATGATCTGTATATATATCAGAATATAATATAACAATCATAAAGATCTTAAAATAAATAGTTTGTGAAAAATGGGATGGGATGGCAAAGTTGCCCTACAGGGCCAAAGTCACCCCCACCTTATTGCATATATAAAAAATATGTGCAATATTTATTTTATACTTTCATTTTCTTTAACTTACAATATGTTAAAAATGGATGAAATGTGAGTTGTACTTGATAGAGTGTTTGAATCATAGGATGTCGTTCGACATGTCGAGGATTGCAGAAGTTAAACACCCACCTCACCACTCACACCAAGGAAAAAACTGTCGGCTGTCCAACTTGCGGAGGAATATTTGCTAGTAAAACTAAATTCTATGACCATTGCAGCAGGCAAACACCAAAACATAGTAAGCAAAACAGTTTACACATTTACTAGAAAACTTGCCAACATAAATTTAGTAAGAAAAAATAATTTAATACCAAAAATACTAACTAAATTACGTTGTTAAAAACATTGTAATAAAAAAAATTGAAAGTTTTACTAGGTATCATATCTTTTTATTATCATATATATCGCATAGTCAAATTTTCATTAATTGCTGTTAAAAATAGGAAATAATAATAATTTTGGTTGGAATATAATATGAAAGGAAATAACAGTGAAACCAAAAAGCGCCTTACTATGATGAAATCAGTAGTAGTAGTGATTGGTAAAGATCTTGATAGCACAGTTAACACAAAGATTTTGGTGGATTAAGAAGTTTCGAGGGCGTCATCCGTCTGTTACTTAAAGTGTAACTGAAGTAGATGATTGTTGCCCTGGAAAACTTTTAATTAATGTAAATATTTATGTCAACTGTGCCATTAAGATCTTTACTAAATTATGTTGTTATGAATAAGTGTTTCTGAAATTTTGCTAGTATACTAATTGTGTACAGTATTTATCATTGTCTATGTACTACATTTTATGCATTAAAATTGCTTGGCTGTTATGTTCTGCGAACAATCAGTTTAGTGAACATTTAATTTAGGCACTAAATTTGCTTTGTATGTTGTAGGGACTGCATTCCAGTGCTCTCACTGTGCTCGCTCATATGCCACTGTGAGGCTACTGCGAGACCACATGAGAAACCACATCAACAGTTACAAGTGTCCGTTTTGTGACATGACATCTCCCACTCCATCCAGTCTTAGCTTGCACATTCGTATCAGACACTTCAGTGACAAACCTTTCAAGTGTGACTTCTGTAGTTACAAGTGAGTATAACTATAGAAATAAATTGTAATAGTCTTTATTGAAAAAGACGGGGAAAAAATGGAAGGGCGAGGATTAGGATTTATCGGGCTTGACGATAATGGGTATTACCAGCATTTTTGTCTTCTTGTTTAAAAACTTATAAAGGTGTAACAAGTATTCTCCATTTCCATTTTTCTGGCCTTGCATGTACGATGCTGTAGATTTCTCAAAAATTACCAAAAACATGGTCCCACAATTCTAAAGGATAGTAAATTAGTGTGTTTTTCCACACTGCCTAGCTGTAATTGGCTAGCATGCTATGCTAGTAACATCTGTTTAGAAATTTCTTTTTTCATTGGCCTTCTCAAGATACGTCTGTTAATTTTATGATAGTAGGAACAACTTTTTAATAACTGACAAAAAGTCAATAAAGAGGCCTGCAGGTGTTGCATGCAAAGTTGGCAACACAACACTTACGTGCACTCAATTTTGAGTCCCTTTTTTTAAAAAGTGGCACCTATTTGTACATAACATTTATGAATTTGCCTTGGATAAGTAGCTAAGTTAAAGATGGACAAAGTTTTTTTTTTTTTTTTTTTTTTTTTGGCACGGGAAGCAATATATAAGGAAGTCAAGGGCCATCTCATTACTCTTTACCTTATGAAACGGCTTGCACATTTTGCGTTCCGTGACAAAAAACAAAAACAAAAAAAACAAGATACACATTTTGATAAAACGAGATACACATTTTGTTTGCTACAACGTCAATTTAGAATTGTTGTGTGTTGTAGCAGTTTAGTTTCATAGTTGTTAGATTAGTTTGAAGTTTGTACACGTGATATGTGTTGTTATTTGTGATGCTTCCTAAAGTTAAATGATGATGTTGTAGGTCTCCGATCAAGCACAACTTGGATATACACATGAGAGTCCACTACAGTAATGCTCGGCACTACTGTCCAGCCAAAGATTGTGAATTTTCTTGTCGTACAGCAAGCACCTTACAGAAACACTTCCAAAGGGTATTGTAACTTTACTGAGCTCTAGCTGAGACCAAGTTTTCAATCTTCTTTGTGTTTCACATTTTTATTGTTTTGTTTTTTGAGTTTATTGATATTGATATGATTTTCAAATTAATTGCAGATATTTTTATTTTGTGTAAATAATAATAAACCATTGCTGTTGTGATAATATTATGAAAGAAAAGGATAGTACATAATGACTGTACAGTATTATACTTAAATAAAATTTGTTTGATTTTATATTGAAAAGAAAAAAAATGTATTTTATTGGTTGAGTTTTTCATTATTATAATTGTTATTTATTTTTAAACACACTACACTAGAAGATTAGATTAACTATATCAATTAGAGAATATTTGTGTTTTGTTAATTTTTAATGACATCCTCTTATAAGACACTAAAACTATTTTGTATTATAAATTTTATTTTTAATTTTTTAACATAATATTGATTTATTTTTGTATTCTCTCTCTCTCTCTCTCTCTCTCTCTCTCTCTCTCTCTCTCTCTCAATACTATTAGTATTATATATAAAAAAAATTTGTCCCTATAGTCCCAATTTAATAAATTAGAGAATCTTCGTGTTTTATTAATTTTCAATTCAACTTGCTCTAATCTCTACCAACTATTTTAAACTTATTATTGTAATTTAAAAAGAACAATAATAAAGCTGTTTGCACAGTTAATATTATTTTCCAAGCTTTTAGTAGTATTAGTCCATTGGCTTCCTGTGCATTATAATGTTGCACCTGACCATAGTGTTGCTAAAATGAGTTTATTGCCCATAGATGCATGGTGATAACCAGGGCAATTTATACTGCTGCCACTTGTGTGATGTACGTAAATCAAAGGGAGCCTTGCTCAGTAAACATCTCATTGATAGCCATAACTTTAGACTTCCATCTGGACACTCAAGATTCAAGTAAGATTTCTTACCAGTTAATGAATCAACATCAAATGTAATGCAAAATTTAATGATTTGTTTAAATAATTCCAGGTACAAAGCTGATTCTGAAGGACTTTACCATCTTGAAACTGTACGTTATGAGTGTTTAGAGACTACACAAGAAATGCAAGAGCAAGCCATGAAAACAGTCCTGTATCTTACTCAAGGAACTCCGTCAGGACAACCTGTAACTGCACCAGTGTTAATTAATTATGATACTCTTGATAGCAAAGGTAACCTTGTATCACAATTAGTAGGAGGACAAATATTCAACATACCTTTAGTTAAGACCATCAGTACGGAGCCTGTCATTCAAACTTTACCTTTGGTTATTCTACCAGTTGAACAAGCAGGTGTCTCAAATGTTGGTTCAGAAGCTGGTTCTTATACTTTACAAAACAATGAAATGGCCATTGCAATTTCTAATAGTCAAATTCAAAATGCAAGTAATTCAGTTTCATATACATTAAGTGGAATATCAAATACTACTATTCAATGTAGTAGTCCTAATATTCCTAGTGTTAGTAATGTCTTACTAAGTAATGAACCTACAGTACCAAGTAATGCTGATATGCCGTGTATTACTAGTTCGTTATCAGATAGTGAACTCCAAAATAGTAATTGAGAATATCCAAATTTGTTTTTAACTGATACTGTTTAAAAACAAAAAGGTACCTTTAATTTATTTCTTATAGACATCCTTTATGCTTCACAAGATTGCTTTTTATTTTATAAATCTCAAGATAAGACTTGCAAAAATAATATTAATTGGTACAAAAATCATAGAAGTGCATAAAAATTACAAGTTATGCAACCAGCACAACATTTCTCCATTGGATGAAGTCATGGGTGTTGCAAAAATTGCACAGATTGAATACCATACATACAATTAGTTTTCTTGCATTGTTACATTTGGGTCTTGGTGAAAATTAGCATAAGTTTTATAGGTCCCTTTTTGTGTTTAATAATTTAAAAAGTAGTGTTTTAAGGCCTTAAGTATGTCTTTCACTTTGTAAATAGTTTGTAAATATTAAATTTTATGATAATGTGCAATTTTGGCACAAACTTTTAATTGACAAGATATTTCGTTTCTCAGAGTATACTACAGTGCAATAATAGTTTCAAAAATTTATAAATTAAAATATATACTCTTCTGTAGTTATTTCTGTTTAATACTATATAGCTATTTAGTATATATCTTTTATAAGCCAATTGTTTTAAATATTACAGAATCTTGAATCTTGATTTTAAAGTGTATAAATGTAATAATTGTACAATTTTTTTTAGTTCATTTAATTTATATGTTTTTAAGAAGTGAGCATGTTTACTATGTTTATAATGTTATGAAATTAGATAGAGTTAGTACAAAATGCTAAGTATAGCTTGTAGAAAATAAAGTATTATGGTTGGATATGATAAGATTAAAGGAAACCATTGAGAGCCTTGCCATAATGAAGAATATCATATACGTAGTTAATAATCAAAGAAAAGGATAGGAGAAACCAACAAGCGCCTTACCACGATGAGGTCCGTAGCTTGTTAAAAATCTTGATAGCACAGGTTACACAAATATTTACAAGTTAACTTGGACATTTCAAGGGCAACAGCCCTCGTCTTCAGTTGCTTAGAGTGTAGGACTACATATTTGTGTAACCTGTGCCATCAAGATTTTCAACACGCTACTGACCTCATCGTGGTAAGGTACTTGTTGGTTACTCCTATCCTTTTATTTTATTATAAATTCAAACCGAAATGGTTTTAACCTTTCCTTATTAATCATACACAATGTCATGTAGTTAGGTGATAATTATGCTAGCACAGAGATTATAAACACGGTTGTATTTTGCAGAGCAATTTCTTTCAAGTCAAACCGGGCTAAAAAAAATCGGGTTTTTTATAGCTCTACTATACAAATATTACATATTGTTAATTGTTATACATAGTATAAAATATTGTGCACAAAATTTTGACTTTTTCATTGAAAATAAATGGCAAGTGTGATATAAACAATGTTTTATTTTGCAACCTCTCTAATAATGTATGCTCATTACCATCGGTGACATGTAACCGATCATGTGGACAAAAAAACGGCAGAGTACCCCTAATTTCCTATCCTTTAGCATTATGGAATAATGATTTTAAGTTTAAGCTATTTTGGAGAAAACTACTGCAGCTACAAGAGAAATTTAAATGATGCACGCTAGGCACATTTTACATGTTTTTAATTTATTATAACAATTTATTTTTATTATACACCTTAAAAAAATCACCAGCAAAAGATTATTGATTTTAATTGGTAAATTAACATATAGTTATTGATAAGCGGTTTTCTGCAAGTATTCCGTAAATAATTAGGGAACTTAAAAAATAAAAACCAATCGATATTGAGATCCAAATTCTATTATTATTAAATTTTATTTTGTACATTTGTTTATTATGGTTACTGAGACGTAACAAAAATGACGTCCGATCTCAAGATATTTTTAAATACTATAATTCAAGCTAAAAAAAAAAAAATAGTTAAATTTTCATTTCTTTTATGTTTAATTTGTAATACAGTGAAGTAGAATGTTAAATTATTATCTTATTTATTATAGAGAGCAATATGCAGACTTCATATCATTTTATATATATTAATACTTTAATTTGAAAAAAGTAAAAATCGTAAATTGATTATATATAATTATACTTAATATATCTTCTCTTTTTTTCTTTTTTTTTTTTTTACACGCATTAATTAAAAAAAAATGGTCTGCAATTTTTTTCAAAGTTAGTGTGCTATTTCACATTAATATTTCTCACTGCGTGTATGAATATAAATTATATTTGAATAAGTAATTTACGTAGAACCATATTGACGCACAATCTTGGACCATTCCTTGGGGAAGGTGCGTTGGATGTGAGAAGCTACCATCTGTATTTGGCGTTTCTCTGTTGGTGTGCACTGGTAGCAGATGTTCTTCATTACTAGTGGAGCCAGAGCTGCGAATAAATTAATAAACAAAACATATAATTACAAAACGTTACACTTCCAGAGGTAATGTGATGGAAATAAATTTTACCCAGAGTAAATAAATATTATCTTTGTGTTCAGTATATATATATATCATAACCATATATGATTATTATAAATAATATATGGTAAACTCTTCGTGAGTATTTCAGTGGACACTTTGAATTTCTGGGGGGGGGGGGGGGCGAATTGTGAATTATAATGATGCCTTTTTTTATTAATTATTTTAATTTAAAATTATACTTGACGTTTTTCTTATTACTGTTGAACATTGAACGCATGTATGAAATCAATAATTACTTAACTGTATTGTCTAATAAAACACATTAATTTTTATTACACACATTAGACTCACCCTTGAGCTTACGGCCGACTGAATCGCAAGGTCCTTCTCCGAGCGTACATTTAATTTGGTGCATGAGGTAACGACGGTCCTTGATGGCGTTCTGTAGAGCAGAGTCTGAGATGGAGGTTGGTGCAGCTCCTGTAGGTTCAACGGTAGATGAGACTGCTGCCTTGGCAGCTGCTGCCTCTGTGGTAGCGTCCTCTGCAGCGAGCACCAACATGGCGCAAGCCAAGAGGGTCGCGGCCATCGACATCGCAACTATTGGCTTCTGTTGCGGGGAAAAAAAAAAATGCATCAGTTTGATTTCACGCACTTTGCAAAAAAAAAAATATATATATATATATATATATATATATATATATATATATATATATATATATATATATATATATAATAAAAAAATATATATATGCATGCGAATAAAAGAAATTACGTAATGTTGTATTTTTGACATGCAGCATAAGTTTTGCTATTTTAGAATTGCATCAATAATTATGTTGTATCGCACTTGTATACATTTCTTTTTATGCTGTGCGACATTATACTTATTATTTAATATTGAGGAAATTAATGTTTTATTGAATCAATAATGCTGAGATTGGATAAAGCATTTATTTTGTCTATGGGAGAAAGAAGAAAGCCGGATATTATAACATTGCAAAATAATAATATATAATAATAAATAAATAATAATTCTGAGACGGGATATTTCTAGCATAATTTACGTTGGGATATTACTTACATAATTTAATGAACGCTCATGCACTGCTAGTATACGTATATACTTACAAGATACATACCACAGTAAGTTTATCAAATATGCTTACATCAATTAAAGGCAAATATTACATGAATATATAATACCATTAGTCTCAGAAGGCTAAAATATGCGGTGTGTTTATTATTTATTATTGTTTTAGAAAATGTACGATATTATTACTAACTTTTCTTAAATAGAATATTTTGTGACCTTATATAATTTGTAATGTAATATTTTATATATGCGCATATAGTTTGTATTGTATGTTATTCTGTAAAAATTGACGAATAAAAAGATAATACAATTTGTGAACAAAAAATAATAATAATAAGAACCTCTATATATTGGAGAACCATACTTTTTTTTTAATTTATAAATAATAATATGAATATGAACATCATTATTATTTGCTAATTAAGGTCAAAAAAAGTATATACGCATAGTTAATTATAAATTATAGTGCATTATGAAATAACATAATATGGATCCTTCTACATTATATATAATACAAAGTGTTAAATTACACATTATACAGTATACATGATAAATTTAATGTTATACAGATATGACATTGTTCTCACTTCTCTCAAAATGCACATGATCTAATTTCACATTCACATTATATATATATATAATTATATGTCATATAATTATATGTCATATATATATATATATATATATATATATATATATATATATATATATATATATATATATATATATATATATATATATATATATATATGACATAATTATATACATAAATTTGTTTAGCATGACGATTACATCAACATTACTTCGAATTCAAACCTTAACGTGTGAATGTCACTGTGTAAGTTGGTCTATTGTGACACAAATTATATACACACACAACACACACACACGTATTATTTAGAAGTTTTGTATAGCAATTAAAAATACAATAATCTTGTGATGTCTTATATACCTCCTCAAGCTATACATAATATATTACATAACAATAGACTTTCTGTAGACATTATGTAATATTGGCAATGAGTTTTATTATTTCTTTTATACATTAGTCTACTCATGTCATTGAATATATTATTTATATACGTAGAATTTCCGAAGGTATTTTATATTCTATTATATATAATTTAAAATACAATTAAATTAGAAATTATGACAAACTTATATAAATAAAATGATTCATTGCACGTGTGTTTAAAAAATAAATTAAACAAGTTTTTCTAGTTATGATCAACTTATTCCTTATGAGGATTTGTTAAGAAATAAGTTTTTATTATTGACGTAAGCAGACAATTTTTTTTATTGCGTTCCATCTACATTGTATTATATGCAACAAAAAATTATATGAAATTTTATTTTTTTTGCAAAGCTAAAAGCAACTTGAATAAAAAATATAGCAATTAAAATGGCATTTGAAAATTTGCAATTGCTATATATTTTTATACAATCGACAACTGTATAATTTATAGTTTTGTTCATTTTTTTAACCCTATTCATGTCAAATTATATTACGTACTATTATTTAAAATACTTTAGGGTAGGTTAAAATTGGAAAATATCTATTCCGGGTTATAATAAAATTTTCCCTCCAAAAGAAGGAAATACATACTGATCTGACGCGATCATATTTAGTAAAACAATTAATCGTATATAACTAAGCGATTTGAATCGATTTCAGTTTAAAATTTCAAAATATTTTATAAAACTGCAATTCAAAATATTTTAATGATAGAAATACAAATTTAAAAATAATACCATAATGTAAAAAAAATTAATAAAAAAAAAATGAAAGAAATTAGATAAATGATTATAGAATGATGTTGATCTTACCTGCATGATGTTAACTGGTTGTAAGTCTGCGAATAGAATGAACTAAAGGTATAAAACTGAAGTTATAAAAAGCCTTGCGACTTTGTAGGTCGTTACTTATGACGAGAGAAAGTGCGGCGATTTGAGTTGCGAGCGGCAAAAACACTATAAGGTATCACGGCAAAATAGTGAAGTGAGCTCAGGTCCGTGCGAAGGGGAAAGTAATACTAATGTGAGTGAAATGAACCAAAGCACTTCTTATTTATATATATCTCTCTATACATCAGCTTCCAATCCAGAATTATCATTTTTACGTAAGATCAACTTTGAGAAGGATATAGAAGGACCCCACTTTATTGGGATTTTCCATAGTATCCCAATTGAAATGACGTATGTGTAAAGACAATAATACTCTAGGGGAAAGTTATATCTAATTGTCAATGAACTCTTTTTATTTCATTTAACATTTTTGTATTTCCTTGTTTATATTGTTTGAAAAAATAAATCAGGTGAAAATTTTATTTCACAATATTTTGAATGACATTGATTTTTTTGCTTTTTTTTTATTTTTATTTTTTAAACAAAACCAGTTTACTTCCTTTCTTATCTATTTGCTAGCATATTCAATCATTATAGATTATATTAGATTTTAATTGGTTTTTATTATTTCCGCCTAAATTAATTAATACTTTAAAAAAGAGTAATAACTTATTGGAAGAGAAATAGGATATGTCTCATAGAATTCTCTGTATCCTGAAAGTTGTTTTGGATTTTTGTTTTTATGTTTATGTTAACGAAGATGACAAGTAAAAAAAGCTATATATAATTAGGGCGGGAATGTGGTTAGATGTCCTTGGTTACTATAGTGATGGGAAAGCAATTTGGTTTGCAATAATATTTTTCATACCTTTATTGTTTTTTTTTTTTTGTACTTTTTTAACAAATTATAATAGTATTATCATAGTAATTGTAATATTAATACATGATATTATAATGCAAACATAATATTACACTATATAATATATTATTATTGAAGGAAATTTGTGATAGGCATCCACAAATTTTTTTTATTATTTTTCCACATAATATGTAATTTTTTATCTATACGGCAAATGGATTTAGAAAACTGTAACATAAAAATTAAAAACATTCTGTTTACTGATTACTCACAGATCAACCTATTATAATTGCTACTATTATTTTACAATATATATATATATATATATATATATATATATAATATATATATATATATATATATATATATATATATATGTTAAGAAATTTTTAATTGAAACAAAATTTTCTTTTGTTTCAGCGTTTCAAATTATATAGATATATTATTTAATCATTATAGAGAGTCCTTTTTATAATATATATATATATATATATATATATATATATATATATATATATATGTATATGTATATGTATATGTATATATATATATATATATATATATATATATATATATATATATATATATATATATATATAATATATGACTGATGATATTGTGTACCGCAAGGAAATAAAAAACTTGCTCAACTATAGACTGAAATGCATCACTAAAATTGCAATTTATTCATTTCATTTCGATACAACAGTATTGGCGGACTTGTCATGTGTTGCTGGAATAAATAAATAATATTCATATTTTATTCATTTATTTTGTTATTATTTATTTATTGCTTCAATTACAAATTTACCCTCAACTGTAAGGTACAATCAATAAAAGATTACGATATTTTATAAATCAATTACATATTATCTTTTATAATTTTTTTATTTTTTATACCAATTTTTTTTTAATTAGATTTGTTTTTTCCTAATAAAAAATTATTTTAATAAAATAAAAAATTACAAATTGAATTTTTCAGAGACTAAACATTTAATATATTGCCAAAATTAATTCTAAATTAACTACTTAAATAATTATGCTCTCTAATTGATAAATATAAATATTAAATAATTTATGGAAAATAGTTTTATAATGACATTATTAGTTAATAACGTAGAATTTTTACGTAAACAAGACAAAAAAAAACTCCAACTTCTCTTTCAATCAAACAGGGCACAGTCAAAAATATAAATATAAGAGGTAAGAGGTAATAGTACAAAGTCTAATATCTCTATTTTATAAGCAAAATAAGTGTTTCATTCAGTTGAGGTCTGTTCATCAGTCAGTGCAGTTCTAGTAAAGCTGTTCTTCTAGCTTTAAAGTTTTTTTTATACCAGTTTAATATTAAATTAAATTCTGTGACATATGAATGTTAATTAATGATATAATAATAAAGAATAAAATCAAAAATATACATAAATTTTACAAAAATAATTGTGTTACTTTATGTAACTTGTGAACTAAGTGTTAAAATGTAATATTATTAATTAACTTCTACTATTTACACAAGTTATCAAACAACATTATTCATGGCCTTCGATGGGGTAAGTCATCATAAAACTGTCTGATAGTCACTTTGTGTAAAACGACATAGTCAGATTGTGCGAACGGCGAGAAAGTCTGATAGTCAGATTGTGCGAATCGCGAGAAAGTCTGATAGTCAGATTGTGTGTACGCGCGAGATGTTCTGATGATCACATTAACCGCGTAGCCGTCGATATATATGCTAATATATTGCGTGGCCTGCCTGTTTGGTAAAAAGCGGCAAATATCGTTGAATGTGCCTCTACAAATTTTCTCTTGCTATCTAACACATACAGTGTGTGTGTATAATATATATATATATATATATATATATATATATATATATATATATATATATATATATATATATATATATATATATATATATAATGAATAGAAAACGAATCTCTTTGTTAACTTATTTAGTTAGCTGCATAACTTTGTGATTGTCTGGCTTTACGCAAAATCCTCATGTAGAAAAGTAAACAAAGCAAATGGTTGAGTAGTGTTTATGTAAATTATTCTCTTTGCTTTTACAAGAGAACTTTGAAAGTGTTATTCAGATAGAAATTGATTATAACTTGTTGTATGTATTTGGCATTTTATGCCCTTGGCTCTTCAATATAGTAGTAGTAGTAGTAAATCATAAAGTTTATCCAATGCATTTAACTGTCTACTCAACTAGCGCAAAACTTATTGAGATTTGTTTGAATCTAATTTATACTGATAAAAAAGCAATATATAAAAAAATCAATGTAGAGCCAAACAATTAAAAATATATATATTATATATGTGTAATTATTTGAATACTTATTTTATACATTGTAAAATTTCTCTTTTTTAAATACAATTTAAAAAAAAAAATATACTAATAAATGAAAGTAATTATATCGTTAAAAAAATATATAAAAATAAAGAAACAACTGAAACGTCATTAAGTTCGAAGTTTGAATATTTACACAGAAAAAGTATGAAGAACGTGTTTTACTTGCGGCAATCAGAGCGTCTAATGTGGGTTAGAGACTGACTGGCTGATTATACATAGTATATGATATAGAGATCTCCATGGTCAAGTAATATAGTAAAGATAAAGCGCATTTATATTATAGGGTCTCATGAGATCACTGCACGGTAAATATACGCCTGATGGTCAAATGCAATAAAGCGGAACAGAAATTAAAATTATTGTCCTTGTAATGATCTCAATCTTTGTTGTCGTATGTGACGTGTATTTAAAGAATAACAATAGTAAAAAAAATTGTGTTAACATCATTTTATTCCCTATATATAGTTCTTTGTGCAACTTTTTTATTTTTTGTTTACGCTTTTATACTTCTAATTTTGTTTTCTATCTACGTAGTAGTTCAAAAATTATATTTCCATGACGTATAATACGTCTTTTCAATGGGTGGTAGCACTCACTGATATAAGTTTGCGCTTCGATGCTGTATGCAAACAAAAAATAACATTGACAAGTAAAGAAAAAAATGCCTTTTTGTACCAATAAAAAATAAAAACTAAAATGGTTCATGAACTATTGATTGATCGATTAAAATAAGCTGTTTTTTTTTTTAATCCAGAGAAAATTTTGTTAACACCGGTCAATTTTCTTACAAAAAAAAAAGACAAAACAAAATGATATTTGTCCAAGGCTGTGTAATACATGTATACTGTATTTATGTACAATCAAATATGAATTAGCGCTGCGCAATATCATGCAGACACCTAATAGATGCTTACTTTTTATTTAAAATCATTGTTTGTAAAAACTAATTGAAATAACAAATTAAAGAATAAAATCTTTGAATGAATTGAAATAATAAGAAAAAAATGTACAAATGTCTGTACGTATATACTTTAAAAGAGTTTGCCTAAATTGATAGGTTTGTATGCCTAATTTTGCCCAATAAAAGACGTTAATTATAATTATTATTATAGAAACAAGAACTTTGTAACAAATTTATTTAATCTTAACCACAAAATTGATTATAATATCCATAAATAATTCACTACTTGCTTTTCTTATCAATTTTAATATTAAATTAAGATATTCTTTAGCATGTATATTCTATTGGAACGAAATTTATTGAATAATATAATAAAGTTGTATATTAAAGTAATCTACATTATTATTTTTTTTTTTTTCCTGCTTGATGCTATACGTGACTAAATTATTGATAACCTTGATCTATTCTAATTCTAACAGTAATCAATTTATTTTACACTGAATAATCTAGATAGAGCGTAATATAAGAACTTGTATGCTGTTACATAACTTTTACTATTTAAAATTATCATGGAAAAACATATTTCGCAAAATTGAAGAATAATAATAAAAATAAAATATTTTCTAATTTTCAACTTTATATATAGTTTCATATTTATTCATCGATTGCTTCTATATTTTTGTTTAGAAAATTATATATATTTATGTTTGTAAAAATGCATATCGGAGTAACAAAAAAAGTTAAATATTTTGCTATTCTCACCTTATAAAGAATCAAGTATAAAAATGAGTGCAGCAAGTTGTGGTTTGGTTCAGAACAAGTAAGAGATGACTAGAAGCCTTGATGTAATCTGACTGGATGGTGCAAGAGCAATGCACTACAATCAAAATTTGGGTTAAAAAGATGCTGCTGCACTGGTTGCCATGGTGATAGTCAAAAGAATGCATCTCCCTCTGTAACAAAAGAAAATCTTACCTGAATATTGACCTGGAGGTAACCCTTTGTGGGAAATAGAAATCTTCAAGTACCACACAAATATGTGGCCTAGTATTTTATATAAAATAACATTTTGACTTTTTATCATTCGTCATATTATAGCCTTATTTTAAAATAAATATAATTTTTTTATCAATAACAATTAAGTTGCGTTTCTTCATAATATTTATGCACCTAAAAGATTTTATGGTAACGACGTTTGATAAATTTGTAAAATTCAATCAATTTCACATATAATTTCACATATTTATATATTTCTCACATATTTTAAATTATATTTTGACAACTAAATTTTGTAATATTATCATCACAATATTTTGTGCCTAATTTAAACTTATATTATGGGGAAAAAAATACTATTGTTAAAACAAAAGTGATCATTGTTCATAGTTGTTTTTCATCTATTCTTGATTTTAATACTAAAAAAAGGGGGTTGAATTGATAATAAATTTAAAGAGTTAAGAAAGTTTCTACACCGTCATATAGTTTCTATATACACCGTCTATCAATTAGAAAAACATCATTACGCAGCACTTTAAAACTTATACTACTTTATCGGCAATATATACCCTATTTAAATACATACGTACAACGCTAAGTAATCTTGATATAATAAATTTACTCGCGACAGATAGACATTAAAATTATTTTCAATAGCATATAAAAACTTTTTTTATAATAAATATATAGCAGACACAGCAGTTCTATTGTTAGAACCATAAGAACGTAGAAATTTGTGGTTTCGAAAAGTTGATCCACAATTTTATTATTATTACGATTTTTATTTTCGTATTGAGGTCGATGTGGGATTAACTTTAATTAATGAATAAAGTTTATTGATCTTCGACAACGATATATTTTCCGATTGTATTTTGTTTACAAGGTATTTGACATCATAAACCTGATGGTATGACGTGTTATAAATCTACAAATCAGCCTGATGTAACATTTGATATTTATATCAAAAAGCTCAAAAATACTCTGTAAAGAACACATAAAGTAAGACACTTATGAAGAAGAAAAAATGAAAAAAATTGTTCATCAGACTTCTTTTTGCATTATTACTGATATAAAAAAAGTACCCCAGTTCAATTTACGTAATTGTAATTATTTTTGTCAACCTGCAAGATATTTAAAGCTATATTTGATTTGGTCATTTAAATTAAAGTAAGAAGAATAAAATATACAATTTCCCTCAAATTTCTGTGCTTAAATAATATTTTATGAAATAGCGTCATTATTATAAACATTTAATTAATAGTCAAATATTGATTTAATCAAGAGATAAATTTTTTTTTCAGAAATATTATCATTTTTATTATTATAATGATTTGAATATTTAAAGTAAAAATATGATATGTATAGAGCCAAGCTTGTAAGAACGATAAAAAAATAAGTAAATTTAGGTTTGAATGAAAGTATACATTTTCTTTATACTCAAGTGACACGATATCTTCTTTTACTGTACTTTGGTCCTCAGTAGGTATAAGCAAGTAGGAATTTATTTCAGGCCAAATTAATCAAGGCCAGCAGACATATCGAAATATTATATATATTATTAAAATATAATGAATGAATTATAATGAGTCATTTATGACCGCCTTATTTAATAACTTGTTCGCATAAAATAAAAATTACAGTTATACAGTACAATACTTGTTGCTATGTGTACTGTACATACACACGATTGCGATAATACATTTTGCCATTCAAATTCAGCATATTTCTCTCGCAAGAATAATATTGCAAATTTAGAGCGAGTTTTTGAACAGTAAAATATATTATTACAATATAATTTTACAATTATTATTTCATATAATGTAATAAGTTGAGTGAAAAATGTTTACAAAATTATGTTGGCTTATTAAAGATTAAATTCTACATTTGATTTTTAAATTTAAAATATGATGTAGATAAACTATATGTTACCATAGTATTACCATTGTTTACACATTCAAGAGGAATATTTAATTTATATCCATCACTTTATAAAGATCAATGCTTTGAATTCATTTACTCATTAAAAATGATCACTTATTTTTCTATAAGACTTGTATTTTGCTTATATGGGAAGCTATTACAATATTATATTCAGTGTGTTGTGAAATATATAAAAGTGGAAATTGAATAATCTTTTCTGTATTATCGAGTTTTCACTAACTACGTATATAGGGTTTATTGCTACTTGTTTTGTGAAATAGGGACCCAGTTTACCGAAATCATTTTCTGAAAAGCCTATATATGTCTTCTTTTTTTCTTCTGTAAAAAAATAAAAACTACACAGGGCACTGCTTTACTAAAAAAAAATAATAATAAAAACGCCATTGACTACAATTTTGTCATATTTGAAAAGAAATTTATTTACAGAAACTCAGCACTTTATGAATCAGTTTATTTGAGTTTCAGTTGTTTTCTCAAATTTCTAAAATAAATAAGATGGTAAAAATCATAAGGAAATAAAAAACATAATAATCTTTTTATTCACACTTAGAATTTTAAATGCTTTTATTTGGCTTCTTTTGTATATATATATTTTTTTTTACAAGTTGCCTGAAAGGTATATATGAACCAATAAAATATTTGATTACATTATTATTATTATATACAAAACAATTTACAAAAATTATTTCTTTTATTTTAAACACACGCATATATGGAACGCAATCACTTCAAATAACAATATATATATATATTTTTTGTGTCTCTAATTTAAAAGTTTTTACATTAAATAAAGTATATTTTGTGGATAAATATTTTAATATGGTAACTTAATTATTTAAGGACAAATTCGTGTGGCACAAAGGAAGAATTTGATTTTAATTTTTTCATTATAGAGTAACTAATTATTAAAAATCTTGTAACGTTTTTTTTTTTTTTTTTTTTTTTTTTTTTGCTATACTTAACAGTAGTTAAAAGTGACTTCATATCACAATAAGTATTTTAAAATTTTATTTCGTTTTTGTATTTTACAAAAAAATGGATTCATGATATTTAGACGGGACGGGATAAAAGTTATGGTAAAAAGTTAAAAATTAAAGTCTGCTTGAAAAATACACTCCTCATGTAGAATTTGTAAAAATCGTTTTAGATAAAAGTTTTAATGTTAAGTAGCTGAACTTTCATATGAATTAACAAAATAATAATTATCGTAGCCTCATTTCATTCATAACTTGAGTTATGCTATATTGAACAAAAATTATTTTGTACCGTTATGCATATTATAATATGTTGTATACAATTCCAAAATAGCAACATTATATATTATGCTATAATAACATAAAAATGCAACTTATTTCATCCATTTAAAACCTTTTTACTTTTAAAGTACAGTTCAGTATTTAATTACTCAATCAATCAATCAATCAATCAACCAATCAATCAATCAATCAATCAATCAATCAATCAATCAATCAATCAATCAATCAATCAATCAATTTATCAATCTGTCAATAAAAATATTTTCGGTAAATTTAGGGCACTTTTTTTAAAAATACTAAAACAACGTAGTAAATAAAAATAAACTTCTATGAAGACATTATTCAAAATTTCAAGCAGACCTTTTGTGTCAGTTATAAAATGATTTTTAAAAAATTCAGCCATCAAAATTTCATATATAGCAATAGCATATTTTAAAATGCAGTTATAAACACAACATCTATATATTTTTTAGTTTAAAAATTCACATAAACACCACTCTTAAAATATTGTAAAACCGATATACATATTACAATTATATATTTTATATAATATAGTTATATTTCATGTATATTTTATTAAAGTCATCTGATTATTCATTGGTATTAAATTTGATTTTAATTAAGTTTTTATTTAAAACAAATTGAACTGATTATATTCTGAAGTAAACATATAAAAATAAAAATTTTCTTTACATGACTAAAAATATTGATATATTTATTAGTTTATTTATTACTTTTTTACACTAATATTTTAAAAGAAGAATATATTACGTATATGAATAGAGTAAAATTTTAATGATATATTTTTATATTTTTTATCAGATCAAGTTTAAGGGAGACCTTGTCAATGTTTTTATTTAACGCACAACAACGCCTTGTATAAATTTCCAGAAGGCTTTTAGTTGCAGAAATAATATTATCAACTTAAATTATGCTTTATTTTAAAAGTACTTAAGTAGTATTTAAAATTTTATTTTTATTTTTACTTCCCTCAGTAGAAGCTTATAAATGAGAAAAAACGAATGAAATAAAATAAAATTGAATTGCATCGACTCTGAAATATTTTTATAAATACAGTTTTTTTTAAATCATACCATTAAAAATAATAATAAAAAAAATTGGAGTATGTACTGCATGTATTATACTCCAGAAAGCTGTATTACTGACACTGACAAGATCTCTTTGCATAGTTGATGGATTAGTGACGTGACTCCACGTGATATTATGTAGATTTTGACGAAGCAGACGCAGCAGACTCTTCGTCACGTTTCAGCCCTTGTGCTACGCGACCCTCGGATGCAAAGAAAAGTGCGCGTTTTGTAGCTAAAACGACGTGAGTAGCAGCCTGAAACATAAAATTTTGACAGTTTTTCTTAATATTGTATCATCAAAGAAAAATATAAATTTTTAAAAGTTTACTTATGTAATATAATTGCACTGTTATTATCATAAGAAATGTTTTTATCATATATGTATGATCTTTGACATAAGTCATTCAAAAGTTATGTTTATTCAATTACAAGATCATTCAAACCTACTTTATGTATATCAGCAATTATAATCTATATCTGCTGAGCCATTGCAATGTTATGTATATTTGCTTCAAAGAAACAGTCAAAAATACATAACTATGTAGTAGAGAGGAATGTAATCTTTGATGTGACATAAATATATAGTAAAATAGTTTAAGCTTTTAGTATAAAGGAAACTCATGATATTTGCTTATCATGTATTTTGATAAAGAAGATGATATTTATAGGACACTTTTGTGCTTTTATTGATTTTACAATACGAAATACTTTTATTTTATTAATGCAGAAAATGAAATAATTATTTTTACTATTCTTTTAAGCATGGGGTCAAATTTCAACACTTATAGTAAAAATTGCCTGGAGAATAACATAAAAAAGATGAAAAGTTCTCAAGAGAGAGAGAGAGAGAGAGAGAGAGAGAGAGAGAGAGAGAAGGTTGACATTTATTTCATTTTATATACACTAATGTGAAGTGACATTTTCTCTTGCAACAATAAGCATTTGTTTGAACTTATTCTTTATGATTTATACAAAAAATAAATCCTGGCTGAGTTTTTAAAAGCACCAAACAACACTCACCAGGGATATTCTCGCTGGTTGACATTTACACTACACATATAACATCAATATGTTTTTTTTATCCATTTTTCTCTCATATCGAGCTGTTTTCATGCATCAAAACAGTATTAATTTTGTAGATGGTAAGTAAGATTAAGCCGTCACGCGATGCAGAGCCACTTATTTGTCATTTAATACTATATATAATATATATTTTTTATATATAATATAAAGCTTTAAATAATTTAAATTGTGTTAATTATTTTTGTAAGAGTATTAAATTATACAATAAATAATTTTATAAAGAAGATGATGTAATTATCGATTAGAAGCGAGAAGAGAAGAAAAATGTTTGTAACAAGATTAAGATAATTTTAAAGAGTTTAAAGTGTTTTTATATTATAGTATTTTATAGATTTAAAGAGTGTTAACTGTAAAGAAGACAGGGATGAAAAAAAGTCAGTATAATTTAGAATTAAATGTTAAAATATTAAGCCAAGTTGGTGTTGACTTCATGTTCATTCTTGTAAAGAAAATCTACTTTGACGTGACGGGAATTATTTTTTTTTTTAAAGTATAATATATTATTTTATACAACGGGTAGTTTATTTTTTTTTTTTTTTTGTTTTTTTTTTAGATTTTTTAATTACGAAAAAGTTTTTAAAAATCTTGAAATCTCAAAGTGTCAAGCACAACTAAAAAGAAGAAGAAAAGCAATTACGTGAATTAAAGACAATAATATATAGGGTGTTTATACAGTACAGTACAGAGCAGCAAAAATGTTAACAAAGGATATGCCGCTCCAATGAGGTATCTGGACAGAAATTGTCATCACTACAGAAAGGTGTGTCCACTGCCGCAATTCACCGCCTTCTTGTGCAGTCACTTGTCTATGAAACAACCAAAAGATGCATGCCTCCTGGATGGGCAGTCTCGTGCACACCTTCTCTCTCTTTTTGTTCTCGCTGCCTGTATCGAGAAAATATCATACACAAACAAACTGAAGACAGCAAAATAACAACTCCACACCCTTCTCTCTCTCTCTCTCTCTCTCTCTCTCTCTCTCTCTCTCTCTCTCTCGTTCTCTCTGTCTAAAATTCATACCAATACTATATTATAGGAAAAACAGTGCGTGAGTGTGAGCGCACAACACGATCAACTAGGAGAGCGAGAGAGGTGGAGTTGATTTTTTTCTGTCTTCAGTTTGTTTGTGTATGATATTTTCTCGATACAGACAGCGAGAACAAAAAGAGAGAGAAGGTGTGCACGAGACTGCCCATCCAGGAGGCATGCATCTTTTGGTTGTTTCATAGACAAGTGACTGCAAAAGAAGGCGGTGAATTGCGGCAGTGGACACACCTTGCTGTAGTGATGACAATTTCTGTCCAGATACCTCATTGGAGCGGCATATCCTTTGTTAACATTTTTGCTGCTCTGTACTGTACGTTACAATATTTTTATATTATCGAATTCCCTTTAGGATTTTACGTCATAGAAAAAAAGAAGAAGTTTATACTCACGCGAAACTTGCGACGAGCATTGAACTCGCGTAGTTTCTTAATAGTGGTGATCATATGAAGTGTCCTGGGTGTCTCACCCCTAACCCAAGGGTGTTGACTTGCTTGTACTGCTGTAGGTCGGTTGCTAGGGTCAACTTGAAGTAACTGTATATAATTCAAAACAAAGTTTTTAATACCATAGTGTATTTAACTGTCATAAAAATTGATGTATAATTTTATACTTTACTTGTATATCAATGTCTTTTTATATAAAGTTACTTTGTAGAGAAACTTTAAAGTTGGTAAATATGGGGTATTATAAATAGCAGGTAAATAAGGTTAAAAACATATGTGGTAAAGGTATTAATTTGAATTATTAACTTGAATTAACCACAATGAAACCACAATAATTTTTCAACTCATCTTAACAGAAAACGCTATTAAAAATATTATTATACATATATAGAAGAAAGAGATTCTTACAAAGTTCAAACGTAAATTATTGAAGAATGAAATTTTCTTTATATATAAGTTGTTAAAGAAACTCACTTGAGATATTAAATCCTTGGCACTGTCAGAAATATCATCCCACCATGGAGATGAGAATGTAAAGGAGCCTTCGACTACACGTCGACAAACTGCCAATTCTCCAGCCTCGTCCCAGAATGGTTCAAACCCGCATAACCTTAAAAAAAAATGAAATAATAATAATAATAAAAAATCTATAATATAATAAAATGTGCCGCAGAAACATAGTAACAAAATGTAATAACCAAGCATGAATATATACGTTTAAAACAATTGAATCATTAAATTTTATTGTTATTTGAAGCGTATATAGTAATTAAATTATTATACCATATCATGGTGATGAATATTAAACTTTTTATACATAATAAAATTTATAAAACTATAAAGTTTTGTAACTTAATTCCTGAATACTGTACATACATAAATAATTCTTTATTTTATGTAATCATATCACGATCATTGATTATTAAATATATATGAGGGGGGCGGGGGGGATTTGATGAATAATTTTAAGTTACTCTGGTATATTATAAAATCCATGATTTTATTTTTTAAATTATTAAATATATAATTAATAAAAGTAAAGTATTGATAATATAATTCTGTTGTGAGAGTGAATTGTTAATTATATATTGTTATGTAGGTGACAACAATTAAAAGTCACGCGCAAGGTGACATACCAAAAAAATTTGTACTCCGGTCACGCCCTTATACTTTCCCTCTCTCAACTTACATAATGTAGGTGACAACACCCAGGCTCCATAAGTCCACAGAAGCGTCGTAATTTTTCTGCAGTAATACCTCAGGTGCTAAAAATAACAAAAAAAATATAATAAAGTTAGAGTTGCTATTTTAAATGTTATATAATCCCATTACGGATCTTTCATGTATATAATATCAAAGCTATACAGTATTAAATTTAATTATGCGGAAAATGTCATTTGATATAAACTAGGTTATTGGGTTTAATGAATGTTAATTTCAATTTAAGCTTTTGTTTTTTTAATTAACTAATCAGTGTTTCAATTACATTTTATGGTATTAATATGTATAGCAATTTAACATAAAAAGTATGAGTATGCACAATTTATTGAATTCATATTTCTTTTCATTCTTTAAAATAGTGACATATTGACAGAAATGTTTTATTTGATTTTCATATTTATTTTTAAAAATTATTTAGAACGTAAAACTATACTTGTTAATTAATTTAAGGCTTATAGAATAAAACTTTGAGAATTCCAATTAAAATTTAATCAACCAGCACTCGGAGAAATTGATTGTATTACTCGTATTGAAAACTTGGAAATAAATTGTTTGTTTTTTTTGCATATGCATGAGAACTTTTTTCAGAGTAGGAAAAAAAAAAAAGAAGAAACTTTCAACTTTTGCGTTGAATTCTACATAGCTTCTGTTTTAAGCCCCTTCAGATAATCTCTCTCTCTCTCTCTCTCTCTCTCTCTCTCTCTCTCTCTCAACTTTCAAGTCTTAAGTTAGAGTTATATTTATATTATCAGGTTAAAATTAATTTTAGATTTAGTCACTTAAAAATGCTATAAAAAATTACACTTTAGCACATTCAATTAAACTAATCAATTATAAACGATGGGGAAAAAAAAGTATAGCAAATAAAGCTTTTGTTTTATTTCTATTATTTTGATACAATAATAAATATAATATGTTTAAACTACGGGAAATGGATTATAAAAATATTTTACTGAATTGAATTGTTTAGTTTTCGGCTAAAAGCGTCCAACAATCACTTTAATAAATTATATTATTTTTGTAAAAGGTTTTTGCTATTCATTCTATTATTATACTGTACATTTCACATCATCTAAATTATTAATTTTTTTAACTGGTGCCTTTTTTTTATTGAAAGTGGCTAAATAAAAGTATACTATACAATACAAAAGTTAAAATATTGAATATTATGTTTATTATATATTATGGATGTATATTTATAAATATCTCTGTTGTATTACAAATGATTCCTTTCATTTAGCTTTTATTATTTTTGCTGATATCATTATAATATTAAATGTAGTTAAATTTCATAGTGGATTACTGTTGAATATACTGTATAACAAAATTTTCATTTATTCAAGTGAAATCGTTAAGTTGTAACTTGTAGAAACGTTATAGAAATAAGTTTTATATACATACTCTATAATTCCTTTTACGTAATAGCTTTCATGTAATACGCAAATACTTCACAAAATCTCAAATACTTAAAGTTGTTGCCTAAAGAAAAGGAGAAAATACGATACGATACGTTATTATACAAAATGCCATAAAATTTGAATCAAATATCAATGAAATTTACAACCTTGTTCAAATTTAGTGCTTTCACGCTATAAAATATTATCTGTTGCCATGCTTCTTTTTATAAAAAAAATTGTTAACTGTACAAAAGTAAAAGAATACAATCAATATACCACTCGATTTCCAACTTATATGCGGGTTAAATGCTATGACATAAAGGTCTTCACTTAAATTAGATTTGTTATAGTTATGAAATATTTGCGGTGTTAAAAGAGGACACGTTCTGTACAATAAAGCACGTACCACAATATCCTACTGTTCCACAAAGTGTGGACATACTGGCTGGTTGTTGAGGGTGTAAAATCTTGCTGAGACCAAAATCAGCCAACTTGATTCTTGCATCTTCATCTTCTGTCTCGTATAACAGATTCTCAGGCTTGATGTCTCGGTGGACTACACCATTCTTGTGCAAGTACTGAAAAAAATAACGATATACCATACAGCAGTGTTGAATTTATAACATTTATATTCAGTCCGCATGAGTATTCAATATAGAGAAAAAAGTTATGTAAATTTTGTGCTTTGCCTTTAAGTAAACTTTAATGGTATAATAATATTGAAATAGCTTAGAAATATTCAACAAAAGCAGAATAATATAGTATCGAAGAATATTTTCTCAAGCTCCCTTAATTTATGACTTATGTCTCTTAATTTAATTTATATATATAGGAATATGGAGAATAAATCATTTCAGTTCCTAATTTGTGCTCAGAAAGTGGTAAATCTATACCATTATAAAAGTTGCTAGTGAAAACGTAATTTAATTTAATGCATAATAATAACGTGAGTTGCATGCTAATTTTTGTTACCTCCAGGGCTCCAAGGATTTGTCGCACGGCAGTGGCGGCATCTTGCTCACTATAATGTCCACGCTCAACAATCCGTTCAAAGAGTTCGCCACCTGTGACCAGCTCTAGTACCAGCTGGATTTCTGTGCGTGTCTCAAACACCTCACGGAGACCGATCTGTGAACAGGTGTACACTTTAACTATTAGAGAAAGTGACAATCCAAGCGTAATTTTTCTGCATTCACACAAGACCGGTTTTATTGTAATTCAATCTCCTCTCTCTCTCTCTCTCTCTCTCTCTCTCTCTCTCTCTCTCTCTCTCTCTCTCTCTCTCTTTCTTTCTCTCTCTCTAAAAAAATATTTTTTCATACGTAATTAAAATGACAATGACCTTCTAATCAATCGTAATCTGTTAAAGATAATCACATATTTACAGAATTGATAAGACCACGTGATATAAGTATGTAACATTAACTTAACATCAAAACAAAATCCTTTCAGATAAAATAATATATAGATGGTTCATATGAATGTAATAAATAGAAATCATACAGTAAAATAGCTATTCTATTATTAACTGTGACTAAATTTATTAACAGTTAAAAATAAAACATCATCACGATAATATATGTAATTGATGTTGCAATGTATGTATTATGTTACATATATATATATATATATATATATATATATATATATATATATATATATATATATATATATATATATATATATATATATATATATATATATATATATATATATATATATATAATATATATATATAATATATATATATATATAATATATATATATATATATATATATATATATATATATATATATATATATATTGCGCATCGTTTTCAAAGTTTATTATGCTGACAGTAATTGCAAGTACTTATATAAACAGATTATAGTGCTGAAATGCAGCTTAATTGGAAAATTAATTAGATTTGAATCTAGCCGCTCATCAACATGATTGTATTTCAGTCACGGTTTTGGCTTTATACGAGATATAGAATTACAGAGTACTTAACGTAAATTCAAGTTCTTGCACGAACAAAACACTTCAAATACAGTTGGGAATTATACCCTATATAATGAGTTATTATTCGCATATATGAACACTAAGAGTTTTCTCATAAGTTTATAGTAGCCACACAATTTTTCGAAGTGAAGAAAGATACAGCATATACATAAAAGAAATGAAATTCACACTAGATTTTTGTTTATTTACGTATTTATTTTGTGTAAAAGAAGTAGTACGAATATTTTGTTAAGATATAAAATAATAATAATAAATATACGACATGCCACCCTCTTTACAAGAAAATCGACTAACTCTCCAAGAAATAGTATTAACTTCTAACATGTATTCTATTTAAATATAAGAAGACTTTAATGGTAAACGTAATGGTTAAAAAAAGAAGTGACTCTAAAGGTTTCTTGTTGTTCCATATTACATTAATTTGATATCCCTTGTGTATGGTATACACTAAAAAAAAACGCATTACTTCAGTTACGAATTCTAACTTATTTGAGATAAACACTTTTGAGTTATTACTGTATATGAGCAGCTAAAATAATGCATTTTAGCAAATTATTAACAAAATTTAAGTTACTTTCAGTTATTTTAGGCTATTTTAAGTTACTGTTTCAGATAAGTTAGGATTCGTAACTGAAGTAATGCACCATTTTTTTGAGTGTATAACCTAAAATTTGAGGTTTATTAATTTTACTTTCGTTCACTACTTGTTAGCAGAAATGGAGTCTTCTATAACGTTATAGTGTTTCTTGTCTAATTAATGTCTAATTAGTCTTGTTCTAACGAAGATCCACGTGAGACCTTACTTTATGGTCACTATAGAAACCAATCTTCATTATAATATACATACTTAATACTTTAATATACTTCATTATACTTTTTTGATCTTATTTTTCTTTGTCTAATTAAAGATTCTACCCTATAGTGTTTATGTAACTCAACATTAATTTCTTTAAAACGCTTGGCAAAAAGTGTCAAGGGATTATTTTCCCAAACGTGATAAATTGTTTAATAGCCTTGAATTGAATTAGATATTAGGTCAAGTATGATAATATTCATCATGATATTCATCATCTTTATATTCTAATTGGTTTTTTTTCTTCCTATGTTTAAAGGATTAATATTTTAATTCAACTTCTAAAGTATTTTTTATAAAGGTTAAAAAATATGGATTTTATGATATTTTACAGATTTATTATTTTTAATTAAATATAAAAATATTAAAAATGTATTATATATATTTTTTTTCATTTAAAAAGCTTATTATATAATAATTCACAAATAATTATATAGGATTTATAGAATATTATGAAGTTTAATCTATATAAATAATATATTATTTTAATTTAATTTTAATGAAATATAATAAATTTGAAATGAAAATTTACAATTAAATAAACATCCACGCCAATAAATGTATGGATCAAAGCAAAGAGATAAAACAATACGAGTATAATAACACTACAGTACGTTCACTGTCAAACACAAACGTCCAGTATTTGAAATTTAGCTTGTTTTTTGAATGCTAACAAAAAATTCTAAAAGAGAAGTCATTTGCATATTATTCTCTTTTTGAAAATAAAAATGCTTTTATTTTGTGACGACGAAAAATTCCTTTTTAAAATAACACCGCATTTGAAGTTAAAACTCTTCTTTTGAATATGTACCGCATGAATAGTATATATTTAAAAGGGTTCAAATTATTATTATTTATTTTCTTTCCCTAAGGAGTTTTAATTTTTACAAAACACACATATGGAAATAAAAAAAAATACGAAATTTATGCTGCATATGCTGCTATAGCATAAATGTTGCTACATTAGTACAACATAAATAACTATGCTCTACAGCATAATATGTATGCGACGTAGCAGACTTATTATGCATTATAGCATAAATTATGTTGTTATAAACAAATCTTGCTGAAATTGGGCTAACAAAATTATAACGTATATTTCTTTTGTCCTAGAATGTTGATCTGCATCTGCACGGATGAAAATATAGATATACGTAATAATTATGCTAGCCCACTTTCAGGAATAGTTTATTATTTACAACATAACTTATGGCATACTGCATCATAATATACTGTATATCACATCATGAATAATCTATTTTGTGATAAGTTTGTACGAGTAACTGTATAGTTAAACAGTTGAGTTAATTTCAGGGGTTTATAGCCTGATTTTGCTCAATAAAAGACGTTAATAAATCAATGATAACCATGTTAGGTAGCATAATTATTTATATTGTTCCAATTTAGCATAATTACGTAATTTCTTCTTGTCATGGGTGTATTTGCAGTAAAAAAAATATATAACATTAAAAAAAAAAAAAAAAAAAAAAAAAAAAAACATATTTTTCATAATATTTCATTTTAGAATTCTTGAATTAAATATTAAATTATACATTAAAGGTATGCTAACTTGAGAATGACTTTTTTTATAATCTTGCATAACAAAAGCAACTGTGTACACTTAGTAAACGTGAAGTAAGCTAGAAACAATTTGAAATATGTTTCTAAAGAATTTAAATCAGGTATAAGATAAAAAGTTACGTTATATATGAAAATGCGGTAACATATGATATTAAAAAGTTTGACATATGAAAATATTTTATAACAATTTTGATACCATAAAATAATATAAACTTTAAGAAAGTTTATAAAATATATTATACCTTTTCAAAATAGTTACTAAAACACAAACAAATTAAAACTTCTTTATTTAAAGTATAAGAATTAAAACTTTCAAATAGTTACAAGTTTATAGAGTGAAATAATACTTTTTTCCAAAACAATATGATATAATAAGTTTTTTTTTCTTGCAGTTGTGTATTTTTGAAATTTTAAGAAACTTATTTTAGAATAGAGTTTTCAATTTCCTCAGAAAATAGCTTTATGTTTCAGACACGTTCTTGAAATAAATATAATAATATATTTATATGTATAAATTTTAAAGCTACTTATTCTCAACCACGCTTTTTTTATTAGTATTTTAAATTTGTTTTAGTGATACGTGCACTCGACTTGGTATATATAATAATTATAAAATATGGAGAAATATTTTGATTCCTTATATTTTCAAGCTTAATAGTCACACAAATTTGAAATTTGGGATATAACAAGATAAAGTAGAATGAAAGGGGGAAAATTATTATTTTACACCCAAAAAAACTTGCTCAAAAAAAAAAAAAAAAAAAGCCATTTCAATGAAGCTATCAACATAAAAATAAAGTCATCTGAATGAAGTGCGTTATTTTTTTAAAAAAATATATATTTTTCCATTGTTTTTTCCAGGGATTGTCGCCCACAGACTATTTTATCATCATTAATCAAAATACTTTGACAATGTAGGAAGAGAGAGAGAGAGAATCTATAAATAATAATTCATCTCTTTGTAATAATATTGATGGTTCATCAGATTATTTTTATGAATGAGCCTGCAGAAAAATACATTGTATAAGAGAGTGTAAAAATATATGATGTAAGAATCAAGACCTTCATTAGAGTTCTAAGAAAATAATGATGTATGCAATGCACCATAATATGTATATCAGATCAAACATTTCTTTTATTGCACTGCGCTCTTTCTTTATATGTATTGAAGTAGCTATATAAAAATAGGTCTCACAGGAAAACGTATCCTGTGTGTTAGAAGTTCCAAGTAATATAATATTACTACATTGCCCTAAATAAATTAGTAAATAAATAAGTTTAAATGTATATATTTAAAAAAAAAAAATAGATCATTATTTATTTATGAGTTAAAATTTTTCGGGTGATTGAATATGTTAGAACTGATTATTTTGCTATTCTTTTAGTTCATATTATAAGAAAGTTGAATAACGTATGGCGTTGTTATTTATTCTTAGTGTTCATGCAAATTTATCTTTATGAAGTAAAATAAATTACTTCTATATACTATCACAAAGTTATATATTTGCATTAAAAAGCTATAAACTTAACAGAATAAAATAAAATTTTAATATCTAAAAGAATTTAAATCAAATATGTATTCAAATCTTTTTCTTCTACAAAAAGAAAAAAAAAAAAAGTGACCAACATTATACCGTTGACATAGATCGATATGTTAATACATTAACAATCATATCCATAATATTTCATAAATACAATATCATTATTACTATTAAAAAAATTGATATGTTAGTGGACAACATGATAAATTAAAATTTAATTAATCTTTCACTACAGTAATTAAGAGGCAAAGATTTAAAAAAAAAGTCACTTTCTTTTTAACTGTACTAATTTTTTAACATTATATTCTATTATCCATCAATCTATACATATATACAAAGGTTATTTTAATCTTCATATCTCCAATTTGATTCTAAACTTTATTATTGTGATATTATTCTGCGTAAGTCATTATATTAATATATACTTTTTTTTGAAAGTAAAAAATATAACGGCCTTTATAATTCAAAAATAATAAGAATGACTTAAACTTGTATGAATATATCTCTAATATAATGTTTTTTATGCTGTCATAATTATAATATAAAAAATGAAATATGATCAGAATAATATTATGATGAAATATATATTTAGCAATAACATTGCTCTAGTATTTTTAATATTAATATCTACTTTTTTATTGCATTATATATATATATATATATATAATAAACTTTTCATTTTTTGTTGTTGCTATTTTTGTTACAAATATATCATTTTTTCCGTCACGAATTTGCTATTAATTTTTTACCTTTTCTAATATTTAGATATTTTGAGTTATAAAACTTAAGTTTACTTACAATATTTGGGTGTCTTAAACGTAGTAGGACTCCAATTTCTGTTTGTGCTGCACGTCGGTTTAGTCCAGACTGTAAAAATATATAACAAAGTTTATTATATATACAACATGCACAGTTTGTGTTAATGGTTCATTGTATATTATGTCTAACCATAATATAATTAATTTTCATGAATGTAGAATTGTATACATTAGTTCGTTGGTGTACGTGTTTTAAATTTTTTATACTTTTTAAGCATACATTACATTTGCATGGGAATTGATAGAATTTCCAGAGCATTATTAAATTAATTTTATGACGTAAAAGTAATGTTAATGAACATAATGAGGATTAAAGATGAATTGATGCAGTATACTATATCACAGCAGATTATTATATAATCAATAATAACTTAATATTTATACGTGTAATTCAAAAGCTTGGAAAATAATTTGTTTTCATAAATAAAATAGTTAATTAATAAAAAAAAAAATGTTGTTTAAAATTTACAAAAGATTTGTTTTGTTATAAATATTATCTATGTATTTACAATCAGCAGTAATTATTTTTTATATATTATTATTTTATTTTGATGCTATATTGTGTTATCATGGTACACCTTCTCTATAGTCCCGTCAAGACAGAAGTCTAATCGACACGTACAATGAAAATCGCACACACAGGCCGGCCAACGCCTAATAAACAGCCCTGCATTCGCCATGATAACCTAGTGAAACCGTGGAAACTCTACACACAAATAAATAAATAATAATTAATGCTAGCCCATTTTAGCAACAGTTGTTCTTTAAAACATAATTAATGATATTCTGCATAATAACTATGTTACACACCTTAAATATTCCATATTCCATGTTATAGCATGATTGTTTATAATTTTCAAAGTAAGCAATATCTATGCTACGACATAAACGAGGCATAAATTACGTAAATTCTTCTTTCTGTGCAGTTAATGAAAAAAAGCAAGAACATTGCATAGTTTAAAAAAAATTGTAAACTGAAAACAATAATTTAAGTATTTAAAAATAAAGAGAGATAAAAATCGATGGCATACAATTACTCTTGATTACTACATATGAACAGAACTTTAAAGTAAATACAATTGTGATTGTATGTTTTATCATCCATAAAACTGGGCTAAATTTCCGATGTTATTCTTACTAGAAAAACATGCACTGGATTTAAATGATAAAATATATCATCACAATCATGTGTACTATTTAATTTACTAGAGCTCTATTACAAACTACTGCTTCTCAAAATGAGTGACTGCAACAAATACATTATAATAGCACACTGATGGCTTAACAAAATATATTCTTGGTTCTTACAACATCCTATATAGTAGCAGTGTCATTTAAGCCTGATTATATTACCCAATTAATTTAAGTGCACCCATTATTTAAACAATCAAACAAAGATACACTATTATGTTTTATTTTATATAAGTGTTTTAGTATTGATGTGAACTGCAACCAATTATAATACGAATGTTCAAAACTATATAATCTTGACATACAAAAGATCGACAATAAGTTAAAAGTTTAGTGTGCATTCTACCAAGTAATTAATTCTGTTACGATTAAGCTCACCAACTAATTACAAACTTTTTTTTTTTGTCCATACAAGACCACAAAGTTAACGCAATGGAGTGATAGAATAGAAGAACAGAAAAAAATCTTCTTCTTTTGGTATTTCAATACTCTTATCTAATTTAGCATTGTGCCAGATGTCTATATATTGAAGTTTGATAGAAACTTTTAATATCTTTTTTTGTTATAAAGAGGGTGGAAAAAAATCGATTTCAATGGTATACATCTTCTTAAAAATTAAATTCTTTTGTGTAATAAATTTACGTTTTCATATTATAAGATATTTATAAATTTTTAAATAAAATTTTCTTTATAAAGATACCTTATAAAAAAAGTGAGACATTTTATTGATTTTAGAAGTCAGAAAAAAAATGCAAGAAATTATTAAGAAAAAGAGAATAAGATGGGTTTTTTCATAGAAAAAAATACATTTGAATTTTTTTTTTTCAGTTGAAATATAAAATAGATGAAAGTAAAATATAACATTGAAGTACCTGATAAGAGTATGAAATATGTCTCTGTTCATTTCAAAGTAAAGCTTTGAAGGTTTTGTGGTATAAAATAAAAGTACTGAATAACTAAATCTAGAAATTGTATAAGATAACTTCATTCCAACTTTTAGTACGTGGTTTAGTTTTTAAAAGTAAAAATTGTTTTTAGATAGTTAAAAAAAAAATAATAATAATGAAATTATTTTGATTTATTATTATTTTTTTTTAAAGCTTCATTTTTATTTTTATTTTTTATTTATTTTTTATTATTTTGTATTATTTTAAGTTTTTCATGTTTTGGCTGCTGGAAGTAGTTTACGATATTTTTATAGTTATATTATAACAACAACAACGTTGACAATAAAAGACAATTAAAAAATTATGTAATGCTTGAAATGACACGAGTAGCTGCAACTATTAAATTTAATTTAGCTAGCAAAGAATTAGCTTCATTCAGAAATTGGATCTTATTTATTTTTGATAAAAACCTGTATAATTTATATAAATAATTTAATTCTTACCTTGCGAAAAACTTTGCAGGCCCATTCTGTTCGTCCTTTATGTAGACATCGATATACCGTGGAGGAAGCACCTCTGTGAACAAAACAAAATATTTCAAGTTGTTTCAAATGATCTTACATAATATGGAAACCATTTTAATACAATGACATTATTATTATTATTATTTTTTAACATAAATTTAAGCATAAAAAATAAAATAAGGCTTCTCATTTCGAATATTCCAGATTTCATTTTATTTCAATTCAATTCTGACCGAAGAATTCAGCTATAGATTTGGTAATCTTCTGGACAAGCAGAGAAGTAAAACAGATTAGAATGAAAGCTGCGTCCTCTTCCTCTCCTCAACAATAGAGGACACCATTGAGTATGTTCATATGTATACTACAGTATGTCCTTTATGCCCATATTGATTTCAATTTCCACCTGTACAGTACAATTCACAGATACCTAATTATTTTTTGTGTCACACAAAGACTTTTACATGTTTTTACTGTATAATTCTCGTGATTGTATAAGCTTATATAATATATATGTACAAATGAAAAATAAAATTTATCAGAACTTCTAGTTGCAACTTTTTTTTTTCTTGTTAAAATTTTATATTTTAAGTACTAACAAGTATGAAATGACGCAAAACGTGACCTATAATTAAACAAAAATACACTTTGATAAAAATTGTTTACTTTTAATAAAATATCCATGAGAAAATGCTACCTAGTAACTAGAGAAATGATCTAACGTTATATTAATAAACGTAGTTTTGATATTTCACATATACCAATAATAAAAATAGTTTGCTCTAAATATGAAATATCAAAATGAAGTTTATTCTTGAGTTAATTTTAGAAGACTTATTAATATTATACTCTCGTCATATTTGCATAACATACATTAATGTGTAAAATGATTCAATGATGTGATAAAAAAAATACTGTATCAACTTTTTACGCTTGTAGAGTTCAATGTTTGTGCAACTTTATATTTATAAAAGATATTTGATCTGCACTGTATTATATATAAATAAAATACTGCATACAAAGAGCTTGTTCCAATGCAACTTATTAAATAATATGTAGCAGAATTCTAATATTTTTAATCTTTTATTTATATTTCATAATAGTATCAGTTTAATATACAAAATACCTTTGGGCAATAACAAGCAATATATTATAGACTTCCAATGACAGTTATGGTTTATACTTTATTTTATATATATATATATATATATAAAAGGGAAATAGAAATCAATTTACTTTTTATCAATTTATTTCTATACCACAATATGATTTTTTTTTAAACTGGTAAAATTTATGATGTATGCATAATAATAATAATAATAAATAAATAAAATAAAAAAGGATATTTTGTTACTATATTTTTAACATGAGTCAAAATCCTGCAGCATTCAAGTTTTAATATACAAATCAATGTTTGCCAAATAATAAAGGAAATGTGAATAAAGAGAAAGGCTTTTGAGATTTTGTGAATCAAAGAGAGTTAATTTTATGGTACTATAAACAATATAATATTACATTGCTACCAACCAATTATTATAATACTCAAATTTGTTTTTATAAAAATCAGAGATATACATCATTATTTCAAAATACTATGGCACACAAATATGTATTATATATATATATATATATATATATATATATATAATACATATATATATATTATTCATAATCCTCTTCAAAAATAAAGTCATTATCGAGGTTTGTTTTTTATTTGAATATATGGGTGTTATGCATCCATATAAAAGTCGACGCTAAATAACATAGACTGGCCGTATGGCTGGTATGGGAAAATAACACATTTTGCCAATTTGAAAATACTTAGCAATATTTTTGAGAGCATATGATTAATGTTGAATGGATCTTATCAGTCAGTTTAAAAAATTTTAAAAAAATCTATGGCTTAAAACTCGTAAAAGTATGTCTAGTATTTCTCATTTAAATTTCTCAGAAATCGGTGGAGTAGTTTTTTCAAAATTCACAAAAACATTTTTTTCTCCATAAGTGTAATGTTAAATTAGGGGACCCTTAGCTTTCCCCCGTCTCCCCGCGCGGTAAACCGATAAGCTCCATTAAATTGTCAAGTATGTGAGAAAAATAGTAAATAACAACAACTCATTATCCAAAGAATATAGACAAAAAACATGTTTGTCCTATGCTGAGCAATGTTATTCATCACTCCAGAATGGTGTCGAAGCGCATTCAGTATGACATCATGCGGATATACCCTTTATAACCAATAAATTAATTATTATGAATTAGCTCGGGTATATAGGAGTTATTTTCCTCTCTTGATTTTCTCTCTCTCTATTTTATCTTGATTAAAGGTTCAATTGATATGTTATTTTGGAAATTCTATCTACTAATTAATTGATTTAATATTATTTAGAGTTTGTGGTTTATCTAATCAGCAAAATTTACATGAATGTGAGATTCAATTAGGTTTAAATTAATAATAAGTTCAAATCTAATTAAATAGCATTAAAGTTTGGAAGAACAAAATATTTTAGATACATGACGAAACATATAAGGACTTATATTGTAGCAAAATTATCATAAGTGCTCTAAACATAAATAAATTTAAATATTATACAGACAAAACTTTTACTATAGTATATTAAATAATTGTGAACACAATTCCAATTACCTACACTGAGAAAACGAATCTTTACTCTCAACGTACAAATATTTAGAGAGTGCCAATTATTGTACAGTTCTGGCCAAAAGTTTAAGAACGGGGCAGCAGCGGCCGCTGCGTTTTCTCATAAAGATAGCATAAGTGTGGTTGTGCCTATAATACAAATCGTTCTCAAACTTTTGGACAGAGCTGTACGTCAAACCATGAGTGTATTTTCAATCAAACTGTTAGAGATGCAAGTATGATGAATTACAGTGATTATTGTATTATTGTATTGTATTATAGCTCTGTAATCCAAAGAGGATTCCCGCTGAAAAGTACTGGTCAGCTGGAGACGTGTATTGCAGGTCAAAATTACATTGATCAATGGGCAACAAAATATAACTTCTACGATAAAATAAATTAAAAGGTTACAGAAAATTGAATAGTGATATTCTCTTTGGATTACCTAATCTATAGAAATACCCTAAAGCCATAGACCACATAAAACAATATGTGCTTTTTAATGAATAACCACGAAATGGGATCTTCAAAACTGATGACAATTTTTCCCAGAATGTTAATGTAGCCCCACGAGAGAGCGTGAAAATGCTGTAAAGTATGCAATTTGCGTGACTATTCATGTTTCTGACGTCAGAAACATGCAAAAATTAGTAAAAAAAAAAAAAAAAATGTTGTGTGGGTTGCATAAATTGAAATTTTCTGATTACTGCTACAGTTGGGTTTTGAGACAAAGTAAAGTTATTTATGTAAGTCCCATCAAGTGTTTTGTGATATAAATGCTTTTGTTTTCTTCTGGTCTATTCCTATAATAGTGATATATCTGAGTACTACTGAAACATTAGTGTACACTCTCTACTCATTTCACTGCCAATAAGTAAAAAAAAAAAAATCTTTGTAGATATAGTAAATAGTTTAAATGTTTAATCTCTCCACATTCCTTATAGATTAATTGAGTGTTGAATTCTAGATAATTCTAGGGTCTCTCCGTGCATTAGAGTTTGATATCTAAACATGAATGTTTCCAAACAGTGCATGAAATGTTTAGTTAGTATAATAGTTTCAGTCACCGACTTTTTAAGAAATTATTTCATTGTCGTAAATTTTAGCCACGTTTTTGTACGGCTCTTAGAATGAAAAAAATATGCTTCTTTTGTCAAAAAGTTTCTCTTACTATGGCAGACCCCCTACCAACTCTAGAATGCTCAAAATTGCTTTAAAAATTGTGTAAATTTAAGGGTATTTTCTGGTTTAATTTTTGTGTTTTTATATTAATTTTTTCCCCTATTTTTTATTGAATTATCTAATGTCCATGCACTGTTACTGGGACTAAAGAGGCTATAGTCTTAAACCATTTTATTCCTCCGTGCATAATTTTTATACTACAAGATCATCTTACTTAAGATAATCTAATAAGATTGTAATTAAATTTAAAACAGAGATTTAAATTAATTAACAAGATAAAAAAAAATACATTATATAGATTGATGAAATATGAAATCTTATATTGAATAATATATGACAATAAAAAAAAAGTTGTATGTATATAGAAAGATAAAAATCCATGACATGACGCTGTAAGCAATTTAATATCAAATAATATATAAAACAGATGATATCTGTAATGTTATATGAGAGCAAAAAAGAAGCGTGGAATATAAAGACAGGAGAAGTACTTGTTTCTTGTCTTATCTGTTTATTACGTCACTTGCTTTGTTTCATACCAAAGTTACAATAAATAAATTAATATATAAATCTTTATTCTGTACTTTCTTTTAAATAATATATATGAAAAGATACAGTTTTATATAAAATTATATTATATTGCCCATGTATTTAAATGGAGAAATACTTTAATTTAAATTCTCCATAAGGCAATAGAGTATAATTAATTTTATTTCCCTGCAGTGTCTGTTTGTGTATGAATATTTTATTGAATGCAAGTCTTCGTAAATATAAAAGATAAGGCAATACCAAGAACATTAATTTGAGCTATACAAGCTTAAAAAAATCATGCCTTAAACGTGAGAAGCTCTATAAAATTTCTACTTGAGGCTGAAAATGACCTACTGTGATAATTTGAATCAAAGTTGTCGAGGCAGTGTTGTTGTTGTTGTTGTTTTCACAGTGGTACTTATTGTTAGGGACAATACAACTCCGAGTATGTCAAAATAATGTGTGGTCACCATACAATATTTATATAATAATAATGTATATTATTTTAAACACATCATTAACACAAAATCATTAAATACGGAATATATTAATTTTACTCTCATAAGGCTCCATATTAATTTCAGTATTTTTTTCTCCCTTATCTTTACAGTCATAGATCCTTAAAATTTGATCATAGGTAGTTGTTACTATTGGCTTTCAAGTGACACGTCAAATTTTTAAATTCTACACACAACCCTTAAATATGCTATAATTTAAATATAATTGAGTAATCCAGTATTTGTTCTCAAGCGATTCAAGTCCAAAAATTCTATAGAAGATCATTTTTTTGCAGGAACTCCTCTTCGTAATAAAAGTATTGATAAATGATAACACTTTTTTTTTCATATTGCAATGACACTTTATTTCAATGTAATAAAACTTAAAATAATTACTTTAAATTTATTACGCTGTGAAATATAAATGATAACAAAATGGATGTAATAAATAATAAAAAATTTAAATTTAATTTATAAGATGTATTAACTAGCTTCTTTTTTTTTTTTTTTTTTTTTTTTTTTGTGAGTAACGTTTTTATGATGTATATCTTTCTGTTTGTTTAATGATGCATTTAAATATAATGTTTTAATGATTTATTATAATATTAGAACAGTAAATTTAATTTCTGTTAAACCGTATACTAAACTTGATATAAGTTTAAAAATTTGCTGTTAGGGTTCAAATGTGTAAAGATTTTTCTTTCTTTCATTTTCATATTTTTTTATAGCAAGCATTGAAAACTATAAAACAAGTCTTTAAATTTTGTTTTATGTTAAAAAGTATAAAAAAAGAAAAATGCTTTGATCATTGAGTAAACAAACAGTGCAAAAAGTGTTGTTGTAAAAACAAAAAAACTTACACAATGTTTTTTTTTTCTTGTTTTTTTTTTTTCTCCTTTTTCGTTTCTGACAAGTATTTTTTTTTTCAATGAAATATTAATTAAAGTCTTTAGTGTGTTTGTTCTTGCAACATTTTCATTTAAATTTACAAAAGCTTTTTAACTCAAACATAAATATAATTAACATTTGTAACTTTTAAAACGCAATACACACTAAAAAATTTCGTTAGTAATCAACGGAATAAGTGTTTTTTCAACGGTTATAAGTGTTCATAATTAACGTTTCAAAACTCAACTCTTATTGTATTGAAAACTCAACGCTTAAGTACAATTTCACTTTAAACGTTGATTTATCAGCATAAATAGAGTTGATAAAAACCGTCAATTTTCAACGGAATAAACGTCCTTCTCCACCTAATTAGAAATAATATAAAAACTTACTTTACACAATTTCCTGTTAGTCCAGTCATTCTAGACATTTTCCCATAAGGGACCCGTCATTAATTAGTAACAAGCTACAATTTTCACCACAGATGCATTACCATGCCAAAAGTTGACCAACAAGAGTTGCAGCAGTTGGCACCCCGGGAAGTGCCCAATTTTGAGTTTGTCCCGGAATTCAAAAAACATTTTTTATCTCGGTTTCTATTTTACTTACAGAAACGTTTAGCATACCAAATGAAAGCTAGTAAAAAGTACTACACGAAAAAAATTATTTTGAACGAGTTAACTAATTTTAACGACTGTTAATTAGCGATTAATTAAATTAATTAATTAAATTTTGAGTTTGTCCCCTTGCAACTTTTATATTATGCTTCTAATGAATTTTGAGTTTATTATAAAAGTTTTAGTTAATATAATTGCCAATGAAATGATTTTTGAATCACTGTTCTATCTTAATTAGAAATTAAGTTACAGCTGATATAAGCGCGCAACTCGGGGTCCGCGCGGCAGTATTATCCCATATAGAGAGCGTGTGTATTGCATAGCGCGCTAGATAGCGCAGCACGTTATTGCCAAAATTTGTGGTAAATTAATGTTTAATCGTCAACCTGATGTTGTTGCAATTAAATTACATCTACCCCGACCCCCTTACTCTAACACCCCGACCCCCCCCCCCCCCCCAGTTTTTTTTTCATGCATATTATCAAATTTAATACGCTATTGCTATTGATATTATAGAATATTTGTAAAAAAAAAAGTTCATGTTCCCAACCCCCCTCCCCCGAAAATTACCCCCCTACATAAAAAATTAAATAATAGACGAAATCAATTACTAAATAGTCAATTACTGATCGTCATATTGCATTATTGCTGAATAAAAATCTCGCTGAATAAAAGTATTAAATATTTAACGGATAAAAATATCACCGTGAATTCCGATGAAACAAATACTATAATTGCCATATGCAATTATATCATTTTATTTTAATTACAAAACATGACAATGGGGCTGAGGAGACCACTGTAAAGTGTGAAATTTTGCTGACCATTGCAAAAATTTGGTCTAGTTAATTGTTATAACTTATAAGAGTAAAATGTCACATTTTTATAGGATCTTATATCGATGATATAATGTTTTGACACTATAGATATACTGTAGCAACAATCAAGAATCGATTATTATGCTTTTAAAATAGTGGGGAATCATAAAATATTATTTTATATTTTTGGTATATAAAAGTATGGTTACATAATATTATGCATTGCTTATATTATGCTGTATAGAGGACCTATATGATTTACATTGATTCCATGATTTGTCCTCTATTCTTCAGTTACCATTAATATATAGGACACAAATAAATTTAGTCTTTGCTTTATAGATGCAATGATTGTATTTAAAAAGAACACAATTTTTAAATATTGTATACCTTATTAATAAATTAATACTATATTGTATCAAATATTGTAGCAATACTAATAATTAATTAAATGTAAGCTTACACTTATATAAGCTTAGTACTTTTTAAAAATTGTGTTCTTTTTAAATACAATCATTGCATCTATAAAGCAAAGACTAAATTTATTTGTGTCCTATATATTAATGGTAACTGAAGAATAGAGGACAAATCATGGAATCAATGTAAATCATATAGGTCCTCTATACAGCATAATATAAGCAATGCATAATATTATGTAACCATACTTTTATATACCAAAAATATAAAATAATATTTTATGATTCCCCACTATTTTAAAAGCATAATAATCGATTCTTGATTGTTGCTACAGTATATCTATAGTGTCAAAACATTATATCATCGATATAAGATCCTATAAAAATGTGACATTTTACTCTTATAAGTTATAACAATTAACTAGACCAAATTTTTGCAATGGTCAGCAAAATTTCACACTTTACAGTGGTCTCCTCAGCCCCATTGTCATGTTTTGTAATTAAAATAAAATGATATAATTGCATATGGCAATTATAGTATTTGTTTCATCGGAATTCACGGTGATATTTTTATCCGTTAAATATTTAATACTTTTATTCAGCGAGATTTTTATTCAGCAATAATGCAATATGACGATCACTAATTGACTATTTAGTAATTGATTTCGTCTATTATTTAATTTTTTATGTAGGGGGGTAATTTTCGGGGGAGGGGGGTTGGGAACATGAACTTTTTTTTTTACAAATATTCTATAATATCAATAGCAATAGCGTATTAAATTTGATAATATGCATGAAAAAAAAAACTGGGGGGGGGGGGGGGGGTCGGGGTGTTAGAGTAAGGGGGTCGGGGTAGATGTAATTTAATTGCAACAACATCAGGTTGACGATTAAACATTAATTTACCACAAATTTTGGCAATAACGTGCAGCGCTATCTAGCGCGCTATGCAATACACACGCTCTCTATATGGGATAATACTGCCGCGCGGACCCCGAGTTGCGCGCTTATATCAGCTGTAACTTAATTTCTAATTAAGATAGAACAGTGATTCAAAAATCATTTCATTGGCAATTATATTAACTAAAACTTTTATAATAAACTCAAAATTCATTAGAAGCATAATATAAAAGTTGCAAGGGGACAAACTCAAAATTTAATTAATTAATTTAATTAATCGCTAATTAACAGTCGTTAAAATTAGTTAACTCGTTCAAAATAATTTTTTTCGTGTAGTACTTTTTACTAGCTTTCATTTGGTATGCTAAACGTTTCTGTAAGTAAAATAGAAACCGAGATAAAAAATGTTTTTTGAATTCCGGGACAAACTCAAAATTGGGCACTTCCCGGGGTGCCAACTGCTGCAACTCTTGTTGGTCAACTTTTGGCATGGTAATGCATCTGTGGTGAAAATTGTAGCTTGTTACTAATTAATGACGGGTCATTTTCTACTTTGACTGGACTATGTGTTCTATGCGAAAAATCAAAATATGCATAAGAATAAATAGTGTTTATTTATTTTTTTTAACTAGAATCAACGAAAAAAAAAATTGCTTTTTTTTTTTATTTCTGCCCAAAAAGTGCGTTTTTTTCGAAAAGTTACCAACCCGTTAGAAATTTTATTGCATTTTTGGATGTAACTCGATTTTTCATACCCAAATCGATCATCCAAAAACTTATGATACAGTATATACTAATTACCAGTTGAGTTTGGTTCTCTTTCATCTAATTGTAATTAAGCGTTGATTATAAACGTTTGTGACGTCACACGTAAGCGTTAAATATCAACGTTTAAAGCATGACGAAACTGTGTACAAGCTTTTCAACGTTTAAAACGTCGATTATACACGTCTATTTTTTAGTGTGTACTAGTTTTACACACATGATCATTTAGTTCATGATCAGTTTTTTTTTATTGCGAATGTATTTTTTTACATTAATTAAAAAGTAATGGCATATAATTTATTGTGGCATTTGTTTTTAGTTCAATATATTTTACTATCGATAGAGAGAGAGAGAGAGAGAGAGAGAGAGAGAGAGAGAGAGAGAGAGAGAGAGAGAGAGAGAGAGAGAGAGAGAGAGAGATTTACAAAACAGTAATTCTTATAATTGCTTTTTTGCAACATAAAAAATTCAATTTGTTTACCACTATGATGCCATCAATCGATCGTTTCTTGTTTTTTGTAAGGATTATGCAAATAACGTCCAAATTAATGAAATAAAATTGGTTCCATCAATCAATGTGAAAACTAATCACAATTTGGTCACAGGCAATGTTTTACTTCTCTCGGTATATGAAAAACATAAATTTAGACATTGGGACAAAAGGAATTATACCTCAATTATGCTGCATTTATGTCATGAAGCATAAATATTGGTATTTTAGAATTACGTAAATAATTATGCTATGTAACATATAGATACTTTACAATAATATAAAATAAAGTAACTGAAAAAAACGTTGCTGAAATTGAGTTATACCACATTTATCAGGAATTTGTTTTGTCCATATATGGTTGGTTAAAAATTCAATCATACTGTACATAAAAAAAGTTTTTCTCCAAAAATTTAATTTATTTTGAAATTGTAATTAAAATACATACAAAAATGTATTAGAAATCTAAAAATAAATTTTATTATATAGTGACATGTAAAAATCTAGAAAATTATAGTAAATATAATGACTTGTTGAAGTTTTTAATAATATATAATATAAATGAGAGTGATTGCGTCATTCATGCAAGGACGACAGATTGGGGCTCATTTGACGTGTAATGTGACTCCGTGACAGTGACAGATCGTTTTGTAATAACGCCGCCTGAGTATTATGCTACACTATGTCTCATTCATGAAAGTAAAGTTGCATATTAATTGTTGCAATATTTTGTGCAGTATAATTGTTTTATGCAATTCATTTTAACTATATTGATTAAGGCGAGAAATTAGGTATTACGGGATTTGACTAAAAAGTTATAAAGAAAGAAAAATCTGAAATTTTGCAGTGATACATTAGAGGATAAGGTATCTTCAAAAATGTGAAAATTTTGGGGGGTCACCATGCTAGATTTTCAATTATGATTTTTTGAAGTTTTAGTCTCATAAGAACCTATGCTAATTTTATTAATTATTTTCTCTCTTATCTGATGGTCATCATGAGTCCTAAATTTGTTTATCATAGTTAGCTGTTATACTGTTAACTTTCAAATGGCATCATAAGGTTTGGAAGTTTTCTTTTTAGATTTTTAGATACAAGCCATCTGAATACAAACCTTAAAAATAAGCCTTAATTTGAGATAAAAATAATAATTTCTTAAATTTTATAAAAACTGTATTTTTAAAAAGAAATATAGAGAAATATACACTGTTTTAATGCTTTCCACAGTTAAACCAAATGCCTATATTTTTATACCAACAATCCACAATTCCACATGAAATAAGACAACGTTATTACCTAGATGATGTAATTCGGGGAGAAAATATTACGTCTTAAAAATACTAAATATTTTGTAATGTAGCAATTCTTTTCCTTCATACATTTATTTCTTTTATATACACTCATTTATGGTCGTATATAACTTGAGAAATAAACAATGCAATAAATAAGAGAAAAGAAGTCTGAATGCAAGGATTTTTGTTATTGTATGTATACAGAAGAAGACTGAATTTATATTCACATTAAATTAAAATTATACAATACAAACTTCTTTTTTTTTTGTATACACTATACAGTATACATTTTTTTTATACACAAAATTATATATATTTTTTTGTGTGAAAATTAATGTGAGGAAGGAAAACTCTTTAGAAAATAAAAAAATTAAAAATTACCTTTTGAATAACATTTTTATATATTGCTTTTTATTTGAATATATTGTATAAAAAAAAGTTGCAAACGAAAAAAAAAAAAAAAAAAGAGATAAAGACGTAGCAAATTTGTTATATTTGTTATTTTAATAGCCTTAAAATCATTTTGATTGCTTTATAAAAGAAAACCACTTATGCTCACAAATTGCTGTGCTGTGTGTATACTATAACTACATAATATATATAATACAAGAAACTTACATTGAGGTTGAAGAAAAAAAATACATATATAATTTAATCCACTCCAAGCAATTCTAAGAATTTTCTTCAATAACTTAAATCAGACCATTTTATTACTCTAGTAATTGTAACAAAAGAAGGAAAAAAAATATAATACGATTAAATTGTTATTTGTATATCTTTTAAGATAATTGTTATGTATTACCTTCTAAGAAATATAGTATAATATTTTCTTTAAAGGGTCAAATAATTTACAAAATTATACGACTATAAGATTGTTCAACTCAAGGATATTTTTTTATCTTTATTTTTTTTTATATATTGTAATTTATATGCATAATATTACCTTTTTAATTCATTTATATTAAAAAAAAAACTTGAATTGTCCTAGTTTAATTTATAATTATATAAAAAATAATAAAAAATAAAAAATGTAGGTTCTATAAAGTGAGGAAATAGCCTTACACTAAATTACTTATAAGGTAATTATGTATTATATTTATTAAAAATATATGTCTAAGTGTATTGGAGTATAGGCAGAGAAAGGGAGAGAGAGAGAGAGAGAGAGAGAGAGAGAGAGAGAGAGAGAGAGAGAGAGAGAGAGAGAGAGAGAGAGAGAGAGAGAGAATAAATCAATATTTTAATTGAAATTTAAGAACAAAAACTATTAAATTTATTTTATATCTTTTCTAGATAAAACCCATAAAATTTCATTATATTTTACATGCAGTATACAGTAGTATACATTGAGTCACTTGTACTTTTATATAACCATTAATTTAATACTTTATCAAGATTTACTATACTGTGTATATTAAATTATCCTCGTGCATCTTACTTATATATACGTTTACAGTTAGTTAATATTTGTGTATAAGCTCTAATTAAATGAAGAAATAAGTCTTCCATTATATAGCAATATATAAATAAGTTAAAGTTTCAAATACAAAACATGATTGTAAATTATCAAACCAGTTCATACTAGTCATATATTTAAACACTTTTAAAATATTTGTATTAATTTTTCTTTATCAAATATAATATATATATTCTTATCATAGCTAAAGTATACAATAATTTTGAAACATTTAGAAACTACTAATATTGTATTTTTTTATGTTGCAAAAATATTGTTTGTTAAAACGTAATAATATTATTTACTTATTATCTATAGAGTTCTATATTTTAAGCTACTCAAAAATTGTGTACATTATTTGCATAATGATAGGAAAGTTATATAGAACTTTTAGCATTTTAAGATGTTTTAACTCTTCAATCTCTGTTACTTTTTCAAAGATACAACATTTTTATACACACACACACTCACACACACACCAATCAAGTTCTTTATATCAAAACATATAACTTACAAAACCCCTTTTTATATTAATTTTTAAGCCGTGTAAAGTTTGAAAATCTCAATTTAATCCTAAATAAACATAAGCAATCTCAACGATGTATTCTAAAGGGAAATATAAATCTCTGAAAGTCAATCTTCTATTCTGATTATATTGTTATTTTATTCACCCCACCTACGTCAGTGGAAACAAATGGTTTACAAATATTTTATGTTGAGGTATTACAAAGTTTCAAAAACTCTCTCCCTCTCTCTAATGTGTGCTACCTGACGTCTTTTTAGGTAATATTTAAATATTGCATATATATGAAAAGTTACGAAAAAGTTCTATAGGCTTTAAATATTTAAATATATTTCTATAACTGTGAAAACTTTTGATAAAGATTTCTCAACAGTGTTTTCATTTTTAATCGTTTTTAGGTCTTCTGCTTCTATATAATTATAATATGTATGGAAAAGCTTATATTCTATATTTGTAAAAGCTTATATCATTTTCCTTAAGTAACCTAAAAAAAAAAAAAAAAAAAAAGTTTCTTTGCTTCTATAACTTTAAAAGTAAAATATTTCAAACACATTTTGATAAGCTGCGTGCAAGGAAATGAAAACTTTGGAAGACTTTATAACAATAATCTTTTCCTTGCAAAAATATCTTCATAAAATAAAGGTTTTGAATAATAATTTGTTTTATAATTTTACATTACGAAGAAAGCAAAAACAAACAAAATGATCATATTTGCCTAAAAGTTGTGGTATGCAAAGCTCTTTACTTTTAGCAATTTATTTCGTATATTTTAAAATTATTTAACATTCATTTTTTTTTTTAATTTAGAAAGTTACTAATTAAATAAACTGTTGGTATGTTAACTGTTTTTTAATAAGAATCAAACATTTTCATTCATATTTGATTCAACATTATTAAAAATTCCACTTTAAATTTTATATAATATACGTAATAGTTTATTTTTGATGATTAATTTTCAAATAATGTTATTCATTTAATTGCAATACATTTAAAAAAAATAATAGTAATTAAGTTAAATGCGATAATTACTACTATATACCATGGATTTTGCTATATAATTATAATATTAAGTTATAATTGATTTGACTAATTAGTAATTATAAATAATAGTTTCCTTTATTATGATTGTAGTATAATGTTTCAATTAATCAGTTTTTTTTTTTTGCTAAATTGGAAATAAATTTTTGTGGAAAGAAATTTATACAACTCTGCTACAAAATAGAAGAGATAAAACCGCAATATACTTTTTTTTTAGTTCAGGTATCTCTATAATGTTTTTGCATTGTTCTTTCGGGAGACATTTACAAATTACTTATTCTCAAGTGGGTCACAATTCAAAATTTTAATTTATGAGTATATCTGACGTGTTTATAATGTAAAACACGAATATGTAATGTGTGTTTTTCCTCTGCATATAAGTGGGTTTATATTGTGATGCTATTTCCTAAGAAGTTTATTATGATGGTGATGTATGGAAAATTCAATGTTTATGATAATTATTATTTTTTTTATTATTTATTATTTTATTTCACATTTGTTTTATTTACTTATTTATTATATTTAGGGTTTAATGATTTTTGTAAACTTTATGGATCACAATGTCTCACTATTGTAAACATTATGGATCACTATGTAAACTATGAAACTATAAAAACGTTTTTCATTCCAATAAAATATAACGTTCATGAGAAATTTACTGTCAATCTAATTTTTTTTTTCGTCTTCTTCTCCTTTTTTTATGAAATAAATAAATTGGATTCATCCTAATTTCGACAGTAGAATATTAATAACATTTTTATTTTTCAAATGACAAAATATAGAATGATACATGATCACAGTAAAATGAATAACAAGACACACACAAAAAAAAAAAAAAAAAAACTCGATATTAAGAAGCAAATCAATAATAATATAATGTTTATGTAAATATACATACCTTCCAATTACATCGCCAAGTTTATATTCATCAACTAAAATTCGTTCTCTTTCACTTTCTGCGATCCAGCAAGAATCATCCTTCTCTGATGTTGGAGCTTCTTCTGTCATTTTAATATATTTATTTGTTTATTTATGTCTGACACGCGACCTCTTTGTTTGTTTACGAATGAGAGTAAGAAAAAAAGTTATTAAAGGTGAACAATAAAGAAAGTTGACACTCGCTTGCGAGTTGTTGATAATAATAGTAGCCACGCGACAGACAGGACTTAGAAACACTCACTCTCTTGTCCAGAGTAAAAACAGACTGAATACTATACCGCGCACAAGTATACAGACCCAGCGCGCGCGCCTTGGTCACAAAACATATCGCTTACGTCACAACTGAACGTAACCAATCCTAGATCACGGCGCCTTTTTTATTATATTATTATATATCTTACAAAATAAAAATATGCACAATTTTAATATTTAAAAAAAAAATAGTAAAAGTTATTTTGATCTATTTTTATATCAAACATCTATCTTGTTTTTCTTATACAGTAATATTAAAAATAAAAAGTTTGACACCAAAATTCTATCTTTAAGATTTGACTATCATTACTTTGGGTTTATTTTTGTTTCTTTTACTTTATATAATGACTTGTATTGCATTTAATTGAACACTAAGTTTACTTAGAAAATGTATGTAAAGTATGTAAAGTTTTAATTAAAGTTGACAGTTTTTTTTCTTTCTTGACGTTATTAAATTCAGTGATGTAAAAATTATTTTCAATATACAAAATGCTATGATATTGCAGTGAGCATGTATGCGGAAATACAGAAGAGTTCTACAGTAGTATAGTCACGGTGCGCTTTGTGTGCTGCTGGTATATAGTATGGTGTTGTCATCGATCCAAATGCGGGGGTGTTTGGGGGGTAAAACTGCGGCACCATGGGGCACCAATGCATGCAGTCAGCCAAGAAGTAACCAAAATCGACGCGTGCATGCCTTATCACAAACTAACTTACTAAACAAACATACGGGAATAATTTCATTATGGTACTTTAAAAATGGATAAATATCAGTTTGTAATATAGATTATGATATTATGTATAGATATATACAAAATGCATAGAATTTAATGTTAACATGCAGAGGTAACACCATGTTACATTCATGAAGTATAAAAAAAAATTGTAAAAAAAAAAGAAAAAAAAATGTAAAAGATTTTTAATAATGCTTCAGTGCTTTAAGACTATAGAATTTAAACTTTTTTCTTCAAGTATATGTGCAAGAAAATTTTTGAGTTGATATAATCCTCTGAAAGGTTTAATAATATAAAATAGCAACAAAACACTCAAGCTATCATGTTTCATTTCAATTTAAACTCTATATTATACGCTCTTTTCAAAATAGCATATTATAGATTTTATAAAAAATAATAATTGTCAAAAGAAGAGGATTATTGTGACTTGTTGTAACTTCTTTATTCCTGTTTGAAGAGTTGTTGAAAGAACCAAACAAAATAAATATAGAGACGTAATTATATATACAGAGTCTTATTTTTTAATTAAATTAGAAATAATTTTTATTGTTTTCAATTATCATATTATAACACAAGATTATGACGTAATATTTGCTCTACAAGTTTTGTGTTTATTTTTGGTTTGTGTTTATATTTGATGAAACACGCGAGTTTAATCATTTACTTCGGTTCTGCCAGTTGCATAACTTGTAGGAAACTTTCATCTTCACACACACGCTATAGCTCTTCTCTTTCCAACTCAACAATCATGCTTTTTACTCTCGTATATTTAGTTTACACTCTTTCATGTTTTACCCAAGAGATTATAAAACCGTACGTTCTACATCATTTTTTTTGTTTTTGTTTTCATGTTATTATTATTTTTTTTTATAAGTACATTACAACTTCTCTTTCAAGGATTGTTTTTAATTATTTGACTTTTAAAAGCTTGAAAAAAAAATTGAGTTTTATTCAAGTATAAATAATTTCAATTAAAACTTTTGTCATCTAAAATTTTCACGAAGGAACAAAAAAGTTATATAATATATATATTTTTTTAGAACACTCATTATGAGCTAATAAAAAAGTTTATTCATAAAAGTTATAATTATGTAACGTGTATTCAAAAAATATTTAGAACATTTGAAGAAAGGTATACAAAATAAAAATACTATGATTTCTTTGCAGATAGAATTTTTTTTAAACTGGGTCATGAGTCTGAATAGTAAAGTCAAACACGCTAATTACATTACTATATTATATGAGAGAGAGAGAGAGAGAGAGAGAGAGAGAGAGAGAGAAAGGGATATTTTTTTAATAATTATCAATGGGCCATCTTTAAATATATGTATGTGTTCAAGTATTACTTTTTATAAATAAATATAACACTTAAAATTAAATAGAATATTATATTATTTAATAATTGTCTTTAATTTAATGACCTAGGCATTGTAAGGTTTTATAATATATATCATAAAGTTTTACTATACATGTTAATGCTATTGACATAGGAGAGAGAGAGAGAGAGAGAGAGAGAGAGAGAGAGAGAGAGAGAGAGAAAGTTAAAACCGCAGGCTACCAACTACAAGCACACATAGAATGAAACTTATGGACCAACCTGTCTGTTAAATTATTATTAAATCCATTCATTCTCTAAAATCTCCTCCTACTTTTAAATTTTACTAGACATCGAGTAACCTTCTTACTATTAAGAAGAAAAAAAAAATAGCACGTGTTGGAATTTACGTGGGGTCTTTTTTTTATTTTTTTTAATATAACTTGTCCTTCCTTAGGGTTTAAAAAACTTATTTAGATAGATCTATATTTAAATAAATTATTATCTATTGTTTTATTATTATTTTTTTAGGTATATGACCTATAGAGATTATAACTGTGAATTGCTATATGAATATTTAATAAGTTTTTTTTGTACTTATTGTGTGTGTATATGAGTCATGCAAAAAAAAAAAAAAAAAAAAAAAAAAGTGAGAGAAAGAAACTTATAGACAGCGTGGCACCAAAGTTTATAATCGCCAGACAAAAAGTACAAAAAAGTGGGCGACTCGCCAAGTCACATCACGTGTTCTTCGCAAGAAAAAAAAAAGTTTGGAATCTCGAGGGAAGTAAGAAAAAAATGAACGTTATATGAGTTACTTGAAGAATTGTAGCAATCAATTTAATGTTTAGAAGCTTTATAAACTTTTTTTTGAGGGGTAAAAAGAGGAGAAAAAAAAAGAGAAGAAGATAAATTTTAAACAATTTGGTACTATCAAAATAACAAGTTAATTTTATGTGATCCTCATTCTTCTGTTTCGATAGAGATGCTATACAATATTTACAAAGAATTTTTTTCTTAACTTGAATTTTTTTTAAAAAAAAATGTACATTTAATATGGCGTGAAATAAATCTTTTTTGACATTTTTATTAAATAAAAGTCGTATTACAATTTAACATTCTCGTAGCTGTTTTTATAATTAACTTATTTTGTAATTTGTTAATAAGGTTAATGGCTTCTTTAAGCTTTTTTTTTATCATTTAGTATTCGGAAAATAGCTTTTATTTTAAATGATTATTACAATTTTACTTTCTTAAATCCAAAACACTTTTTTATTTGCGTATTTTCAACTTCACTCTATTTTCCACCACATGAATTACAAAATTCCTATTAAAAAAAACTTCATTATTCTAGAAAATTATCTTATTATACTATAGTTCACTTTAAATTCAAATTGATAAATTATTTATAATATAATGCATTTTGACCTGCCGTAATATTTTAAGTTTTAATTGTAATTACATGTTATAGTGTATATATACGTAACACAGAAGTATATTATTAGGCCTCGAGTATAATAACATATTTCTTTAACAAAATATCTTAGTTGGTAATTAACAAGTAAAAGGTGTTATAATTGCAATTTTCTGAAGAGAGTTTGCATGAATTATGCAATTGTATATATATAATATATATATATATATATATATATATATATATATATATATATATATATATATATATATATATATATATATATATATATATATATATATATACATACTTCAAAGACAAATCATAATAATATACATACTTAAAATAACATGCAAATCAAACTTTCTAATAATAAATTCAATTTCATTTTATTTAATTAAATTACATAAAATGATTTTGCAATCTTAAAAAAAAAAAAAAAATGTAAATTATAATTAAGAAAAATATATTACGTACATATATAACATGAATTCAAATACGTGACATAACAATAAATAATTAAATATATACGAACTCGCTAATTGATTTGATTAGGTAATGTTTGAACACATGGTGTTTGAACGTACATTAAATAAATATAGCACTCAATATTATATAGATATCGATCAATGGGTTAGAAACCAGATAATTTAAAAAAAAAATTAATTAAATTACGAAAAAGTGTCTCACAATAATTTAATATCAAGTAATATGAAAACACTTTTAGATTTTTTTTTTATTCATTTATTGTTTATTAAATATAAAAATTTACAAGTAAATTAAATTTGTATTTAGTTTTTTTTTTTTTTATTAAACATATTGCTGATTTTTTTTTGTACTATAATTCTATTAATTTTTCATTGTTATTATTTTTTCATCAAAAGCTTTAGTATTAATTAAGAATTAATATCTACCAAACTGGAGAGCAAAAATTGATAAATAATTCCATAACAAAGAATCAGATTAAAACATTTTTTTTATCAAGCAGAGCTTAATTCATGACAAAGATAAAAAGATAACTAACAAAACAAAATATTAAAAAGATAATTAATTAAAAAATCATATTATAGTAATATTAAGTCTTAAAAATTTATTTTCAATTTAATTTAGCAATAAATTAATATTCAAACATTAACAATATAAAACTTGTACTAAAACTTTCTTGTATTGTTACGTCAATTATTAATTACTATAAAATATATTATTATTGTGAATGATTTATAAGTTATATAATATATATTTAGTATTGTTTTAAAAGATACTTCTTGTTTCTTTCTATATATACGCTGGCATATATTCAATGAATAGTTGAAGTACATTACTGAAGACATTTTTTAATTGATTTATGTAAGTAATAACGTAATATAGATTTTACATATACGTTGACTGCATATATGAAGACGATTTATTATATTATAACTAAAGAAGTAATGTGTTCTACTTCAGTAACGATAGTTTTTGTGTAATAAATCATGGTTTTATCTCTCTCCTTTTTTTTTAAGAAAATAAAAAAATACTTCGAATATTTTTACCTTAAATTGATTGATATGGCATGTTATACACAAGCTTAACTTTTTAGATAAGATAAATCGACAAGAATACCATCATAACGATAGCTTAAAATGTGAGTACGTATCGATTTTTAATTTGTTCTATAAAGTTTTGTTAAATGACTATACCTTCAGAATGTCAAAAGTATATAGCAGGGGATATTATACAGTATAGAATGAAAACGGTTTGTATGTATATGTGTATATATATATATACTATATCTAGGTAAATATCATATTCTATACGCAGCATTAATTATCTATAGTTCCTTTACAAATAATACCAAAAAATATGTGGTATAATTTTCATTGAAACAGTTTAAAAAGAAACCGGAGCAACAAAGTATTTCCATTTTTTTTTCTGTAAAAATTAGAGATTGATGTTAGCATTTATCTTGTGGGTGCTTCGTTATTAATTCTGTAAAAATAGAATTAGGGAATCAGGAAATGAATCATTTTTCTACCCTAGGTACTAGTGTGTTAAATTATTATATTTAAAAGATCAAATACAAAATAAAAAAAATAAAAAATACTTTCATTGTGCTCAAAAAGTAAGCTATATACTTCATCCATACTTCGCTTTCATACTCTATATAGTATTCAAACATATATCCACATAAAATGTCATGTTTATGTTTCCATGCACTTATAATAATAACTTTTCTACATTTTAAAACATCCCCTAGTTTTTATATAAAAATAACAAACTATTAAAATAAAATATTAAACCTAAAATCAATACATTCGGACGTATGTTTAATTATTTTTAATGGCAAAGTAAAATTAAATCCAACCATTAATTTTTGCCTCCTCTCCTATGTATATGTATAAAAATATCATATTCCGTTTCTCATTATAACTATGTAATCTTACTTTATGTACAAAGAATGACGTACACTTTGATATCATTTTTCTATAAAAATATACTTCCAATTAAGATATATTAATTTATCTATTGAATTTCATAAACTATAATATAAAAATAGTAAAACTATAACGTGGAGCATACAAAAGAAGGGGACGCCCACATAAAGTAAAAGAATGACGTCATGGGAAAAATACTTCATTTTTTTGTTTCTTTTTAACCCAAGATTGCAATCTTTTAAAGCAAGGTGACTCGTTTGGTGACTAAAAGTTAAACACTTGTTATTATGAATATAAAGTACACGATAAAGTATCTTGCCCTTAAGGCTTTGACACCAAGCCTGTGGTAAATAGTTTTTTTTTTTTTTTTTTTTTTTTTTTTTTTTTTTTTAAGCTTGCTGACCTCGCTTTTAAACCCGCAGACAGACGTATAATAATACTTATTTTAAAGGCGGGTTCTTAAAACTTCAAAAATCATGTGTCAAAAATAACTTTTTGTTTGCATAAATTAAAACATAAAAATATTTATTTATAAATAGTTGTTTTATTTGTTTTTTTAAATGAGATTTGTTTTACATGTTTAATAATATTTTTTTAAAGAAAATGTATTTTATTTTTTAATTTCACGACTTTCATTGCAATTTTTTCAATTGTTGCAAACTTATATCAGATTGTGAGAGTTTGTAATTTAACGCCTATTTTACACGGGAAGTTTTAATGAAAGGGTTTAGCTTTCGTGTTACACCGTGTTATATAAGCAGTAAACTGACATTGAAAAGGAATTCGGCTCGACCGGGACTCGAACCCGGATCTTTGGTTTCCCAGACCACTGCGTTAACCATTACGCTACCGAGACTCCTTAGAGACTCCGAGAGTCTCGGTAGCGTAATGGTTAACGCAGTGGTCTGGGAAACCAAAGATCCGGGTTCGAGTCCCGGTCGAGCCGAATTCCTTTTCAATGTCAGTTTACTGCTTATATAACACGGTGTAACACGAAAGCTAAACCCTTTCTTATATCAGATTGTTTACTCAATTGCTTTTCTTATGGAAAAATGAATTGGATCCCTAAGTTTGTAACACTAACATTGAAAGTAATGCTCACGCAAATCATGAATTTTAAATAAAATTTAGTGATATAATTTTTCAAATATTATAAGTATATTTTACCACTGCACAGCCTGAAAAATGTCAATTTCATAATCTGCCAGAACAATTAGATTATATACCACTATCTTTCCAATTGATATTAATATACGTTTTTCATTGATTTCGATAACAAAATTCATTGTCTTTTTTTTTTCGTCTAAATAGATTTAACATTTGGATTTTTCTCCTTTTTTTACTGACAGAAAAGCAAGTTCAACATAAAATTTAAAAATTACGTATACTTCACATATAGCAGCATGTTTATAATTTTGAAATAATTCTGTTTGCTATACTTTCCCACTTCCATGGTATTAAATTAAAGTTTTTTTAAAATACAGAAAACAAACAACGTATAAAATACTCGCATTGCTGCTTTTTTATAGGTTTACCCCCGAATGAACAACTTTTTAGTTGGTAAAAGTAGTTGAAAAAAGAACATAAATATAATTTTTATATATAATAAAAATATAACACAAGTATAGACGAAAGCTAATAGAAATGTCTGAGCCATCACTACTGAATTGCCTAACTGACGTGACTGAAAAAGCAAGATCTCTGAATAAGAAAATTGTATAATATATTTAAATTTCTTATAAAAAAAGACCATATTTGTTTTTTTATTAACAAAATAAAGTATTGATTTTAAAAACTTTTATTCTCTATGAAAAACTTCTATTTATACTTAAAAACTTCTTTCTTACAAATCCCTTCAAGAGAAACACATTGATATTTTTATCTTAAAATCATAAAATATGAATGAAAACACAATCTATTATTATTATTATTATTATAAAATCATGTCCTCGTGTTATATATATATACTTCAAAGAAAAAAATTTCATCATCGCAGATATTCTATATATAAGAATGATACAAATCTTTTTCCAACTGCAGTTTCACTTTTTTTTGCAATATGCGATGCTATAAATCAATACTATTAATGCTTGTTTTCAGTTTATATTTACTATTTACGTTGATTATTAAAGTTATTACTATAGTGTTAAAAGTTTTGGAAGAAGTTTTATTTACACTTATCCCACGTGTATAGTTCATTACGTTTACACTGTATAATAAATATGTATATATACGACGACATTCACTATATTATAAAATATACACATACATTTGACTTTGATATTCATAGGTTATAATATTCAAGGTCTAGGTTTAAATCAAGTAGTTAAAAAGACGTTAACAGCTTATTCTTCATCTTCTTCCTTTTCTTTTTTAACTGTAAGTGTCTTATATATTAAAAAAAAATCGCGTAAAAAAATAATTAAAAAGTTATTAATTACATAGCAAAATTAATTTGAGAACTTTTTTTTTTGTATTATAAAACTAACAAAAAACATATTCTTTTCAATCCTATGGAACTTATAAGAGTTACAAATTAATAAAAATATATATATTTATATATTAATAAAAGTTAAAAAATTTAAAAGTATTTCTTTGTTTTTAAAAGTGTTGTTAACACGTGCAGCAATTTTTTTTAATAAACTTAATTATCTGTTTTAAAGAAAATTTAATGGTGCATTAACGGCGAAAAAAAAAGAATGATGTACATAAATTAAATATTCCGATGTAACTTGAATATTAAAAGAAATATTCAATATATTCACATAAATCAAATTGACATTTTGACATAAAATTTTTAGATGATATTAATTATGTAATAATGATAGAATTTAAAGCAGTAAACAAGTAATCAATGTCATTTCTAATGTAAAAATAAACAACTTAATAAAAAAAATTTAGTTAATAGATTTTTTTTAATATTTTATCATAAATATAACTTTTACTACATTATATGATAGAATTATATAATAAAAACAAAATTTACAATCCTTTTACTAATTTACATATTGGAAATATAAAAAAAATAATGAAGGTTAACTTCAAACTCTTTGCAATGAGTAAGTGCCTAAAACTTTTAACCTACTTTCATTAATATATTATGAATCTTTTTTTTTTTTTTTTTTTTTTTTCTCTTGTCGCGTATTACTACTTTTTTTTTTTGAATGAATGAGAACAAATATAGTTTAGTTCATAAATTATATACACATGACTATGTATAATACATTAATATTCATTCTTATTCACATAAGAATAACTTAATGTATATTTTTTTATGTACATATTTCTTTCACTTTTAGTCGCTTATAATTCAACTTATTTTTTGTAGTTATTCAAAATATTTGACAGGTATTGCTCTTATGGTATATATTATAATAGAAAATCATTGAATAAAATTTTTATAATATAGTCTTATATTGTCTTTGTTCATTGCCGATTTATCTAATTTGGTGTGAAGGTCAAATTACATAATTTACGACAAAATTTTAACGAGGAGGATGTCAATCAAATGTAGTGGAAGAGAGTGTAAAATAATAATGTTAAAAATATGTGTATAGAACTTTAAGCATCATTACCAGTTTTTTTGTAACTGGAGATTGCAGTTAACGATAATCAGACTTACCATATTTAAGAACTTGATTTTGATTAATTATATTATTATTAAAATATGGTTCACATTGTTATTTTATTTTGAAATTACTCTCCAGTTGCTATTTTTAGAACTTTAAGGTGGGAAATCAGGTACTGCGGGATTTGACTAAAAAATTGTAAAGAAAGAAAAATCTGAAATTTTGCACATTGATACATTAGGATAAATCTTCAAAAATGTAAAAAAAATTGGGGGGTCACCATGCTAGATTTTAAATTCTGATTTTTTACAGTTTAGTTATATATATATATATATATATATATATATATATATATATATATATATATATATATCATACCCCCATCAAAATCAAAAGTAATAAAGTTTTTAAATAAATTGAGAAGTTGTTCTATTTAAAAACATTTTATTTATTATGAAGATAAATATTTCAAGGTATAACATCAATATTATTTTATTTTTTTCAATTCAAAAATAAAAAGTGTATAAAAAAATGCACTATACACTAAAACTTTCAACTGTTCATCAAAGATTAATTAAAGCCTTATGGCAATATTTTGTTCTCTTTTGTTTCAAGCTATAGAAATGCAATCAACATTAAAAAAATTCGATGAGAGAAACCTATGTTTGATTGATTGATGAAAAAAATCAATGGAATGTGTTTTTGTTAAGAGTAAAGCCACCACATGGGGCATTATATATATATATATATATATATATATATATATATATATATATATATATATATATATATATATATATATATATATATATATATATATATATTGTAGGTCAATTATGAATCGAACGATGACGAGTAATAACAATAATCTATCTATAAAATATATCCTAAAGCAAAATTTCTAGACTACCATGAACTGGTGCAATATAATATACAACGTAAGAAAAAATTGCAGAGGCCATTGTCGGCTATCAATCATTTAACATATAGAATTTAAATGGACATTCATCATAGTTTTTTTTTATACTATACGTGAAAGGATTATTTTAATCTCATCAATATATATTCAAATGAATGCATGAATTTTTATTGCGTATTCTTTCTTTATATTCAATTAAGAATCCCTTTCTCTTTGAATGTATAATCAACACACACACATACATATATTTTTTTTATCATGCAGATGAGACTGATTTTGTTGACCATATAATACAAAATATAAAGTGTCTGCCTGCTGTTGATTGAAAAATCAATGGAAAAGTTGACCATATATGTATATATATGTATATGTGTGGAAAGGACAAAATAATATTCTATATTATATTTATGCATCTGACAGACTGGAAAATATACTTGTTTACTCGTCTTCTTTTATTTACATTGAAACCTTAGTAATGAAAGAAAAAGAACTCACGGTGCAAAATATAATATGTTTTTTAATATGTCAACTTCAAATATTATTATTTTTCTCTTTATTGTCATTGTAATATTGGTTGATAATGATCTGAAGTATAGCAGTCAAAATGTTTTACAAGAAGAAATGTTGTTCTTTATATCAGAGTGGTTAAAAAAACTTTATTTTTATTGAATGAAAGTATAGCGTATTTTAATGTTTTGAAATTTAAAAAAAAAATTTTAGTTAATGAATACTAACAGAATAAATATAATATTAATATAGATATTAATGTTATATATCTACAAAAAAAAAAGACGCTGTCTTGTATAAGTAAGTTTTGTCTAATGTGTCATGATTTTAAGAACTAAGTAATCTCGTTAATATATACGTAAAAACAAATTTGCTAGCGGCTTATATAAAGTAATATATTTTTTCGTACCCTCTAAAAAAAAGCGAAACCTTATAAAATAACACATACGTTTTTTTAAGTGGATCTAATTTATTTTTATTGGTGTAGATTAAGTATTTTCTATTTTATATCGCAAGGAAAAAAGTTTTTGAAGAGGGAGACAAAAAATTGGAATTCGATAAAAATTACTCAATATTAAATACCTTTGTATACGTTTATAGAATAAATCTGCACTTAAAATTACGTATATAGTTTTGATTTGTGTGGTAGCTTGAGAATCTTATAACAAAGAGGGTGCGCCAAAACAATCAGAGACAACTAGTTTTACTGCTTAACACAGGTGTTATATAGCTTGGTCTCCTTGCTTCTTTTAACGTCTTGCTAATATTTAGCCATGACCTATAAAGCTACTATATTATATTGTGAGGTCAATATAAAAAAAAGATAGACCCACCTACGCAAGTGATCCAATACCTTGCAAAATTTAAATAAATATTTTTAAAGTGACGACACATTCTATATTATAATATTTTTATACTTTGACATAATATAACATCTTATCTGCTTGACAACGGATTATTATAATAATTCAAGTAACAACAAAATGGTATGCAATTTATTTTCGTAATAAGCATTAGTCCATTTTATGTATACAAAAACTGGTTTATATAAAATAATTTAATTCAAATATAAAATAATAGTGTAAAGATCCATATAGTATTTTTTGTTTTTAAGGCGTTGGCTTTTTGTCAAAAAGAATTATTCGTGCTTTCACATTTAATGATATTATAATTGTATAAAAATCATATTATATATAAATCTCTCTCTCTCTTTTTTTCTCTCTCTTTTCTTTCTCTCTTTTATTAAGATAGAAGTCATCTGTTTTGAGATAATATACTAAATGAAATTGTTGTTTGCACAAAGAGAGACCTTAATGCAATTCTTTATGTTAGTATCACGAACTGCATTAGAAGAGTTTGTGAGCTGTAAATCTAGCTTTATTAACTTTACACTTTGATGTTTAAAGGGATAGTTTCTTACTATTATATCAAAGAGCATGCACAGAAGGATAAAATTACATAAAATTTGCTTATAGAAACTCACTTAAAATGAACATTAAATACATATTATGAAATCTTTGTAACAAATTTATGTGCTATAAATATAAAAAGTTCCATAGGAATTCAATTCATATTGCAAAGGTCATTTCAAAATTTTCATTAAAAAAAACTGTAAATTTTCTAGCCCTATAAAGTATTTTTAAGCAGTGAAAGCATTTTTTAATTATGTACTACTTAATGTAAATTATGAACTTGTTTTATTATTATTTTTTTCTTCATAAAATATAAATAATGATTTAATCCTTTAAGGCTACACTTTATGAAGTCCTAAATTATTATTATTTATAATTTAAACATTAAAAAAAAAAAAAAAGATTGCTATCAAAAAATAATTATGTTAAAAAATTAAATAAAAATAATTTATTAAAAATATTATCTTTTACCTATTTAGTTTAATAATAATTTATAATTTCATCATATTTATAAATGTTATAAAGATTTTTTTTCTTTAATTTTGAAATATTTTATATGTACTGTAATATCTAAACTTTATTTTTGTTGTTGCAATCTTACGCTAATGATTTTTAATTAAAGAATCAGACTAGCACAGCATGCATTTGTAGTCATTAATATGTAAAAAAAAGAGACTATTAAGATGGCCTTCGGGAGGGGCGGGATACATTACGTTATAGTAATTAAAGGATCAAACCTCATCTTATATACACTCCACGTGCTTTGAGATAAATAATAATAATATACGTTGTTAGCTTTGTTGGAAAGGAAAACGTTAATAATAAACGTCAGTATAATTTACGTCATTGTCTATTGTAATATTATAAATTTTATTGTAACACAACAAGTAAAATGATTGTTAGCGGTGGTAACTAGAAACCAATCAAAACCACGCTGGAAATTGGCAGGGGAATTTTCTATCTTTCAATATTTCTGGACCAGTTTCTAAGCAATTTTTCAGTAAACTATCATGAGATTTAAAATGAGTTTAAATGATTTTTAAAATGATAATTTTTGTCCTTTATTAATAAAAAGCATTGGTGAAAACGGTAACCCTATTTATTTACTCAATTTACAATTATCTGATAATTGAATGAAAGTTATGAAAATTGTATGCATATTTTCTGAACCTAATGAAATGTATTGAACAATTTTGTTCTACAATCAACGACTTTCATGAGAATTTTTTTTAGTTGTAAGCAACACAAAGAAAAAAATAGGGACGTATATTTATGCTGCATAAACTACTATATTTTAAAGAGCATAAATTTTGCTATTTTGATGTAACTTAAATAATTATGCTGAACTTAATTATTCTGCTATGTAGTATAATCGCTTGCAGTATAACATAAATTATGTTATTTTGCATAAATTTTGCTGCATTGAGCTAGCATTATTATTAAGTATATTTATTTCTGTCTGTGCATATTATATTGGTGTTTTATTTATTTAAAAGGAAAGTAGAGATTTAAACAACTTAATAATAATAAATCGTCAATTGTACAAGAAAATACATTATTTTTACTATATTGTTTTTAGTTAAAAATATATAATTTATCTCTTACTTTCATCTATTTGTTGAGTCATTATACATTTACATGCGGTGCATAAATAAAATAATTCCTTTCTAGCCAACTAAAACACGTGCTTATATAGTATTTATATTAACATTAAATCATTTGTATATACTAAGAAATAAACACCTAATAGTTCTGTATCAAAATCTGTAATAATTTTTCCTTTAAAATAGTGTCACCTTCCAAACTATATACCTGTAAGATATGACAAATTGAACATCACAATTGGTGCTCAAAATCTATCGATCATCACTGGAAATTTCATGCTCTTTTTTTCATGCCAAAGTTTTACTCTGAACTCCCTCAACTAGACTGAACTGTTTCTGTTTAAATCTTCATTTTGACAAGTTGACATTTTATGTTTCTTAAGAAGATATAAAAGACATTAATTACAAAGTTTCTCATCAATAAAAGTAATTCATTTTGATAGCTGTCAATTTGGAAAGAAGAAAATTCATTTTCTGAAGCATAAACATGATCTAAAATAAATTGAATGAAATTGGATGTCTATATACTTTGTGTAAGTCCTCAGAGAAACAAGTAATCAAGACAACCGCAACCACACGCACTTTTGTAAACAGAGTAACTTGTATTCTCTGTGCAAATGTCAAGAGACGAGTATGAAATAAAACACTTACCAAATATCAAGGGTATATACAAAAAAAAAAAAAAAAAAAAAAAAAAAAAAAAAAAAAAAAAAGTATGTGTGTGTTATTATTCTGAATTTCTTTTCCACATATATCACTTTTAATTTTAAGTTATGCAGAGTGAATTAATTATTATTATTACTATAAACACTATAAGTTAAGAAAGTATATTTACGCAATACAATACTTTGAATGTTAAATAAATTTTTAAAAAGTTCAAGGTTCATCAACCCTTTAAAAAATTTCAGCGCATGAGAATAGATCGCAAAAAGATTCCAATCTACATAGTTATTTAAATTGCTCACACACATATATATATTTTTAGGACAAACAATTCAGGTTTTACAAACAAGACTATAAAGTATTTAATAATCCAAAATAGTTACAACAACAACAACAGAGTATAATACAGTACAGTACACACAAACTTGTTAAGTTAAGCTGTGTATCCATCAGATAAATGAAAATAAAACCAATTAGAGCTATAGTATACAAAAACTCTAAAGGTATTTACTATATATTTAAACTTTAATTGTATATATTTATGTACAAAGAAAAAAATAACTATATATATATACGATGTACTGATATATCAAATTTTATTAAGAAGATTAAATATACAATAAGAATAATCAGAAACTACGCACTATAATATTATATTTTGAGTTGAATGGACTTATATATAAGATTACTAAATACGAAAAAAATAATAATAATAAGACTTAAGATATAACGTAATATAACACAATCAACATGTGTTATAAGATAGAGAGCGGTGAATTAAAAAAAATCAAAGACGACTAATCGTGATTTAATCAGTTGCACGATCGTCTGAATGTCTGGGTTTTTATATTCACACACCTGTATGTATACAACATGCAAAAATTATAAAGAAAATTGCTTTAGGCTGTTTTAACTAACTGATTCAATGCTACGAGAAAATTCTAATTAAACAAATATGTATATAAAATTGCATGACCTTTTATTTTATTTTTTCATTGAACTCAATTTATTATAATATTCTTAGACAGAAAAAAAATATATAAAGGTTTATAATATGATTAAGAATTAAAACCGGAAAGATTTAGGTTTAATTCAATTATTATTAACGTAAATGAAATTACCATGTTAAATTAATACTTTTCTTTTACGTAATTCATGACACAAATTACCGATGCAAGTCTTATATACATTCATAGTAATAAAATATAAATGTAGTTTAAGTCAGGTTATAAGCCAATAAGTTTTAAAAATTATAGTCGCAATAATAAGAATCATATAAAAAAAAAACTTGGCTACTTTTTTGTTCTGTATAATTTTTAGACCAAAACGTTATATAGTAATAAAGATTTGAGTTGATAGGGGAAGCGTTTAAATGAGCATAAAAGCTTTTTCATATTTACATCAAGAACTGTTTCTATTTCTCCCAGATTCCAGTTGATACATTGCACACATAAAATTTATATTATATTTTTTAAATAATTTCTCAGCAAGTATACGCGCGATTTGACCTCTTCATCAGACTACTTGACACTTGTCAAGATAGTAATAAAAACTATGAATTATTTTTGTTAGCAGGATTATACATGGTTTTAATATTGTGTATTAAACACAAAATTGGAACCTTAGGTACACTGAAAAATAATCATCTTGTAAACAATAATTTGATCAAATTTGAAAGAAAAAAACTCAAGGGTTGTCATTAGAAGGCTCGTATCTCTGAAATAAAAAAGTTCACCCCCCCCCCCCACTATTTTAAGTCACTTAAAAGTTAATGTTGACAGCTGCAATAAAAATGTCAGGTCCAGGAGCAATAAGATAAGGGAGAAAATAATTTTTGGAATTATTATCGGTTTTAATGGGCTAAATTTAAAAAAAAGCGTTGTGACACTATTATTTTCTTTTCTTTTTTGCATATTTGGAGTTGTCTCCTCCTTAAGTACTATACTGTGGCAAAAAAAAATCTGATTTTTGTGCCTCTACAACTTTTACTCGAATCCTTATTTTCAACCTTAACAAGTTTTACAATGTTCACAATAAGTTTGAAACAAGAAATAATAATGCAAACCTCATCAGACCTGTATCTCCAGAATTTACAATTTGACCCCCTTCAATTCCACTATCATTTGAAGGCTTATAAAAACTAGCTATATGATTATAAATTTAAAGTCCATGGACATGTATGTACACATGATGAAAAAAAAAAAAAAAAAAAAAAAAAAACTTGTGCTAAAAATTTCAAAAATTTGCAATGTTCATCCTATGAGAAAACCACGCACTGAATTCGAATGGTAAAATGTATTATTATTAGAATTGTGCAAACCAAGGAAAACTGAGAAAGTGTCTATATAAAGCAACTAAAACTTCACAGTTTTCATGATGTCATATTTTTTACCTTCAAATTTTTAAAATCTTAAAGCACAGTAGGATCAATGATACGTCCATAATCACCCTAATTCAATATTAAATCAATATTGGGATTTTTAGCCTTTTTAATTATCCTTTTGATCAATTTCTTCAATGTTTTTGACTTTGACTGTGTATGTCTGTACAATTTTCTTACTCAATAAATCTATATTATTATATAATAATTATACACCATATAATTATAAAACTCTCTTCTTTGAAACTTTCAATTAAAAAAAGTTCTAGAAGCTTTAATAGTCAAACAATAGTGTTGAAATATTTACATTTAAGTTATCTTCTTCTTTTTTTCTAAACTGAGCTGCTAATATCAATATAAAGTCCTTACGTTATATAGTCCTGTTTCAATATTTAATTTACTATACCATGACAAAAGCAATTCATTATATAATAATAAGATATAAATTTTGACAATATTAATTACTACCTTCATTACACTATATAAATAAAAAAAAATAATATTTAAAAAAAAATGAAATAGGAAAAATATTAATTAATACATTAAATAGTTTAAATAATAATTTAATATATTCTTAAAGATAAATTACATTTTGTTAATTATTTTTTATAAAATTATTTTAATATTTTATAAAAAATATAATTATTATTATATTAAAAAATATATAATTTACAATTATTTTATTACTTTTTATTGCAACAAGTATATAAAGATTTATTTTCTTCTATTGTTTATACGTGTAGGATAAATACATATTGTATAATTTAATGCTTTATAAAGAAGCAATAAATTAACTGAGAGAGAGAGAGAGATAGAGAGAGAGAGAGAGAGAGAGAGAGAGAGAGAGAGAGAGAGAGAGAGAGAGAGAGAGAGAGAGAGAGAGAGAGAGAGAGAAGGGAGGGGAAGGTAATACAAAGTTCATCATTAACATTCTATGTTTATTTGTGACGTCATTATTTTACTTCTAGAGCGAGAAGTGATTGCTTCATATAATACGCGGCGCCCCAAGATATTCAATTGTTTTATAGTAATTTGCATGTCACTGCCCTACAGCACTTAATTACAATCAAAGAACGTATGATAAAAACTTTATATATTATTATTTTTTATTTAGATCTGTAAGTTCAACAAACACTTCCTATTATTATGAAGATGTGATTAAACTATTTTTATTATTATTATTATAATACAAAATAAAAAATAATTTGAACTTATTTTCTATGAAACAATTTTTTTTAGCCTCTTACTATTTTATTTTATTTTAGTAATTAAAAATATTTAATAATAAAAATAATTTTTTTAAAACAAAATTTTGGTCTTTGGTTAAGATTTTTGAAGATTTTTTTTTGTTCTCCAAAATTTTTCTAAAATATAAAATCTCATTGAAAAAAAAAAGTTAAAAAAAAATAAATATCACACGTTTTTATACATTAGTTCTATTTTATATTTCACACTGTCTGTTTTTTAATAAATATAGTTTTATTGTTCTGAAATGCCACTTGATGTTTAATTTAAGTCACTTTTAGTGGCACTCACTTATGCAGGGCTCAGCTGCCGAGGGTCGTACCATTGGGTCACAATGTGGGGGGTGAGAACACTCCACCTTACGAGCTTTCCAGCCTTCACTACCGCATGGTGCAGAACATTTGGCCCACGGTGATGTCAACCAAGCTTCGCACGGACGCTATAAACAGAAAAATGCAATTTTGTTAAATTCTAAAGATCTCTCGTAAAACTAATATTGAACGTCATGTTAAGGGGAAAATATATTTTTCCTCTAAATTTTATTGCTTGAGACGTCATAGTACGCTGGTCAAGTTTATAAAAATCAATTTCGTTAAAGAATAAATGTGTCGTATGGACGTTTTTTGTTTCTTCCAAGTGCTTACTTTATAAATTCAATATAGGGGTCTCACATCATAAAAGAAGCATTTGTTCAAAAATGTCTTCGATTGTATAGATAAATTAAAGTTTGCTTTTTTCAATTATAAATAATTGAAACAAGTAGGGAGCAGTTTTAAATTATATAATACAAAAAAGCAGTCCACGCATTGCAAGTAAAATATAAGAAATAAGGATTGGTTGTTTCGTAAAATAATGACAAAATATTTTACGGAGCGTAATCGGCCTTAAAAATATAGTACATTTAGTCACATAGACTTTTATACATATAGGAAATAAAATGATATGAAACGAGTTGGTATAGTTCAAAAATAGAGTTAAGCTTTTTTTAAAAGCTATACACACTTGAAATTGTTTGATAATTTTCCTTGAGACTTCTTACATATCTTAATTCAATAACTCGTAGGTTTCGCTTCACTGGGCATCGTGGTAAAATCTATATACAATGAATGGTCCTAGTCAAGCATGGAGTATTGTTATTTTTTGTCAGGGCGTGCCGAAACATAAATCATTACTTATTGTTTGAAATTGCTGTTTACTACTGTATTTTACAAAGTGCCAGTCATCACCTACCAGGTTACAAGGCTCGTGGTCAATTGGTTTGGGTTTTGGGCAGTGGCGTCCACCCACACGATGTCCACTCGAGGCTAGGTGACAAGTCACTCCACGTCGTCGTGAGCCGCCCCCACACCGGCGTCCGCACTGTGGGCAAAATATAACCACTTGTCACTTGTACTAAAAAACTTGAGTCTTTTATATAGTGAAAAATTGTAATAATAATAAAAAAGAACATTGTAAAAATGTTTATTTTCTTAAACCACGGAAATAAGAGACTAAAGTGTATGCTTTATAGAAAAGCTATACTTCTTACAACCAAAGAAAAAAGTCTTTGTATTTTACAACATATAAAAAAGTAGTTAATGTTCAACATTAAGAAGCAGTTGACGTCCAACTGTATAGTGTACAGAAGCGCATAAAAATATTGCATAATTTGTAATTTTTTGCGTTTCTGCATGAACCAAATTACAATAAATGTGATTTTATTCGATTTCAATACATAAAGTTTTACTGAGAATATTATTTATTTGTTGAATAGACACCGGAAATTTACAGTAACAAAACACTTTATTTTGAAACAAATAAACAAAGTTTCATAAACAAAGTTTCTATGTATTTCTGAAGGAGAATTTTTCTGCTTTAATCCTCGATTCTCTATCATATTTTTTAACGATTTTTTTGGTGAGAAAATATTTCTTTAAAAAAAGGAACATTTAATTAATAAATCATTGGCACCGACACATACTTCTCCCCAGTTTCCAGTAAGCCACATAAATCTTGCAGGTTCCGCATTACGAAGTACTAAAGCTTGCTCTCTTGCCCATACTTCTTCTCTCTTACGATGTCTTCTCATGAATCTTGGAGTTGGAATTCTTGTTGTTGTAGGTAATGGTACTGATCTCTGTGTAACTAACTCAGGTCCCTTGGTAGCGAGGTCTCGGTGACAAAGTTGAAGTCCCTGACAAGCTTCACTTTCTTGGGGTCTTGCGCGACCCTCACACTCGGAGTCAGGCAAGGCCTGCACTTCTTCGTCCTCTTCTTCGTCTTGTTCTCTTTGTCCATTGCTAGCTCGTACGCATAGGACAGAACGATGACGACGTGTGTCTGACGGGCCGCATGTTACTGGACATAACTGCCAAGGGCCTGTCCACCAACTGCAAAAGTAGGAAATAATTTATTGGATTGTTGACAAAACTTGCATAATTGTTTTTCTATATAGTCATGATGAAAAAAATATTTATTTTAAACTTAAACACTACAAAAGAAATTTAAATATTATTTTTGTTTACTCCATAGCTTGTATTTTTAATATTAAATTTCTTGATAAATTCCTGTCACAATAAAAAAAAAATAAAGTAAGAAAAAGCGTAATATATTAAGAATATATATGAAAAAATTGTTTTATTGGTGTATTATATTTTAAAAAACTACAATTCTTTTAAACAAATTTACATTTCCTTTTTAAGTATGAAAATGCGCCAATAAAAATGACAAATACGCCAACTTATCTTAACCTATGTAATAAAGCTTATGAAGTTAAATACTAAACAGTTTTAATTAAAAATTTAATTAAAAAAAACTACCTTTTTATCTCTTTTACTTTTTTTTTTAAACCAGCAAAAAATACGATTATGTATTTTTTTTATTACTACAAAAGGGGGGATGCATATTAGTGTTATCTAACCTTGCAGGACAGGATGGCATTTCACACGCACGCATTCTTGGTCCTGGGGCTGGACCAGCATCACCCTCTTCACATCTACCATCATCAACTTGACCCAATAAACGTTCCCAACAAACAGGTCGTGCCACCTATCAAATAAAATAGTAACTATAAAATCACGTAATCAATACTCCGGTAAAAATTTAAATATTTTTGTTATAAAATATTACCTGTATACCTCCACCGCAAGTTGCTGAACATGCTGACCAATCTGGAAATCTCCAATCAAATTCAGGTGGTGCTTCACCATCACGACGTCTTATTGTATATTCATAATGTACTCCAAAATTACGGTAACGACCATGAAATACCACCTATAAAAAAAATAATATATAACAAAATAAATTAATATAATATAAAAAAAAGTAACGACACTTTGATGGATTATATGTAATATTATGGTATTCTGAGTGGGACTTACGTAAAGTCGAAGTGTCTCGTTTGTTGGCCCACGCACTGTTAATGTTTCTCTATCCGCCCAACGTTCATATAATCCAGGAGAACCTGCCACTTCGCACTCTCCCGACCACCGTGATCGCCACCTGCATAAACATGTAACATGACATTCAATTAACTTGCAATGTATACTTGTACGTAGAAAATATAATATAAACATTCTTGCATTATAAGTTATTATTACAATAAATAATATAATAATAAATCATTTGTTCAAAATGACATTTTATTAAGAATATATTTTTTTAAAGCGCCTGAAAATGCTGCAACTGTTTGAGCACTGCTGTAGAGATAATAGCCTATAGGTGTAATTTTTAAGGCGTTGTAGATTTTTTTTTTTTTTTTTTTTGAGAAGGATGAAACAGGAAAAGAAATTGTTTTATGTAAATTAAAATTAATTACTTTACCTAACCTTGTTTATATAATTAAATATTTCCTTTTTTAAAATAGAGAGGTTGATAATTAAAAGACAACGTGCGTAGTACATTGACAATTTTTTAAATTCTATAATGCTTAAATTTAAAAAGTAATAAATATTAAAAAAATAATAAAAATAATAAAAAAAACTAAGCACTCATTCTTTGAAAGGTAGAAAAATGGGTTGCTGAAGTTGGAGACAGCTTAAGTTACGGTAACAAGCATCTAAATTTTTGAGGTAACTTTATCTGAACTTATAATACAGCATAGACGTGTTAAAAAAATATAATAAAACTACGTATTAGTTTTATATATATATATATATATATATGTGTGTGTGTGTGTATATATATATATATATATATATATATATATATATATATATATATATATATATATATATTATATATATAAGAATAAGTAGGCGTTGCTGTAAGAAAAGGATTCCGACTGTATAATATTTACTTTTTATAACTGAAAATTAATCTCGCATAATATTTTTGTTATTTACTCACGTATAAATTGTTCAATTAACTTTAAAAATATGACTTCAAACGTTTTTTTTAATGATTTATTGTTACTTTCTTGTATTGTTAACATTTGAGTAATTTATTATTTTCTTATAACAAGTGTTTATATCATACATGTTTACACAATACTAGATTAATTTATGTTTTTAAATAATAAAAATACATAAATATATTTTATTCTCAACGTATATTTTATAATATATATATATATATATACAAACACAAAAGGTGTGTGCATCGTAATAATTTTTCCTCTCGTAAAGAAGTCAAGAATAATGTGAAAATAATTTCTTTCTCTCACATAAATATTTTTCTCCACATTTATTGAAATATTATGTACGATGCATTCATATAAAGGAAAGTTATTGTTTTGCTTTAAAAATTTGCATAATAGAAGACTTAAGATTAACGATGTTTTGACGTATATAAGTATTCTAATTTTAATCCTTTTGTATTTTTTTTTAAACTGAATAACACCTGCGTCAGTATAGTTAATTTTGACGAGTTTAGGTATATTTCTAGAGTTTGATTTGAATGGTACAAAAAAAAAAGTTTCTCCATATATAATTAAAATACTACAAAGTAGTTAAACAAGCTATTATATTTTTAGTAAAAAAGTATATATATAATTTAAAAATAGACCATGCGTGTGTGCAAAATATATATTTACCAAAATTCGAAGAAAAGCAATAAAATATAATATTAGCGGAAATAAATCAATTTAAAAAGAATCTGGAAGAATATGATACTAATATTAAAAAGTTTTGATTTTAGATTATTTATTTTAGGCATAATGAAGATAAGGAAATGATTGAATGATTAAGTACCTTTTTCCATCTACATAGTGGTGGTCTGTAGTGAGGCTAGCAAGTGCGATGAACGTCCTTGAGGCAGCCATCTCTTCCACACGAAGGTTGCGTGCACCTTGTGGTATCACGGCAGCTTCTACATAACCTATACACATAACCAATTATTTTACACAGCACCTCACTTCATTTGCTGCTGTCTGCACCTCTTTCTCTCTCTCTCTCTCTTTATATTTTATTATTATTATTTATGTATTATTTACACTTTCATGCTTTTGTGGTAACACAGAAAAAAATAGGCATGATTTGAAAAGTATACGTAAAGCGACAGTAATTTCATACCAAGAGTTATATTTTTGAATTATAAATATCATGTGTTATACATAGTATTATACGGATTTTTTTTTTCACTACTGTATATCAAATTAACTATAGTTCAACGGTTCAACTATGATTATTATTATGCAGTAAAAAAACTTACATTAAAAAAATCTATGGTTATGGGTTTATTCAATAAATTCATAACCATTGATTTTTTTAATATAAGTTTAAACATTCTATAAATTTACTTCATCATTTTGCTTATATTATTCAATTATTATTTCTTATTCCAAAAAAATTGTAAAATGGTTTCTCCAATAATTGTAATCTTCCAGGAAGATAAAGTTGGTTCCACTAACCTGATCCATCTCGTGTCATGAATTCGTTACTGACAGTCTCACATAACGATCCATCACCACGACATACCCCGCACATGTCTTCCTCAGCCCCGGAGTCGACTCTCCAATCACAACCCACTCGCTGTCAACACAAGAAATCACTCGCAAAAACTCGTATTTAAGAATTAACCACAGACGTGACGGAACTTTTTTTTTTTTTTTTTTTTTTTTTTTTTTTGTAATTTAGCATAAGTTTGTATTGCCTTCAAAAGCATGTATACCAAATTTCAAAATCGATTTGCCCATTGATTATGTGTGAAAAAATAGCATGGTCAGCATAGGGCATCGTATATTTTCCCCCATCTAATTGATCAAATAAATTTGAAATTTGGTATACACAGGCTATTAAAAGCAAACTTATGCTGAAAATTTTTAAAAAATGTTACGTCACGTCTGAGATTAATTGTTAATATTTTAAAATAACTATTATTTATTTCTTACCCTGCATCTACCATCAATACACATATCTCTGGCGGAGGAATTACAAGGAGTTCCATCATACGCTGCGTGTGAGGCCTCAACTACAACACTGTGTTCCGCGTCAGTGCAGAATAATGTACAAGGAGCCGCTGAAATATACATTAAATATTAATTAAATATTCTTTATTTAATTTTTTTCTTTGGATCTTTTATACATTTATAAACTTTAAATCTCGTTATCTAATGGCATTGTTAGGATATAATTCTTACATTTGTCAAAATATGGTATCCAATTCTGGTCTGTTTCCAAATCACGTAATTTTGGATCCACATAATTCGTACATTGTACAGCTCGATAACTCGGCTCTCCTTCAGGACACGGCTATAAACAAATATCATTAATTATGCCTCATAATCTGCACGTCGTAAAATGTATTTATAGGTATTTATCAATGAAGGTTATTGATATATGTATAAGATTTTTTTTTTAACACGGATCAGTAATCTTATATTTCAATTAATTGAGTTATATTATTTCAATCAATGTCAAAAATAATTGTAATAGCTATATTATAGTTCTAGAAAGTATTGAAGTAACTGAGTTATAAAACTTTATAAAAAAATGCTATATAGTCAGTTAGAGAGAGAGAGAGAGAGAGAGAGAGAGAGAGAGAGAGAGAGAGAGAGTAAAAAAAATGAAAGTCGGAAATGTCTTTTGTAAGAAATAAATTGTCCAGTTGAAGGCCACGCGACACTCTTGCAGTCAGTATGAAAAAAAAATATAATAAATGAGAAAATTAATCATATATGTATAAACACTTGTATAAACATTTACAAAGTCATTTGTTCAAAAACATGTAAATATATTCCTCCTCTGTGTTAGAATACTAACAGGATACTGAATAGGATAAGGTATATATATACGAAAATAATATACATCCTAAAATAATACTACTTAACAGACACATTAGACCAATTTGCTACATCTTGTGGTTACGTTGAGGGGGGAAAAAAAAGGTGTCTATAATATAGATCCGTATGAAAGATACTTAACAATGAACGTAATGCTCATGTATAACTATGATTTCCTTGAACTTACACATATTTTTCTTGCACTTAAAATAATAATAATAATAATGTTTCTCACTTGAACGTTACAAACTTGATATCTTTTTCTACGTCCTAGACAGTAATTGCCATTATGTGCAGGTCTCGGATGATCACATTCTCTCTCCGTACTGGCTACTCCACCCCCACATGTACGTGAGCATGGGCTCCAAGAACCCCACTCTCCCCAGGCTCCATGTACAGGAGCGGGCGTATCTCTTAGTTCCACACATTCACGAGCCATACACCACTGAAACACGTGACATCATATTATAATCATCACGATGACTCCTCACGTGATCTCTCGTGACTTACCTTATGATGGCCACAGTTGGTACCGTCAGCTGGAGGTCGTAGCAAGGTCGCACAATTACCATCCACTATGCACCATAGCTGAGAGCAAATCTGGGAAACAACATTATTTTCCCCCTTTTACTTTTGTAACTTTTTTTTTTTTTTTTTTTTAATACACTTGAAGCAAATTAGATCATTATATTTTAAAAAGTAATACGTATAAACATAATATAAAATTTATTATACGATTCTTGTCATTCTAGGTATGTGTGATATTTACGATTGCAATAAAATTTAAACTAAAATAGCAGTAAATTTAAATTTAATATAGAAATCACTTTTGAATTAATTATTTTTAATTCTGACAATAAATTAAATTTATTATAATAAATAGCTTAAAGCAAATAAAGCAATATATTTTTATCTTATCTTTTTTCGGTAACTTGAATCAACATTTAATTTATTTATTATTATTATTATTTTTCCTCATTCATAATTTTACTTTTTATTTTATTTTCAAGGACATACAAATATACAGATCTTAGAATTACTTAACATTATGAATATATTTTTCCTTGTATGATTTGTAATTGCTTTATTATGAATTACCTCTTCCGGCACTGAGCAGACGCCAGTTGCTGACGAGTTGAATTGAAGTTTGCATTGGTACTCGGCGTCGTACATTGCGCCTGGCGGCAGCGTTGGTACGTCAAATTGAAGTTCTTCAGGAGAAACTGGGCTGTCACGTAGACACTCGCCACCTCCTTGACTGAAACATCGTAATAATTGGACTGTTAAACAAATCTTAAATCAACACCTTTTGTCAGAGAATGAAAATAATACGTTAAAACAACAAATTATTTATTACCAAATTGCACAAGGTGCCTAAAATTTTCACATGTTTTTTTTTGTTATTGCGATTCATGTATGTTTTAAACCAATTAAATATATTTATACGTAAGAATTTAAGAGTCCAACATTTAGTCCCTGCTGGTGATTGATGACAGTATATATACTTAATTAAAAACGATTAGAAATAATAGGACCAGTTTTATTTTAATATTTATTTATATAAATAAATAGATTAAAAAATAGAGATTTACTAATTAATATGAAAGAATAAACATGAATTAACTTACTCTAAAAACCTCGTGATAGCTTTACGACTACAAGGTGACCAAGCTACCTCCTCGGTATCAGCTTCAAATGATGCAGTCATTACATGTAAAGTTGCACCCTCTCGAGATCCGCACCCTTCACTTGTTACTCCTGCATCGTGCACCATGCCGAAACTATTACCACAAATATTAATGCAACTTATAATAATTTTTCAATACATAAATTATATATATATATAAAAAAAATGGTAAATAAAAATGGTAAAAATTTAGATCATTACTCACTTATGTCCCATCTCGTGTGTGATGGTGTGAGCCACAGCAAGTCCGTTGTCTTGATTGACGGAACAACTTCGCCGAGGATGACACATTCCAGCTACATGGGCAACGCCCAGGGTACCGCATGGCTCATTAGAACGTGCGCATATGTCAACTCTATCATCAAACAAAATATTATACAATGCATCTTATTGTTAATGTTAACATTTCGTGTCAAGAATAAAATAAATTATCTTTACTTTTCTCTTGCGTGGATATTACAAAATAACTATAAAGTAAAATAAATTTATAGTGAAATAGCCAGTTAAATATATGAAGTGTTGAAATCAAAATATCTGTTTTTAATATAACTTTTTTAATTACTATTTAAATACAACTGCAAAAAAAAAAATCCCAAAAATCCAAACTGACTTATTTACGATATATGTCTGCAAAATGGTCACCTTATGTGTGTGTGTGTGTATTTTGTATATAATTAATGTGGAAAAATGAGAAAAAGTAATTATAGTTAAAAGAACTAAATTGCTTTGAAATATAAGAAGAAATCATAAAAATAAGGAATAAGAGTAGGAAATACTTAAATGAAGTAATTTAAAATAAATTCAAATTTATTTTAAAAAGTTACGCCAGATGTATAAAATAATAATATTTAAAGAAACTGTGACATTTTATTTAAAGATATAAAAGTATAATGAGAATAAATATTAATATAATACTGTGCGGGAGTTTTATATATTAATATATAAACGTAACAAGTCAGTTATACTGTACATATATGCAGAGTATCAAGTAAATACGAAGCGATATAACTTTTTTAGCAACTACATTTAAGTAGGATTGACAAAGTACCTTAAATGAAATTTACTTTGATGGCTTACATTAAATGTTGTTACTTTGAACATAAAAATTAAATGTCTACGAAATACGAAAGAAAGAAAAAAAAAATCGTAAAAATACATATTATTATTTTGCAACAATGTTTTAACTTTAACTCGATATTCAAGTAGATATACTATGTAGATAATTTACTTTATAATTTATCAGAAACATTTAAATGCTATTAAATTGTATTACAAAATTTCATAGTATATGTATTATATATATATATAATATATTTTATATATATATATATATATATATATATATATATATATATATATATATATATATATATATATATATATATATATATATATATATATACGTTCATAATTTGTTTCATTATCAAGTTGGAAAATATATTCATTCACTAACTTTATTTAATATTGTAAAAGAGGTAATTTTAATGAATGTATACTACGGAACACACGTTTCTTTTCTAAATTAATTGGTTTATAATGATATTACGCAATTATAAAATTAAGATAATATAATATTCAAATTGTTACCATTTTTTTTATGAAACACAATGTGTGTACAACATACATCTAACCATTCAATTGATATACCTAAAAGACATACTCATAAACTTTATATATAATAATATCAAAATCAAAACAGCATTATACATGCTGATCATTGCCCTCGGCATAATAGCCCATGCTTAAATGTCTCCTAGTACATGTGAGGAGATGATACTGATCACACGACATCCCACATAAGGAGCAGATATAATTATTAATACAGGTATGATATTCCTTAGTGTTACAAATTTTGTGATGAAATCCGTGTACCGCGAAGCGGGTGATAACATTATACGGTTTCTCTGATTTGAAAATTTCCCATGTATCATTTTTAAAAGCTATGGCGTATTATAAAATGATAGATTAATATCATCAATTTTACTTTCTCTGATCTGGATAAACTTAATAACATTTTCAGTTGCTGGCAATTTAAATTTTGATTTTAACTCGATTACCATAACTCCTCTCCTGAAAGTTCGTAAAGTTCGTAATTGTTGCCAAATCAGTGTTGGAAAAAATTATTACATTTTCTGAAAGAGATCTTTTATCACTACTACTTAATACTGACAGACAGACGCACAGACAGACAGACAGACAGACAGACAGACAGACAGACAGACAGACAGACAGACAGACAGACAGACAGACAGACAGACAGACAGACAGACAGACAGACAGACAGACAGACAGACAGACAGACAGACAGACAGACAGACAGACAGACAGACAGACAGACAGACAGACAGACAGACAGACAGACAGATAATTTTAATATATAAGGAAACGTTATAAAATGTGTTCACATGTAACAGCATTACACACAAAGTGATAAAATAAATTAAATACTCATCCCATACACAATTATAGTATAATATCAATCATGAAAGGTATAACATACTATCATTAATTAATGTGTAATAAATAAATTATCAGATGTAGAAAAAAAATGGATATGCCTATATATATATTATACATATGAACAAAAAGAAACTGTAATAAAGAAAAAAATGAATAAGAACTTATAATACCATTCACATTAAAATAATAATAAATTTAAATTTCATAACGAAATTACTTAACAATACAAACAACTAAAATACTTCTCTTTTAAATAATTACTCCAATTACATATGCTAATATATGTAATTATATATATTTTTTATATAATATATAGCCAACTCCCATAAGTCATACTTAATAGTGATTATAATTTAAAATTTACTTTCTGTATAAAGATTTGTCAACGTGACAGAATGTAATAAATATTGATATGTCATTGATATATTTAATATATATATATATATATATATATATATATATATATATATATATGGGCCAGAATTCCTCATCTCACACAGTATAACACCCTCATCTGAAATTTTTAGTGAAAAAAATATATATTATTGGGGACTGTCTAAAACCTATAAATATGAAGTTTTAGGTAAATCGGACCAAAACTGAAATTTTGGGGCGGGAAATTCAAAATTGAATAATTGAGATTTTGAGCTAAACTTAGTTTTTTCCCATAATTTGGTACGATGATATTTGGGAATTTTTATATTATATTTGGATACTATGGCAATATACACATTACGTGAAACCATAAAAGTCGATTTTTCCCGTAACGATTTTTTAGGAAAAATCATGGAAAATTGGCTGAAAAAGCTTATTTTAAGTATTGTTTGGAGCCGTATTGCAGCGAAACTAATAAGAATTTTGAAACGTAAGTTTGCATATAGGTACCTGGGTATTTGTGCTTACTAAAAATTTTGATATTATTTTTCCAGTCACCTTTGTTGAATTTAGCGGGAATTTTGAATTTTGATAAAAATGAAAAAATATGCAAAATATAAAAATGAATTACAAAAAAGTCTCCAAATATTTTTTCAATTTTTTTGGTCTAAAATACTTCTACACTATTGTTCTAACATATGACAAAAAATCAGCCTGGCCTTTTAATTATTACTATTTTTTTTCTAATTTTGAAAATCGTAGTTTTTTCATCGGACGGCAAAAAGCTTCAGAGCTTACGGATGCATTTTATTTTCGATGTGCATGGTTCAAAACAACTTAAGCAACATTATAAAATCACCTCCAAGTCATGATCTAACAAATTAACATTAGTACCTATATTACCCCCTCCCCCTCCTCCCTACTTCTTATATATTTACAAAAAAACGTCATATTTCCAGAAATTAGGTAAGAAGTAGGGGGAGGGGGAGGGAGTAATATAGGTACTAATGTTAATTTGTTAGATCAAGACTTTGAGGTGATTTTATATTGTTGCTTAAGTTGTTTTGAACCATGCACATCCAAAATAAAATACATCCGTAAGCTCTGAAGCTTTTTGCCGTCCGATGAAAAAACTACGATTTTCAAAATTAGAAAAAAAATAGTAATAATTAAAAGGCCAGGCTGATTTTTTGTCATATGTTAGAACAATAGTGTAGAAGTATTTTAGACCAAAAAAATTGAAAAAATATTTGGAGACTTTTTTGTAATTCATTTTTATATTTTGCATATTTTTTCATTTTTATCAAAATTCAAAATTCCCGCTAAATTCAACAAAGGTGACTGGAAAAATAATATCAAAATTTTTAGTAAGCACAAATACCCAGGTACCTATATGCAAACTTACGTTTCAAAATTCTTATTAGTTTCGCTGCAATACGGCTCCAAACAATACTTAAAATAAGCTTTTTCAGCCAATTTTCCACGATTTTTCCTAAAAAATCGTTACGGGAAAAATCGACTTTTATGGTTTCACGTAATGTGTATATTGCCATAGTATCCAAATATAATATAAAAATTCCCAAATATCATCGTACCAAATTATGGGAAAAAACTAAGTTTAGCTCAAAATCTCAATTATTCAATTTTGAATTTCCCGCCCCAAAATTTCAGTTTTGGTCCGATTTACCTAAAACTTCATATTTATAGGTTTTAGACAGTCCCCAATAATATATATTTTTTTCACTAAAAATTTCAGATGAGGGTGTTATACTGTGTGAGTTGAGGAATTCTGACCCATATATATATATATATATATATATGAATTGTATAATAATTATTAACTAGAATATTATAATAAATCTATTTACATATAGAGAAAGACTGATTAAAAATATAATAATAAAAAACAATAGGTCAAGCTATAAACGTGAGTAAGTAAGTGTTTGATGTGTGTGTGTGTGTGAGAGAGAGAGAGAGAGAGAGAGAGAGAGAGAGAGAGAGAGAGAGAGAGAGAGAGAGAGAATGAAAAACAGCATAATATAAAAAAGTAGCTTTAACTTACACCAAGCATTCCTAACTCCATAATCTTTTATATGAAACAACTTCATTTAATACGGATAAAATATTACTTTACAATTAATGCTATTATGAAATACATGCACGTATTTTTATATACAAAATTACACTATATACTTTTATTATATTATTTTTGTGTAAATACATTCTTATACATTTTTTTCTTTCTTTCTTTCAATTTCCAACGTAGATTTATATATATTTTTTTAAACATATAATCGGATTAATTGGTTAATAGTTTACAAGTGAGCAAAAGTAAAGTTAAGAAACCGGTATTGAAATTAAGTCTGTACTGTAATTTATTTAGTATAAAAAAGTATATTTAATATATAAATACAACAAAATATAAAATTTGTTTACAATTTCACATGATTTTTTTTTTCGTGCACATTTCTTTATGTTTACTCTAAAAGCTTTCTTTTCTTCTATTCTCTTTTATTATATTTTAAAACTATATATTATATAATTTAAATGTGATATTTAAATCCTGTTTTGCACCCACTATTCAAATATATATAAAAGAACTTTAATTTTAATATTTCATTCATGCAACCAAAGTAGTTTTTATCTTTTATTTAATACTATCATTATTTTTTTAACCTGGCAAACTTCCCGTATATATGTATACTGTAATGCGTGTATATAATATTGCAACTATGTTGTTTATAAATTATTCTGTAAAGTGTTTTTCAATCATTATTATGTATACAGTATATATTATATACTATACAGTATAATATTACAAAATAATACTGAAATATAAAGTTGTACTCAGGCACTAGTACAGTTTAGAATAATAGTATAATATTAATACTATGTAAAGTAATTCTGTTACTATAGTATGTACTATGTACAGTACATACATGTTTAGTTACAAAAATATAATGTAACGTATAATGAAACGATATAAAAAAGTTTTAAATCGCTTAACTATATTGTTAATGTAATGTATTTTATTTATCAAGTCTTGCAATGTTGCTATATATATCATGTCACCATAAAGACCAATTAGGTGCTAGCATAAATTTAAAAGTGTATACTTTATCGTATATAGAGAAAAAAAAATACTAGATATGAAGTTGACGCTAAGTGATGTCTAATTTTTTTCCCCATAACAATTTGATACAACTACAAGTAATTTAAGAAGCTAAAAATTCATTTATTTAACACTTTCTTTTTTCTTCCTTTTTTTCTGGGATAGATATAAATTGCATTCAAAGTAATTTTCCAGAGTACATCCGAAAAAGTGGAAAACAAATTAGTTCGACATTGTAGAGCCAACAGTTTTATGTTCAGTATGCTGTTTCTCTATATCAACTGACTGATTCATATTATTCAAAATGTATGCCGTTTTTTTAGTATAGGATTGCAAATATTCAAAACGGTAAAAAAAATCAGAATTTATTCAATATATTAAGTTGTGACTATTTCTTTTAACTATAACTTCGTTTTATAAAATATTATATAAACAGATGCAAAAAAGGAAGTAAAATGATATAATACATAAAATAATAATGATGTAAAAAAAAAAAAAAAAAAACGCCAGGTCTTAATTTAAGTATTTTTGATTGATTTACAAGATTCCATTTTCTTAGAAATTGTGTGTCTTTGATATATACATATAAAAAAGTAGTTTTATTTTGTATAAATTATTTACTTTAACATCACGACTTACATGTTTTAATTAGCAAATTTCTAAATTTAGAAATGATATAAATTATTTATGTCATATAAAAATTAACCTTAATTAAATTACAAGTTTAGATTCATATTTTATATAAGAAAAAAGGCACGATTTGTTGACAGTTAAAAAATTATTTATATTTTTAACATTTTTTTTTTCTAAAAAAAAAAAGTGAAAGAACTACAACATCAATGCTCCAAATACGCGATATTAATGTTTTTAAATTTATCTTTCATATTTTATAGTCCTACATTTAATCATGTAAGCTTATCACAAGTCTAGAAAGTTATAAGATAAAAAAAATTGTATATTATATATTAATAATACGACATATTGGATTGTCATGACCAAAATGAAACACATTCATTGCTAAATTTAAGATTATAAATAAAATGTAGAGATAATTGGAGAAAATTTAGATTCACAGTTAAAAAAATATTTATTGGTGGGGAGTTTGTACACACTCTATCATACAAAATTTTACTCTATATTTCCTTTGAATAAACACAATGAATAAAATTTTCTATAACAGAGTGTGTACAATTTAAAACTGAATTTAACAACATAATAAAACGTTTTAAAAATGCATTTGCATATAATTTTGCTGGAATTATTTTTTTGTAAGTAACCCATTTCTAAATTACATTGATTCATTGTTTAAATGATTAACGTTGGCCAGATTGCTATTCAATCTGTATATTGCGATTCCTAAAATAACAATTCCTTACAATTTTAAGGATAACGTGTATTACTTTTGGGAAATCCGCCATATTTGACTTATTTACAATCTGCTTAAATATGAACCAGAAAAACATTAAATATAGAAAAGAGCAAAATAAAATGTTTCATTGGGCTATTATTAAATATAAAACTATATATAAATTAGCAGCTAAAAGGGAAATTATAAGAAAAGCACATAAAAATTAGCCTCTTTTTCATCCTTTTAGATCTAATGCATTATTAGAGGTTAAAAATTATTTTAATAATATGATGAGCACTATTTTAAATACTTGCAAAATGTTATATGTAATATACTGTATTAATTTTTAATGACCCCCTATAGGTCGCATGAAATTAGGCCCTCTTTATTTTTTTTGGTCTTTTTGAACTTTGGAAGTATTTACAAAATACAAATAATCAAAGTAGCACATATTATTATGCTCCTTCTATAAATTATATTTTTCTGTTCTATATACTTAAATTAATTGTAAATTATTGAAATAGAGATTTGTTTCCCTGTAATATTAACGTAAAGTCCGTATACAGATTTCTAAGTTTAAGGGTCCCGTATAATTAACGGTGTAGATAGCAATTACTCACCTAGTGACGAGGATAGCCACATCGTGATGGTTTGCGTGATCATCACTAGGATGGTTATTGGCCATTTGCCAGTTGCAGAAACTCTCGAGCGTTGTGTCCGCGTTCACCGTCACGTTCAGATGGTCCACACCCTGCGTACACAGCACTTGAAATACTTCGCACGACAAATACCTCAACTGTTCAACTTACCTCAGCTGCCTCGTCCATGAAAGCCATCTTCACCACTACGATGTTAATTCGGTTGCCTATACTTGGGTCTCGAAAAAATGAAGATACCTAAAATACAAAATGAACAAACATAATAATATAGTATTCAACTTTGTATTTAATTATACTGAAAAGCAATAATTTGAATTGTAAATAGTTTCCATGATAAGATAAACTCACCATGTTCATAACTGTGAGTAGGTAAGTCTCAACATCTCCACCATGTCCAGTATGAAACTCGATCATACTACGGTCAGCCACAACCAGAACCTCAACGTGACGCTCAATACTCTCCGAGAAACCTGAGGCCTCGCTGCCTGCAGTTCTCTCCGTAGTTTCCTCTGCGCTACGCTCTTGCGAGTGCCACCACGCATCGTCCTCGCTGCTTTCTCCACTCTGCATTAAAAAGTCCTCGCCCTCGTGCTGCAACCGTTCACCACTCGACACCACGGATTTGAAGACTGCGCGCCGCCACCGAACTCGAGCCTGGTTCTGACGTGACGCTCCGCGGCGACGGGCTTTTTTTCCTGGTCGTTTTTCCCCGTCCTTCAATAGCTGGACCACACGACGAGGCTCTGAAAGGGCAAACATCCTTGCTATTAGAGAGTTATAAGCATCTTATTGGTGTGTAGAAAAGATCAGTAAAAAATATCAATTAGAGAGTATTATCCAATAATTTTGAGCAAAAGCCTCATCAACTATTATATCTTTTTGAATCTTTAGAAGTGTGTGTGTGTGTGTGTGTGTGTGTGTGTGTGTGTGTGAGAGAGAGAGAGAGAGAGAGAGAGAGAGAGAGAGAGAGAGAGAGAGAGAGAGAGAGAGAAACATCAAATTTATTTTTGTTTGCTATAAAAAAGTGAGAAAATTTAAAAAATTAATTTTGTTGAAAGATTAGATGATGTCACTTGATGAAAGCTTTAATTTAAAACTTTATTGTTTTGGTACCATCAAAAATTACTTTAAAAAACGCAATAAAATTTCTGTGTATTTTACAGACTCATATTATATACTAACATTATGCCAAAACGTATATATAAGTGATAAAAATAACACACCATAATATATTTTTATATTATTATTATTTATCTCTTCAGGCATACAAAAATGACTAATGAAAGCTGGTAGTAAAAAAAAAAAAAAAAAAAAAAAAAAAAGACGAAAGAAGAAGAAGAAACTCACCATCTTTTGATTCCACATGCAAATCTGCCTTAAATCCGCTTTAAATCATGATTTATATTTTAAAAGTAGTAAAAGCGTCAAAGCGTTTGAGCATCATTTAATTTTTACCTCATTATACAGAGTATGAGAAGTACCATATTGAAATATATTTATATAATGTAAGTACAAGATTCAAAAAGTTTGCACCTAAATAAACATAGAGTGTTGAAAATGTTTTAAATCTTTAAATATTTTTTTTATGTATATATAATATTTAACTAACTTTAAGAATATAATTAGAAATTTTAAATAAACATTTTCACAGTTAATTACTGTATATCTTTTGTAAGGTATAATTAAATTTAAAAAATAAATATATTAGTAAAAAAAAAAAAAAAAAAAAAAAAAAAAAAAAAAAAAAAAAAAAGGATCTGATATATTTTGTATTTTATTTGGTTAAACTTTATTTAATATAACGTTAAATTTCTCTTCATCTATATAATTAACGATAAAACTATCATGAAAACATTTTTAATATTTTTATTTTTGAATATACGTATAAAAATGCAAATTTTATTAAATGTTTTAAAAAGCGACAAGAATGACAGGATTGAAATGTTTACTTCAAGCTCTGGGTGGCCAAAAAGAAGAAGTAGAAAAAAAGAAGTGTATGTAAAAAGCAAGTTATTAACGCAATAGAGTTTATATAATACAGCAAAACATGTTACACAGAGTAAGGATGAGAAATAAGCTACTATATTAATATTATAGTTATTCTAAGATGATTTTTTAAGTGTGGCGGCGTCTTATCCTACAAACTCATACAATATCTAAATTATTATTCTTATGAGTTAAAAAGCATTTTTAATATAGTATGGTTTTAAATGTATTTTAGGCGCCTGGTGCCATGTATTTTAATATTTTACGATTCGCTATGTGTTATTTAATTTTATTCTTTCTTTTAAAAGGCCGGTTTCTTTATATTATTATATGGCTTTTTGCTCTCTACAGTATATTGTTGATAATAATTATATACGTTTAATTTTTAAGTATATATTTTAACTTTTTGCTTTGATAAAATATATAAACTAATAACACATACACACACTCTCACAGAGAGATGTACAGCTCTATAGCCAAAAGTTCCCGAACGATTTGCATATAGGCAACCCGCAATAACACTATGTTATCTTTATGAGAAAACGCAGCGGCCGCCGCTGCCCCGTTCGGGAACTTTAGCTGTACACACATTTTCCTATAACAAAAATAGATAACAAGAGAAAATGATGGGAATATTAACACGTCTTATTATATAAGATACCTCAATTAAATTTATTTTATATAACTTATAGAACCTATTGAATACCATAATATAACAACGTATTTTATTTTATTTTATTTTCCCCCCTTTTCTTTAAGTTGATCAATATGTATATTATTGCATTACTAAGCGTCTTTTATATATAATTCTATATAATTTAACCTTTGGCGACATTTTATAATCAGCTTATTAAGCTATATAAAAATGATAGATAGGTCTCTTTCTCTCTTTATGTCAACTAATACTTCCTCCCTCAGCATTTTACTGCTCATATACATAAATATATAATGTGAGAAAAGTTGTTATTGCGTTATGTAAATCTTTATATAAAAGAGCTTTATATTCTTACTTTGCAAATTTATAATAATTATGCATAAAATGAATCTAGTTTTATTTTATTGTTTTGTTTTTTATATTAACAGTTTTATTTATGTTTCTACTTAAAAGTAATAAATATATACTCTAAACATTAGATAACTACAAGAATAAAATATATTACTTTATTTTTGCTTCAATTATGTACATATACTGTATAGCATCAATGAATGCTGTTATTTTGGTATATAGCATAAATAACGATGCTGTGCAACGCAATTGTTAAGCAGTGTAGCATTTTATATTTTATATATAACAAAAAATTATCATTATAATGTTGCTGATATCAGCCTATATAACTCAATTATAACTGTTAACTCCCAAAGTCTAATAATAATTTTTTTACATAGAGATCTTTATATAGTTCATCAACTATATTGGATATCATTAAGAACATCATTAGTATTGAATTGCTTGGCTCAAAAATACTTAAATCCTAAAATTCATTATACAGCACGGACACTGTGGAATTAAAATTTATATTATTTCCTTATACACCGGACAAATAAATTTAAAAATGTATGCTGCATTGAACAATTGCTATATTGTAGAGTAAAAAAGTTGCTATATTTTGTAATAATTTAAGCAATTATGTCACATTAAACTATTATGCTATGAATTATCATCATCACTACTATAGTATATGGCATCATATAAATTATAAAGCATACATTATGTTGGTATGCATAAATGTTGCTGGATTAAGCTAGTATTATCATTACGTTCTAACTTGTCAACTTCCTTTTTTATCAATTAGAATACTAGAATGATAATTACCATACCTTACTATCCATGAATTAGACACCAACACGTTGATTTTGTATTTATTTTGAATTATTTTCTTTTTGACGGTTATTTCACTTATCTGACGTCACAATGTACCACCGCCAATCACAGTCACCGCTCTCATGGTCACGTGATAAATTTAAGCCCCTCAAATTCTTTACCCCTATCACAACCCCATCGGTACACTTAATGCTGTTCGTAAACCCTGTTCTCTGCACCAAAAATGACGATCGCCAATAGTTATTCAAATGGAATGCGCATTTTTTGGTGCAAGAGAACAGGGTTTACAAACAGCATTACTGTGACGTCAGATGCGTGAAATAACCGCTAAAATGAAAATAAATACAAAATCAACGTGTTGGTGTCTAATTCATGGATAATAAGGTAATTATCAATCTAGTATTCTAAATGATAAAAAAGTAAGTTTACAAAGGCTTTAAGTTAATTAAAGTCTCCATTCATACGAATACATTGAACTGTCATAGAGAAGTAGAATAAAATTTTATATAACAGTGTCTGTTCTGTACATACATGCTTGAAATATGGGAAATACATTATGAGTAAACCACTTACATAAACAAAAAACAACAACTTCCAATTTCCTTTTAAATATTATATCACTGATGTGGCTGGTTAAATAATATTATAAAATTATATCGCATGTAGATATCATTAAAGAAAGTGTCATATTATAATGATAATGGCATACAACAGTCACAATGTATACACTTAAAGTTTGATCTTTCTTAAGTAAAGAAACTATTAAGTTAATTAATTTGATTAAATGTACTCTATATAGTTTAAAAGCTGTCAAAACAAAGTTATACATAACATGACCTTACTTACACACGGTGAGATATTATTGTTTGTGAAGTTATTGTTGGCAGTCTGTCAGCTGACAGCCTAGTTTGCATTTTTTTTTTTTTTTTTTTTTTTGCTTGTTTGCCAAATGAACAATAATATATATTTCGTGCATGTCCTAATTACGTAATATAACTTTTGACGTCAATGCTCATGAACATGTGACTTATATATATATATATATATATTTATTTGAATATCTTCGTGGGTGGTGATGACAATTTCAGGAAGCGAAATATATTTGCATGTATATTAAAATGTATTCGATGTATTCAAATTTTAGTGTTACGTAAAGATATTTTTTCCTGAAAATTTTCTATATATACAGCAGTTAATTTTATTTCAGAGCTTGTAAAATTTTCTTTGTTGAGCGATTACACCTCTAAGAGAGAGCAATAGAGAGAGAGAGAGAGAGAGAGAGAGAGAGTGTGTGTGTGTGAGAATACATATATAATTCTGCAAATGTATTGAAAATGCAAGAATGGCTGATAATTTTTATCAACTGAAAAAGTAATTTTGAAAAAGTGCATAATTCTTCTTTGTCGCGTATTTCGTATTAATAACTAATATGTTCAATTTTATTATTATTATTTGATGAAACCGTATAAATATTCCTGATCAAGTCTGGTTGAAAGATGAATAAGAGTGAAAGCTCGGAAGAGAGAGAGAGAGAGAGAGAGAGAGAGAGAGAGAGAGAGAGAGAGAGAGAGAGAGAGAGAGAGAGAGAGAGAGAGAGAGAGAGAGAGAGAGAGAGAGAGAGAGAGAGAGAGAGAGAGAGAGAGAGAGAGAGAGAGAGAGAGAGAGAACACGTCATCGTTTGCATATTTACTCACCACGAGTGCCACAATTTTTCTCCGATGCTCGCTTCTTCTTGCGACGTTTCTTAGAAGGTGTCATAACTGCAGATCTGCGGTACAGCACGTGCGGATGCTGCTCCTCAGGATGTTGTCGAGTCACTCCACGCACAGGTTCCACCCACAGTTCACCGTAACGTCGTGATCGCACCATGCCTGCCTGTCACAAAATAAACAAACGCATCATTTATATTACTTCCTCAGGCTAACATTATTCAGGTTTATATGTATCGCAATTTTATTTTTATACATTATAGATTTAGCTGATGATAATAAATTAATGTTCTAATAAAATTTTATTAACTTTTTTTCTTTCTTTGTTATACTTTATGAGGACATAGAAATAATTAGGATTAGAATCTGATACAAATCGTATTCAACATTTTTTTTTTGAAGCTTGTGTTTGCAATAAGATTAATGTGAATTTTCTTATTTTATGAATTTTTTTCCATGTTATTGCAACCTTTATATAGTTGATTCTATTTCACAGCCTGCTAAATTTTAAAACGAGAACTTTTGTATAAAAAAAAAGCTGATTTATCTTACGGTGTAACTACGACACAATTATTTTTTTCACTAAATACTTTACAAGATAGATTTATAATGAATTCTTTCTGTCATTTAAAAAATATATACAGACTTATTATATAAATTGTTATTTTAAAAGGTTAGATAAGAAACTAAATTAAAGGTATACGAGCAGCAGCATAAGAAGAAAAAAAAAAGTTAAGCAAAAGATGATGTCATGCTAAACTTATGTATATTGCTTTTTGGTAGACATTAAAAAAAAAAATAATAACGTTGAATAATGAAGATGTAGATCTTTTCTTGTCTCAATAAACATGAAACCGTTTGGTGTTTAGTTTTGTGTTTGAAAACCGCCATCAAGATCAAATCATCGTGACAGGCTTAACAGGGTGATAGTATGTAACGTCTTTAACCATTAGTACCTTTTTTTGATTTCCTTTTGATGCTTTTTATATTGGCGGGCGTCTTTTTTGAGGGCGCGGTCTTTTTTCATTTTTTATTATTATTTTTTGTTGTAATTTAAGCGTGTGACCAAGATACGTTCACATTTTCTTGGTGTAGAGAAAGAGAGAAATAAAAAATAAAAAAAATAATAAAAGAAAGGTGCAAAAAGCAGGCTTCAACGTTGGTGGTTATTTAAGTAAGACGAAAGATGAAGGCACACCCTCAATTTAATACAAAAAGTCATCTTCTTTTCTTATGTATATATTTATATAAAAATAATAAAGCATATAAAAGGTCAAGAAACTTAAATGTATACTTGGCCATTAGGGCATCATGTTTAGGTCAAATACTGTTTTCACTTTAATAAAAGTTAACAACTTCTAATGTTAAAAAAAATATATATATTATTTATCTTTCCAATTTTAATTCATACATCATATAAAGAATACAAAATTCAAATTATCTTTTTAAATCCAATGAGGTAAAAAAATGTTTCTATATTATATTAAACATGCTAAATAATTTATAACTCATTAATTTTTTTTAAATTTATGTTTTGGTTTGAGCTGTTTTATTTGTATAATTTATTTTATTACATGACGATTTATGAATTAAAATAATTACCATTTTTATTCATATTTGCAATCTTAAAGTATATTTTTGATAATTATAATCATAATTGACATTTATTTATTTCATTTGTTTATTAGTTGTACAAGTCTCTTGCATGAATCATTTAGTCTTAAAAAAAATAGCTATAAAAAAAATTAATTTAATTATATATTTAAAAACTAAAAATGTCTATAATATCATCATTCACAATTTGTGTAATATATACTAAAACTTGTATAATTAATTATCATATGCATAATTTACATAATTTAAAAAAAAAATCAAAATTGGTGTCATATGTATATTTTGGTTTTATATAAATTTATGGATTTAGTGACACCTAAAGTGGTTACAAACAAATCTCTCTCTCTCTCTCTCTCTCTCTCTCTCTCATATATTTCCCACGGTACGAGGTGAGGAGTGGTTGGACACTATATTATCTTGACTTCACTCCTTTGTGGCGCCAGGTTAGCTCATAAAGTGTGTACAGTGGCGCTGAATAACGTCTATGACTTGTAGCCAGTCTTGCATCACACATATATACTTATATACGTATTTGAACTGACATTTAGAACTTGCCGCGTATATATATATATACATGAAGGTAATCAATTTTAATAAATTAGAGCTAATTTAATATACACGAGGTTATGACATTACTTTTTATACTGTATAATTTTAGTCATATTATTATAAAATATATGCGTGTATATAAACAACATATATGTATACAAATTTTAAATAACCCTTTCGAAATATTATTTTTGTATTAATATATTTGATAGATTTATTTTTATATAATTTAATAGGACTAAAATATATACTTTCAGTTTTAATGCAACAAAATCAAGCTATACATTTAGTCATGCAGACAAATTACGTATATATCCATGTTGACGGTTCTAATTTTTATAATAGGCTTTTTAATTATAATATTTGTGTGTATTTTTTCTATATGTTCAGTATTGTAATTATTTTGTGTTATAATTTAAATTTGACATACAATATATTAAATACTTACATAATATTATAATAATAAAAATAAAAATTGAGCTTATACTAAGCTCAAAACGTCTATTGGACATACTGTTCGTCACTGACAGAGAATTCCTAAAAATATATTTTTTGTCTCTGTAAAATTCATCCAATTGAAAACTAGTCATTCACATTAAATCGCTATTATATTTATAATATACACACAATTTTTGTTATTATTTATTCATTTATTATTATTTTTTGTTTATTTTTTGTTGCTTTATTTCCAATTAGAGGACAGATGCACAAAACAACAACAAATTAAATAAAACTCAGCATTCCATCAGTCCAAATTGGAATATTTTTCCTTGAAATAAAAAAATAATATATGCATATATTATAAAGTAATAATTCACCTGTGCGTATATTATTAAAAAGAAAAAAATAACAGAAAAAGAAGAAAAGGAAGAAAGGAAAAAAAAAAAAAAAAAAGGAAAAACATACTGTATATTTTAAATTTTTTAAGCTATATAGATTTCTGATGGATATATTTTTGATATTGGATACATATTAGTGTCTATCTATTACTTTATAAATATACAGTATAAAATCTTGATAAGCCAATTCAAATTATATGTAACGTTGTTGGGTTTAAAATTTCCTAAGGGAAAAGTTTCGGCTACTACATACTAATCACAGAGCTCACTTCACTAATCTATTTGCATATTATTATATAGTATACTTATATATATATATATATATATATATATATATATATATATATATATATATATATATATATATATATATATATATATATATATATATATATATAATATTAAATTATACTCGAGATATTTTATTACTTACATAAAAACTTAAATTCTATCTAGTTATCTTTATAGGTTAAAAAAATTGTTGTTTTTTTCTTCTCATACTCATTACTTTTATAAATAAAACGATCACTTGCAAAGTATAATAAATGTAATGAATTTTTTCTTGCATAAATAATATTTAAAAAGAATTATACAAGTGGTAAATGTTTAGGAATTTAGTTGTGCATTACAATGAGACAAGAAAAAAAGTGCATTAACGGGTCCGCCCTTATGCATTGATCAAAGTAACAGAGTTATAATAAAATGCAATACAGCATTAATTTTCCAGTTTGCCCACTCCTTAAGCTTTTTTTTTTTTTTTTTTTTTTTTTTTTTGTAAGATGAATGTGATGTGATAATTATTCTATATGGTATATCATTATTGAGTTTACGTTTTAATTTTATATATTATTTGTCACGTAGAGTATATATATAAGTATATACACACACACACACACATCTATATATATATATATATATATATATATATATATATATATATATATATATATATATATATATATATATATTTATATATATGTATATATATAAGTAATAATTAATAATAACATATTACGAACAGTATTTGTTTACGTTTCTTATTTTATCCAACTATGTACTTCAATTTATACTCATAAACAAGTTTTTGCATTTTAAAATATTGCTAGCACAAAGAGAGAAAATATAATACAATATATTATTATATATATATCAGTGTTGGTTACGTTTAACTAATTAAATTACGAGTAATTTTCTCTGATTCACTATGCATAGTTCTTTACGACACTATAGTTAATAACACACTCAAAAAAATGAGTTAAATTTGTAATTGAATATTTGGTAATTTCAGTTAAACGTAAAAATAATGTAATAGGGTTATAAAATTAAATTTGTGAACACTAGACCTTCTCTCTCTCTCTCTCTCTCTCTCTCTAATAATAAAAGTAATAATAATGATTCTCACTAAACCCCGTTCCCTTGCTCCAAATAAAATGCGAAATTCGATATCAAAAATTTTCATGAATGTTTTCTGTTAGGGTTAGGTGTAAGAGTGGGCCAGACATATTGTGAGGCTTAAACCTCGCCCTTTCAAAAGTTTTTTTTTCTCTCTATGCATTTTTTTTTTTTAATAAAGACGATTATTTATTTATTTATTTATTATTTACAAAGCATTATATATGATCGTCATTTTTTCGTGTGTTTGTAGCACCCCCCTTCCCCCCAAAAAAGCATTTACGAACATGCATTATTAATATAACAATAATTTTCTTATTTCTACATAGCCGTGTATGTTTCTTAAATAAAATTATTATTATTATATAAACTGTGCATCGTTAACAAATATTGTAAATATAAAAAAGTAAAAACGTGATTCTAATAATAATAAACTATTAATGCTTTAAAAAAATTAACGGTTATTTGGTTCATGCACTGTACTGTACGGTATGAAAAAAAAAGAGATAATAATTAAATATTCAATAATATATGTAAACATGGCGTGGACGTCTTTGGTAATTATTTTTATTTTTACCCATAGGTATATATATATATATATATATATATATATATATATATATATATATATATATATATATATATATATATATATATATATATATATATATATATATATATATATATATATATATAGACAACTTAATTAACACTTGTATGATGTATAATGAATAGTTTCTCTTGCCATGGTACAGTAAGTAATTCATAACAATTGAATGTTAAATATATTATAATTCAACTTTGATATTTTTTATATTATACTATTTCAATTGTAAAATACAAACTATACAACTAAAACTATAAGTGATATGAATTTTATTAGATTTTCTTTTCTTTTATAAATAATATGTATATTGAATTGACAGTAACACCTTAAAAAACTAGTACTTCGGTAATAAAACTAGTTTCAAAGTGCTTCATATAACAACCAATCTCAATGTCTTAATTTATCAACTTCTGTTTTAACAAAAGTGTTATTTTAACAACAGTCAACAGGCCTCCCGCTATCTACATCGTGGCAACCCGCACTCGCGGCCCTGAGAGAGAGAGGAGCAAGTGGTCACAACCTGACCACCCGATTGGCGCGGCGCAGTATCCCACACCCGGCCAATAGGAGAGCGCAGCTGGGACCACTTCTCCCACTACCAGCTATATAAGGAGCAGAACAACATCACTCGGACCATACTCACCTGAAGATGCGACCAACGCAGGTCGCGAAACGTCGTGAACAGAAGAAGAACAACACCCGCCACGGTTATCCCGTTAGAGCCCAAGACATACCTAGCAATGTCTCACCTCAGTCAGCTTTTTTTTTTTTTAACACTTAATTTTATGAGTAATGCGTCAAAATAAAAGTCATGTTGGTACAATTTGAATTTTAAAGCGATAATAATTTTAAAATTTACATATTACTCTTTAACTATTCTCTATACATATTATTCTCTCTCTCTCTCTCTTGTTCTTTTATATTCAGAAATCAGGAATAACGATTTATATTGAAATTTTAGGTGGTTATATTAAAAGTATAGCATAAGAGTATGATATACTGTAAACTATTCTTTATTATACTCGTATGTTAATAATAAAAAAAAAAAGTAAAATAACATGCAAAGAAAAGGATAATTTATATTTTTTAAATTTACACAAATGAATAAAATATAAAAAAAAGAAACTTCCAAAATGGGATAAGTAACATATAATTATTTTAAGCTTTATGTTCCTGTAAAAGTGCGCTATAAATTTGAATGAACAAAAATATCTTAATTATTTCATGATAAACAATAGTTACCTGTGATAAATAACTAAGGGTAATATGGATGAAGCCAAATGTACTGCGAAGACGTGACTTAGACGAGCTTACTTGTGTTTTATTAGGTAGGCAGGTCATGCTGCTGACAGGTCACTGGAATGAAATTGATTTGTGTCGACGACGGGACGGGACAGTATACGCTAACTGGCGACCTATGTCTGTCTCTTATTTATATATTTTATAAGTCTTATACTTGTTGTATATTTAATGTGTGTGTATACAGTATATAAAGCCGGATCACCAGCAAATGCCTTCCTTCGTTTGGTTAACACACAACTCTGGCGCCGACCATCTCGCCGCCAACACATCGTCTCAATCAGCACTCACTTGTAATCAAGCTTTCAACTTTCAAAAAAATTAACTATTTTTTTTTCTTGATAGAAACATTAAAATAACCTTAAAAACTATTATTATAATTATTTTATGAAATTAATTAAAATTTATTTAAAATTGCTTTTATACATATAAAAGTGAGATTGATATATTATTATTTTTTTTAACATCATAAAATTGGTTTTATGTTTGAATCAAAACATTACCTAAGGAGAAGAAGAAGACAAGTTGTGCGTATAAACATTATAAAAAAAATAGATGGATTTTTTTATTTCCTTTTTAATAATTTATTAGGATTATATTACCACTATAAAATTGCTTTAAAATCATTCCACTTATCTCTTTATACTATTTTAAGCTCAACATATACATATTTTTTAGTTATACCTGTCCACTTTAGTTATTCTTTTTGATACGTGACTTTTATAAAATATTCATGTACAAGAGAGAGAGAGAGAGAACAACATTTCTATACATTTACATTATTCAATCCATCTAGCCAATTAATCGGACTAGACATGTTGTATTATTGAATATTTATATATGTACAATATAAAGTATGTATCATGTGCTAGTTTTTGCATAATAATTTAAGTATTGTAAGAATGAGAGCATGTCAATTGACCGAAAAAATATCACTATAGAATGTTAAATCACACGACATTAATCAGTAGGCGCCGCTACTTTAGCCTTTTTGTCATTGATATATATAAAAAAAAGTTGTTCGTCTCGCGCCTTTTACACCTCTTTCAAAAAAAAAGTATAAGTTTGAATGACTATTATATTATAGAATGGAATGAGTTAAATAGCGGGTGCGGCACGGCGCTTATATATATGAATATAGACACGCGCCATATCCTAATGTTTCGTGAATCGTGATTTTTACTATACTACGCGCAAAGCAAGGAGGAACTCCCATTCATGTACGTCATTTCTTTAACCACAAAAAAAAAAATATATAATAAAAAAACTTTTCATTCAAAAATACTTTTATCGTAACTTATCATGTCATATCCTTTTCATTATTTTTGACTTACGTCATTACAATGACGAACATTACATTTTAAGACAATTATTATTGATGGAATCCATTTATATGTATGATTTCAAAATTTAAGAGAAAATTGATTTACAGCTTGAGGGATATTCTTAATGTTTACGTTTTATATTTGCCTGCAAATATAATATACTTATAGAAAATTATATTTTAAGTGCTCAAATTGCAACGAAATAATATAACAAAAGAAATTATCGTATTTGAAAAATGATATAGCAATTTTTTTTAAGCAAAGCTTCAAATAAAATTGAAATTAAATTGCATTTAAAATATTGAAAAATGATTGAAAAGACCTTTCTTTTAATAAACCATCTTCCAAGGCTTTATTTTATTATTTTTTACAAAAAAATATCATTTTTTAGTTTAAATACGTCTAAAATAATTTTACGTATTTTATGTCGTTATAAGTCTAAAAATGACGTAAACATAGGCGTAATACTATTAAACAAATAGGCATCAGGAAATAGCTAATACAGAATTCAAATTTCGTTAATACTCTTCAAATATTACAAAATCCGTTAGCCAAGAAATTCAACAAACTTTTTAAGATCTCGTATATCTACAATTAATCCCTTCAGAATTACTTGCCATATCTGCTCGCAGTTTTTTTTTATTATTAAATCAGCTCCGCACAGAGAGTTAAAAAACGCAAAGCTTATTTAATTTTTTTTGAGCGAATGGTCAATAAATTTTTAAGAAACAAAATAAGAGTTTACAAGAAATTAAAATTAAAATTCCTATAACCCTTATTTTAATGATATAATTTATTTTTAAAAATCAAGAGTTTAACACATTTGTACAATATTTTAAGTTGAATAATATTGCGTCTCATTAAGACGCAATTCATGTGTTTATTAGCTTACAAGTCAAGGTGAAAAAAACATAAAATATATTTTATTTTGTTACAAGAAAAAAAATAAAAGATTGATTATGTGGGAGTATAATATAGCCTTAATCTATCACCTTTCATCTATATGTTCTCCACAAACATCGTTAATATTTTTTTAACAACAACAACGTATTATGTTATAGAAAGAACACGACTATAGTTCAGCATGAAATTTGCATTATTTAGTGAATGTCACAAGTATCAGCTTAACTTTATTATTGATGTATTTTTAGAAGGAGAGATCATAATCTTATTAATTTAACTTTATATATATATATATATATATATATATATATATATATATATATATATATATATATATATATATATATATATATATATATATATATATATATATTATATATTATATTATTATTAAGGCTGAACTTTCAAATATTTTTTCCTTCAAATTGAATTTAACCTTTAAAAAAATTGAATTTTTTTTCACGATTTATAAAAAGTAATTTTGAACTAGAATTGTCATATAATATACTTGTTGTTATAACTTCAGGTCTCTTGTTGTATTACTTTTGATTTCTCTCTCTCTCTCTCTCTCTCTCTCTCTCTCTCTCTCTCTCTCTCTCTCTCTCTCTCTCTCTCTCTCTCAAATACAATCTCTATATAAGTGATCGCATGACCTTGTCAACCGATAATCATGACACTCCTTATACGGCCTTTATAGTCTCTTGATTCTTTCGCTTCTGCTGTTGCCGGTTTATTTATTTTTTTTGACGTGATATCCACGCCTGCCTGTTATACTCGCGATTGTCCATAAGCAACTACTAGACAAGGGGGCAGTCAAGTAAAAGGAAGGCATCCACTCATCTGTAATAATCGAGAGGGGTCACGGCTTACCCACGTTTATAGAGAGAAGTGATTTCTATGCACACACGATCCTTAAAAAAAAAAAAAAAAATCTTCTCATGTATGAACCCACACACTAGTTTTCTTTCAGATCTCCTTCTCTAATCTTTAAGAAAATATAGTAATATATTACAAGATCTAAACACAGGTGTGACTGAACAAAAATTAAAATAATAATAAATGTTTGCCAATAATTTTAATGGTCTAATAATAATAAATTATAAAATTATTTCTAACAAAACTTCAACAACAATGTTCAATTTACTCTAAATCGATAATAGAGTAAATGAATCATGGTTCTATATATAATGTTAATAGATAATTTAGTATGTGAGGAAATAATAAGTATCATAAAAATAAATTAATATATAGTCGTATACCTCTTAGAATGAAACTAGAATAACTCCCACTCATTGAGACAAAATTTGTGTTACAATGATAATGTATCTCTAAATATTTATTTATTTTCTTGCTATATTTCTGATTCATATTTTATGTTCATAATATGTTTCTATTTTTTTTAATTGGTTTGGGCTCAATCTGTGCTATTTTCAGTATGGCCATATCCCGCAAACTTCATTCTTAAGATAGGTAGACTGTATAAAACTTGTATTTATTTATTCCAATCTTGTCCACTATAGCACCTCTTAACTTATTTAAAAAAATAATAATAAATAAATAAAAATGACTAACACACAAATGAAAAAAACTAAAAAGGTTATGTCAAAATGAAAGAAAAATATGTCTTGTTTAAATCTTATTTTATGGTGTGGTATAACATTTTTTTTTTTTTTTTTTTTTTTTGCATCTATTAATTTAATTGATCTCATGCCCAAAAAGACAGTTTATTATAGATCATAGATCACCCTATATTCAAATTTAATCAGATAAAACATAAAAGTTTTTGACATGTTTTTAAAATTAACATTAAAATATAGAAAACAATAATAAATTTTACAACAAAAAGTATAAAATGGGGAGGAAAAAAAAACTTATGACTTTACAATATTCTTTCTGTAGAAAGAAAAAAAAATGCTTAAGTAATGTTTTCTCTCCATTTATAATAGTGTGGGAAGTTTAAAGTCAAATAAAAAAAAAGTTGAAGTGAATGTTAAAAAAAAAAAAAAAAAAAAAAAAAAGAAGCGAAGAGCAAGATACTCGAGTGCATGAATGGACCTTTCACGTGGGAGAGTATATTACATTCTACGCGCAGCAAGAAAAAAAATATAATGGTAAAAAAAAAAAAAAAAAGTATGAATGACCCGTAAATACATAAGCAAGTACACTTTGAATAAACACACCTTCATCGTATTCCGTAACCTACTCGTTCATTAAAACAATAATTTATATTTGAATGAAATTTTCAAGTTAAAAAAATATATATTTAATCATGATAATTTTAATAATATACGATTAAAAAAAATATATATACTTTTAGGTAAGTACGTGTATCACATTTAATTCGCACCTTATACATTATTAAGTATATTATTATTCTGTATATTTATATCAAAAGTTCTTGATGTATATTGAGTGGGGTTAAACAAATAAATCGACTTTATTGACGTATTATATGTACCAAGGTGTATAAAAGTATTTTTTTAAATACGTTTTTTTAAGCCTAGTTATATATATATATATATATATATATATATATATATATATATATATATTGCTTTACAATTTTTTTCTTATTCTTTATTTAAAGCATACAACTGGTTAATTATTGGCTCATTAATCAAGGATGTGATATAGAGAAGTGAGAAAGAGATTGTATAGTGAAGCCCAGGTGTGGCTCTTATACAGAGCGAGACATAAATGGATAAATCGTGTAAGCTAGTGTAAATTTTGCCTTAGGATATCAATTTTTATATTAATGTTAATGATTTTTTTTTTTAAATACTATATTGAAGAGGTGTATAATATATATATATATTTTTTTCTGTCGTTGTGTATATAGTTTAGAATTGGTTAATTAATGAATAAAAAAAATGTGATAATTAAGTTATGTGTCGTGTTATTTAGTAAAAACTAAATTAAATTATTTTTAACATAGGCAAAAATAATTTATAATATATATTTACTGTATATATATATATTTTTTTTTTATATAACAAGTTAGGAAATTAGATTTTTTTTCTTTCTTTTTTTTAATTTAGCGTAAATTTTGATATACGTGTTATTTGAATACCACAATCCAGGTACGGCTATACACGTAAATATTAATGGATACTATACAATATAAGCAAAAAAATAGAAATTATAAAAGCAGATATTATGCTTAGCAATTTTATAGTTGTGAATTAATTTTTGTAATTTTTAGCTTTAAATTTAGGTATACGTGTTACCTTATTTAACAATATACACTTGAAACAAAGATTTTTATTGCAATTGAAACAATTTAGCACGGAGACTTTAATGACCTCAAAGTTCATATCACACTATTCTCTCTGTTTTAATTAATTTATCTATACTATCTCAAATTTACAAAGAAGCTGAATTAAAAGTGTACTATTATCTTTAAGACTTCCCATGGCAAATTTATACTATCCAGTAATTGTATATAATTTGAAATGATAATAAATTGTGTTATTCTAAAAATTTAATTAATTTATAAATAAAACATTAAATTAAAAGAAAAGTTGAGCTTAATTATAAAATTAAGTTAGTATAAAAATTTAAGTGATGACCTAATGTGGTTTGGACAAGTTTAGTTTTTGTTTCTTTTTCAAAATACAGTCATGCTTGTCTACTGACCTAAAGTCCATGCAAGTCATGCTTTGAGTTTTATTTTATTTTTTATTTTTTACATTTTGCCACCGCCTGCAAAAACACCTTACTATTATGACGTGGTTAATTTATTATATCAAAATGTTGAGTGCCCAGCTCAACTCAGGTGAATGTAAGACTCTTTTAACCACGCATAAATAATTAATTTAAGTATATTATGTAGGAGTAGGAAGGTATGTAGGTATGGAAATAAAAGATTGTGTGATTTGGTTCACAAGTACACAACATACGTATATTTCCTATCCTTACAAGTCCTAAAGCCCTTATCTTGCCCCAGCAACCCACCCTTACATACAAATTATGTATCCCAAAACCCTCCTAACGTATACTATATATCGGCAAAGTTCATGGTAGAATATTCCGTGCACGATATATGTATATAATTATGATCTAAAACGTTTATATGTTGTGAAATGGGGTGTAAAGAAGGTGACACTTAGCTGTCGCGAGGCAGGCTTGATGTAATGGACGGCGTCTGTTTGGCCAAAAAGGACGCCATCAACTTCAGTAGTCAATTATGGATAAACTATATAGTCCATATTATCCATAATTGCATCCACGTGCGCCGCAACAACACAGGTAAAAGTTTATAATATTACCGCGCTTTGATACGGCGCGGTAACGTAGGCAGGTGCGATAAAATAGGCTCGCCACACACACACACCTGGTTTGCTATACAAGCTCCACAGGTTCTCCATCTGACGTCATGCGCCACCCCCTAACTTCCACCCTCGCAGTTAGGTGTCGCCACGTGCCGGCACGCATTAAACTACCCCTAGTCTCATGCGTCATCACGCGTGAGAAAATAGAAACATTAGGGGAAAGAGAAAGTTTAATGCGCGGCGTGGTTAAAACACGGCACTGAGAATAGGGGGTTTATATATATTACATATATAATATAAAGTCCGTCACAGACCCTCCCCCAGAACAAACTTAGGGTGAGTCCACTACTTGACGAATGTTCGATGTTATTAGTGGCGGCTTTATAGATAATGTAGCACTTAAAGTTTATGTAGTTGAATTTAAAAAACACTCCCCATTTCACATTAAAACTTTCAATTTTCCATTTCACAACTTATTTTCTTAACACTTTACTAACACTTTACTATCAACTAAAAATAAAATAATTATAAATATTATTTGCAAGTCAAACAATACTATCCCATAAAAACGTTACCTACCTTAACTCTAAATAAATCTAATAGTTCCACCACACCCCCAAAATTCTAAACTCCCTCACCCCCAAAATATTAATTACAGGCATCCTAAGTTGATCACAGTGTAACTTTTACCAATTTTTCTCTTTAATATTTACAAATTCAGTTTTGTTTTACGCCCGTTATATAATAAAGCAAGTTTACAACGAATATTTATAACTGAATGAATGCAAACATTGATATAATGATAAAGACAAAAGCTACGAGCGTATGATATCTTTTAAAATTGGTATGCAACTTGTAGATTTAATTAAACATAACCAACTGTGAGATCAACGTTATAATACAAACACAATCTAAGTACTTGTGGTTTTTTTGATATTTTTATATTTTTTTTTGTATTTTTGTAAATTTTTGTGCGCGCATAAGTTTAACTAATTTACTATACACAATTACACAAGTTTAGGTTGCCCATGAACTTATGAAATGAGTTATAATTAAGCGAGTCTCCATCCCGCCTAGGCCAGAGGTTTTAACCAATTTGTATTTATGTGACCTAACACAAGAAAAACATTGATTTACTCTGATTGAGGCCATGCACTGAGCATTTTGACAAGAAGTTAAAGTAAAACTGCTTTATGTAAATGGTAGAAGTCGATATAAATATTTACGTCATTACGCGAGTGCCAATTTGCACATATTTAAAAAATAAAAAAATATTTTAATAGCAAAATCATTATTCAACGTTTTTATACAACATATAACACACATAATATTTTGAAATAAACTGTATTGGTAATAAAAAAAATATGTAAAGCCAAAGTTTGTGAGTGCATTTATTATGATTTTTAATAATGATTTTTACCTGTACCTGTGTACCTTATATCTGCTCCTCAAGTCCTTGTTGCTTTTATGCTGAAATGTCTGAAATTTGTTACCAGTTTAATCAGCATTGTTAACCAACAATGTTATCCTCCGAACTTTTAACCATTACCTGCCTGATACCTATCAGGTCTTGTGATTTTACCCCTTGGGCGCAGCTTACGATGTTTGTCGGTCTCTCCGTCAGTGTCTGATGTGACACTATGGGTTTCACTTGCTGAAACTACTGAAAGACCTGTTGAAGATCGAAATGAACTTTCCAAATCCACAGTTTCCAAAGGAACGTCTTCCCGGACCTGAGATAAATCATGGATGTTCTCGTTTTGTTGTACCATTCGTTTCTTTCTTGTTCTTCTTGCTTGCACGTTTTGATGACGAGTGGTCTGTTGCTTTTGAGCAATGCCATCTTGATTCTCATCATCTTCTTGTTGAATTTCTTCTCGTGCATTGTATGGACGTACTTCTGCTACATGCCTGCTGATGATTTTCTTCGGATCTTTGACGAGTTGTAATTTTACATCCACCTTGTTGAACATCTCCAACACAGTGTAAGGACCTGCCCATGAATGTCCCAGTTTGGCCGCGAACTTGTTCACAGCACTTGAGAGTGGGTGTGTCCTTACAACTACCAGTTGACCGGGTTCATACGTGACATCACGCCTGCCTTTGTTGTAATATTTGGCTTGCATTTCCTTCTGCTTCTCGCTATGTGTCGCTACAAACTCAAATTTATGACGTGGTTAATTTATTATATCAAAATGTTGAGTGCCCAGCTCAACTCAGGTGAATGTAAGACTCTTTTAACCACGCATAAATAATTAATTTAAGTATATTATGTAGGAGTAGGAAGGTATGTAGGTATGGAAATAAAAGATTGTGTGATTTGGTTCACAAGTACACAACATACGTATATTTCCTATCCTTACAAGTCCTAAAGCCCTTATCTTGCCCCAGCAACCCACCCTTACATACAAATTATGTATCCCAAAACCCTCCTAACGTATACTATATATCGGCAAAGTTCATGGTAGAATATTCCGTGCACGATATATGTATATAATTATGATCTAAAACGTTTATATGTTGTGAAATGGGGTGTAAAGAAGGTGACACTTAGCTGTCGCGAGGCAGGCTTGATGTAATGGACGGCGTCTGTTTGGCCAAAAAGGACGCCATCAACTTCAGTAGTCAATTATGGATAAACTATATAGTCCATATTATCCATAATTGCATCCACGTGCGCCGCAACAACACAGGTAAAAGTTTATAATATTACCGCGCTTTGATACGGCGCGGTAACGTAGGCAGGTGCGATAAAATAGGCTCGCCACACACACACACCTGGTTTGCTATACAAGCTCCACAGGTTCTCTATCTGACGTCATGCGCCACCCCCTAACTTCCACCCTCGCAGTTAGGTGTCGCCACGTGCCGGCACGCATTAAACTACCCCTAGTCTCATGCGTCATCACGCGTGAGAAAATAGAAACATTAGGGGAAAGAGAAAGTTTAATGCGCGGCGTGGTTAAAACACGGCACTGAGAATAGGGGGTTTATATATATTACATATATAATATAAAGTCCGTCACACTATCACACCTTTCACATTGCCGCACCCCCTTCTTTCTTTCTGTCATTCTTGTTATAATATATCCAAGTTAGTGATTTACAAGCTAATGTAAGAGACATCATATGCTTTTGAGTATTATTATTATTTTTTTTTCATGAGAGTTGTGAATGAAACACCAAAACAACTTTTTAAATATTATATTATACAATCGTCTTCTTTTTCATTTACTACTTATTTCTCGTTGGCCTTGCAAGTAAATTTTACACTTGTATATAAATATAATATGTATGAAAGAGAGAGAGAGAGAGAGAGAGAGAGAGAGAGAGAGAGAGAGAGAGAGAGAGAGAGAGAGAGAGAGAGAGAGAGAGAGAGAGAGAGAGAGAGAGAGAGAGAGAGAGAGAGAGAGAGATAGAGAGAGAGAGAGAGAGAGACTTATTATTATTTTTTTTTACCTCACATAACCTTTTGATCTTTAAACAATTTTATGAGAAGTATTACTTTTGAATGAAGTATGAAAATTTAACACACAATATTTTTAATATATAATAACTTCATGACTCTTTAAAAAATATATTTGTCTCTCTTTCTCTCTCTATATATACATTTTATATTATAATATTCACAACTATTAGGTAATAACATAAATTATCTCCAATTATAAACTAGACAGTGTTTTTATTTATTTTTCCTTGCTTTTTTTTTATGTAATTTGAAGCATTAAAAACGTCCTTGTTTTTATTTTAAACTTCAAAATAAGAAATTTATATATTTCTTTCTTGGTCAAAATTTTAATAATTTTGCCATTATTTAAGAAAACTCATAAAGGCGGTTCAATAAGTTATATATACCCTTTTTACATGATATATATATTTTTTTTAGTATGCTGTGGTCACGTAAAAAATTAGAGAACTTTTGAAGTTGTAAATTTTTTAACAGATACATGTTATTTACGAAAAAAAAGAAAAAAAAAAAAAAAAAAAAAAAAAAAAAAGAAAGAAAGACAGAACGAAAGATAGATAATAGCACATGATATTTATATTACATAAAAAAGTATTCTATAACATCAATAATCATAACATCTATAACATCATAATCTTTTTGTTGGAGTGAAATATTATATAAAATATATATTATATACATTTTTTTTTTTTTTTGAAATGTATATTTTTTTAAAGATATAATTGCATCCGGATCCGGTGTCGTTTTAGCTTGTAAATATTTGATCAAATTCCAATTCATATGTGTTAGCAGTAGGGTATTTTAGAAAAATTTAAAGGAGATACTGTACCTCTCTAAGTTAATCGATTGATGATAATAACATGATGATTGATTTATCTATAGAGTTTCATATACATATTACAATTTTTTCTGCGTTCAAATTAAAAATATTCCTGATTAATTTTCGATACATATGTACCGATTGTAAGCTTATAAATTAAAATCACATACTTTTACGAATCTTATTCTTAGGTCCTAAGATATAACAAATAGATTGCATTTTCGAGAAAGAGGTTGATTTTTTTATATAAATTTATTTGATTTTTATTATTATTATTATTTACGCACTTGAAGTAATTTTAAAATTCTTTTTCAAAATAACGACGAGAAGTGTTAAATAATTTCCTGCCACTCTTGATAGTTCTGCGTTCTATCATTATAGAACATCATTATATGATATAAGAAAAATATCCATTGTCAAAAATACATATTGAAAATAGTAAAATTGTTTATATAGAAATCTGAAGAAATCTGTTTCATTAATAAAATCTTTCAAAGTTATATCAGAACATGCATTTGTTTTATCTTAGGGTCTAATTGTTAGAGAGACCTTATATATATTATATATATATCAAGGCATCTAAAACTATAAGATTTTGTACGTTAACCCCCGTATACATATTCAAAATTTCTTGTCTCGTATTATATTAAAGTAAAAGAAGAATTACTCACCAGTCCATGGCACGCGGAGATGGCTACACTTGAATGGGGATCTCCCTTGACGTGTCCTTGATAATGACAAGAGGCTGGTGTCTGTTTGCTTGCGGCAGACTTTTGATGTTTGAGAGGTCTTTGTACCATAAGACCGGGTGCCAGGAAGTTAGTGCTCGGCCATAACTCGAGAACTAACTCCTCAGACTCTGTAGGGATCACGAAATACACGGGTTGACGTGATGACGTGGTATCACGTCGCTCCCGGTGATGTGACGTGTGTTCATGGTGATGTACAAGAGAATGTGACACAAACACACCCTCAGAGTCAACCTTACGTGGAAATATCACGTGATAATCACTCAGGTGTTTGGAATATAAACCTGTAACATAATTGAGCACTGTTGAGGTTTGGAGATGTCGTCAATATCAATTGACTTAAAAAAAAAGTTGATGTGTGAATTTCATTATTTAAATTTCTTCAATCTTCTAAAGTAATTAACATTGAAGAAGAAAAAAAAAGCATGCAAATAACTATATGGTAAAGAAATTCAATAAACATTTCAATTAATATAGGCAATAAATAAAATTTAAATGGATGAATATGAGTAAAAAAAAAGTAATTAAAAAAGTATGATATCATAGAATAATTGGCAGGTTTTTACGTCAGTATTGCAATTTTAACTAAATGATCATTTATGGTATTCGATTATTATAAGTAATTTCCAAGGATAAAAGTTTTAATTTTTTTTTTTTTTTTTTTTTTTTTTATCTTCTTTGCGACCGCACTCTTGCTGCAGCAGCAGACGGACCGACGGGTTGCATATGCACATAGGGGCTTGACAAATAGTTATTCATTTATTTTGATTCAGATATGCATCCATAGTGAAATGAATCGGAGTAAGTGATTTTGCTACTAAAATGAGCGCCTGCTTAGTGCAATAATTTAGATGACATTAAAAAAAAAAAAAAAAAAAATGCTATACTGTACTTAAAGTAAATATTTTTTATTATATAAAAAAATCCAGACGTGACTTTGTATTATCTAATATTTTTATAGCCTCTCTCTCTCTCTCTCTCTCTCTCTCTCTCTCTCTCTCTCTCTCTCTCTCTCTCTTTCTCACTCCTAGTAAAATAATAAAATATAATACGTGACATTTAACAGAGACATTAATTTCATAATAAAGTAATAATTTGCTTGCATAAAAAAGCAAGAAAGTAAGAAAAAAAAAAAAAAAAAAAAAACAGAGAAAGGAGTCTCTTATGGATGCTGTATATATGTTGCAGTAAATCTCTTCTTTTGCGGTGTATTGCGCGGCAGGCGTTTGGCGCCATCACTTGGCTCCTCCCGTGTTGGTCGGTAAGGCTATAAGATCGAGTTCAGACGCTGACCTTCCGTGCAAAACCGCGCTCACACGGCGCGGCGACTTTTAAAGTCAGGAGGGCGGGTTGGAGGTGGAGGAGACTGTGGCGGGTGCTTCGAGATCGAGCGTGCGAGGCCGTGAATACCGTGATCAAGAGCTCGTGCAATCCGTGCAACTTTTCATCACGTCTTTGTCTTATATATACTGACCACTATTGTCTATAGTAGCCATCGATTACGGAGAAACCAAATTACATACAAGAAATAATAATAATATAAAAAATAATATAATCTTAACTTAGATACCATAAAACAATAATAAATAATTGAAAATTATTACTTTTTTTTTTTCCAACTTTTTCTTTCTTCTTAAATTAAAGCAATAATTTAAATTAAATTAATTGGAATTTTTGTTATCTTTTAAAATAATACAATATAAAAAAATATACAAACGCAAAACAATGCTATAGTTTATTTCAAGGAAAACAACTCAAATGAGCTACTGCGTATATGAAAAAAAAAAAAAAAAAAAGTCTATACATAAGTTTTGTTAGTATAGAAAAGAACAGCATTACCCGAGGCCACAAAATGAATGTAATTTTTTTTACATGGATATTTTAATCACTAAAAACACTAAAATATAAACTTTTATCTGTGAAATTAAGAAAAAATAAAATATACATTTTTTTTTTATAACCGTACTTCCGCATCCGTATATTAAAGATTAAGTTACACAAATTTGTCTTGAAAGTATAATTTTTTATTATATGAATGTAAAAGGTGTTAAGTACTCCTCCCTTTTTTTTTATTTTTATTACAAATTTGCTAGTAAATCACCAGACCACTAAACTAATTGGCTCCATGCTGTTAAAACCAATCATTACATATATAAATAATAATATACAGAAAAAAAAATAGTGTGTGTGTGTAGGTGTTTATTTAAAATATAATAAAAAATCATGGCAAGTTAAAAAAATATATTTAAATATATTTATGTATTTTTTTTCCTATTCTATATCATTGTAAATAATATTCATTTTATATTTCCTATTTTCTGTATAATCATATTCAAAGATAGTTTAAATTCTCTTTAAAAAAAATTACAAATAAAGTTATGCAACTTGCCTCACCTGACTATGTATTAAACTCTGAAAACAGCTGCCGTTTCTTTGAAATAATTTTTAATTTAATATTCAAAATTTCTTATGTGAAACACGATCATCTTTAAAATTCTCACTTTTCACTTCTACCAAAAAATATTTACATTTTTATTGCTATATGCTTAAATATCTTCATTTCTCTCTCTCTCTCTCTCTCTCTCTCTCTCTCTCTCTCTCTCTCTCTATTGCATAATTAAAATTTCATGCAGAATTTTTTGGTAACTGGAAATTAAATATTATTTATTTAGAAATTCATTTCAATGTTCTTTATAATTTAATTCTTTAGTGACGTGAATGCAAAATAGTCATTTACTTTTATAAATATTTTTTTTTCTTTAGAGAGTCCACAAATTCTTGTCTTAATTCTTTATATGGACTGTAAATTAAAAATTATGCTAATTTTTGTGAAATATATATTGTGACTTAAACATACAGCAGAGTAAAAATATGAATAATTAATGATTATAAATTTCATTTTTTTTCTCATGTAGGAAAAAAATGTATTAAAGGAAGAAAAATACTTTACGATGGTTGTCCTTAAAAAAAAGAAAAAAAAAAGTAATATGTTCGAATTATTAACATTAATTTTCAAAGCTCTTGAACTAAATAATTACAGTAAAATAAAAAATAAAATAAAACTCGTCGCATGATATAAAGATATAGTATAATTTCATCATTAAATTGTTTCCGTGATCTTGATGTTTATACTGGTGCAGCTTTCTCCTTGCGGCATATATAAAATGCAGTTTATAAAATAATAATAAAAAAGAAGAGTATAGAATCTTGTGCATTTGCACTTCAATTCATTATTATATTATGATAGTAAGAAGAAGGCTTTCTATATAGAAACTAAAGGGCTGCACTCTATCGTCTAGATAACTTGCGTACGCGTGTCTGATTTCTTGTTCTGCCTCTAGATGTACCCTGAGGGTGTTTTATTATAAGAGTGTGTGTGTGGCGGCCTAAACTCGCAATATTGCATCATAACATTCGCGTTAACCTAACCGACACCGCCTTATTTCTTAGAAATACAAAAAGCAAAAAGCATACGACCTCACCAGCTGGTGGATTAGTTTTCGCGTGTTTTTGTTAAAGAGTGAGAGAAAGAATGAATAAAAAAAAAAATTAAAAAATGTGTTGTGAGTCACCGGGTCCAAGGCAAAAGGCTGGTCCCACCTGTAGTGCTTGAGGGCGAGCGAGCATGCAAGCGTTCACTCACCCGACACGGGTTCCTGATGAGGTTGATGGAGATGCGACGTCGAGGTGGTGGTGCTGTTGCTGATGGTGGAGAACGCTGAAGGGTACACAAGTAAAGCTGTACCACAAACCATCACCAAAAATCTAGGTAGAGATACGATATCCATCAAATAATGTATTCGATACATGTCACTCTAGTTTTGTGTCTTAATATTATAGGGGGATGATTTTTTAATTATTTTTTTTGGAGTTCGAGGAGCGGAGAACGATCCGCAGGGCACGGGCACAAGCGTGCCACTGCCAATGTGCGCGAGAAATACACACACACCGGCAAAGAGCTGAGGCAGGCGGGCGGGCAAGGCATCGTCACACTAGCCGCTAGCCAATAGCAAAGCCGCGACGTAAGTGTGTGTTTGTGGTGGCGGTGGAGATTATCCCTCAAGGCACCGTACCTCAATGAACGAGTATAGTAAGCACGAGGCGCTACCGACACCACGTGAACGTGCGTCAAAACAAAAGATTTCATTAACATAAAATATTTCTTCACGTCGCGAGTGATGTTCAGGAAGACCCTTGACGAGCCTCAAAACTCACGGTATTATAGTAAATTCCACTCTAAACTGCTATATTAAAGAATTCCACTTTTTGGTCATTAAATGCCTAAAGCTATACATATTTTTTTAAGTCAGAGAGAAGGAAAAAAAAAGTGCTCTGATATGTTCCGGCTATATAGTTACAAAAATCTTTTTCAGTGGGCGCTATTTGCCGGCGGTGGGACGAGGAAGAAGGAACGCCTTGTTGTACTTCATTAACCTACGCAAGAATTGAGCTCCAAAGTAAGCAAAAGCTTTGGACTGCTGCTGCAAAATACACATACACAGCAGGCGCAAAGCAACCAGGCGAACAAACAGCCTGGACCATGTATACATTGTAGTAGCCTGGGGGAGGGACAAAGAGAATCTTCCTCATTTCTTTGCCACGGAGGCATCCTATAGCTCATGAAACAAAACGTGGTCCAAACGATGTGATGATGATGATCGCTTCATTATACCACTCTTCACATCTTTCAAATGTTATATATAAAAAAATTATCACGTACAACGACTTTTAACTATACGCTATATACGCTACATATATAGATTTTATTCTTATTTATGCTCTACTCATATATATATATATATATATATATATATATATATATATATATATATATATATATATATATATATATATATATATATATATAATGTAATTCATTATTATAATAAGCAAATCTTAATATAATAAAAGAAGAAGATAATACCGACATAATTATAGCGACAACTCACGTGCGTCAAAGCTTTATTATAATAATGTATAACTTGAATAATGTATACGTCGTATTATGTTTGCATCAACTATCCCTTTGGGCCCCCATAACCTTTCTCTTCAAATTGATATAAAAATATGTTGAAGAATTTAGAAATTGTGGTTATTATTTTGTTCGCAGATACACAAAAAAATATATATATATTTACAATATTGCATTTCATTTTTGCGACGTTTTTATATATTGCGTGGTAAAACTAAAGATATACAAAGTCTAATGTATCAATCATATGATCTTGCTTCATTTCAAATTTTTGGTTACTTTAAACTTTTTTTTTTTTTTTTTTTTTTTTAAATAAAAGCATGTAAAAGTTATAACGCAAAATAAATACTGTTACATTTGTTTCTATTTTACCATTATTGTAATACATGCAAAACAAAACACACAAAATAATGGATTTGTTTCTGTTAAGAAAAATATATATATATTATTATATTTATTGACGTATATAAATTATAAACCAATCTCACCACTTTGCATGCTGCCAATCTGGACACCTGTTGTTGAAATTTTCATTAACATATTCACAACACAGTATACAGTATAATACTATTTCATCGTTCCAGAATTAAAAATTATTAATAAATGCTCTATTTATATGAAATACTGTACAGTAAACATAAAACATTTCCTATATAGATATTTCAAAAAAATAAAATATATGTATATATTATAGTATAAATATATTTTTAATTAAAAAGTATTAATTATATTACTCTAAATTATATACATTTAGATTTTCTAATGAAAAAGTGACTCATCTTATGTATATGTGTCCCACTCTTCCCTAATTAAAAAAAATCCTCTTGTATATGTTTGTAAGGATTGGAATAATGAATACTAATGAAGTTAAATGTATATAACTTTGATTAAAAATAAACTGTATTATAGTGTACAGCCTTTATACACATACAATATGTATAACTATAAATATAATGAAAATAGTAACGGATATATTCAGCTTAAAACGCACCGCTGTATATAATCAAGCATCTGTGCAAAAACAAAGATACATACCAGTCCAATTACAACATATGCAAATGATTTTTTTTTTTTTAATTTGACCTAAGATCTAAATGCGTAACTTTTTTTTAACCATACAGACATACAATCAATTTTTTTTTATCGGTCTGGTTGAAGCTTTCTAAGTAAGTAACGCTCCTTTGGGAGTCAATTAACATTAAAAAATATTACTTTCTTTATTGTGTTAAGTATATCCTCACATACTATAGTATAGTTACTGATTAATTTGAATTTTTAATAATATTATAATGATCATCCAGAAATTTCTATAATTGCATATAACATTCCTATATTTCTATATAAAACTTGCTGTAATATTTAAGTTTTATGTTTGTTTTTCTAAAACCATTAATATTTGTTAAATGTGCCAGTATTTTTGAAACATTTCTTATATTTCTCATAATTTTTTTATAAGAATTCTGATATATAATATATTATATATAAAGTAAAATGTAAAGTTTTATTACTTGCCATTATATAACATCATTCTATCTTACAAAGTATACAGTAACTTTACATCACATATTGGAAGTGTCTAGTATCAAGTATCAGCATGAATTTAATTTTTACCAAGCCAACAATTATGAACCTAAAGTGCAAGTAGATTACGTATAAAAATTTAAAATTGCCAAAAATCTAATATTTAACGTAATATTATTCATGTGCAACATTATTAACTTTTAGTTTCTAAAAATATAAGATAAAATTATTCTTAATAAAATACAATTATATACTTATTTGCTGCACCTATTATAGTATTATACAGTATGCGAATTCTCGATCTAAATGAGATAAATAAAAACACATGCACATAAATTTTTGCTCATCTAAGATGATGTGAAAAACTCATATCTTGATTTATTTTTTCTTTATTTTGTCCTTGCATATTTATGATGCATGCAACCTGAGCTACACAGAGGACCACAAAATTGCCTAAATTACGGGCTGAAAAAAATAATACCACCATTATATTTAAAGATTTATTGTTTTACTTTTTTAAAATTAATTTAGTAAGTTAAAAATATTAATAGCATCAGACATGTCTGTTTGTGCACAAACACCTGCAATACGATACAAAAAAAGAAAAAAAAGTTATGCAAATAAAAAATTTCTTGTTAGTTGCCCCACCACAAACAGAAAAAAAAAATGTAAGAGTAAATAAACTATTATATTGCTCCAGTATGAGAAAAAAAATATATACTGGCTTGTACTGGATGTCAAAGCAGGCGCAGTGAGTAGCCTCGAGAAAAGAACAATTAAGCTTATTACGTATATGTACGTACAATCTTTAATGGAGCCTACATATAAGATCAATGGCTTCTCATGCTCTCCAATACCTCTTGCCAAACAATAAAAAGAAAAAAAACTGTAACATAATTACCTCAATTTGCAAGTATCGTTTTTGATTTCAACATTATAGAACATAAAATAAAAATCATGAGGGATAGAGGTGATGTGGGGATTATTTTCACAAAATATCGCACTACATATATAAGTGTGCTATAAATGCTGCTGCCATAATTACTGAAAAAAATGTGCATTTTTATAATAATTATAGTCTAAGATAATTATAAAAAGTGATTGCGGGTTTGGAATTTTGTCAAATGAATGAATGAGCACATTTATATTATAGTGAGCATATTTTTGTTCTATTGAATAATTTTGAATTGTGATTTTCTGCTGAAAGCGAAGACAAACTTACAAATAAATACTATTGAATTTTGAGTCTAAATTCAATGTAAATATGTTTTTATTTCTTTGTTCTTTTAGGTGTTTTCTTAGTCTTTAATAATGCTGTTCGTAAACCCTGTTCTAAATCTGCTCCTAAAATGGCGTTCGCCTTTAGTTATTTAAATGGAAGAATGCGCATTTTTTTGGTGCAAGAGACAGGGTTTACGAACAGCATTAAGGAAGTAGGGGACCGACGTCGGCCATTAGACTCAAACTTTTATCGGCAAAAAAATCTGAAATTTTGCACAAATATATAAAATTTTTGGGGGGTCACCGTGCAAATTAATTTTATATGATTTTTTGAAATTTTAAGCCCATAAGGCATAATGTTAATTTCAATAATTTTTTTCTTTTTTTTTTGGACGGTGACACATCTTGAAATTTTTATCACGGCTAGGTGTGACCCTTAGCTACACAATGATACCAAATTTAGACCCGAAACACGAGCTAGTTTTTGAGATATAAGGTCGGTCCCCTACTCCCTTAATCAATCATACACAAAATATTGATGGGTGATTGCATTTGTTGTGTGACTTTCCACTGAAAGGACATAAGCATATTTGTATTTTTTTTTTTTTTGGTCTATATGCTTAAAGTTAATTACCTATGCAGCGATTGACCGCATATATCTTCTTTCAGATACCCAAATACTTTGATCAAAAAGCTTAATTATTTTTTATGATCAAATGTTGTCTTATACAGCATTAATTTTTTGTGTTATATATAATCTGCTGTTTACTCTACATTTTTTATTTCTATATTTATCGTTTATCGTTCTAAAAATATTACCAAAAAATATCACTATTTCCTTATTTATTTATTTTTTGTAAGATTACAAAATAAAACTGAAATAAAATGATATAGTTACTTAAAATTTTTAGTTTGAGTATAAGGTAATTTACACCATATTGACTGATAAAGGAACAACTGTTTTGAGGCCGACTATAAGTGATTTCGGTCACATCCGCTTCTCCTTACTACGCATGTGCAGTAAGTCGAAACGGAAGCGGATGTGAGCGAAATCGCTTATAGTCAGCCTCAAAACAGTTGTTCCTTTATCAGTCAATTGGTTTTGAATTTTTATACAATTAATTAATATAATATTTATAATTGATTTATCCACGTTATGTAAATATAGTAAAATAAATAGTGTAGCTGTAGCACTCTATATTTTATTTGTTGTACCACTAATTTGGTAGTTAGTTTGATTACAGTCAAGACGAGCGCAAATTATGGGCACTTGTGAGCTTTTGTGTTGTTTTGTGTTTTCTGCATCTACTCGAGCCTCGAGCTTTAGCTTTACAGCAAAAGAAGTTTTAAAACTTTTTTCTTCGCGCGCTTTTTGCGACCACTCGACACGACTCGACACTCGATTTATTAAATAATCGATTGTAACAGCTGTAAAAAATAGATTCAGTTTGTATTTTTGCTATCAAGCAAATTTGTATTTTCATAAATACTATTAAAAGTGGCCTTATTTTTTTAATTAAAAAAGTATATATAACTATTTAGTAGTTAATATAATCGTATTTCTGCAATGGTAAGTGTTTGCAATGTCGTTGTTTTGATTATTTTTAATGACACTCCTCACCTTTTTCACCGGCTGTATGTATGATACAGATGATGATATGAATTTAATTTCAGGCTACTTTGATAAAGGATGTCACAATTGATGCTAGCCAGCCAAAATCACTAACATTACAGAAACACGCAGATTACATAGCAGCATATGGTCAAAATAAAGATGAATATGTAAGTAACATGCTATGAAACAGAGAAATAATCAATTTCTTTTTACTGCAATATAAAAATTAAAAATTGTAATTTAAAAATGGAAAATACTTATATGTAATCTCTTTGAAAATACTATGTACATTTATTTAATTTAAATATATATAACAAAATGAGACCAATATACATAGTTCACAACTGCTTTGCTTATTTCTTTCAGGAATACTGCATGACAGAATACCTACGAATGTCTGGTGTTTACTGGGGACTGACGGCAATGTCATTACTTGGTCAGTTAGATAGAATGGATCGTGAGGAAATTCTTACTTTTGTACGAGCTTGTCAAGATGAAGGTAGTGGAGGTATCGGAGCAAGCCCAGGGCATGATCCTCATCTCCTTTATACTTTAAGTGCATTGCAGGTCAGTACTAAAACTGTTACTAATGTCCCACGTCTCATTTAATAATAATTACGGTACACACGCATGTAATGATATAACTAAATACTGTACATATCATGACGCTATGGTCCCTTTTGGGGTAAGCCAACAACATAGATGTTTTTAGCCTGACCTAGTGATTTGACAATCAGATTTTGATCTAGGGTGAGGCAGGACAAAAGTGCAACATTACATTACCTTCTTTCTGCATCAAAACAAAGCTTCTACACTTTACAAATTGCCAAAGAATGAACGATCTGCACTGTACAAAGTCGCGGCTACCTGGAGCTTCTGCTATATAAAAAAGGTGTGTGAATTCGCCAGGTAGCTGCAAATATTTAAAGTGTAGATCGGTCACTTTTTGCAAATTTGTAAAGTGTGGAAGCTTCATCTTGACACGAGAAAATTGATTGGCAGTTCATAGATGTTGTTTTATATAAATCAGGTACGAATAACTTATTATTAGTCGCCAATTAGGTGTCGTTCTGTGTGCTTTCTAGCATGTCCAGCACTCTAGGCTGGCTGTCATCTCATGCAGTGCATGCAACGCAGATGCAATGTGAGGAAAGACATGGCACACAGCATCTACATGGCAATAAATAAAATATTTGTACAGAACAGTACTTGATTTATAAAATATTCTATGAATTGCCGTTGCAATTTTGTTCCTCTGGGCATTACATTAAAATGTGAATAGTAACATTATCACAATCATGTGTACGTACTTTGAAGTTACATTACAACATTAAATGTATGATAATTGACAAGTAAAAAAGATTTGATAGCTAAAACACATTCATAAATTATGAAAAAAAAAAAATATAATAATAATTTTAATAATAAAAGGGGAAAGAAAGGTACTGTGAGAGTTTATAGATTTTTAGAGAAGTGGCTGCAACCGTATATTTTAAAGTGCGTTCTCATATTCATTTATTTTTTGTTACTTTGCTCGCCAAAATAATTATCCTCATTTAAAACAATGATATTTAACAAGTTGCTGTGCAAAGTTACATCAAAATAATGTACCAGAGGCTTTCATTTTCACTGTGGTTGACTACAAATATTTAATGTTTTCTCCGTTATTTTTTCTTCTTCTTCTTCTTCCCATTTGTAAAACTAACTAACAGCATTATTTTTCTTAGGTGTTGAGTATGTATGATGAGAGTCTGGGAGAACAAGAGACAGAGCGCATCGTATCATTTGTACGCTCACTGCAGCAACCGGATGGGAGCTTCACTGGAGATAAGTGGGGAGAAGTCGACACAAGATTCTCCTTCTGTGCAGTTGCCTGCTTAACTCTTTTGGTGAGTTCTTAGCTACCTGTTACTAACATGCTCAATGTTTATTTACTGAATTTTCAATTTTTTGATACCTATGTCCTTGCATTCATATAAAGTTGTAAACCCTTCAAATGAAAATTTGCTTTTAGTTTTCCTCTTCGTATCCTCTCGTGGTTTTCCTCTAGAATTAGGTAACAAATGTATTTTTTTGTACATTCATGACTTGCATTATTATTATTATTATTATTTTTCATAGTTGCAACATTAGTGATCAAATTTGTTTTCCCATTAGGAAAGCATTGAGTCAACAATTTGATCACTAAGTTGCAGCAATGAAAAATAATAATAATAAATAAATAAATAATGCAAATTTCTATGATGTAGTACTGATGATATAAAAGAAAAGGATAGAGGAAGCCAGCAAGGGTCTTATCGTAGTTTTATAAAAATCTTTCTAGCACAAAGATTAAAAAAAAATAAAATGTTACATTCATAGTTTCTTCTTGAGTCTATGAGAACTGAAGAAGACACACACACCCATTGGAGTTAAGAGCCAAAAGCTATATCCAACATGTGTTAGTTTTTTTATCTCTGTGCTAGCAAGATTTTCACCAAACTATGGGACTCAATCTTTACTCAACATTTTTTCCCTTAAATCATCGACCTAACTGCAACTGTTTATTTTCCTTAATTTTGCACAATGTACAATACTGTATTTTGTTAGTTCCACTCCCCTCCACCATAATTTTGTTTAATTAATATCACTGGGTTCTCATGACCTGTATGGTTAAAATTGATATAAATTAAGGAAAATTTGACTTTGCTAAAAATATATTTTATAGTAAAAACAAATCATAGAATTAATGAAAATGTATTTTTTATGACATCATGTAACAAGTGTTTGTTTAATCCTCAGGGGAGGATGGATGCAATAGATCTGGAGAAAGCAGTGCAGTTTGTGGCCTCGTGCATGAATTTTGATGGAGGATTTGGCTCTAGACCTGGCTCGGAGAGTCATGCTGGGCTCATCTACTGTTGTGTTGGCTTTCTTTCAGTTACAGGTGAGTGAAGCACACAAAACTGTGTACTTGACATGATGAGGCATGAGTCTGGTAGAATATATAGCATAGAATTCATTGATGTTGTTGCGAGCAATATGTGTAACTCGTTTTTTGGGACGCGAAGCAAAATGCCTATCTCGTTATTTGTCACCCGTAGCACATATCGTCGGGCTAGAGCACAAACTGTGTATCTACAAAAGCAGCTAAGTAGAAACGCTTATCTTTTTGTAAAATTATTGGAACCTTATTGCTTTTGTAGATACACGGTTTATGCTCTAATCCGACTATATATGGTAGATTATATAGTCTTCTGTAACAATTCTCCATTTTCAAATAAATTTTGATATTGTAAATCTTGGTAAATAAAAGTAGTTAAATTAATTCTTATTAAATTTTTTACCATCATTAGCTTAGACAGGTGCACATGATTTTGCTACTCTATGTTGATCATTCAAATTTGATTCAGAAGTAGGCAGAACAAAATTTCATCATTGCATTTGTACATAGCAGATACAAATATTTCATTTGTCATCACTCATCAGCATGTCTAACTTGCCAGGCCAGCCTCCATCTCTCGCATTATATGCATGCACCGGTACCGGTAAAAAAAAATAATAATAATAATAATAAATCAATCAATCTCCCTGTATTGCTAAAATATGCTAGAATGCCAAATCCAAATTCATTTTATGTTAGTAAAAATACATGCAAAGGAGAAAGAGATATTTTTGAGCAGTGCATGCATGCAATGCTAAAGACAGCTGGCACAGAGTAGTGGACTTGATGGACGAGGGTACACACAATATCTACCTGGTGACAAATTTAATTTGTTAGCCTACCTATGAACTGCCTATGCATTGTTTCAATTTTGTCCCTTTTCACCCTGAATAAAATTTGAATGTTAAAATATATTATCGCAATTGTGTATACATGGATAAAATAGTAATTTCAATTCCCGAGTTGTAAATTTACTATAAGTTTTTAATTCATAAAAAAATTGATTACAGGTCGGTTAGATCTAGTTGATGCTGATACTCTAGGATGGTGGTTATGTGAACGACAGCTACCATCTGGAGGATTGAATGGACGACCAGAGAAGCTGCCTGACGTGTGCTACTCGTGGTGGGTGCTTGCATCTCTGAGCATGCTTGGACGTTTACATTGGGTGGACAGACAACGCCTTGTTACTTTCATATCTGCATGTCAAGATGAGACAGGAGGATTCAGTGATCGACCAGGAGATATGCCTGATCCATTCCATACGTTGTTTGGTTTAGCAGCACTATCTCTACTTGGAGAACCTTCCTTAGCACAAGTGGATCCAACTTTCTGTATGCCAAGACAAGTGTTAGATCGTCTTGGTATCAGGCCTCAAAAGCTTACAGTTGCTTAAATTTAAGTTATGATCTCAAAGTATTTTATAATTATTAATTAGGATAGGAGTCGATCAAAATTTTATTTACTTTTGATGTAAATTGTGTAATTCTAGGTACAGTATAATATAATAAGAACCAAAAAATTTTAAATTGGCTTAAAATTGGTTACTGTAATTATTAATTTAATGTGTAAATTAAAATGCAGATTTCCAACTAAAAATTATATAGTAAAGTTTTTTTATACAATTAAATTTTACTTTGAAGTAATAATTTGATTCATTAGAAAAAAATAAGCACTGCACTTTACATATTTTATATTGTAATTGAAAAGAGCAACAAAAACCAGCAAATTGATGCTGTTGTGGCTACACTTCTACTCCTGGCGGGATTGTTAACTTTCAAGCATCTATGTTCATCATTCATCATGATAGCCATAGAAACACGCATCTACATTTATTGCAACACCAGGTATAAAACACTTCTACATAGGAAAGTAGATGTAGAAGGGTTTTATACCTGTTGTCATAATAAATGTAGATGCGTGTTTCTATTTCTAATGCATAGATGCATAAAAGTTAACAAATCTGCTAAAAGTAGAAGTGTGATTTAGCTGCAACAGCATCGAAACGATTTCATCTCAAGGAAGGCTGTGCATCATTAAAGATGTTGTTAGTGCAGATAATAGAAATGTTTTTAAGTTTTAGTTGGATCTCACTATGGCAAGATGCTTGTTGTTTTCTTGTCATTCTTGCTTGTATTGCCTCAAACCTCAGTGGTTTCTATTCTCAAGTCAAATCAACGAGATTTCAATCAACAAAGCAAAGTTGGTGAAAAACAAGAGCTTTCAAATCTATAGTGTTTAATTATGTACTCATGCTTCTGCAAGCAAATACCATTTTAGGAGTTTTAATAATGACGTTAATTGTCGTGTTTTTATGGCTATTTTCTAGTTCTTCTAATGAAATAAATGTCATGCTTCTTTATTAAATTGGAAAAATAAAAGAAGCAAGGAAGAGTTATGTCATAGTGCAGTATAAAGTGTGAGGAAAACTTTGTTTATTGTTTCTATTATTGGCAAGATTTTCCTCCTTCCATAAGATATCATAAGAGTGTATATTTTATAGAAATACTTTGCTGATTTCTCCTATAGCTTATTTTAAATCAGTTTTCTTTCAATTGTGGTGTAATTTCTTTAACTGAATTTCTTTACCCAAAATCAAATAAAAAATAACCAAGAATTGCGTGGATGTGGATTGTATATTTAGATGCCTCTGCACTGCGGCATATTTGTGTTTCCACAGATTGCCACTAATTGAGTTTGTGTAATTTCCATACACTTCTTATAAGGAGCACATTCCCCAGTCACAGCATGTGGAGCATGTGCAAATTTTTCATTTCAAGTAATTGGAGTAGCAAAACTTTCCACAATTCATGATACCTTGCATTTTTATTATTATTTTAATTTGTTCAAACTGACTTGGTTTGTTTAAAAATTGTTTTAAATAAACCTACATACGGTACATAATAATATTATAGACATTTATAATATACCTAATATAAAAATAAATGATATATAAATTGTAATAAATGTTTTATGAGGAAAAAAACAGTGATTGATACATAAATGTATAAGAAATAAAAAATAAAAAAACTTATATAAAAGACAGTCAAACGTAGAGCATATTAAATTGAAAATTAATTAAATACAAAAATCCTCCCGTTTAAAGTATGAATTTTTACATTTAATAATTTTTTACTTCAATGCGTTCTAATCGTTTTACGTACTATTTTCTTTTATTTATTATTATTATTTTTTAACATTTCTATAATTTGTTGTAGAGGAAAATAATGTATCTGTTTGTTTTTTTGTCTCGACAAGCAAAAAGAGTACGTATCTCGTTTGTTGTCATGACAAGTAAACAGTAACTCTTAGCACCATCTGTATTACTGTCCAAAATGAGCTACACATTTTGCTTGCCGTGACAAAACAACGAGATACACATTTTGCTTCAAGTAATAAAAAACAAGATATACATATTTTCTGCAACAACATCGAATTATAAAATAGTTAAATGAAAAGCAATGTTATGACACTTATGACTCATGAGACATGTTAAGAGACGAATTAGATAAATTGCTATCATAAAATATTTAATTTATTTTATTTTTTTTATTATTAATAATATTATTATTATTTTTTTTTTATGTTATAGAATATATATATTGTGAATATGTATTTTGCAAATAGAATTAATTTGTCCTCATAATTAATATTTCATAACACAATAAATAATGTCATTTTGGCAATTAAAAAACAAAAAACACTCACCTCACTGACTTGCTGTTCAGTTGTTCTTCTAAGAAATTTATTTTTGATAACAATCTTATAGAAATCTTTAAGGTAATAAATATTGAACTTTGATTTGCTATGACTGTTGAGTCCTATGTCCAATATCTCAACATTACCTTTATGATTATTATCAGAAATATATATTTCTTTGAAGGAGAGCACAATCTGTCTATGATAGTACCTTAACAATAAGTGAATGTGCTTGGATTTTTCTACTGAGATGTGACATTCAATTTTTAGTTATGGTAAGTGTTACATTATTGTGTGTTATTATTTATTTATTTATTGTTCATAGTACAGTAAAATTTTCTGTGTCAAATGTGGATTTCAGTATTAAAAAATAATAATAATAATAATAAAAAAAAGTCAGAAAAACTTAAAAATGCTTTGTATTTATATTAAAACAAGGTTCATGTATTGAAAAAAAAGATACTCCACTGCCTGAATTAAAGAAGGGGGAAAAATTAACGTGTGGTGGCCATGGAAAGTTCAGAAACTCCAATTTGCAGTAGCATCGAAATACACACATTCACAGTTACGTTTTGTAAATTGTCTATGATTTTGGTTTCTGTGTATCATTTTATATTGAACAGCTCTGGCCAAAAGTTCCCAAATGATTTACATAGGCAACCCGCAACCACACTATGTTATCATTGTGAGAAAACACAAAGGCTGCCGCTGCCCCGTTCAGGAACTTTTGTCCAGAACTTTACATTACAAAATCTTTCAATTTTTTAATATGTTAAAAGTTTAATGTTACGTATATAATTACTCCAGGATGTTTTATTTTTAAACACCGCTGAAATGTTTCTATGTCTATTGTTTACTTTTTTTGTGTGCGTGTAAATATTGTGAAGTAGGCTTTAGCTATTTATTTTTTACTCTGGAGAAATAATGCTGATATTGTGAATTAATCTGCTTTTTACAAAAAAATCAAGATTCAATAAAATTCTAATTATTATCTAATTATTTTTTTTAAACATTTCAGTTAGTATTAATATTTGCAGCCATTTATATGCAAAATCAAAACCACATTTTACTAAATGAAAGATGTTTTGCTACTGTATCTTTCAATAAAAGTGCTGGCAATTGAACGATTATTTCAGAAAAGTTAGGTTAATTAAGTTGATATAAAAATTACAGGAAAAAACATAGTAGTTTATGTTTATTATTTTCTAATGGTAAGAGCACTTTAAATTGAAAATTAATAAAACATGAAAATTCTCTAATTTAAAATTGGGACTTGGGATCAAAATGTTTCAACGGAGGCAATTCACCGTGCTCTAATTTCTCTCCTACTATTGTCAATTAATAAATTTTATTTTTAATTTTTTAACACAATATTAATTTTTGCAAAATTATTTTCAAAAAAAATAAATTAATAATAAAACAGTACCTAATAATAAATAAATATATATATATTATATATATATATATATATATATATATATATATATATATATAAAATGTTATTTTGACTTTTCAGTTTGTTATTGTTATGTTTTCCTTTTCAGATTCTTATTTTTCCAAACAAAATGTGCTAAATCGAACTTTCTATTCAACATTACTGTTATGTGTAAATATATACTGACAGTCAATAATAATTGTTTGTATTTATTCTACTGTAGCTATTGATACTGTGTAAATACATTTTCAATTCAAAATTTATTTACATATTAGAACGAAATTTGAATAGAAAGCAAATATCTCACTTGTACATTATAGAAAATATTATTATTTTCCCTTACAAATATTGAATTGGCACTAAAATAAATATTATTCATATAATGTAATTCTTTAGAAATGTCAGTAATTCTTGTTGGTTATATATACTCTTATTCTTAGTTTGTATGAAACTATATAACATGCTAGCTGTTATGAAAGAAGAGCTCCACGAATTTTTAAATGTGACATCGTTACATGGCGTTAAATTTATTTTGAATAGAAACAATGCAGCTGAAAGGTAAATAATGCAAAATAAGCTGAATAATTTTCATCTATTAGTTTTAATCTGTATTCTTTGTCTATAAATTACTAGGATAATTTGGCTTGTTGTATGCTGTGCAGCCATGTTAGGTACGCTAGTTGTGGCAGGCAGTATCTGGACAGCTTTCCAAACCTCACCCACTCAAACCATAGTGGAAGATCCAAGTTTTCCAGTGTGGAACATTGACTTTCCTGCTCTCACTATTTGTAACATGAACAAGGTGCAGAGATCTAAAGCACGTCATATCATGCAACAGTAAGATATTTTGTTTCTTATTTTTTCAGATTGGATTTCACATTAATATAAATTAAGAAAAAAAAATTACATTTAGAACAAGCATAAGGCAATATGATCAGTGCATACTCTGTCTTATAAAATTTCATTCTATTAATTGCCTTAGAGTACAGGCATATAGGAGAATTTTTTTTAATTACGTACCGAACAGCAATGAATATCTTTCAATACATTATCTTTAGGAGAAAATAGGTAAACTGGCAACAGAGATATGAGAAGAACGCAGCCTTTAAATAAAAGAGAAGAGACCGGGCATAAAGTGTTGCAATTTATTCCATTGTCATGACAGATATCAATTGCCATTTGGTACATACCCTTGGTATGATAATGCATTAGAGCATGCTCTATACTTTCAATTTGGCCTCTGGCAGAGATTATTTTCTCTCACACAAGGCATGTCAGCTAAAGCTCACATTCCTTTTCCAATTATTCCAGTCTATTTGTGTTTTCTTCTATGAAATCATAATCTTTTTGCATTGCAATCATAGGGTCAGGAATTAATTATTTTAATTTTTTATTTATTTATTTAAAAATTTGTAATTTATAACTTTTGTCTTATAGATATTTGGGCAAAAATGTTGATAATGTGACTGAACGATTATTTTTGGATTCGCTACTATCGCTGAGTTTGATGCGGTATCCATATTATCATCACCCGCAAATATTTGTCAGACGTGGTAATAAGAAACTGATGGACTTTGCTGGATTCAACATCTCTAATATCATGTTGAAAGTAAATACACAGATCTAATTTATTACAGAAATACAACCACACAAAAATATATCCTTTTTTTTTTTTTTTTTTTTTTTTCTTACTTACATATAATTCATATTAGATACATTATATTATTTTAATTGTGGTCATTACTTCATATGATATGTCTCAATAAAAACAGAAGAAGAAAAAAAAACGTAGAAGTGAAATTTTATATATATATATATATGTTTGAAAATTTGAATATCGAGCGAGGTGACATGATGATAAAAATTTCATTTTTGTCTTACCTTCTGTAAAACAACTGGGCTTTCACTCGCTGCTTAATTTGATGATAAAAATAACACACAACACCAAAACTTGTCACTATATAAATTAATAAAATACTCAATTCACAGTTTTTAAAAATCTATATACATAGCTATGTTATATTCACACACAATTGTAACGTTTTCGAGGGCGTATATAAAACTATATACTTGTCTGCCTCTCTTCATCAGCTTACTGACTCTTGCTCACGAGGCGAGCCGACCTCCGCAATGGGGGGTGTGGCTCGTTCTCGTCAGGTGGTTTATTATTATTTACATTTTCACCTGTACCACCATACCATTTTTGAACCACCTGACGAGAACGAGCCACACCCCCCATTGCGGAGGTCGGCTCGCCTCGTGAGCAAGAGTCAGTAAGCTGATGAAGAGAGGCAGACAAGTATATAGTTTTATATACGCCCTCGAAAACGTTACAATTGTGTGTGAATATAACATAGCTATGTATATAGATTTTTAAAAACTGTGAATTGAGTATTTTATTAATTTATATAGTGACAAGTTTTGGTGTTGTGTGTTATTTTTATCATCAAATTAAGCAGCGAGTGAAAGCCCAGTTGTTTTACAGAAGGTAAGACAAAAATGAAATTTTTATCATATATATATATATATATAAAGTGTGTATGTTTGAAGTAAACCAACATTTGAATAATTCATTCATAGGTGATGCCGAAACAGAAAGAATTGTTCAGCACTTGTTATTGGAAAGGTCGTGAAGTTCCTTGTGACTCACTATTTCGACACCAAGTTACTGAGGAAGGTTATTGTTATTCCTTCAATTCCAAGTCGTCTGAACCTCCTAGTTCAAGGTATATAGGCAAGATATTAATAAATGTAAGTTCTAGAGCAAGCCAATAATGTTTTAGAGATGTTGACTCACCGCCATCTCTAGATCAATACGGCAACAAGCAGCCGTGGCGTAACAATGCAGCCGGTAAAACCACGGGACTGGAGGTGTTTTTTACGTCTGCGGAAGATCAGTATCTTCCCAGTGACGAGCGCAAGCCTGGATATAACGTAACTTAACTATTCTTCAGATAAAATTATATATTGGTGCAATTATGAAAATACTAAAAAATAAAAACAATTATTGCACATTCAAAAAAGAGAGAATCGTCCCGAACCGATCGATGTGCAATTTTATAATTTTTGAGTTCATTAAGTATTTTTAATTAATTTTTGAATCTCGATATGACGGTAACTTTGCGTGCACGTCATGCAAAAATTACCGATCATGAAATCATATCACGATTTTCAAAAATTAATTTAAAATACTAATTAGACTCAAAAATTACAAAATCATACACTACTCGATTCAAGATAATTTCCCCTTTTAGGATTATATGCGATAAAAAAATCTTGGTCTTCATTAGTTCATTGAAATAAATAAGTCAAACGATAAACTAAATCGTTACGACTAAAAATACATTTCATTCATTTTATATAAAATAACATTATATTGCACCTATTTTGAAATTTTGTTATTGCACTATTCATTTCTTTGAACCTGCACAACAAAATAATTACTTCCATTTGAAACAAAATGCTATAGATTGAACATTTTTCTGCGCAAAGTTACAACAATTAAATGAACACCATAATAAATCCGTGATTTTTGCAGTTGATCGTGCACGATTCTTCTGAACTACCTGACGTGTCACGTGGACTCTTTCTGCCACGTTCCAATGGCCGCGTAACATTACTTGCCGTCACTGCAACACGAGTCCGAGCCAGCTCTGATTTAGAGCGACTGACATTGCAGGAACGGAAGTGTCGACTGCCAAGTGATGGGGAAGAAATACAGTCATTCTGTTGGGCCAAATGTCGAATGCTTGCCATTGTTCAGCGGTGCAAATGTGTGCCATATTTTGGGATCAATACAGTCGCAGGTTAGAAAAATAAATATAGTCCATAATACTCACATTCAATAAATTAAAATTAGTCATATATAAATACTAAATAATTCTTAACTGTATTATGTGTTCTAGTCGGTACTCGGCAATGCACTAATAATGATATCGACTGTCTTGCAAACTACAATAGTACGTAAAAAAAAAAAAAAAAAAATCAATCATAACGTTTTATCAAATACATAATAATATCATTAAGTTGTTATATCTAGCTCTACAGCGTAACATTAAACCACCAGCTGGCAGTAAAGGGTTTCGAAAATCAGACCTAGATTTTGCTATCAATTGTAACTGTCCAGCGTCATGTTCCTCTACTACGTACAAAACAGAACTTCTAACTGCACAACGGTAATCTTTCATTTCATCTCATTACAGTCTTAAGGATTTACCTCAGACGTGAAGTTAATTTATTTATTTTTATTTTATTATTATTATTATTATTTTTTTTTTTTTTGACCCGATACTTTTTTTTTTTTTTTTTTAATTATTATTTTTTATTTCAGCATACGTCAGCATTGCCGTCAATAGCATGGGTACCAACTTTCAAATCGATTTGTCTATCCGTTGTGGGAAAAAATAACATGGTAAGCATGGGGCGTCCTATATTGCCATTGCCCATGTTATTTTTTCTTACATAAACGATGGACAAATTGATTTGAAATTTGGTACACACGCTATTGAAGGCAATACAAAATTATGCTGGAAAAAAAAAATGCATATTTCGAGTAAAAAAAAAAAGAGAAAAGAAGTTCCTTTTGAGGTTAATTGTTAAGAAATGTTTATGTATTTTAATACATATTATTAATATTTTTAGAATCGACCCATTCCCATACGATGATTACGCATATTTAGACTTCTATTTTAAAGATATGGAAGTCGTAAGCTATGTACGGGATATAAAATTTGGTGTCATGGATTTAATAGGTAATAATTTTAAACCTCAAGCATTTTTAAAGTCTCTTGTTATTGTCTGAAATTTTAATATACGTGATTTTTTTTCAGTGTCTTTCGGTGGGATGGCAGGTTTATTTCTTGGTTTTAGTTTAATTAGTGGAGTTGAGGTTCTGTATTACTTGGCCCGGGCTATCATCAGAATCGTCACTTCTGCTCGTCAAGTAAAAATTGATCAACACTTCAAAAACCAGAAAGAAATTCCCACAAACAAAACCTTTATTGAAAAATTAAAACCAAATATCAGCAAGGAGAAAGCTAAACTTGCAAAGCCAGCTTGGGATATGTTCCCATATTATCCATAAATATAGAAAATAAATAAGGTAACGTGTATATAATACAATTTTATTATAGAATCAGAAAATTCTTTTATTGATAAAAATTCAAGTACAAAAGTAACAAAATTGATTATTGAATTAAATGTTCAATATTTTTTTTCCATAGAGAGAAATTATTATTAATATTATTATTATTTTTTTGCCTTGGGAAACATAGTTTTTGTATTTTGATATGTGCCGTTATTAGTTTAATCGTAACATAGAGAAATGATCGTACGCAAGACAAAAAAAAAGTATTCTCATTTTGACTATTCTGTTATGAGTTTAAAAATTTCAACCCCACCTTACCCCCCCCCCCCTTGTTTTCTGATAAAGTTAACAGACTTTGTAATACAAACTATAAAACCCAGTGCAGTCGTTGCGTTCAGTAGAGTTTTTATCTGTATAGACTACATCGTTTTCATTTGATTTAGTGAAAATTACAGTGTTTTCTATTTTAACTTATTAATGTAGTAAAGGTGTGATATGTGGAAAAAGAAGAAGCACCGCAATAAATAATTGAAAATTGTGCATATAATTTTTCATTTTCCAAGCTATAATACTTTTTTTTTTTACGTACTACAGTACACGATGTAGGTAAATTATAAATTTTGCTTTTATTTTTAAATACAAATATATTAAAAAGACATGATACTGATACTACTGTATGGTCTAGTAAAAATGAGGTTCATATTGACAGTTTCATTTACGTCACGATAATCGATAACTACAACACGTTTTTGGTAAGTTTATTTAATCAACTTTAACCATGTAAGCCTATTTTTATTTGTTTCACATTTTAACCCTATAGTATAATGATCAATGATTTATGAACGTGTTGTGCAATTTGAGCAAAAGCGCTCAACGCTTTAGGATCAATTGTTGATAATTCGAACATGAATTTCACATCTCTGAAACTTATGCCATATGTGATATTGATTTACTTTCTGTAATGAATATTAAAAACTGCCATTTTAAAAACTGCCTTGAATCTTCGAAAATTCTTGTGCTTTCTTTATAGACTGTGCTTTCTTTAAATATTAAAAAAAAAAAAAAAAAAAAAAAAAAAAGGAATGCAAAAGCCCGTGAGCCTGTGACTTTTTAAGCAGGTGGAAAAGCAGGTGGGGGCGGAGGTTCAGCAAAGGGGTGTGGTACTCCTCTGGCTGTGGCAGTTAGTAGCTCCGTGGCATGACGTCGAAATTTTTCTTCGGCAGCCACGGCTTCCTGACGACGACGTTCATCCTCGCGACGTTCTCGCTCCTGAAAAGTTTTACCATTGTAGCCAACCATTTCTCAACAGATTACCAAAGCAATTTTCACCTTAGTTTGATGCGCAAGCTCCATTTGCTTGCGCAGTTCCTCGCGATACTGCTGACGTTGCAGAATGTCTGCTCGTCTCTCCTCGAGTTCCATTATCCTCGCCTGATCAGCTTGTGACTTTGCTTCTTTAGCCTCAGCCTCTCTTTTCTCCCGCTCAGCGAGCTCGGCCTGCTCACGTTCAGCAAACTGAATTCGACGTGTGAGTGCCACCTCCTAGTAATCATTATTTCAGGTCTGTTTTTAATGTCATGTCTGGTATAACACCAAAATTGAAGATCTACTTGTTGAGATGATTGTCATAGTATTCATTACAATTGTATTAAAAAAAAAAAGTATCCTGTGAGGTTTGCAACTTGCACGACAGAAATGCTCAAGAAGTTGCCTACCTATCAGGCTGTAAAGTTTTTTCGGGAGTCACTCTTTTTTAATTGTTAATTAAGTTATCACCTGTGCAAGACGCCTCCTTGCTTGGTCTCGCTGTTGCATATCACTATCACTTTGGGCTACAAGGTGGCGACGTTCCGCTGCTACCAGACGCTCTAGGGCGGCCTCGTGATCCTCACGAGCTTTACGTGCAGCTATAGTACTCAAACGAGCTTCGTGCTCTTCACGTCGTGCCGCTAGCTGGGAAGTAAAATTATCAGCTCAAATTCATATCATGAATATTAAGCCCACATTTAAAAATGAATCGGAAAATATGAAACAAGTTTTAGTTTTCGAGTTCATATTTTATGGGTTTATAGATTTTTTTTTATCTTTATAATAATATATACTAGTGCGCCGTATATATTTAATCTTAGATATTATTATATTATTCCAATTAAAAATTTTATATATATATATATATATATATATATATATATATATATATATATATATATATATATATATAAAATATATATGTTAGCATGAAAACCCGAATTTGACCCAAACTAGGTATTTTTGCTCATTTCGTCTTTTGGTTCGTCGCTTTTTGCCAAACCCCGGAATGCCAGTTTATTTCGGCTTTTGGTCACGAAATTTTGATCCATACTAGTTTTGAGCATTTTGCAAAAAGCAAAACCCGGTGTAAACGTTTACATCTAGTTTTGTTCTTTGAAATTTGACCAGAACTAGTTGTGGTCAAAATAGAAAAATCAAAAGCCGAAAAATGAACATTCCTGAACTCAATTATTTGATATAAGAATGAGAGAGAGAGAGATAACACAACACGTTAAATAAAAAAAAAGTAAAAATATTTATTTTAATTTACAATAAGAATAAGAGTGATATATTATGACTTATGACTAATTTCCCTTATATTGGTTCAAAGTTCAAGTCCACTTTACTTTATCCAGTGATAACGATTTATTTTAAAATATTTCTTGTACGCATATTCAGTAGACTGTTTGTCTCTGTGCTGAAAACATGGTTTATAATTTCATATTATTCGTTAAAAACAGGATAAGAAAGTGTTTGAATTTAAAAAGTTCACAACACACGTATATTGATGGTGCGCAAATTATAAGTGAACATGGTTAGTGGTTTAATGGATTAGCTCTTAATTTACATTTAATCGTAAGTAGCCCCTTAAAACAATAATAATATACTATTACTGAATGGACCACTTGCAATAAAATATTTGTAATTGTTGCAACAAGGGAAAATGTTTTTATATATATTTTTTTTAAGAAAATTTCAAATTATTTTAAAAAGTTCACTCATTGCAAGTGGTCCATTGCTAGGTCAAACAGTAAGTTTATTTTTCGTATTGTCTCAATTAACTCAATTTATATTCCGTATCTATAGCCATAAGATTTAGAGATTATGGTCAGCGCATTCTAATCAAATTTATCTTTTCAGACCATATATTTTGCATTTCAAGTAAAATAATAAAATATATTGTTTTGCCTAAATTATAATACACATTTATAATTTTATATTTATAATATTTATTTATTTTATAAATATTTAATAATATTTATAATATAATTATAGTCTTTTATCATTGCATAAAATTCTGAGGTGAGAAATGTTCATTTTTCGGCTTTTGATTTTTCTATTTTGACCACAACTAGTTCTGGTCAAAATTCAAAGACCAAAACTAGATATAAATGTTTACACCGGGTTTTGCTTTTTGCGAAATGCTCAAAACTAGTATGGATAAAAATTTCGTGACCAAAAGCCGAAATAAAGTAGCATTCCGGGTTTTGGCAAAAAGCGACGAACCAAAAGCCGAAATGAGCAAAAATACCTAGTTTGGGTCAATTTCGGGTTTTGATGCTAACATATATATATACTATATAGATCTATCGCTAGCACACAGACACTTGCGGATGGGCATATTATTATTTTCCTTATTATTTGTACTTTGATTTAGCAGCTCATTTTTTCCGTGTATTTGGACTTTATTTAATGTACTATAAAAAGTTATATTGTGGTCATTGAATAGTTAATTTATTGGTGATAATATGACACGACTGACCACTGCATGTCTTGCGTTTTCCTCCTGGAGTTTTGCTTCCTCCACCGCCTTGGCCCTCCGCCTGCGTGCCTCCTCAGCCTCGGCATCGCGTGCTCGCTCACATGCCAGCTTTCGCTCCGTGATTTGAGACCGCAGCTCGGCTGCTACCCGCGCATGCTGTTCTCGTCTGCGTGACACCTCTGTACACACACGAATATGCATAGTTTTATTTTTGTCATCGCGATTTTCATCCATCAAAATGTCACACACGTACAAGTAATCTCACTTTTAGTAAAACTAATTTTATGTCAAGATTCTTAACTTAAAGAAAATCAAAATCATACACTTAAAAAAAAAGTATATACTATATATTAAAGTCAAATGCATACCTTCCTCTTGGTCTTTTCGTTTTTGTTCCCTTGATTTCTCCGCAAGTTTCAGTTCCTCCGCGTGTTGGGCAGCACGAAGCTGTCGCTCAGCTTCACGTTTCACCTCCAGTTGGGTACGCAATATCTCAGCTGACTCGCGCTGCTGCTCAATACGGCGACGATTAGCAGCTTCCCTCTCTGCCTCCTGTGATTAAGTTTTTATGTTAACTCAATCCAAAAGTAAAGAATTATTTTACCTGAGCTTCAATACTTCTTTTTCTTTGTTTCTCAGCCCATTCAAATTCATTAGCAGCTCGACTTCTCTCTGCCTCAAGTCTCTCTGCAACTTGCTGACGTTGAGCTGCACTCGTCTCAATCCGTCCTCTTTCAGAAGCCATGATACGCGCTTCTTCACAACGTTCTCTAAAGTTGATAATTCATCAATTAACTTGTTTTTTTATATTTGTTTATTTATTTACTCACCTGTACTGTTGTATGCGCTTCTCCTGCACCATTGCACGTCGCTCTGTTTCTGTCATACTACGGACTGCAGCGGTAGCTCGACGCAGTTCCTCCAGTTCTTTCGCACGCACTTCACGAGCTTTTTCTTCAGCCTCACGATTCCATTTTGCTGCCTCCGCATGCAGTAAAGTTCGTAATCTAAAATAAAATAAGTGATTTAGAATCCGAGTTCAAAAAGAAATAGTAATATGTAATTACAACGAGGAAGACCACAAAAAATTCCCTTGGTAATATTTTATTGCATATTCTAAAAGAAAACATTGTCCTCAATCGATAGATATGCGAACTTCTAATTTTTGAGTTCATTAAGTGTTATTAAATAATTAATTTTTGAAAGTCGCGAAATGACGTTATTCATTGCAGTTGGTAATTTTTTTCCTATATGCCCATTGTCAGAAGTCAGGACAATGCCCTCTCTTTTAGAATATGAAATCAAATTAGTCCCTAATTTATTTATTTTTATTTATTTGCTTGGTGAGAAGAAGATAAGCATTTGGTATAATTAATGAAAATATTTGGGAATTTTACAGACTACTCTATTGTCAGCTAGGTTTTCTATTCATTTTTAATTAATTCACTAGTATTTTGAATGCATTTTTATCAAACTGATATATGTTTATAAATTTGATTTGGCTTATATTTATGTATAATACTGAATACATGATTTTCCAATAATATCATTATTAAATTTAAAGTTTGCAAAGTAAAATATTTAATATTAAAAAAAATTTCAGTCAAATAACCTAAAAATAAATCAAAATTCTTACTTATTTCTCCTATCCTCTAAATGCATTTCTATATCTTTTAATGTAGCAGCTACTTGATATTTAGCTTTTCCGCATAAACTTCTTTTATCTGTAATTTGTTCAAATTCTGAACGACATCCTTGTGCTCTTGTAGCTGATAGACTTGCTTCATGCCATAAGGATCTTTCCTCGCGACGTCTTAACTCCGCCAGTTGGCTTTGAGCCCGTAATGCTGCTCCACGCGAGCCCTGTGAAACGTTCACGGTTGTACACCTGGTCTTTATAGCTCAAATAAGTTTGACTCATTCCTATAATTGAACACCACACCGGCACGGCACATCACGTCGTTCTTAGTTATATACTTAACTTACCGAGCCAAACTGGTAGACGGTTAGATGAGGAGTTCCGCTTTGATGAGCCATTCCATATAATATTATTAATTAAGATATAAAAACTTTCTCTAAGACTATAAAATCAAACTGATTCTAATTAAATATTCAAAAAATAATCTAATTAAAACTATTTTGCAATTATTTTCCCAAGAGTACAATAAAATGGCTCTTCTATAACTCAATTTATTTATATTTTCTTTTCAGTTACTATGGAAACGATAAGAAAATGTTTATTATAAAGAGAGCTTTATTTAATCGATTTTGATTGCAACTAAAGATTTATTACTCCCTAAACTCGGGTTGTAATGTTTTTATACCGTGACTAAATATAATAATTTTCTGACGTTTTTATTTTATATTTTAAAACTATACGATGGTTGGGATGTCTCTATTCCAATAGTCAGTACTGTTGTTTCTTTTTATAATATAATTACAGGTAACAGATAAATGTCATCCTCTTTGATAGTTCTTATTCACGTTATAGTAAAATAGCTATGTTGGATTTTTATTTTATTTGCTGAAATGGCTGAATATGAGATACTAAAATTTGTAAATGGGCAGGGGAAAAAAAATGGTATACAGTAACTATGACAATTTACAGATATGATAAAAAAGGGGAGGGAGGGGCCACTAGGCAAAACTTTGAATTGTTAATTTTTTAAACTTAAAGCCCATTGGCTTAATGTTCATTTCAAATACATGTATATTTTTTAACTGCCTTATCTGGTCTTGAATCCTCTAACTTTTATGATAGGTAGTTTTTGCTATTGATTTTCAAATGATAATAAAAAGAGGAGGTAAATTTACTATAAAATTATCTAAGTTATCTTGGAAATTATCTTGAAGTTTTTTTATCTGAGTTTTAATTAAATTTTAAAAGGAATATGTAAGAAAAGAAAAATAAGACAACAGTAATTAATTTTTTGATATTAAGGATATTTTACATTTTTTTTATTTATATATTATTTGCATAATAATAATAACATTTGTACAATCACAATTACTAATGAATTCTTTCCATATACACAGAATAAGTTAGCGCGAATGTGGTTGACTTAGGCACCAACCCTTTTTATTTATTTATAGGGTAAAGTAGCCCGAGTTGAGGGTGGTAGCATGACCTGAGACTGAACATCATCAACCTGACTACTGCCACAAATAATGGCAGCGGAATACTGTGGTTTACACGTGATATACATATTTTACCTGGGGTTATGGTACGATTTCAATATTTTTAGAATAAAAAAATATGCACTAATTTAAACAATTTAAAATCAGTAAATAGACATCAAATCATTAAAAGTATTATAAAAGTAAGTTTAGAGAGAAACAAAATCCTAACCCAAATATACTAACAAGAAGCTAGCAGTTGACTTTGTGTTCCTGTCTCAATTTAATTAACATGCTTTCTTATGGGGGAATGAAGCAACTATAACTAGAGTTATAAATTTTTACTGTACCTTACTGAGTCTTTAAGTTTTTGCTCTCCTAAATTTCAGGTCAAATAGATGAATAAAAATTAGTAACCAAATTGATTGAAATTCATGAAAACAATAGCTTCGAGACTCAATAAGCTACAGTGTATCGTGAAAATGTTTTATTATGCTTTGTTGCCCCTTAAGTAATCATGATCAGTTAAAAATGGAACACAAAGTCATCTACTAGCACTTTGCTAATTAGTTGGCCTCCTAGTTTGTTTGTTATCTCACTACACCCATTTGCAGTCTTTTAACAGTACGATCCAACTCACAATCCAGTAAACAATTTGCAAAAATCAGTGTTGAAAGATAGCAAACTATAATAAACATTTTAGACAAATTATAATTTTTCATCTAATATTTCGGTATTTTAATTTTATAAGAAAAATTTAAGTGGTTTTCCAAATAGTCTAAAAATACCTTTTTTTTCTTTTTCTTGAAACCTTGTATATTTTTTTACCTTCTTGAATTAATTACCTTCAAAACCCCAGATAAAATTATATAATATCAAATATTTTATTGCTTAGAGCAGAGAAAATATGTTATGCATTAATTATTGTTTTTAACAGTGTACTATTATTTGTTTTCTTTGTCAAATTAATAAGAGTTGTGCAAAATTTTCTTTTAGAAAACTATTTTAAAATTAAAAACATTACTGTATAGCAAAACACATCTATTCAAATATTAATTTGTTATTATTATTATCATTATAATGAGTAATTATTCAAACATTACTGTATTTATTGACAATATATGATTATACAATACTTGGTACCTTTAAATACAAAACCAAGACTAGTAAAATATGACATTTCATTTTTTTGTGCAAAAAACCAATTTAAAAGAAAAAAAAAATCATATATTTTGTTTTAAAGTAACACAAATTATTAATCAAATTAAATTATTATTATTTAAACTAAATTTTCTCCACTCTCATAAAAAGAATAATAGTAATAATAATAATGAATATAAATACAGAATAATAAAATAAGGAAAGTCAGTCTCAATATTTAAAATACAACAGATACATACAAAATTCTGAGGCAAACAAACAAATAAACAAAAAACAAAATTATATGGCATTTATTTGTGAAGCTATATAATATATACGAAGCATGAAGAAAACAAACTGTCCAACATTATACAGTACACAAATTTGAAATTTTGCCAATTGTTTTTATTCTTGATAATGATAATAAAAGTTCTCTCGTACATTAAACAATTTACACTTCAAGTGCTTACTAACTAACGTTCAACTAATAAAAACGTAATTTAAAAATAACATTGAAAATTCTAAGATTCCTTTCTATAGTGTAAAGAGGATCATTATATAACATTCTTTAAGCACTTTTCTTTTTCTATTTTTCTTAAGTGTAACAGAAAATACAATGCATATTTTAACATGCTTGTTATACATTACTAATTTCTTTTTGTTAGAAAGTATGTTTTCTTTTTGCTTATTATTTATTTATTTTTATTATGTGCGTAGTGACCTTTGCCTACATTATTAATCAATTGACTTCACATAAAATTCCTTCATACTTAGCATTCATTCAAAAAAAAAATTATATATTTACAAAATCTACAGCAAATTAGTGATCTGAATAAAGACAGGTACCATGCAGCTTCTTGAGTTAAATTTTCATTTGATGATAAAACGGAAAATCAAATACTTTGTTTGGGATTTTTATTTAACTTTACCAAGCTTACTAATACAAAAAAAAAAAAAAAAAAAAAAAAAAAAAAAAAAAAAGTAAACAAAAAAGTTATAATAACTTTTTATAGTAACTCTATATGGCTATAATATATATTATATTGACAATTATAATCATATAATTATTATTATTTAATATTATTAATACAATGTTTATATTATTACTATAATGTATTGAATTTTATTTTGAATAATAGTGTGCATGAATTTAAAATGTAATGAGATTTTTTTTTTTCTCATTTGATTTCTTTGTAAATGATAAAAAATAATAAATTAATAGTATAAACCAAAGATGTATGGATGATATTATATGAAATTTGAGCAATATTTAGAAAAGTCTCTAAAAGGCATTTATAAAACTGGAAATTATAACGTGATAAAAAAAAATAAAAAATAAAAAACTCAAATTTTACAAAATGTTTTATCGTAATTATTGCACTTTTTGTTGTCATAATATAAAATGTATCAACATAGTAACATTTTGTAAAACTTTGAGTATGTAATGATTATAATTGTTTTGAGAGATCAGTAAAGGTGGGAGATATGAACTGTCTATATAATAACAACAACAGACTTAAATTACGTTATTACAGTATCCTAGAATACTACATTATACTTGGAAGTAGATTGCTTAGCACTATTACTGCACTATGTATTTCTTAAAAACTATGTTTGTTTTTCTTTCTTTAATTATAAGTATTATATATTATGTAATTAATTAGCTGCATTTTTAGGGTCACTCAAGAATTGTTCCTTATCAGGATACTAAAATAATAATAAAATCTTCGTTGATTTGATATGTTACAAAATAAACAAAACAAATATACAGCGGAAGTGAAGTTTTCTCCCTTAAATAAAATATTTATAAAACAAACAAATTACAATTTTTGTCAATTATTTTTAAAATGTACAATTAAACAAAAAATCAAATGGCACACAACTATGGTTTTAAAAGCTTGGGATGGCAATATAAAGACAAGATATAATATGAATTTATTATTTAAATAGTCTATCAACTTAAAAGCCTTCCCAGGCTAAACCTAGGCTATGAACCCGTTAATGTTCTTGTCAACACTAATAGTATAATTGATAAAATAATTAAAGGTGAATAAGTTCTATTATGTACCGCAGATGAGTATAACCATTTAGCATCTGCACTTAACACAGCATCAGCACTAGGATCCAGGTGAATCACATCAGCTTGAGCTGCAAATGCAGCTTCAGCAAAAAATTTATCTCCCGTAGTCATCACATCAAACACACACCACTCTAAGTAAGTTGCAGATAAATTTCTTGCACGACACACTACTAATGCTGCTTCTTGATGTAATGCTGCAGGTTTTGTGACAGTTGCCACTGGTAGTCTCTCTGATGCAGGGCAGCCACGAGAACACAGTTCTAAAGATCCTCGTTGATGTTCCCTGCCTGGGGGTATGGCCAACTCCAGGGGCATCTGTGCAGAGAACGAGAGTGCGCCAGCAACCCTACGTAACAGTAGTCTAGCAGCGAGGTGACGTATCCTGATCTCAACATGTAAACCAGGCTCTACAACGTGAAGAGTGACGCTGTTGCTCCCTCGAGGACCAGAGTTTGCAGAACCATCCAGGAAAGTGTCAGGAAGATACTCTGCTTGGGCTTCGTACACTTTCTCAGAGGTGCATGGTGAGTGGTTGCCTTTGACGATCACAGTAACCTGGAACATTTATCAAAATATTAGCACATAACGTAATGTAATTAATAATGTGGTTTTTCCTATTAGCATTATAACATGTAATAAGATTCTTAAAAATCAAAATACAATACAAATTAATTATTTATCCATTGAAAATTTATTTCTCTAGAAATTTAAGCTTGTATAGCGTATAGCATTAAAATAAAATAAAATTATAAACCCCCGTAATCAAATAAATAGATCTCTTATTCTTACCCCAATGTGTGAAATATGTGTGCATGGAAATAAAATATATAATTTATTATTTCAAATTAAATTTTAAAAAGCGTCTACTATGTACTCCTCTATATGGTAATACCATAAAAAATTAATAATAATAAATCATGATTTACAGAAGACAGAAATGTTATTATGTTTTTATCTCAATCTCTTAAATTCAAAATATACAAAAGCATTAAAAAAAAAATAGAACTTTTATCATTACATCTGAATAATATATTATAGCCCCTTAGAAAAATAAATAATAAAACAGCATTGCAGAAAAAAAAAAAAAAAAAAACGAAATTATGCAAATGTTTTGTTTTTTTTACTCTCTCTCTCTCTCTCTGTCATAAGTTACCGGCGCAAATATTATGCTTTTATTACATTATAAAAAACAAGATAAAAATAATATTATTATAAATAAAATAATAAATCCTACGCGTAAAAAATTTTTTTATATATTTATACTTCTAATACAAGTTATACTACTATTTATCTCTGCATATTTTTATCTATAACGACTGAGACTTGTAGTTACTGGTTACATACATTATAAACGACGGAACAGCTTATATGTATAAAATAATAATATTCAAATATTCAAATGTTGGTCCCTTGGAATCAAAAGGTAGGTGGTGTGAGGGAGCGAGAGAGACCATTGGGCTTATTAGCTGCGGGCCTTTTTGTGTTTAGAAGAAAAAAAAATGTGTGGTAGTTAGTAAGGCAAGGCTTACTGGAAAAATTTATAGCATTCTGTCTGATGGGTCCAGCAAGATCTACACGGCATTTTCATGTTGCTTTTGATTATATCGGATGGCACATATAAGACTTTAAATATATTTTTAGTTGGTTGTATTGTTGGTCCATATTATCTCGCAACAATCGCAAGCGGCCATGAAAGGAGAGCGAGAGAGAGAGAGAGAAGCCCACGCACCAATTTATTGCTCCTGCTTTTTACTTGGTTCACTCTCATACGTAATCCAAGTTTTTTTTGTTTTTTTTTTTTCCCAAAGTAACTTTCTTGCACGGACATTTTACCGACGAACAAGATCAAAAATACTATACGACGACGCCCGCGCTTTTTTTTTTCTAACAATGGACACTTAGTTATACAGTCTCTATAATAATCCCTTGACCCCAATCACAATGAAAATTACAAATGACAGTTTTTGTTTTACATGTCAAAATAAATCAGAAACACTTAATCATTCTTTCAAAATGTTAAAATTAGAAAAATTAAATTATTATTTTAATAATTGACTTCGTAGAAAATTAATATTCCAACTTTGATATATTGAGGAAAAAAAAAGTTTATGTATTCGAATATAATAAATTAAAAAAGAAATAAAAATAAAGGGATGGAAAGTTATGCGCTAAATTTTTCCAGGAAAGAATGTAATATATTAAAGTAATTTAGTTGCCGGTTATATTATGTTCATAGCTGGGCATATAGGAAAAAATCGATCATGGTGTGCGCGAGAAAACAAAGGGCGCGGCGGCAAACTTTTAGTTAGTGCAAGTATTGCGGAGGGCGTTAATTGATCGGCCAATGTTTTCCCACGTATGTATAATCTCTAGGCTAGACTACTTGCAGTTCTTTCTCTCTTCAGCTCGGAGCGCAGCAAAGAGAGAAAGAAAAAGACGAGGGAAAGAAAAAAGGGAGGACAGGCAATTTATTTGGTGCCTATACTGCCGGCCTGCCTGGCTTGCCTGTTTGCTAGTGAAGCACAGGCAGAGGAAGCAGCAGCATCGTAAATTTGTCCCTCGACCGCGCCGCGCGGTACCTCGCTCTCTCTCTCCCTCTTGATGTAACAGCTAGAGTTTTGAGATCCTAGCAAGCGCCCTCAAGAACACGTAAAAACTGGCCGCACTAAACGATTCAAAAACCAGAAAAAACTACTCGATATCACAATAAAAATACATTAAAAAAAATTATTTACATAATTTTGTTTTTATGTATTTATTTTTAAGTAATAAATTTTAAGCTAAACTAAAATATGATTTTTATTTTACAAACGAGGCAATAACTTTGTTAAAACACACACCATGAGGTGTCAAAGAAGATAAAGAATAACTTGTTACTGTACTCTCTTTGTTCAATACAAAAACTTATTACTGCGGCACTATGGGAGGTCGAATATCCGCGAGAAAAGAAGAGTCGAGCCGTGTCTATACGCCAAAATTCAGACTAGCGTATAAAAACAGATTGTTCGACGTTCCTTTAGTGCGATTGATTTTATTTTAAATTGAGGTGGTATGTTTGTGTTCTAGATCCATAGATATTTTGGTTGCTCTCACCTTGGTTGTCACAGTTGCTTGCGAGCCAGGACGTACGGGCTCATTAGTAACTTGCACGGCGAGGTAAGGACTATCGATCAATGGCCAAGCACCACGAACTCGACAAGTCTGCAAAGCACCCTCAAACGTCTTTAAGTGTGGATCACCAAATAAGCCACAATGCCTCATCTCACGGAGATGAGGACCATTATATGTACACTCGATTGGCTCTGGTGTTGTTAATTCACTTTCTACATGATGTGGCCTTCCTGGTCCTACAGATGGTGGGGTTTGTTCTACATGAGGTGGAGGTTCAGTGGTAGAAGGTGCTGAAGCCAGTTTTTCCACGCACGTATGATCCTCAGCAAGTTGCTGGAGACCACGTACAGTTGAGTGATATTCGAGGTTACCACGACACGAACGAGCATTTTCTCGTAAGCACGTGAGATAACCATTGAGGGCTTGGCAGAAAACCAAGTCGTCTCCTCTTTGCTGCAATGGTGCGCCATACCGACGAGAGCATATTTTTACTTTACAATTTCCACTGCCATGTCCCAATGCACTTACTCCTCCTGTAACACATAATTATTTATCAGTAATTATACATTTTATTTTTTATTTATAGTATAATAAAAATTATGAATGAATGAATGAAATGATGTAAGTCGCGCCATGTCTAGCAGCTGGCGTGTAGGTGAGCTTTAGACTTCTGGAAATAGGCACCTCTCTCTCTCTCTCTCTCTATCTCTCTCCTGTTCTGTGCTATATGGCAGTGTAGTAGACAGTGCAATATAGCATCTCAGCGACGATTCTCCCGTGCCACACGGTGCTACGAGCTATTTCTAGACGTGACAGCTAGTCACTCTTATGCTCACTAACCTATGTGCCTCTTACATATAAATATATATGTATAATTAAACATTTTTAGAAGAGGGACCATTCATTGCATTTACACACCTGCTCTATATAAGAGGGGCGGTTAATGTAAATGTAAAGTACATAGCTCACGTACTTGCCGTTTATTAAAGTACACTACTCACACTCTACCGGGCGCCGTGCCATACAGTGGTTATTCTCATCAACCAATATTAATGATCGATTCATGTCTGCTAGGCACGTTCACAGGACACTCATCACGCTTACTGTCTTTAATATTAACAACTCTATTTGTAACCACATAATTGTTATTTAAAAGACTAATGGAATTAAGAGTTACAATTATAATAGGGGTCCCTAATGTTCTTTTAATGTTATCTTTACATCTACTTTTTATATTATGTATGTTACACAATAACATACTTGGTTGGGCTATAGATAAAGGTAAACAGCAGGTTCTCAAATTTGGGGCCCCACCAGAAATTTGTTTATAAAAGTCAAAAGTAAAACAAAATGTTTTTAATTTTGTTTTGGTGCCAATAACAGATTCAAATTAGAATAGAATGTGAAGAGACTACTAAAGGTTCACATTTACAAATGTAAATGGCGCAGTTGGTTTTGCAGTTTAAATCATTGGATTCATTAATGATTAATTGATGTCAAAAGGGACAAATACATGGCTTCAAATTTGAAAAATGGTTGTTTATCGTCAGCCAATGTCTTATTAGTAAAATATTTTTATAGTCGTTACAGTGTAGTGTAGGAATGATTGGGATTTTTAGTTGAATCAACAGTTTCACTCCTGTTTTTAATTCCATAAATAAAATTAACATAAAATTATCGTCCACCCCAGTTTCCCTTACAGTATTTGATTTATTATTACCTATTCAACAACTGCGAAGGATTTAAATAATGTCATCTCATAATGCAGAATCATAGCAATCGTTCTCACCTGTCATTGCATGGAGGAGAAGCATCCCCAGGATAAGCAGGAGAGCAGGCCGGGATGACGCTAGTGAAGAGCCGGCGCCCCAGCCGCGGTTCTCTGCCATCACCCCCGAGGCGGCGGCGGCATGCGGCGTCACGCCGCGCCGCACGCCCTCACATTGAGCACAGCCACTCGCACACCTGAGAACAAAACAAAAATAAGAGAATCAGTAAAGTCAAAAGCAAACTAGAGCAAGCAAGCCAGAGACTCAAGGCTGACAAATACACCCAACTTGGCACCAACTCATCAAGGTATAAGTACGTACGTGGTGCTAGACAATATAACGATGTCTTTACACCAACAAAGAGACTAAAATACAATCAGTATTCTAAGAAGATTAAAAAAAAAAAAAAAAAAAAATGTCGAGAACTTGCTAAACAGACTGTAGCACATTTTTTACACATCTATTTTTTTCTTCTTACTCTTTCTTTCTTTTAAAGCATTCTTCTCTGGTATTACTTTTTTTTTCTTTACTTCATTATTAATTACATAACATTTATTTACTATACTAATTAATAACAATTAGAAAGAGAATATTCAACAAAGCTTATATTAATCGAGTTATTTAACTAATAAAAAAGACATATAATAAGACTATATAATTTTAATAGTATACAAGTGTATTAGAAAAATTGTAATCATATTAATACTTCCATGCTATAACAATTTCACTATTGTTTCGTATATATATAAATAAATAGTTACAGGTACAATATATACACGTGTATAGTCTCTTCATTATGTAGAAGATTATTATTATTATTATTCCCCTCAGTCGATGATAATTATCTGTGTAATACAACCAGTAAATAAAATCTAATTAACTAATTGCCTTTCACGTTGCCGACGTTTTCCATTTTTATTTTGTTGTTGGTGTATGCTGTTATTATTCATTTTACTTTTAACATGAGAAAAATCACATAAAAATATTATATTATAAAAAAAAAAACTCGAAGATTACTGTCACGGTTCTATGGATATGATTCTATATAAAGGTATAATATGAGGTTATTATAGATTTAATGCTCAGCATGGTAAATTTATCAAATTAACAGGATATAACACATATATAGCAGCTTTTCAAAAAAAATAATAATAAATGCCATTTTTATATCATTATCTTCAATGTCAAGAAAAAAAATGCAAGTAAACTAAGAAAAAAGTTAAAAACAAGTACACTTTTTTTTTTTTTTTAACAAAATACAAATTAACGTGAGAAGGTTATTGTTTTGAATTCCAATAAAACCATTAAATCAAATTGTAACGAAATTGAAATCATTTAACTGCTTTCAGTCACGATAACTTTTTTTTTTTTTCCACTTTTTATATAAAAATTATACCATACCAACATAAAATATTAACGAAAGAATTTATCTATATTATATTTTTGTTTCTTAACGTATATAATGTACATTTTTTTGTTTCTTGTCTACCTTCATGAATAAATCAAAAGAATATATGAAGAAAAAATATTATCTTGTACATTATTATAAAAATTTTCATAATATTTAAATTTACATTTATTATTTTAGATAATCTGAATAGATAAGCATAAACATGAAATTTTACTGAATTTATTATACGCATATAAATATTTTTTTTTTTCTGTGTTATAAAAATGATGATGGGGGGATATTGTATATAAATGTAAACGATTACCTAAAATTATTTTAACCACTACCTGCAGTGAATTTCTCTAATCGTTTGTTGCTCTAGGGCTTATAGTATGACGTCACAAGTAATTAGCCAGCATCACTGCCTTGCTTACAGAACAAAAAATAAAATGACTTGAGGCTAAAATATATATACATACATAATAAGAACATCGCTGTTTTTATATTATGTATATGAGAGGCGCCTGACAGTGCCATCCTGAGTCAAAACCTATGGCCAATCACGCCCACTCTGCAAGATATTTTGACTTTGGCCTTGCTATAGGCACCTTGAGAGAGAGAGAGAAAAAAAAAGCTTCAATAACATTTTAGTATACATGAATTACATTAATAATAACATAAATTAAATTCTCTTTTGCTAAACCGTCATTTCAATAACATCGTTTTTTTTTTTTTTTTTTTTTTAGCTAAATATGAAATAAACATTTTTTTCAACTGCTACTGTATTTAAATTTAATGGTAAACGATAAAAAATATATTTTTTAAAACGTATATTACAATTATAATATGATAGGGCGATAGTTTCTCAAAAATATTAATATGTACTACATACGTTTCGAAACAAAAAAATATATATCTGAAGCGTTTAATAATCATCAATAAGTAGTTGATTATTAATACTTGCACTTGTAAGAGTGCCCAGCTGTTATGACTGTGCATATCTCTTTATATTATTGTTCTTATTATTTTCTCTATAATAGTCCACCCGCTCACTAGCATTTTTTTTCTTTCCTTTTTCTTTTTTGCAAGGCGCGGCTAAGGAGAAGAAACGCGAGGAAGCGATAAAAAAGGCGGCGGCATGTTTCCGGCCGTCAAAAAAAAAAAAGTTTCTCTCATGGAGATGAAAACTTATTTGCTCCTCATCATTTCTCTTTCTACTTTGGTATGCAGAAGGGATGTAACACACGGCCATTGATACATATACATTTTTGCCAACACCAATGGTTAGTCAAGAAAACGTGTCACTTATCGCCACACTACCACCGCCTTCAAATATTGCCAAAAAATAAAAAAATATATTAGAAAATATTATGTAGGAAGTGTAGTAGAGTTTTGCTTGATGCTCTTTTTATATAGTAGAGCCGTATAATTTGTCTCGTGCAGCTGTTGCAATTAAAGGTTAAATATACGGGGCCACCCTAACTAAGATCCGAGCCAAAGAGTTGTGTGAGAGACCGCTTAACCTACTGGAGAACATTATATAGAAAGAGGGGAAGAGGTGGAGAACCATTGACTGAGTACGAGTTTTTTTTTTTTTTTTTTTAATCTTTAATGAAAAGCCTCAATCATCATTCATACTAGTGTGGTTAATATAAAAAAAAATGAAAGAGGTAAAACGATAGATAGGCTATCAGTCACCTTATTAAAACAACACAAGTTTCTTGCTCCTACTGGGTAGTGCGGTGGGCGGCTGAACAGGTTTACGGATCTCAAGTATTGAAGTAAGGGGGAGGGGGGGGGGGGGGGGGGAACTCGCGAGCGAGCGAGCGAGGACACACGGACCGCGGTCTCTCTATACTCTTCCCACGACTGTAGTGGACACTCCAATGTTATGTATACTGGCATATAGAAGAAATTGTGTGACCAAGCGAGGAAATAAAAAAATTCAAATAATACTCATCGTATATAACCATAACAAACTCTCTGCTTTACAGTTTGCATTGACGGATAGTTTTTCTTGAAATTCTTTACAACAAATCTTTTTATCAAGAAATTTGAGCAAATATTTAATTGCTTTTTGTTTGTAAGTTTTTATTTTATTTTTCCTTATTTCAATATCTTTCACATTTATATAAAAAAAACTAATAACAAAATTTGTTATTGCAAACTATAAAAATTCTTGGATTTTATTTTATTAGTTTTTACATAGTGTAGCTATAAAAAAACTATATAGTAAATTTAATTTAAAAGTGAAGAAAAAAAAGTTTAATTTAATATAAAAGATAGTGTAATATAATAATTTTGTGGTTACTAAAAGAAAACGTTTCATAATATAAAATAATAATAACATAAAAAGGTTAACTCACAATCATAATCAGAAGTATGTTTTTTTATTATTATATTAGGTTAGAAGAACGAAGAAGAAGAAAAAAAAAAAAAAAAAACTTTGAATGACACTATAATAAAACAAAAGACTTTTATAATAACGACTTTTAATTTAGTAGCTTCTGGCTTTTTTGTTATAACATATTTTCAAGAGTTATACCATAGACATAATATACCTTTATGTCTATGGTATACTATGTTGGAGATCAAAACTGAGTTATCATCATTATATCACGAGGTTGCGTGTGTTAATAAACTGCGGTTCACATCAAATATTTAAATCGTTGCATTGGGTCGATATGAGAGTAGAAGTAGAGATATAATAATACTGTACAAGAAACGCCACCTATGTGTTTAAACTATGGACGAATTTTCATCAAAAGTAGAGGTGTTTTAATATTTTGATGCTTAAAAATCGATTTTCTTCATTAGTTAAAAAAAAAAAAAAAAGTTTGATTTTGAAGTTTTTCCTGGGGACAATTTTGGGGGGACAGTTGATTTTTTTTTTTTTTTTTTTTTTTAGTGCCAACATTTTGCAATAAAAAGCAAGATTAAATAACGCCTTATTTTACTTTTCTTGCACAGTTATTTGAACAATTTCAAATTTGAAAACGAATAGGCTATAGTAGGTATTTACAAATCGGGCACTTCCTCACTTTTTTTTTTTTTTTTTCTTTTACCAAATACGTATTTGATATCAAGCATGAATAGAAGAAAGAGCTCCTGATATTCGATAAATATATATTCGAATATTCCAAAACCGGTTATTTTCCAGAGCCCTAATCAAAAGTAGCTGTATTTTTTAATAAATTGGTATCATTAGCAAGTAAGACCCACCCTTCCTAAATTTAATATTAATTAAGGACTACATTAATAAAAATAATAGTTGGAAATTTTTAAGTATAGAAAACTTCTATTGTCCATTGTTAAATTGTTTTTGAAGTTTCTCGTTAGCAATCAGTTAAAATAAATCTTATAACTTTTATACTCGGTACAAGCAAAATAAATTACTAAAATAATAAGTATAATATTAAATTATAAAAATCGTTTAATTTAAAATTATTTAATTATATTACGTAACACATTACCTCGTTGCATATTATTAAAATAACAAAGTCAATAAGTGCGTATTAAGCTTGTAAGTAAATTGAATTTTGTACCATGTTGCACAAGGCGGCATGTTATCAACATCACGCGAACAACACAACATTAGCCAAGTAAGAAAATAAGAGAGAGACAGACAGAGCGACTACGACGAGGCGATCGACAAACTGAACAGAAGAGAAAGAAAAATCACACGACAGCAGACAGCGTGTCACCATATACGTCCACTCATACATAATACTTACTATACATAACTTTATTCAATGCTATGCCAGCCAGTCCTACTGTTTGTTGCCTTGCATGCCATGCTGCTGATATATTTGTGCTCGAGGCATATTTTAATATGAGAGAGTTGTAATATGTATGTATAAGCCAGCTGGCTATGTTACGATTTCTCTTATGTCCAATTTTTAATTAGGCAAACAGGAGAGAACTAGAATTTAATTCAAAAGTATAATATATATTTTTTATTCTATATAAATATCATATACATAAAAAACACCGTTATTTAAGAGAGAAAAAAATCAAAATAATTATTATAGTAAACGTAGCAATACAAATAATAATAATAATAATACAACTTAAGTTATTATTACTACGGTACTTAGTAGTAAGAAGAAGAAGAAGAAAAATGTAATATTACAGTAGTAGTATTACAAATAAATAGAATGTTATGATTAAAATGTTGCAATCCTCATATTTATACTTCTTACGAAGTAATACTACTCTGTATAATAATGTCAACTTACTTATTATAAGACGCATTCTTTTTCTTATACTCACACAGCTCTTTTCTACGTTCTATAAAGAATAAAATGTAAATAAAATATCATACGATACAATCATCAATATAATATATAGAGAGAGATTAGTTTATTATTTGAATATTACTTAATATCATAATATAGTCAAGTAACAATAGTATAGCTTGTTGATGAGCGTTAGGGCATAAAGAATTTATATTATATTTTTTTTCCGTGGGGAGGAGGCGTCTGTTGCGTCTCTTTTTACCACTTGTCATATGATATACCAGCATAGCATATGAGTGCACATCAAGTGGAGGTGGGGTTATTTTTTCCAGTTATGAGAGGTGTCAGGCAATCCTCCCTCTCTCTCTCTCTCAACATCTCTCTCTCTTCTCTTTTTACCCTCTCTTAGCTGTTGCTTGTTGCAGAGAAAAATATTTTAAGAAAATCTAGCATCCCTTGTTGAAAGAGATTTTTGACCGCAGAAAAAATAAAAAGATGCGAGGAAGAAAAAAAAGGCAGAATATAAGGTGCCTATACTAAAAAGCCGCCGCTGTGTTGCCAAATATATATTTTTTTTTCAGTTATACTCCAGCATCATAATCTTTTGAGAAGGACGACCGACCTTCCTTCCATCCTAAGTTATAATGCAAACGTAATGAATGGGGACGAGTTGGTCGAAAAAGCACTTGTTATATGGGGGAGTTACCGACCATCAAGAAACATACAATTTGTATATTACCAGATTCGACCTCTCTTATAAAAATCATGACTCAAGCATTTTATAATACTAAGGTAATAAAAAAATTGCCAACAGAAAAAAAAAAAAAAAAAAAGTTTTATAAAATTACTGCGATTTTTTTTTTTTTTTTAAAAAGAGTATCGTACATTTTATTATTGTTATTTTTTTAAACATAACAATTTTATGATATGGCAAATCTTTTATATTCATCAGAATTGCCAATTAAAAGTTTTTTTTTTTTTTTTTTTTTTTTTTTACTTTTTATGGTGCTTTTATTGTTACATATTCAAGACTCCTTTTCTACTCTCCTCAACTTATGTGTATCAATTTAAAATGATAAATTAAATTGGCTATATAAGCAAGCATACTTTCAATAAAAACACATATTTTTAAATTTACCTGTAGTACGATTCAAAAGTTTGAAAACGATACAACAGCGAGTTTGTAAACACGTATTTTAATTCACAACGAAAGGATTATCACATTAACAAAATAAAAAGTTAATAAAATGATTAATCAAAGAAATTAAAATTAAATTGAGCCCAAAATTTAATGTTAATTTAAATCATAAATACTTGCTTGATGTGTAATTAATAATATTTAAAAAAAAAAAAAATCTCAATTTTTATACTAATTTTATTTTATCTAACCTTCGTCACGTTAAGAGTTAATTACTTCGTGTGTTCGTTACACCAAATCAGCATATAATTTTTTTAATGAATTGCTTTATCATGTTGGCAAAACAGCGGGACCGTCTTGTGAGAACAAGAAAAATTATCAACAATTAAACATTTTGATAAACATAAAAAAAAAAGGTATAAATTTTTCACTGGTTGTAAATATTTATATTAATTGCAATTTTACTTTTCATTTCTTTAATTAAACACTATATATCTTATTCGTTAAAAAAAAAAAACACAGGTAAGGTACACAGTTTTGTAATATTAAAAAGACGACAACATAGTGTATTATACAAGTTTTTATCTCGTAATTTAAATCAGTCACGGATATTAATGGAATTATAATTATCTTTTGAACGCATCTTTTTTAATTAATAGGTGTTACTTTTGATTATATATAAACTACCAAGTGTATGTATGTGCTGCTTATGTACTTCTACTGCAATTAGCTAAAAGATACTTTTACAGTGGGATGTATAATAAATTGTTATTTATAAACAATTTAAATGAATAAATAAAAATAACTTCATATATTTAATATTTTCACTACATCAATCACATTCATAATAATATAAAAATTATAATTAAGTAATTTTAATTATTATTAACCGTTACAATAGCTAATAAATCTTTAAGTTAAATTATTCTTGATAAATATTTTTATAGTTACAGTATAATATATATAAAAAATATTCATGTTATAAAAATTATGAGGTGTCGTAACTCTCGTTATAAGTAAAAATAAATAAAAATATTTGATTGTTTCAGTTTCTATTAATTTAATTCTAAAGCTTATAAAATTTACATTGTCAATTATGAATACTGACCGATTAAACGTAAAATTAGATCACTTTAGACGTGAGATTTATAAAATTAATTAATTTTCAATGGAAATAACTGTAATAATTAAAATATGTTAATTTTTAAATAGGAAAACATACAAAACAACAGAGAAGTATAGTAAATTATAGGTGTTGCACTATAGCTCTAGAAACTAACAAAACTTATTCCAATGGATCTAAAAAAATATATTATATTCTAAGTGGTATCCGCCCAAAGTCCTTTGTTGTTTTTGTAAAGAACCTTGGTGGGAGGGGTCAGAGGTCCAACATCTACTGATTTAAACTATCTATTGCTATATCAAATTTGGGATCAGTTTAAAGCTTATTGCATTAGCTACCTTTGATAAAAATTTCAAAGGCAGAACATCATTGAAATTGGGACAATTTTTAATTCACTTTATAACCTTAAATTTCAAACCCCTATAAATTCAATACTTTGCATGGTGGTACCCAATGAAATTACATTATCTGGATTACTCTTCAACCAAAAATACTCCAGCAAAGTTACTCTTTTTCAACAGCTCATCGATATTACTGACTCCTCCACTTAATTAATAAGCAATTTAATTGCTAGTTATGATTTGTGTGATTTATTGAAAATAAAATACATTGCAATTTATAGAAAAATTTTCTATAAAATTTCTCTGAAAAAAAAAATAGACAATACTAACTGAATTACTAATGATAGGTCAATTTTAATTAAGATAATTAAAAAAAAAATAATAGATACTTCTAACTTTAATTACGGTACCTTGTTGATTAACGATTGATTACCATATATGATCAGTTAATTATTATAAAATTTATCATCAGAAGTATTATTATGTCAACTTGAATTTAATATTTTTTATATTATTAATTATTCATCAATTAAAAATTTATTAATTACAGTAGGTACCTTATTATTCCCATTTAGTGCAATATTGTATGCCTTTAGGATAAAAACTTATGAAATTTAATTAAAAATTTCCTATTATAAAATACAATAAATATCCATTGGCAAAACGGTGTACAGTACACAACATTAATACTTTTGATATATTACGTAATGGTAATTTATGGTGATTATAAATGTATATTGCCTCATAAATACAATATATCCTCAAGAGGTTTTAGAATAAAGATTTTTAAGTTACTAAGTGTACATTTTATCTGCAAATTCAATACAATTAGTTTAGTAAATGCACAAAAGAAAAAATTGAATAATTTTAAAAAAACTTTCTATTTTATTACACGATCGCGTAACTAATGTTGACTTCCTATTTTAGTATGGGAGGTCATGAGTCGACCATCAAGATAGGAAAAATAAATCACTTTTGTCTACCCTTACGACACGTACATTTCTCGGGTGGTGAGTTGAAGGGGGAGGGTAATTTCCGGCTCATTGAGGAGTGTCGTCGCATTCAATTGTCAAATAACTGGACACCAAACGTATATTTACCGATATTTTGAGAACATATGTGTGAGAATGTAACGTTTGAACGTAGCTCTGTATTCGGTAAGTTTTCAAAGGCATATGTGTGAAAAAAAAAAAAAAAAAAAGTGAGTTGCAATGAAATCCTCAAAGTAAAAAAGGTCAAAGGATTTTCTTTTCCACCCTGCATACTATAGTGGACGAACGTTTTTGAAGTAACGTGTAAAAAAAAAAAGGTCGGATAAAAAAAATATACATATATCGTACGTAAATAAATAAAGAAAATATAATCCAAGAATCTTTTGGGTACTCAGGGTATATACCTGAAATGACAAAAGGATTCAAGGTTTCTTTCTTATAAAATAAGCTTTAGAAAAAAACACCAGCTGCCTCTCTATGCTACCTTCCTATTCTTCTTCATTTTTAAACGAGCAATTCATTGGGAATGGTCCTTCTAAAAGGTAGGTAAGTCGTACGATGTGTATAGTAAGATGAATTGTACAGGAATGAACACAAAAAACACCTGGAATATAAAAAGATCGGCAACATCGGCAGGTAGCTACTTTTTTTTATCCTTTTATAACAGAAAATATTATTTGTTGCAATGTAATTCCAAAAAAAAAAAAAAAAAAGTAGGAGGAGCAAACAATAAACAAAATTACATATTTTTATCATTTTAATAATAATAATGATATACCTTTTTGTTCTATTCATTTATTTATTTTTTATTGTGATTTCATGATATATGAGAATAAAAATACTTAATTTAAAACTACAAAAAATTTGCTTGATCTTACGTATTACGTATGTATGTATGATGTTACTCGGACTACCTCTTAAAAGTTATTTTGTTTTGATTGATAGTCACGAATTATGAGGGAAACATTGTGAATACCTTCGCTGAACAAATCTAGAATTTCGAAGAATTACTAAATACAATGGAATATAAAAACATCTTGAGGATAAAATAAAAGATACATAAAGTTAAATAAATTACGTATTCAAAAAAAGGAAAAAAAAAATAATACAATAGCAACCGCCCCTTTTATTTACATTTTTATAACTTGCATGTTTATGATTTTATTTTAATGATATTTTTAATTTATTTCAGAATATATATTTTTAATACAAAAATATATTACAGTACATACATACAAGGGGATTACCGTGAAAGCCTCGCCCTATTGCATGCTTCTAGTAAGTTAGATTATAGTTTAGAGTTAGAGAAGTATTGATCGTCCGCGTACAGCCGCGAACCTTTACTCGATTATGTTCGTATAAAACTTCGTTGTACAATACGCTCTATGATATAATTAAATTTATATAATAAAGTTATTTAAATATTTTATTATTACTTACTCTTCAATCTCGAATAGATGACGATGACTTATAGAAAGAGGATGAGCCTTGAGCACGATTTTTACACACAGATGTTCACTTGGCCTGTTTTGCCCAAGTTGAATTTGACACACATGACAATAACATTACATTTACGTAATAATGTAATATCAAAAAAATACAGTAGATTTCAAAATTAACACTTAATTATTTTTTCTCTACTTCTACTAAGGAATAAAAACTAATTTCATTCCTTTACAGTTCCCTCCTTGAAACTCGAGCTATTTTTTTTTTTTAAAGTTTTAGTTCTCTAGTGATGCTGGGTTGATGCAAGCAGGATTGTATCGCCTGCAGCGAGGCCACGTAGTTGAGCAGAACTTTTAGAAGATGAAAATGTAATCAAGAGTAATGTTATATAATTGTATTTAATCAGGTTAATATTATAATAACACCTGAGTATTAAGTACGCGCAATGTGACAGCACTTGCAGCGGTATCAAACACTAGTGACATGCACTTACACTTCACTTGCTTCCACGACAATCTCAACTATAATGAACAATTTCGCTTTTCCCTTCCCCTCCTCCTCAAATTTGACGAGACTTTAGAACCGCTCTCAAGCTATCTAATGATGTTATAAAAAAACATAGATCCACTAGCCAGCTTTTACCTTAGTAAACGCTATCTTTCGGCTACGTTTGTAACTAAAATGTAGGGAGAATCGTCATAATGTAATAATAATAATAACAAAATTTGTTACTGCTAAAGAAACAGTGACAATTTATTTGGCAAAGAGCTTATTAACCTAAATCTAAATTAATGTGCCAGCATATTAAAAAATTTAATTTGCCTTATCATACATATTGTTTGTGATTGACACAGCGACACCGAGTAAAGAGAAATTAAAATAATAAAATAAATTTTGAAAATTAATGATTTGACACTATAATTTTCCAAACAATTAAGATTTTAATTAATATTTGCTAATTAACAGCAATATATATTGCATAACTTAATATAAAATTATTTTTAACTTTTTTACCATATTAAAGTAAATTAAATCTTTTTTTGTCAACCCCGATAATATATTTTGTATAATTTTTTATTTTAAAATTTTTAATTAAAAAAAAAATCAATATAATCTAATTTTCTTTTTAGTAAGAAAATCATCTTGAAAAGCATATTGTTAACATATTTTTATAAATAAGGATATACATAGCACTTTTTTCCTAGCTTTTTTGTATGATGCTTGAAATGAATATGAATTTATAGTTTGAGGGGGAAAAAATATTATCCTTGAGTCCAATATCATATAAAGAAAACAATAGAGCTCCGCTCATCCCATATTGTAATCCGAGTAATATTTAATGATGGAGCATTTTAAAAGACCACCCTCTAACAACCAATTACACATCAAAAATCTTTTCATCATAATATATTCCAATTCCAATGTGAGTAACTTATGAATAGCAAGAGAGAGATATACGTATAAAAAAAAATCGCTTGAGTGAACAATCATAAAAATTAATATATTGCATCAATGATTAAAATTTTTATTATTGATGGATATAAAAAATGAAATGAATTTTAAATTAAAAAGTTTTTTTTTTATTACTTATGTTATATTAACTTCATTACAATTCTATGTAATAAAAAATAAATATGATTGTGTGTAGGTATCGAGCTTATGATTTATCATACAGTAGTATATTTATAAGAGAGAGAGAGAGAGAGAGAGAGAGAGAGAGAGAGAGAGAGAGAGAGAAAAAAGCCATATGTTATTATTGCAAGTTTTTATATTATTATTATTAAGATTAACGCTTGACTAGTGGATAGTTTGAAAGTAATAAGTTTTATGAGACACAAACTTTGCATGGGAAGAGAGAGAGAGAGAGAATATTACGTATGGTGAATAGTATAATAATGTGATGCGGTGTTATGTGGGCGCTTAGCCAAGAAGGCGTACTTCTTGTGCAGGTGTGCGGGTTTCATCAAACATCACAAACTTTTTCTGTCTGTCTTTCTGTGATCTTTGAGTCGACTCTTGGGACATACATCACACTTGCTTATAGGTATATGCTATAATACAGTATACTTCTTATAAACTTCTATATCTGAAACGCGATGGTCATGTGATGTATGAGCTTAATCACTTAATTTACTTCTTTACATGTTACATACGCAGCTACATAGAGTACTTACAGTAAAATTATCGGCATGTCATGAACTTTTATATGTTCAACATGATGGGAAGTACATAACATTTTTTTGGGGGAAGGGGGGTGTTATCATTTTAGATCACCGATTATTTTTAAAATATTACGTTATTATGTAAGGCAAATGCAACAAGCTTAAAGATGACACAGGAAGTAGTGGCGTTTGTGACCTTTTCAATCTCATCTTCAAATTGATAAAAAAAAAAAAAAAAAGTAAGACAGAGATGAAAACGTTATTAATATTAAGTCATTTTTTATTAAACAAAGTAAAAAAAATAAATATATTTGATTTATTTAAAAACAAATTTAATGATAAAAGTCAATAGGAAAAAAATTGCCATAGGAAAAAAATTGTTGTTACTTGATGTACCGATTGAAATTTCGTGCAGCATTTTATTAAATTAAATACTAGTGGAGATAAAGGGGCGGTATTGTAGGGGATCAAAATATTCTAGTCCAATTAGTCTAAAAGAAAGCACGCAATAAAGAAGGAAAAATATATTACCATCAAACTGGAATTTTTATTTATTGTTACAATCAGTGGCATAATAATAATAATTAACGACTTTTTACTGGGCGAAATCAGGCGTACAACCTCTCAATTAAACCCAACTGTTTAACAGTAACAGTCAGTTACAATTTTTGTTATAGTAAAAACATCAACATATAGCGTGAAAATTATATTAATATTTTTTTGAGAATTTTTAATTAATAACTAGAATTTTAAATTTTAGTTATGTTTTTTGTTTTTTTTTTACTTACATTTTAATAGTTGAGAAATAAATAAAATATTTATGATATATAGCAATAATTTTGTATAACAGATCATGAATGCATGCACTAACATTCATTTGAAATTTAATTTTTCATCCTGTTAGGTTAGGCAAATTGCTTGTCCATTATGTAGCGCAGGCTGCAAACATCACAAAATTTCAGGGGCTCACGCAAAAACGATCGTATTGTCACCAAATAATACATTCAATGCATATTTATACTATTAAAAATAATAATAACAAATCGATTTATTATTAGTTTTGGATGCTGCGTGTATCTAATCACAGGTTGTGGACAATAAATAAAATCATGGCAGAATAAACATAAAGAGTACAATAATCACAAATTTTAAAATAAAATTTAAAACAAATATTTGACAAAATTTATCTCAAGCAAGACAGGATGAAGAGTTTGCGACTTCACCCATCCTCATCCTTATAAAATGCGCTTGAGAGTGCCCTACCCTTGTATATAGTTAAAGTTAAAAACATGCAAATGAGAGAGTAGAAAACTATTATAAGATATTGCTATATGTATTTATTGTAATTGTACATACATAAAGGGGGCGTTACAGGTGTGATCCATTGCGTCACCAGACCAAACATTGCACCCAGATGTCTTTTAGGTGACAACAAAACATGAATTTTTTAGTACCCAAAATAAAATATATATTCATATGTAATGAGTGTTTTAAGGAGTGTCAATATATCTCTAAATACTTGAATTATACAATCATGAATTTTTATTTTATAATGTACTTTTAACGTCCCCCCAACAAACTTGACTTTATTCAAATTAGTTTTTCAGCAGCTGTATTTAGGAGATTGGAAAGTACTTTAACAAAATGTGTACAGTATACAATAAAATGCAATTAAAAAATTTATATACCGGAATAAAATATAATATGGCAGTCCATTCTATTTTTGATTTTATACCATATACATTTAGCAACTTCTTCTTCTCTTTTCAGTATTATGAAAGTTGATATAATTAATGCTTATTATACTTGTTTCGGTGATTTTTATATAAATGCCAATATAAAATTAACAAATTTATGAACAAAATAATAAATTATATATGGTTCAATATTTATATAATATTTCAAGAACTTTCTGCTTGATGAAAAAGAAAAAAAATACAAAAGGTAAGCACACACAGAGAACAATTTAGTTTCTCACAAAGTGTATACCAATTCTACAACTTCTGTTTGTTTCATTTACATTAAAATTAATTCGGTATAACATTAATTAATGTTAATAAATCTGTCTTTGAGTCTATAGTCTGTGTTAATGTGTCTCTAGTTTAAAAGATTGATGTGATTGCATTTTTGAGGCATTATAATTGTAACAACAACAATAAATTAATGTATACCAAAATATTGAAAAATTAAAACATCACAATTTGTTTCGTACTCCTATAGGAAATAATAATAATAAAAAAGTAAGTAACACTTTAATTTAAACTTGGTGTGTAATGAACATTTTAGTTTAAGACAATGAAAATTTGCAGGTGAGTTTGACTAATTTCTTTTAAGATTTTTTTGGTCACGGACTGCAAAGTTTTTAGTTTCGCTATCGTCATACAGGCGCGTCCACAAACCATGACAAAAGAGTTTTGCTTTTATATAAATTGAAGTAAAAAGAATAGGCAAAAAAAAAAAAAAAAAATGTTAAGAATTAAATAGTTGCATGATCACAGAATTGTTCATGCAGGATTGCAAATTTTAAACTTAAAATTTAAATTTGCGATCCGCTTCACAAGAACTTAAAAAAAAAAAAAAAAAAAAAAAAAAAAAAACGTTAGTGTTCGCCTTCTAATTTTGAGTGATTATTACTTGCTGCAGTTTCATACACGTATACTGAGTAAAAAAAAAAAATAAATAAATAAAAAATAAAAGTATTATCTGTTAACAGATCTGTTAACAATTGTTAAATGCACATCCGCACTTCCAAACAAAAAGTAGTAGTAATAATAATATACATAATAACTTAAATTTAATGAGTAATTATATTTTGATAGTAAATCGAAACAAATGTTTGTCACCACTTATCATACAATTAAATTTATATTATATAGTTCATGATATAATTCAAATTTCAACTTTTTTCCTTCTTGGTATTGGTATATAGAAAGAAATTATCATTTATTATCATTTATCAATATTAATATATAATTATACATCTCTCTAATTTTCACGTAAATATATTTTATCTTTATACAAGATCCTTTATATATGTAGTTTAATATTTTACATACAGAGATACATCAATATAATTTTTTTTTTTTTCAGAATCATAATTCTCGTTTGCTTCATGAGATCAGACCAGCTGCTTTTATCACGGCCTGCGGGGGAGGCGGCAGCAAAAATTCTCCAACCTTCTTCTCAAGAGATGCAAAAAGATTATGGAATATACTGGATTTTTTTTTTTTTTTTTTTTTTTTACATCACCGCATCGTTATAATACCTAAAAAATCTTTACTATAGCAACATGACTTTTTATTATTATTATTATATCCAGTTTTCATATTGCTATGGCAGTTTATAGGTGTTAAAGCAATGAGTTCTTTTTTTTTTTTTTTTTTTGCTGTTTATATGACCTTGGCGTTAAAATTTTTATACAGGAGATTGAAAGAGAGAGAGAGAGAGAGAGAGAGAGGCGTCATCATGAGCACACTTGGAGGTGTGGTGCCCTCTAACCTCTCAGCATCTTTTCTCAAATCATATTTACCTCCTCAACACGGGTGTGCCACACGATATAGAGAAGAATAAAATTTGACTTGACTTTGAAAAATAGAAGGTGACATTAGAATTAAAGCTTTTGAAAGAGAGGAATAAAGTTGGAGGAGGTAAGGTGAGATTTATACAATATAACAAAACTTAATTTTAAAAATAAATTAATAAAAATGTCTTCTGTGTGTTGTGCTTTTAATATACGTAAGAATATTTAGATAAGTTAACTGATGCGAGACCAAAAGTTAGAAGTAGAAGGGAAAAAAAAATTTAATCATGCCTACGGCATCATGCAGGTTATAGTTTTTTTTTCTCTCTCTCCTATGAGAGGAACGTCCGTCCCTATGTATCTCTTTTTTGAATAATGCATTTTTCTCGCCTCTGCCCGCCAGCAGCAGTCTAACATAAACGTAAATTTTTAACCCACGATCATTTTTATATAATCGCCATCTGTACACCATAACAAAATCAGACTATCAAAAAGTTTCATCTTTAACCATTATTTTTGCACAACTTTTTTTTTATTATTATTTTTTATATAATACATATCTTTAGTGTTATATATATATATATATATACCATGCATACCATGCTATCGCGATTCAACAAGTTTTTATTTAAGGATCAAGTGAGCCGCAAAAGATCACAAGGAATGTCATACTATATTTTTTTAATAATTGAGCTTCCCACAAAACTCAATTTTTATAAAGAAAAACAAGAATTTTGGTCTTTGAAACTGATGGATGATGATGTCACAGAAATATATTCTCATAGTTAAAAATGTGATAGTTTTCTTACTTACTTTTTCTTTTTGAGCTGAGAAATAAATAAAAATAACAAAAAAATCATATATTTTTATTCAAGACACGATCAATTTAGTCAATTTATATTATTATTATTTAAGAATAAAATGCAGTAATATAAGAAATAATGATGAAATTCAAAAAATATTTCTGGTATATTAAATTTGAACAATAGATTCGTCACACAAAATTTTTATTATATTATTATAAGAAAAGAATTTTTCAGTGCTGTACAAGAGATAATATAATATATATAATGAAATAAAAAAAAATTATTTTTATAGGTAATATTACTTTTTTTCTCTCTCTTTATATACAATAGGTAATAGCGATCCAATATTCGATATACTTAATTTTTTTATATTATTTTATAAAGAAATTGTACAACTGAAAATTACCTATATAGGCCAAGAAAAATAAAATAAAGTGGAAAAAAATTAGGACAAGTCTGAATTTTTCAGGGTTGGTAGAGACCATTGCCCCAAGCTTTCTACCAAAAGTTACCAAAAATTGTCCTTGAGCTTTTCCGGAAAAGCGGAAAAATCTGCTAAATCGTAACTAATGAAGATATCTTAAAAATTCAAACGGATTCTTGTTCCTCGGATCAAAATACATTGGAAACACATATTTTTCAAAAAATTATATCAATAGTAATGGCGGTAGAATTTTCCAAAATCGTCACTTTACCACTCCAGCTATTTTCTCCACATTTTTACAATTTGTATAAAAACTTGACACTATAGACCATAATGATTAATACAGTTTATTGTAAAGAATGTAACAAACAAAATGTGATATGATTTATTAAAATATCTCAATTTATAACAGAGTTATGCCCGGAAAAGCACAAGCGCCTATGATTTGCGCTGCATGCTTTACCTATAGATTCTCCTGCTTTTCCGGGCATAACTCTGTTATAAATTGAGATATTTTAATAAATCATATCTCATTTTGTTTGTTACATTCTTTACAATAAACTGTGTTAATCATTATGGTCTATAGTGTCAAGTTTTTATACAAATTGTGAAAATGTGGAGAAAATAGCTGAAGTGGTAAAGTGACGACTTTGGAAAATTCTACCGCCATTACTATTGATATAATTTTTGGGAAAATATGTGTTTCTAATGTATTTTGATCCGAGGAACAAGAATCCGTTTGAATTTTTAAGGTATCTTCATTAGTTACGATTTAGCAGATTTTTCCGCTTTTCCGGAAAAGCTCAAGGACAATTTTTGGTAACTTTTGGTAGAAAGCTTGGGGCAATGGTCTCTACCAACCCTGAAAAATTCAGACTTGTCCTAATTTTTTTCCACTTTTATAGGGATTTGAGTTTCGTTTCCTGGTCTAATATAGCTTTACTTTGAAATCTATGTAATAATAGGAATCATAATTCTACCATTTATTTCAGAAATTGAGAATCATTTTTGAAGTTGCTTTTTTTTTGTTTTTTTTGTTTGTGTCATTATTGAATGAAACAGCAAAATTATTTGCACTTATATGAAAAAAATTCCTTTTACTAATTTTTATAACCATCGAAGTGAATTATCCAAACGAAGAAAATAATTTTATGATTCAACAAAAATAAATTTATTACATAGAAAGAAAAAAGCATCAATGCGTAAGAAAAAAAACATTATTATTTTATTTTTTGCCATTAGGATTTAAATTTGTATTTTTTTCCAGCTATGAAAATAATGCACACATCTGTTAACAATACTATAACGAAAATATGCGAAAGAAACAAGGAGAAAATAAGCAGCTAAAAACTTCAACTGAAACAACAAATCTTTTAAAAATTCAAGTAAAGTCTGGCTGTCATAATGATTTTTCCTGAACACCCTTAACTATTATATACCCTATATGGCCTCTATATGATACGGCGTCACTATATATATATATGGTATGCACAGCTGTTATGTACCATACATATAAAATGTACGCGGTACGAGATGTGATGCCCACCCCTGGAGTAAAAGGCAGCACAGGATGATGAGATTTCCACAAGCTTAAATATAATAGCCTCGTTTTGTCGACTTCCTCCCTAAAAAGTCAAAAGAATCATGTTGCATCTTTTCTCTCGCCTTATAACTTCAAAGATGCTTGAACACTTCTTTACAACACCCTCACTTATTTTTGAGTGAGAACTGAATAAAAAAAAAATGCAAAATTAGTTACGCTTATATCATATACGTAGCAGAAAATAATATTCTCACAATGCATAAATGAAAATATTGTATACTGCATTTCCTTTTAGTAAAATAAAATGCTTACATAAGTAAGTAAAATCTGACTCTTTTTTTAATATACGAGAAAAATTTATGCATGCCTTGTAATACGTTTTGCATATTATATTATTTCTTTTCTTTTTTTTTTAAATGTATTACGTGCGCTTATATTATATTCATATATTATATTCTCTTACATGTACATGAGACATATTTATAATTTGTGTAAGATATTCACGACCCGCGTGGTATAGCAGAGTTGTATTATATCTCGAATTACACTTGATGGAGTAAAGTTCAGGTGTGTCTAAGTTTTCATTGTCACGTGATTGTGTATAGCAGAAAATTGCTTAGCGACGTGACAAATTGTGAACCTTTTCCCAACGTTTTTTTTTTCTCTCCATCTTGAGGCTTTAAAAATATATATATCGCTTATCGTTTTAAATAAAAATTTAACAAATGACTTACGCACATTCAAATAATGAGCTGTAGTTTTTTTTTTAAGTTTTTGTAAAAAATTAAATATCGTTTTTTTATTATTCTTTGTTATTTAATAACTATATATAAGAATCATTCTTGAATTTGAGTATATCTTATAAACAATAAGTAATAAATTTTATAATGAAAATATCCTTTTGTATTATTCAATTTATATATAAATTAAATTATCATATTATAGTAAATCAGTTATATTAAACGCCCATTTATTTCTTTTTTATTTGATAATACCACCACCCACCCACCATTTCTATAATATTAATTTTTTATTAACTAAAAAATCGTGCAGAAAAATGGAGGTTATCGGTTTAGCGCGCGGGGTGACGCGGGGAAAGCTAAGGGTCCTAATTTATCATTACGCTTATGGGGAAAAACATGTTTTTTTTTTTTGTTTTTTTGCCAATTTTAAGAAAACTACTCCACCGATTTGGGAGAAATTTAAATGAGAAATTTACGTCTTTTAAGCCATAGAAATTTTTTGAGAATTTTTTAAACCGATAACCTCCAAAAGTTACTCGCCCAAATTATTTTACTATATATAGCGCATTTTGTACTTCTTTTTTTTAAATAAACAAGATATAATTAATTATTTTAAAAATTATTTTATGGCTTTTTTGTCATGTATTTGAATACACATTATAACTATTAAATGACTCCATTTTATAAGTAATGCAATATAATTAGTATTTTAAAAACATGATAATAATTATTATTTATATTGAACTTGCATGCTGCATTTTATAACCTTGCTCAAGATGTTAAAGTTTCTTATTATACATGCATCCGTTGTAACATGGCATAATATAATATGCCATCTGTATATCAGAAAGTCATATAATCTTTTTAAAAATATACTTAAATTATGTATGAAAAATCAAAATACAATTTTATAAAATTTGAAGTTTAAAGTTCAATATAAAATTAAAATGTATAAAAATAAATTGTTTTAATCTTGTGACAAAGGGTTAGAAATAACAGATGTAATGAAACATCAGGACAGTGTACCTTTGAAAAATACCATGTAAAAATAAAGTTTTGTAAAACGAGTCTTCGCCAACACCAAGTATGGAGTTGCATTCACTACTCTGTGCTATGTGTATTTATTTATATTTCCATAGCAACAAATAAACTGCATTTTAACTGACTATAAAATCAACCTGATCTCTGTGTCTCTACAAGGGTTTATATATAATAAAAATAATAATACAGTATGTACAATTGCTTTACCAAAATAGAAACAATGACATATTATAAAAATTGTCGCTTTATATAAATATAATCTCTCCATTTCATGTATTTCATGTTTTTAAATTTGTCCAAAGTAGACGTAAAACCTAATAAGGATTCTACATACTATATTTAGTTAGTAGTATTATTACCCACCTATATATCTCTGCACAAGAAAACCATATGGTTTTTATACGTGTTGGAGTTTTTATAAGAAAAAAAAAATTAATTTATGTTAAAAAGTGAACACCTGGTCAGGATAATTTATATAACAACTTTCTGGGAGAAGCAAAACAGCTTAAAATTTTACAATCACTAATAATATATATTTTTTCCACCTTTTTTTCGTTCTTTTATATACGCAATATTTGTATGTATTAATTTTTCTTGAATGAAATGTACTTACATTTATCTCAATATATTTAAATTTTTGTAAATTTAAATAGTGTTAGTGTAGATGATAGCTGTTTTTGGTAAAAACATATATTTTATTTTATATTATTATTAACTATCAGATACACAGGAAATATTATTATTTAAATTTTTTTTTTAAGTCAAAGTAATGACATATGAAGCATAATATTTTTTTCATTTTATATTTCTTAGAAATAATATTTTTTACACGCTTCATAACTAATCAGATTATTATTATTGTATAATATATAAGTATCACGTCATGAATATTAATATTTTTTTATTGATAAAACATCGCTTATTCGTGAGAGTGTTTTGAGAGTAAGAGAAATAATATTATATAAATGTATTTTATAATTATTTATCTCCAAGACTGATGGTGTGCTATATGGTATATATATATTATACTGTATACGATCTTGTTAGTTTATCCCTGAAGCTTTTTTTTATATTATATTATTATAGTGATTGTGCAAGAGATTATACTATACACTTGGTCAATCTATATAATATAAGAGGGCGGTCAAATCAACTACGTAGAAAATAATTTTATAATAACACCGCCCATCATGATCACCATAAGAGCAAGTTCTCTCTCTTTCTCTCTCACCTCTCATATTATGGAGACCAGGTGCAAAAGCATAATGTTCCCTTCTTCTTGTTCTTCCTTCTGCACCATATCTTAAAGAAGTTCAATGTCCGTCTTATAAAACGTGTCCTGACCTCAAACGTCTCTTGTATTGTAACCTTACTTCACCCGCGCGTCACGCCCGCGCGCGCCAATATTCTCTCTCTCTCTCTCTCTCTCTCTCTCTCTCTCTCTCTCTCTCTCTCTCTCTCTCTCTCTCTCTCTCTCTTCTTTTTTCTCTCTTTGCAACCTCTTGTATATATGTCTATAACACACACCTGCTGCGATTTACATCCATCGTGGTTACACCTTAAATTTTAAAATTCTAATTAATTGATCAATTTATTCCTTAATATATAAATTAAAAATATTGTGAAAGAAAATTTAAATTTTATTTATAAATATTTAGAAATCATTACATGAATTTGGCATGTGTGATGAGATTGTATAATGTATAAGTGGGGATTTTTTTCTTTTCCTTCTTTATTTGTAATAAAGGATAATATTATTGGTAATGTAAAATCGTGGGTGCTTTTTAGAATCCAGTAGTGCACGAATCTCATTATATAAAAGTCATGATTATTTCTGCTGTGTATTTATTTTTTACTTCTGTCATATATACAAATTCTTTATGAGAATCAATATAGCTCTAATTTACTATTTTCAGTAAATTTAATTTATTATTTCACTTTTTGAAAAAAAAAAAATATATATACCGGTTTGAAAAAAAAGGCTATCTCATTTAATCGTACATTTAACAGGCCAGCTAATAAAATACACTCTACGCAGTAATTTACAAATTATTAGGTTGGAATTATAGGTGTTTTTTTAATGTATTTTATTGATCACTTTGTAATAGAGAGATAGAAAGAGAGAGAGAGAGAGAGAGAGAGAATTATAAACTTTTTTTGTTATTGCTACCGTAAATTTGTTTCTCTCGGTGTCTCGCACTTTAATTAAGCAAATTATATTACAAACAATGAATTGTTTTGTTGACAGAACAAGAGTTTAAATTTATTCTAGAGAGAGTCTTTAATTAACCCACATGTTTTGCTTAAAAAAAAAGTGAAGGATAAAAAAATATATTTATATATATATATAAAGGTAAAAATTACACCAACGCTATATTTATAAACACACATATAGGCGAAATTTAATTCTGATACTTTTTTAATGTCATATTTTGATGGGAAGCTATTAATCAATCCAAAATAATATAATATACGATAATAATAAAAAATGTGTTTATTTACTGATTACTGTATCGAGGGTGCTCCGCTATAATGTCCTAAGTCCACTTGACCTTGAAAAATAAAAAATCGTCTGATCCACCCCAAATTTTGGATTTATCCATTTCAGGTCATTTGCAGCAAAAAATATTTTTCAAGGTCAAATGGACTTAGGACATTATAGCGGAGCACCCTCGGTATGTATATACATGCCAGTAAATGCTTCAGATTTTTTAATACATATATAATTCATAAAAAAGTATTAATTAAGAGAGAGAGAGAGAGAGAGAGAGAGAGAGAGAGAGAGAGAGAGAGAGATTATTATATTAATAATTTTTTAATTCTTCAAATAATTGTTATTCTTAGTTTTATGTAACGCTTTTTATTTACTGATAGTATAAGAAATGACAAATTATAAATCAATTTTTAATCTATTTACAATTTATTCTCTCACGTATTGAAATGAATGAGTTGTCTATTATACAGTATATTATGCATTAAGTTAATTTATTTGTATTGTTCAAAAATAATAATGCTAACAATTAAGCTATATTTATTAATATTTTAAATTTGATGTATATATACTGTGCAGTTTCAAAAAGAAGAAAAAAAACTCTTATTTAAGTAACCTTCATACTATATAATTGTATTTATTTTAATGTTCCAAAGTTACGTGTTGTTTCCTATATATTATAATTTGTATGGTATGGTTGTTGAATAATAATTAAGTAATTTTAATTTTCCTCATTGAATGATGTAATCGTATATATATGTATGTGTGTGCGTTTTTAAACATCACTATTTTCTAAGTATCAAAGATAAAAGTTCATATTTAAGGTGATGAGATGATTATATACAAAATTGTTATAGTTAAGTATAATAATTATTATATAGAAAATATGTTTAAAACATTGTAATATTTTTATTATTTAGCATGCTTATTAAGACAAAAAAATCCCTAATTGATGCATGATTAGACTCTAATGTTTCTTAACAAGTTTTTATAAAAAAATATATATAGTTACTGTATTGGTGGTCCATGGTATGAGGTATATAAGGAGAGAGAGAGAGAGAGAGAGAGAGAGAGATTTGGAGGCTGATGGTCCATAGAAAGAAGAGAACGATACACGTGTAGCTGTGTAGCTATTGTGTCACGCGTCGCGGCTTTGTGGCCCGCCCGTATTTCACCTCAGCTCACATTCAGCCTCCTCGCCCATTCACCACCCACTGCTACTCGCAAATTGTATACATGGAGAGTTTGCATGAAGTATATGTAAATTTACTATATTCATCCTATTATCATTGAAGATATAGGATGTGATTTAATTTGACATTTCCCCCCTCCCCTTTTCTTTTAACTTTTTTTTTTCTCATGCGCACGAAGTTAACTGAAAATTTTTTTTTCAATAAGTTAGGAAATTATTAAGACAATTTTTACACACACCAGATGTAATTATTTATAAAGTAATTTAAAATATTCATGTTTGTTTATGACACACGTTTTATTGATGAGATAAACAAAAGAGTGCCGTTGTCACCATGATGGTAAAAACATGCACGTAGTTTTGGTTGTATTGTACCTCATGTATCATTATACTGGAGAACATGGTGTATATTCTGTCATCATTCGTGTGGAGAACAGCGGGCTCCCAACGGCGCCAAACACATAACAAACTTGAACTCGTAATACACATATATATATATATAAGAAAAAAAACAAAGACCAAAAGCCTATACAGCCAATTTAATTAATTTATTGTTGGCAAAAGAGCCGCTAATTGTGTTATATACAAATCTAATTTATAATGGTATGGTATATACTCCAAAAATAATTGCTTAAACTAAAATTTGAATTATACAAACAATTACCATACTTCTACGTCTGTTTTATTTAACTCCTTCCGGTATGTGAAATGAATCATTAATTTTTGTTTCGTTAAAATTAGTAATTAAAACTTCTTATATATTTACAAATTGAAAGATTTACAAATAAAGTATAGTTTTTTATTTACCTATTCCTTTTTTCAAAATTTCAAGATGTTAATTTTGTTAATGCTAATTTTTTTCATCCTAAAGGACATCTCAGTTCAATTGAATTGTCTTTCAAAGTATACAATTCTAAGCCATAATAAGCTGACTAGTAAACAAAAAAATCTAAAGTACAAGATGAAAATTAAAAAGAAAAAAATAAGTTTTTTTTTCTTGTTTAAACAATAAACAGGCTTATATTCTTTTGTTGATCTCGTTTTGCATTTGAGGCACGACCAACGCAATGTCAGCAGCCATGATTTTTTTTCATTAAAAACAAAACACACACACACACACAAGTACCATAACGAGCCAGAGCAAGTTTGTAATAAATCTTAAACAAAAGTCTTGAAGAAGTCAAAAAGGTAAAAATGAGCAGCAGCTATATTGTCTCGCCATTGAACTTCTTGTTATTACTTTTTTAAAACTTCACTTTTTTGGCCTTGTATTATTTAAATATTATTATATTCTTTATTTATATAATACTAACAACCCACACTGAAAATATATAACTACTAATATTTAATATAATAAAAGCAAGCAGCATCAAGCAAGCTTTATATTGTGAGGCCATAATAATATAGACCTATTATTACTTAGGGTGGAGGATGCTTAACTTACGTAAAGCTAAACCCATATTGTTGCCCTAAAGCCGAATAGATTATATTTTAAGATAAATCTGCATAATATATATTTTTATTCAAGGCTATAGAATATACATAAGATTTATAATCATATACACTATTATTCTATTATTCATATTTCAATATCGTGTCGTCTTGTATGAACGGAAATAAGATGAGATAGTAGTATTAATAATTAATGACAAAACGATTATCTATATTTCCCTATTGGATTATATATATACACACAGGTGTGTACAATGGCGCAATGCTATGAGCATATAATATTGCGACTTTTATATAAGAATAAGGCATTGGTGATTCTTAAGATCACGTCACTATTTTGCAGGTGTTCAATGACTAGAAGGCATTATTATGAATGAAGAATGAATGGATAAGACAGAGGCATGCGAGTTAGTTCTTTTAGTAAGTATATAGTGATGAGACTCCTTCTTTTCATTGTCTTTATAAACGTTTGCGTACATCAGAAGTTGTTTTATTAATTATTATCAGCATGCCCCGGATGTAAAGTATATATTATTTACATACAATTTTTATACCGCATACGAGTATAGTATACAACGGCCTTTGCCTAGTCATCATTTATAAGCTTCCTAAATAAAAAAAAAAAATAATAATAATAAAACTTTTACGTTAAAACCTATAATTAAATTTAAAAATATATATAAAATCAGCTGATAATTTATTTTTGAGTATAATATATATTTTTAAAGGTTATAAAGAAGTTCAAATTTGAAAAATGTATTTAAAAATTATTTTTGAATGCCATTTTATACTATTTTCATAAACAGTAATGAAAATTTATTATTTAAATATTATAATATATAACATAAAAACATAAGAATATAATATATATATATGTATATATTTTTTTACACAAATTTGTAATATTAATAATATGTAAATTTTATGTAGATATATGTATAATAGGTTTCCTCAAAAAAAAAAAAAAAAAAAAAAAAAAAAAATCACAATATTATCATATAATTTTCGTATATTCACATTACTTATAATTTGAGTATATTATAATTTTTCTTCATACTTAATTATTTTATAATATTTTTGTTAGTTAGACAATTTTGTAGTGTTATTATCTCATGACAAATTTATAATGTTCAAAAAAATATGATTAATGCGATAAAAGTTGGAAAAACACGACAAAACTGTTTTTCATTTTGAATAAATATTTCTACATTATAAATTAATTTAAACATTGATGAATTTCTTACGAAAGGTAGCATTATTTAAATTTGCAATGTTTACAAATGTGAAGAGACTCAAACCTACTTTTTCGAGCATTTTATGCGAGAAATATGATTTAAATGATGGGAGGTTGTATACGTGTTTGTTTCCCAGCTTCTAAATTTCTTGTATAATATAATATATTATAAATATATTCGATATTTGAATTCGTGGTTGAAAAAGTACGCTTAATAATTCCCTTCTCTCATAATCACATAGAAAAATATTACTTTGACCAAGTTCTGTATCAAAACTATTATTATTGCACCTGTAACTTTGAATGTTATTCTTAGGATGAAAAAAATGAAGTTAAATATTTGCAATGTATGTCACACACAGCTGAGAAAACAAATGAAGTGCACAAAAAAAAAATGTTAATCCATTTTTAAGACGAAAACTCCTTTGAAAAATAAAGTTAAAAAAAAAAAAAAAAAAAAAACGGTAAAAATCTCCCTTTGAAGACTGTTGTATTTATGGATAAATCACATATTATAGGGATGCGTGTGAAAGAAAGGTGTGCCTCAGGGTTGTGCTTTTTGATCCCTTGCGGTTGTCATGCAAACTTTGGTGCAGACTCCAAGCAGTCTGCTGTGGTCGCCACTTATTTTATGGTCTATAGCTATAACAGCTGCAGTTGAGAAAATTGTGTGCATGCACCACGCAACCTTGTAGTGCATTCACCTTTCAATCATTTTAATAATATAGTATAACAGACATGCCTCATCATTTAATCATATAGGTAAATAAAAGAAATGTTTATTTATAAAAATTATTAAATTATGCAAGTTATCGCCTATAAATACATTTATAAAAAAAGAAAGAAAAATGAAAAATACATTAATGATAATGAAGAAGCATATAAAAAAATCTTAATTTGATTTTAATGTCTTTAATTAAAGCTCAATTTAATATTATAAATATAATTCTTAAAGTAATATTAAATAGCGTAAAAAATAATAAATTAAAATTCATTGAATGCTTTTATTTTTGTTAAATTATGTGGCTACATGTGGTGATATGAATGAGCTGGTTGTCTTAGTTGAAATCTCTTTTTGATGTACGCTTACTTGCTGAGTGTTTGAAAAAAATAAAATATATATTATGTATGTATGCGCTCTTTTTTATATCGAGTGCTGTTTTGATGCAAACAACTGAGCAACAGTAAGAGTAATATATTATATGATGTACGTTGGAGAACACAACAATAAATTTATTTCGTTTTATTGCGAGTATATTATTATAAAATAAAAGCAATGCTGCATGAACATCCCGTGTAATGCTGCTGATGTAAGGGTCGGTGTACGTAAAGGGTTTCATTTCTCTTTTGTTTTCTAGATGTGACTGTCAAAATTTCATGTAATTTCTGAAACTTTTTATTCAATATAATTATTATATTACGATATGCTTAATTTTTATTATAATAATAAACTTTGATTAGGACACATATAATACATGTGGCTTTTTCTGCAATATTACACTTCAAGTTTGGCCGTAACGGTTAGCCAACAATATCGAAATAAAACAATACCATTAATTATGGCTATATACTATATGTGAAGTGTAAGCAAACAAAATTAAAATTTTAGAGTATAAACACCATATACACTACTCCGTGATGTAGCAATTAAAATTACATTATTAGCATACACACAAAATATAATATTTTTAATTTCTGTACAAAATATATGTGTAATTTAATTTTATTTTATTCATACGCAAAATAAAAGTATACAGTTAAAGGGCTCCTGGCGTCAAAGAATTTAATTAAAAACGTAAAAGTCACGAGATGGTACCATTATTCATACACATATTATATCCTTCAACCATTCTGTAGCCTCCCAAACTGGGGTGGAAAAACTGTAAAGTAGACAATTTTAGGAATTCATGACATCAACAATTCCGGGTCTACAATAGAAATTGTAGCGCGGGTTGCCTACTTTACAAGTTTTCTCCCTAATTTGAAAGAGTTCTGAAGGGTTAAGGCACAAAATATGTGTATTTATAATAGTCCTATCTCATGATTTCTCATTGAGAAGAAATTTGTTTTTGAGGCCAGGGGCCCTTTAAGAAGCAGTGACTTTTAGCCCGCAAATATAAATAATTTAGTCCGACTCAACTTTTTTTGGTCATAAAGGTTCACTTACAAATCAAATAAATATAGTAAAGGATAAAAAAAACAAGTGTGTAAATATGTTGTAGGTAATAGTATAAAATTAGAATTTCAGAAGAGAGGAAAAGCGAAATAAAAATCTTTTGATATAAATGTATTTCACAGCTCTAAAGTAAATATCGGTATACATCACAGAAATATTATACAAAAATTATTTTTCTTTTATTGTGTATATACCATAAATAAATATATGGGCAAAAAATTCTAAGAAGTTAAAATAATATTTATATATTGACAAGTATAAATATACTATGTATATATATAATATATATTTTTATCATTTTATTTTGATTGAGATAATATTTATTGCATTAATAGATCTTATACGCATGTATAGTATATTATGAAGTAAAGTTATAAGAATTTTCTGCTCCTCTTGAAGTTTGTTATCAGTTTTGTGTTGCGAGGCGGACGTTATAAGGAGAAGATAAAAATATATGAGAGTATTGCACACCTGACACAACAACTCTATATGACAATGTTTATAAAGTACAGAGGAAACTGGGGACTATTTGGTATAATATATATATATACCTATATACAAAGTACAAACAACATTGCAGCGGGGATGTTGACGAAACGTGATGTTTTCAACTTTTTAAACCCCTCTCTCCAATGACAACATAAACCTTCATATATATATATATATATATATATATATATAAATACATGCGGCATATTATGCTGTTGCAATGATCAAATATAATAATATAACCTCCTCTTCCTATATATACAAATATATAATATAATAAAATCAAGGATGCATATGCGGTTGATGAACCAAAATGTATAGGACTGTTTGTTATAAAAAAGTCAATATTTATATAAGTTTGAATATTATTTTAAGAATTGCAAAGAGATACACATTATATTGTTTGCGTTCGATGAATTAAATTTATCCTAATATTATTATACACATCAATGTATGTACAATATTTGTAATTTTGAAATCAACTTTTAAAAAAATCTGTTATATAAACAATAAATATTTTGAGCAAAAAATACAAATAATGTATATAAAAAAAGTATCCAACAGAAACTATAAGAGAATATCAATGTTTACATAGAGTTTGTTGATTAATAATTAATATTTGCATCTCACTTATAAAATCAATGTTTAAAATTCATTATTTACTTTTTAAGTTGCAATTATATGCCCATATAAGTGAACTTGAATTGTTTGTACAAATCCTATATAATATATAATTCTGCTTTGATCTGGCCCGATATGAACAATCAAAATTTAGAGCTCTATTGTTTGAACTGTGTGTCTGCGAATAATGAAACCAGTTTTACAATATATATGAAGAAGTGTGCTCGGCTTGCGGATTTAACTTTTTATATATATACATCAAATATAAATATTATATTTGATAATTTATTGAACCTATTCAATGAAGATGCGGTATAGTTATATTATATATTAATTCATTCATAATTGTGTATATTAACGTATTTTATTATTTACAAAAGCCACATGGGGTGTATATATAATTATAATTTAATTGATGTCATTGTTAAAGTCTTTTATTATATATTATTTTAGTCATTGTTTATATTTATATAGATATTATTTTTCAGTTTGACTTGTTCGTAAATTGTATAGGATTATAGAAAATGTGTATAGAAGGAACCTTTATTACGTTTTAAGATTTTAGCCGAGTTTGTGTTGACATATTCGTATTTCTTTTATAACGGAACTTTTTTCTCCTTACTATTATTTTGTTGTTGACATAAGATTTAGAACGCACAAAAAATTATATTTGGTCTATTCTATATGTTGTTATACTATATAGGTTTTATCCTCCATGATTAGTATAATATGCGATGTTTTCCCTATACACCAAAAGTTATATAATATATAGAGACATAAATTTGCATGGTGGTATTCCTCCTACCTTTGCATAGTAGTGGAAGCAATGTGCAGAAGCCTGGACTAGGTCCCATATATCCGCACGCGACAAAGGCTTGAAGTCATCTAAAACCTCTCACCAAATGATTAGATATCGCCTCGCGTTCGTTCATTCGCGCCGCTTATATATATATATACACTCGTATACATATGAAAGGAAATAATAATATCTTTTGGGGACTGATTTCGTGGGATGTGGGAGTAAGAGGAAGAGGAGAGGGGGTCATTACAAAATATTATTGTTGTTGTTACAATACAATATATCGATCATCATTATAAATTTCACACGTTTAATATTTCAAACATGCAATAATAAATCTTTCGAAAATCTCAATTTCTTGCGGCAATGAAAAAGTTAGTCATTTCAATATATACTCTGTATTATGTATTTTGTTTAATCAACTCATTATCGCATGTGTTGACTGCGCTTATCACAGTTTATTTCACTTTTCATAAAATAATTATCAAAAATAATGAAATTGTGAAATGGATTGGGAGATATAGAGGATGATTAATAAATGTATAAGATATTTATATTCCAAACATATTTTGAATAAAATATCAATAATTTGGTATATTGTATTCAATAATAAAAGGAGAAACAAAAGATACACAATTGTGATAGTATTATTAACTCTTAAAATTCAGTTTTTTTTTTTAGGATATAATTTTGCATATTTAGGGCAGGTTTTTAAATGGAAAAAAATATAATCACAATTAGGCGTATATATACTTAGTAATAACTAGTAACCACATTTATTATATTCATGTAATGCAAGGTTTATATAAACCTTGGTATGTATTAATTTATTTATTGTTTATTTCATTGTATATTATAGTCTCTTTTTTTTTTATAATGTTTTTTTATATTTATTTAGATTGCTTAACATGTTGCCTATGTATTAGGCGTTCTCATATGCTTTTTTTTATTCCAGTTTGTCCTCGTTTAATAAAAAAAAAAGTATATATCATATTATCTTCTCCTTCAACATAATTTGTTACTTTTATCAAATTTTATTACTCAGGTGTATCAACATACACGAAGCAAAAAAATAGGAGCGTCGTCGTAATGTCTAACGTCGTTGTGCTCTCAAAACTCTGCAGAAGGTAAAAATATATAAGATAAGTAAGACACTTCTTCTCATTTCTTATCACAAAAAGATAAAAAAAAAACTTTTCTAAAAGCGACCACACCAGAAATATATAATATGAAGTTTTATAACACAAAAGTGAAGAAACTTTTCTATATACTCACGGAGATGTGATGATTATATAATTTTTTATATCATCCTTAAAAAAAAAAAAAAAAAAAAAAAATGATATCATAAAAAACATATACAACGATGGAACGATCAAAATTAAACTTTTTTATAACCAATAAGCACTAAAACTATATGACATAAACATAAAAAAAATGAACATTTGAAGCTTTTTAATTATATAGATAAAAATGGACTATAACCTGATTTCTTAATACAATAAAAGATTCAACAATAAAAAAGAAAGAAAAATAAACTTCTTTTTAAACTGTTTTGTTATAGAACAACAAGACTTTTATTGTGAAATTTTGATAAAAATATATAAATAAATAAATATACAATCTAAATTTAATGGTGACTAACACCAATTAATTGGTAATTACATTTTTTTTTATCAGTTTATTGGATTAGATAAAGAAATAGTTATTTATTTTTATAAGCTGAGCTCTTATGATATATATTTATTAAAATATCATATTATACGATGTGTGTATATAGGAGAGTTATATGTATTGCAAATTATCTTTGTACGATATAGTAAATATATTTTATCTTGTTGAAATAAGCACTACTGATGTATGATCACTCAAAAAGTAAGACGTAATATATAAAGGCTTGGTTAAAGATGTGTTAATTGTACTTAAAGTGATAACTTATTTTATAATATATAACTTATAAGTTAAATTTTAAATATTTGTCTTACTTAATATGAATTGATAAAAAAAAATCATTATTGATACACTTATAATTTTTGTATAAAAATAGAAATGAGGTGGAAAACGTTTTAAATTTTAATTGCTCTTTTAAGTTTTACCAGAAAAAGAGGGCAAAATTGATTAAAAACAACATGTATTGTGTTTTAGGAGTACAACACAGATTTTGTTTAAATGAATTTCTTATCTTTATTATATCTGTAATTTCATTTTTTTTTTTCAAGAAAAAAAAAGTAAGAACGTAAGGTTACCTTTTTTTCACTTTGGTTTTTACTTCCCACATTAAATATATAACCATGACAAAAAAAGGTTTAAAATATAAAAAGATATTGATATAGATTTCAATAACATCTGATTTCTCACTGATAATACAAAATAATTTCTTAAAATACAAGTTTTTGGGCGGCCTCGTTGCTTATACTTCGCACTCGCACTCTCTTTCTGTTGCCAGGTCACTCTTGTCATTAATTAGCAAGTTCATGTTGCTTGCTTTACTATATACGTAGCTCACCCACCACGAAGAAAAAAAAAGTAAACATTCACTCATGTTTACCTCTAAATTTTATGTTGACTCAATTGCTTAGCATACAAGAGTTTCGTGTACATGAGTCAATAAGAAAGATATACCATATTGCTGCGCATAATATAAATATATATATACTCACAAATATGGCTAAAAATAAGTTAAATGATTTTTATCAGACGAATTAATCTTTTAAAATATATATAGCTATTACTTATTTGTAAATTTTAATTATATACATTTGCTTATATTAATATTTTTATTATTAAGATCATGAATGGAATATTAAATTAATTAAAATACAACATGTTTTTTAAAACACCTGTATGAGTGTGTGTGTTATAAACAAGTCATGTTGTTTTCATAAAGAAACAACTTTGAGAAAAATATAGAGTACTGCGCAAAGAAGATGATAAATTATTCAAAATTCTATAATACTCGTATTTTATGGAATACTCTTTGTGTGTATGAGAATTGCTTGCAATATTTTGCAATAATAATATAATAACTTTATTTAAGGCGCATGCACTGGCTTTTTCAACCGTATTATATGAACCTTGACCAGAAAATTACATTTTTAATTAACAGATTTACAACAAATTAAGTTTTGACAAAATCAAAATTACATTAGGAGACGCTTTTTATGATGAGATACTCGTATATACACACACAACATATTTAGTTTCACAATTTCAATAATGAAACAATTTCGAAGCAATATTTGCACTATATATATAATAAATTTAATTACATGGATATTTAATTGTTTTCAATATATTAAATTTGATTGAATGGAAATCTGGTTGAGATTGATAATATACAATTAAATTTGCTGCAGATTGAAAATATTGCACCATGTGGACATCCTCAATAGTTTTGCACTGTGATATATGGCAGGAAACATTATATTAAGCTTATATAAAATAAGATGATAAAATAATAATAATAAGGAATAGTATATGAAGCGTTCAGTAATTGGAAATAAAAATCATATGGTATCATATACATCTATACAATCAACTGATTTTGTGGGGGGGGGGGGGGACCTACGAAGAAGGTTTCCGGTTTTGAAGAAATGGATGTGACAGATATCATTAAGACAATCAGAGTTATAATTATAGTACGGGGAAGGGGGGGGGGGGTCTTGTAAAATAGTTTGCATATATTCCAAAAGTAACTCTGTCAGTGTTTTTAGATCGTGCAAGTTTGAAGTAAATCCATATGTATCACAAGCAGCAAACCTCTCTTTAAACTCTATTAAATCATTATTATTATATTATAACGCAATTACAATTTATCATAATGCTTTATTTTAGAGTAAATATTTCTGGCTGCGGTGTTACATGTTGATTACACGAAAAAAGAGTAAAAATAAAGAATGTTTACATTCTCAAAAAAAATGTATAAGTATATATTGTATATTGTATAAAATTTCTTAAAACTCCTTTCCTGAACACTAATTTAGTTGGCAACACTGCAAAACATGATTATATTAACCAAGTTACGTTGGCCACTCTAGTCATGACTGGACCCCCGCACGGAGGGCTTAAATCTTCAGGTGTGAAATCATCATGGGCCCTCTAGGCAGGAGGTAGTCCAGCCCTTCGCTGGCGCCCGATAATTCATTTTTTCTTGACGTTCTAGCAACCCATCCTACATACTATCTCTCCACTCTGAATAACCATAAGATTGCCCAGTACGCATTGATACTCCAGCTTATTCTATTTCATTTTTTTTTACCGGATATCATTTTTGAACGAAGGTGTTATGATATATAGAAATACAAACTGCCTTGCCAGTTTTTATAATCTTTTCTTTATATCAGAAGTAAATATTTAATTTGAAAATTTATTTGATTTGATATCTTTAAATACCTGATATAAAAAAAGACTAATTACTATTATTAATTCTGGGTTTTCAAGTCTTTTAATGCATCATGTACCTGACTGATTATTATCATTTTCCACTTAAATTTAAACGAGTATGATGCGACTAAAATTTCCCCCTCTTCTCCTTGTTTTCTCACAATTCTCACTTCAATTTATAATCTATAATACTCTCTACATTATTATCATCATAATTTTTTAATTAAATATTTTTAAAAGTGGCAAATGTAAAATATGTTATCATTTCAGTCGTGCAACTATAAAAATTAGATTTATACAGCTGTCATTGCATATATATAGATATTATTTATCGCACGAGGAAACACAAATTTTTAATTGTATATATATTTTCCTGGAATCATTTTGCGTTAATCCTATTCTTTAAAAATCTCAGGAGAATATAATATAATAATGTAACTTTAAATTTAATGTATTCTTAGTGGGGAATCTCACACGTTGGTGTATAGTTTATAGGGACTTTGGGCACCTCTGAACCATGATAGAATTACTTGCTGAGGAACCCTATTAGAGAGAGAAAGAGAGAGAGAGAGAGAGAGAAGAAACATATTATATAAAAGAGGCCTAAAGCATCAAAAGTGTGACACCTTATAGGATAGGTAAAAAAATTATATTCTTTATGGCTCGTTTAATAAAAACCGTCAGCTTTTTAATATCCTTACGTAAAATATTTCTTTTAAGTCTAACTTCACCTTCACTATATACAGGATCAAAACTTAAATAATAATAATAAAAAAAAAAACGTCGTTTTTCATTTGTCTGGCTGTTATAACTTTACAAAAGGTAAGGGCCAAATTTAGAGACGAGAGAGAGAGAGATTTTAATTTTTTTCTTTCTCTCTTTCTTCACATCAAATCATATTATGCCAAGCCTCTATATAAATATAAATGTATGTATGAGATCGTATTAATGTTGTAGAGAACATTATATTTTTGTATTTATATTAAATAAAAGATTCAAGGTGAAATAATAATATGTGAGGATGAGTTTTAACTTATGAGTAGACACGTACGAAAACAGAGGCGGACATTAGTTCTATTTATTGTTGGTTTGAAAAGAAATAAAGAAAAACTCGCGGGTGTATATTTATGAATAAACACGTATATATACGAAAATGGTGACACGTATAGTATAATATAGAAGAGAGAATGAGAGAGAACCACCGGGTGGAGTTCAAATATTATAAATTATTTTAAGATTTCTATTTATGTAAAAAAACAATAAGTTTGTTAAAAAATTAAACGCATTGTCATTTTTATGTAAAAGTTGTTTTTATATAAGGCTGCTTTGGTTTGTATAAAATTATATTAGGTTATATAAGAATTAGAATATATGACTCACAATATTTCACAAGTTATATCATGGGCATTTTTTTTTTCTGTGTTGTTAAATTTGCCGGTACATGTGTTTGATAAACATAAAGGGGGAAATTGTCTTGCATATTAGGAGCTACTAAATGACGAATCAAGGCGGTTTGCTTTGTTTTTCAAGAGCAAAGATAAAAAATATAAAAATATAAAAAAACTACTCATGATTATGCTTGTCAAAAGGAAATGTAATTTATAAAAAAAGGACTAATTTAAGTATCCGCTTATATAGTATATAATACAAAAAATACATACATATAATAATCCCAATTATATGATACAGATACCTAGTAGTCTAATTTTGGGTTTCATTGAGAATATAATACAATAATGAATGTATAAAAATTTAGTATTATATTAAATGTGAGCAATGAATGAAAGTAAGAGAATTATTTTATAATGTATAATTCTTAAAATATTTCAATGCTTAAATTTTAAATAGCATCCTGCTATAGAGCGGCATATATATAGATATAATATAACCAACTAAAATATATATAATGAGCAATTACTATTCAGAAATATGTTAAATGATTTTAATATAGAATTTTATAAAAGAAATATAAATGCAAAATATAATATCAAAAGCAAGAAGTATAATTAGTGAAACACAATAGGGTAATAACTATTGTAAAACATACTTGAAGAATTTGGGTACACCATTTTTTTTTTTTTTTTTTTTTATACATAAATTATTTTTAAAAGTGCCATCACAATTTCTATTGTTCCTTTCAGTATTATATATAAAAGATGGCCAGACGCGATATTTATGTTCGAGTATGTATAGAATTAGATAGTCGTCGTTTTTAGAGTAAAGATTTACACGACTTCTTATGTATTATAAACCTCAAATGTATAGCAAAAAAAAAAAAATAATAATAATAATAATATAAAAAAATAAGAAATACTATCACGAATAAAAAATAGCGATATAATATAACATTCAAAAATAGCATTCTATTGAAACTGGCATTAAAAATTAAAAAGACCCATAATGTAATACACAGGATCAAACTGTGAGAACTTGAGTTTGCAATTTTAAATATAAATTTAGAATAAAAAAAATAAACATTTGATAGTTAACACACGATTAGGATGAAGTATAATATAGGTTAAGATTTTTTTTCTTTTCTTTTTGGATGTATATACCTGAGATGGTGAGGTTGCTTTTTATATAATGCTGAGTTTGAGATGGAAGCTGCATCATGGAGCCGCAAAGTTATACAAGTTCTCTCTCTCTCTCTCTCTCTCTCTCTCTCTCTCTCTCTCTCTCTCTCTCTCTCTCTCTCTCTGTCTTCTTACACGGCGTGTGACTAATTGATGTGATGTGCGCCATAGCGAGAGATGCGGCCAACCAAGAATCACATCCAAACTAATTCGTCAGGTAGAAATAATAATAATACATAATATAAAATATTATTCTATATACCATAATATGATTCTTTAATTTTTGCTCTTTAAAAATATACAAGTCACAAACTACATATTATATACACACAACAAAAAACATAATTGATAGTAATAATGTGAGAGACACGATTATCACACTTCCAATAATTTGAACCTTGGTCTCTTCTTTGAATATATTCATATACTGTATATAGCTATAATGTTATTTTATTTTTTTAAATAGTCATACTCATATTATAAGAATTAGTTGCTATATACATTTGCTGTTTTAATTATTCTTACTCTATGGACTTCCGTTTGCAATTATATATTCCGCCAAATTATTTTTTTTATTAATCATTATGTGAGTTTTTTGTAGCAATCATTTATTACAAAAAAGGTAATTTGTATTTGTCTTTTTTTTCTCTCTCTCTCTCTCTTCTTACTTTTAACAAATTAAAGTAATGGCTGGAAAAAAAAAGAGCAGTGAAACCAGTAATAGGATTTTTATTTTAAAATTATATCCATTTTAGGAAAGCAAGGACATTAAAAAAAAAGTGTAGAGTTTATAAAATTTTTATAACTTATGAAATCTTCGACGAACTGTCTAAAATTTATTTAGTAATCAACAATTAAAACTTGCTTAAACATTATGAGAAATATTTACAATTATGTAAAGAGAGAAGAGAAGAAACAAAAATCGTCAGGTGCATGTCATACGACTATATAAACTTTTTTTTTTTTTTTTTTTTTTTTTTGCATTAATACTAAACAATTCGTCAATCAAAAAACAAAACATGTTTCTTTTTAAAAACATATTTAAAATATTTTGATAATCCTTAAGCAGTAATGCAAAGTATTTATATTATAATCATTAATATTTATATACATATTTGTATTCGTTACCATAATATATCTTCCTTTTTCACCTCAACTATTTTCAATAGTAAAAATTAAAAAGTCTAAACACATTTCAATGAATTACATGATATTATAAATAATCAATATTCATTTTTGATCGCTTCAATAGCTTATTTTTATATCCAACAATAAATTCTTAAATATGGAAAGTTTATATTTTTGAATATTTCAATGAACGTCGTTATAATACAAGAAAATTTCAAAATTTTATTGAAAGTTATCGGTTCATTAAATAAATTCAATACTACAGAGTATAATATAAGATTATACATATTGTATTAAACCTTCTTACGTATTCTGTCGGTCTTTACTATGTAATACACTTTCTATATAAATCTATAATATGTATATAAAAGTGCCTACTCTTATTCTTATATGGTCGCATTGTAAAATACAACGTGAGAATTTGGTCTTCATTGAGATTACTGCAATGCGGTGTTTGTTGTATGTGTTTGGAAATGAAGAAAAAGCAGCGAAAAGAAGTAAGCATGGAGAAGAAGCGATCTCCCAGATGATTCTCTCTCTCTCTCTCTCTCTCTCTCTCTCTCTCTCTCTCTCTCTCTCTCTCTCTCTCTCTCTCTCTCTCTCTCTCTCGCTTGCTACAAAACACCGAGAGAAGCCACCCGACCGGAAACTTGAACTAATAACTCAACACTTTTATTTTTCTTCACACCTCTTCTATAGCTTGATGATGGTGATGAGTACATATACATTACGTTTATTATTTTTTTTTTTTCAAATCCACACTGAATGAATTAAAGAAAGAACAAAAAAATGATAAAAATCATAAGTCTATAAACCTTGAGACTATACAAAATATCATTACAAAAAATTGCATCGGATAAATTTTTTTTTGAAAAGTTGTAAAAATAAAATATATTCATGTTTCACACCATAAATTTTTAATTAATGCTTTTGAATTAATATAAAATTAATAGATGATAAGGTGATGGTTATTATTATTTTTTATTTAATATTATTATTTTATTTTTATTTTTTGCTTTTCTTTTTCTTTCGAAATGTGTCTGTTTAAAAAAAAATGACAATTTAAGCTCTTTGGAGAAGAGTTTTATCAAGAACTGATTAGCTGATAGAAATCACAAGTGCCACAACTCGTCTTGGAAAGGATTAGGAGAAAAAGAAAAAAGTTGACGTTTTTAGTTTAAAAAAATCACTGACTTATTTTTTATTATCATTATTTTTTACAGAGGGAAAATGAAGAGATTATCTCCACCCCTTTGTTGGCTTTAGTTGTCACGTTTTGCTTTTCAAACTATTAGCTATATTTCTTATATCAGGATCAGAAACAAGATTGAGTATACCCAATTGAGTATACATGTACCATACCTGCTTTTTATTTTCTATACTTAAATCCAATTTCATATTTTTACTCCATATGAGTGTTTATACTTATTTAACTTTCTGGCAACGCAAGTATATATAGCTTCAACAGAGAAATTGGCAACCCACGATTCTTTATCCTGATATATATATTAACGTGTTAAAATTAAATTGCCACAAAAAGTTTTTCCTTACAAGTAATTCATGATGGGAGGTTTATTGATTTGTTATTAGTGTTATTAACTTGTAATTTACTTTTTCAAAATTTTATATTTTTAATTCAATTTACAATTGTCTAATTTTCTTTTCTCATTATAATCGCATTATATAGATGTTGTGTTTTTTTTTAATAAAAAAATTCTAAAGATCTTTTATATAACCATACAATTCTTTTCCCATCCTTTTTGAGCTTTAAAAAACATTCTTAAAAATCTGGCACTATTCTTGAAAATCTTATGTATAAAAAAACATTTTCATGACAACTTGCATTCTCATATATCATTTAATATTTTGCAGATTAAACGTCTATTATTATTAAACGATGACTTGGTTAAAAAAAATTAGTCAGTTTTGTCACTTCGTAGAATTTTTTTTCTTTGTACAATGAGGAATAAAAAAAAGTATAAGCAAGTCAAGTGGAAACGACATAGAAAAAAATAAATAAAAACGAATAAAAAAAAATAATTCTTTGAAAAGAACAGCAAATTTGTATGTCTAGAAGCTTACACTGTATAGAAAGACATTACTTTGCTTTTATTCTTTTGTACGTGTTTAGTATAGAATTATACATATATAAAGCAAAAGCATATAGCAGAGTGTATAATAAATATAAAATGCACGACTGGTGACAATTGTGTAATCACTGTTGTTTAGAGAACTAAATCGTTGTTTTACGCCGAGCTTTATATGAGACAGAGAGAGAGAGAGAGAGAGAGAGAAATCAGATTTCAAATCCAGTCTTTTTCTTTTCTCTCTAAAGTTTCTTTATTTTTCTCTCTATATAGCTAAAAGAAAAGACAAAAGAAAGAGAAGCAGAGATGAATGTGCAATGAGTTTGCGGAGCTCTATACAGCAAAATAAGACAGACAAAACAATACCCCTTTTTGAAAGCCTTTACTGCGGCTATGGACTGACAATTTTTATTTAATCCTTTAAAGTAAAACTTGCTGCTGCTGCAATTTCTTGCTTATATATTTTTCTTGGAAGTTTTATTTTCTTTGTTATATAGCCCCCGTGTATAAGGTTGGATATATACGCGTGCTCGCGCCAATTACGGCATCTAGTAAGACTGGTCTTTGCTTTAGCTTAGCTCTTTCTTAACATGGTGATTGAACAAAAAAACAACTTGTGTGTTTTATATATAGAAGGAGAGAGAGAGAGATATTTTTTGTTTAACTTCATATAGAATTTTTTTGAGTAATGTTTCTTGAAGATTATCTTTTATATAACTTTTTATGTTTTATGACACAGAGACTGTATCTTTATTATTTTTTGAACACCTTTACAAATTTATTTATTTATCATCAGAATTATAATTTATAATCTAAAGAAATTTAATTTTAAATATTTCTGAACTCTGAGTTTAAATGAATTGAAAATGTTTTAATATTAGATATTTTATAATATAACGTTGTTTTTATTTTATACTTTTCATCTATGCATATAATCTCCAATTATTTTGTCATCAATTTTTATACATATAAAAAACACAATAGCAATGAAAAACTAATAATTATTTAAAGTTTATAATATTTGCTCATCATAAATAAAATAAAACTAATAAATTAATAAACAAAAAAAAAATTGTAAAAAAAAATATAATTGCTTCAGAAGTGCATGAATAATGTATATAGATACTACAATAAACAGTATAAATATACAAAATACCCAATTTGATTCTACTAAAGATTAATTCTATATAATATAAATTATTTTATTGATCTTTTAACATTTAAATAATTTTGACAACAATGAATTGCTATAATATATATAATAGAACAAAATGTCCGAACAAATAATAACGTCTGATTAATTTATCAGTCAACTGCATGCGCATGAGATATACATTTTATACATAATATAATCTTGAAGATAAATATTTACGAGACTGATCGAATGATACACACACACACATCTCTCTCTCTCTCTCTCTCTCTCTCGGTTCACTTTTTCTGCACATTACAAGATTGATTGAGATGCTACAGAAAATAAAATACCTCGAGTGTAATACCACTCAGTTTTAAAAGAGAAAAATAACATTGCATATTATATAAATTCTATCAAATGCATTGTCAGTGAATTAAATCATGATGAAGAATCTTACTAATCTGTAAAGCATGTCTATATATAATATAAAACAATTGATTTCTATTGTTTTTATTTTCTTTGCGTCTTTATATATATTTTTATTATATGTAATAAAATTATAATAAAAGGAAGAGAGAAGACAAGAGAAGTAACAAACTTTTTTTATGTAATGAACTTTAAAATATTTTCTAAAGAATTTATTCATGCACAGAAAAAAATAAAACATGTACGGTAACTAAAAAACTTCATTTGCTCAGAAATAGGTGTAAGAACTGAACATTCCGTCTCCACAATTGAAAAAATGAAAAGGAGATATTTATCACAAATATTTTTTTTTAGATGTGACAATGCTACCTTTTCCCTTGTATTAGCTCCCAAAAACAGTTGAGAAGTATTGTATTGTCCATCACGGTACATGTAAAACCGCCCGGGGCCTCGCGTGGCTTACCTGCAGCTAGGCTTTAAAAGCAAAGCAGGTGTAAGGTGTGCGTATATAGTATAGACATTGTCATTATGAAATTTTATTTCATTATTATTTTTTATTATTCAAAATAAAATGCACAATGTAATTAACTTGCATTTACTCTATTAATATGTACACAATTTTTTTTTATTGCACACTGATAGATATGATTTACATATGATGGCTAAATATAACACGAGTATAATATTGTTTATAGTATTATATTATACTGTGTAATAATTTGGATAATTCCTATTATACAGATACCTATACAGTATTATAAGTATTATAATTAAATTTTAAATAAAATTAAGCCTATACGATATTTCAATAATGTATAAGTTATAATTGTATTTATAATATTTTACTTAATTAAGTAAAATATTATAAATTAATTTATACAATATAAATATAAAGATATATATATATATATTCTTAATTTCTTATATTGATATAATAAAAATCAATCAAAATATTATAAATATAAATACAATTATAACATAATAATATAATACCATCTTTTTCATTAATTGTTATTATTTTAAACACACAATTATACAAAATCCAATCAAGACATATATCCTTATCGGTTAATTCATAATTTTTTTACGCAATGTCTTATTAATTTATATTTTTATAAAGTATCTACAGAAAACACGCAAGTTAATTTTCAAATAAAAAGACCTATTTTGGTAGTGAATTATCAAAAATTTTGAATTTATAAATTTTAATTTTATTAAATAAATATTTTATAAGTAACTCAAAAATAATTTTTTCATAATAATAAAAACTTAAAACAAAAGTGTTAAATTTGTCATCGTGCAATCAGTGTGCAATAAGAAAATGTTTTATACTGTACAGTAAATTTTAGTACATTGTTGTATATTATCGATATGTATTAAAATATAATAATAATAAGTGACATAATTAATTTAAAGTTTTCTTCATTTTAAGTGTTTTGTAATCTTCCCTCCAAAACTAAAAAAAAGGGGCTTCTTTCATCTTCTACGTGTAAAAAGTAAGAAGAAATAATTTAAATAAATATTATCAAAATTATTTGTTTTACGTTAAAAATATCACATTTTTATGAAATTCTAATTAAAATTCATTAGCAATGTTAGTTTTGTAGTAATAATTCAAATTAAGTCAGGTAATCAAAGTGATGAGTTTAAAAAAACAGTGAAGCTTATATACTCTGGAGGTAGATTGATTCTTAACTCGTGTTAGAATGTTATAGACAGGCAGGTAGGACATTAGATATAGGCTAGGTAGGAGGTAGGGTGTGGAGGTGGAGAGGGAGGCGGTCAAGTAACAAAAGGTCGCAAAATTTGTTTTCATTTTTTTTAACAATACAAGCTTTTTATAAATCGAGGGGGCTCCGCTATATTGTCCTAAGTCCACGTGGTTCATTATTTACTAATGTCCTAAGTCCAAGTAGTTCATTATTTACTAATGTCCTAAGTCCATATGGTTCAAAATTTTCTAATGTCCTAAGTCCACTGTTGCTTACTTTTCAGGAGAAACAAAAAACTAATTATCTCAAATAATAATCACGTAAATACAAACTACTTTCGCGAGTATTACCAGTAATGAGGAAGACTAATGATTTTTGGGACAGCATTTGAGCACATTTTTAGAAAGAGCATAATTAGTAGATTCTATTGACATCAATATTTACCTTTATTACTTAATTTTCAGCAATTAATTAATGATTTAAAAGTGGCAGCCACGCCCCCAAGAAGCCTGTGCCGTTAGTCATTTGTTTGAATTTGCAGCGGAGTCTGATGTTCTTCTGCAAATTTGGATACGAGATTTTAAATTTTACGCGAATTTTTAAAATCTCGTATCCAAATTTGCAGAAGAAGATCAGACTCCGCTGCAAATTCAAACAAATGACTAACGGCACAGGCTTCTTGGGGGCGTGGCTGCCACTTTTAAATCATTAATTAATTGCTGAAAATTAAGTAATAAAGGTAAATATTGATGTCAATAGAATCTACTAATTATGCTCTTTCTAAAAATGTGCTCAAATGCTGTCCCAAAAATCATTAGTCTTCCTCATTATGGCCCCATTTCATGCGATAATTTTTATAATTAGCAAATAGCATTATTCATCAAAATAAATTATTAAATATCAAATGATAATTTTTATTTATAAGTTTTCAATATAATTTAAATGAAAAAATTATTGCAATTAAATTATTTAATTAACAAAATATATTTGCACCGCATTTAAAAAAAACTTTAGCATGTGCAGCATAGTTTAAATTAATAACATAGAACACAACGTATATTGCGCGAGTATAACAGCTTTTATATACGAAAAAAGTTACTTTTTTTTAATGTTATTATTTAGTAATGACGTCACGGGCAGTAACTTTTGCTTATGCCCTCATGCACAAAATTGCATTTTTTTAATTTAAATAAAAATACTTGATGAACTCAAAAATAAGAAATTAACATGTCAATCGATTCAGAGTGATGTCCTCTTTTAGAATAGGACACTTTTTATTTTTTTATTTATTAAACACATTGCGTGTACAACATACATCTAAACATTCAACTCATAAACATTACATATAATATCAAGATCAAATAACAGTATATATTATACATGCTGATCAGTGCCTTCGGCATAGTAGGCCATACTTAAATGTCTCCTAGAACATGTGACATGTGAGGAGATGATACTGTTCACATGACATCCCACACAAGGAGCAGATACAATTATTAGTACAAATATGATATTCCTTAGTGTTACAAATTTTGTGATGAAAACCGTGTGCCGCGTAGCGGGTGATAATATTACGATTTCTCTGATTTGAGTTTTTCCATGTATCATTTTTTAAAGCTGGTGTATTATAAAATGATAGATTAATATCATCGGTTTTATTTTCTCTAATCTGAACAAACTTAATATAATTTTCAGTTTCTGGCAAATTAAATTTTAATCTCAGCTCACGTACATAAAACGTACACTTTTATTTAACCCCTAATTTTTTTAAGTGTTTCTCATTCTTTATATCCAAGAATATTAAAAATACTGCCAAAATTGTATTGTTTTTTTCTTAATTTTTACTTTTAATACACTTTTTGCGTTTTCAGGTGAATTTCAAGTGCTTGTTGATTTTAATATATATGTTACGGAAAATTAAAAATGATGTCGTTTTGGCTCTCTTTTTTATATATATTTTTTCAATGTGTTTTTAAATCGTAGGTTCAGATGATTAATAATAATTAAGTGCTTATTTACCAAATAAAAACAATAAAACGACATTTCAATCATTTATAAAATTAACATGGGCGTCATGAAAAAAATCGATTTCTTCCGTAGATCTAGTATTAAAAAATACCATCCATTGCGATTATTTAGTACCTCGTGTGTCTTACATATTAACACCACACAAGTAGTATAGGAATTGTTCAAAAAAAAAAAAAAAAAAAAAAATTTTATGCGAAAATCACATGATGATTGAAAATTTACATGTGTCTCAATTATATGCATCTAATTAATTTCGGTGCAGACGCGAGGCTCGCTGTGGTCTATGAAAGCTATTCACTTGTTTCAGACTGATGAAAAAATTGTCTTCAAATATTATTTTTTCATATACATATACGCAAATTTAATATGGTCATAATATTAATATCGGGAAGTCAAGTCAGAGAAATGAGTGTCAATTATGAGCCTGCAAAAGTTTTGGGGGTAGTTTTCCCATTAAAAATAAATTATATTGAAAAACATTAACTTACATTAACAATAATTATTTCAGTTAAATACAATCACCGTCGTTTTCAAAACATTTAGCCGCTTACTTGTACATAACTTTTGCGCGTAAAAGGGGGCGTGTCTGGTACAAATAATGTCGATTTTTTTATGTCATGGCTTTATTTTTTTAGATATTCATGTAAAAAATGGTGTAAATATGTAAAATAAGTTGTTTGATCATTGGAAACAAAAAAAACACTTTGGTTCAAAATGGACTTAGGACATTAGTATTTTTTCAAAAACGTGGACTTAGGACATTAGTAAATAATGAACCACTTGGACTTAGGACATTAGTAAATAATGAACCACGTGGACTTAGGACAATATAGCGGAGCCCCCTCGAAATGTATTATGGAACTTTAACTGAAGTGTATAGCTGCGCGAGTGCTTGCGTGGAAGTTGGGAGAAATATATTTCATTTACCTGACCTGTTGAAGCAGGTGTGACAATCAAAGGATTTTTAAATATTTTTTTTTAGATGAGGTAAATGCAAAAATCAATTGGTTCATATTTAATTCCTCAGTTCAGTTACTTTTCAGTTGTGACAATTGATAATTTTTCTCTGTGTGTATATAGACAAAAATAATACCATTGTATTCTTTCACATGTTGATGTAATATACTGTAAATAACATGAAATTCCATAATGTATTATAAAATGATTTTTTTTAAATATATAAATTAATGACTAAAATATTACCTGTAAAAATTAGTTTTATATCATTTTTAAGAGTGCAACATAAAAAAAAAGCATTTTTCCTTATTGTAACCTTTTTTTTTTTTTTTTTACAAATCCTTTTCCTTGTAATATTTTATTAAAATATTAAAAAAAAAATGTAAGGTATTTTATAGCCCACCTAGTAACAAAATAATAAATAAAAAAATATAGAGACAAGGATGACTTGTATACCGAAAAATAACAAAATGCTAAGCTGAAGTCACCTTTGTGTGTCAATAGAGGGCGTTCTTTAATACAAAAAGTAAATTTTAGTTTTGGGCATAACGTGTAAGACGTTATATAAGAATATGAAAGAGTTTTTCTATAATCCCCTATAGGATAATGCTCACAGATTCAGGTAAGCATCATGCGAGAGAAGATGGTTTTTGTACGCCGTGGGGGTCTTCATTGCCTATAGTGTCCTTTCACATATAAAATATAAGAACCAAACCCTACAAAAACACACTGCTTCAATGTCTTATATCTTATCAGATACAACTACATTATTTTTTATGTTTTAAAAAATGACCTTTTTTAAATACAGATATTTTTTTAAATAATAATAGTATAATAATATACTAAGAACTAGATGTTATTTAATCTTTGATATAATATAAAGAAATGGTATAAAATTTTGTCAATCAAGCTGAAAATTGAGACTGAGAAACGTCGCAACTGGATATGTCAAAAAGTCATGTCATGAAAAAAAAAAAAAGTTTCTATTTGAATGAGTGTCAAATGCTTTATATGTGTATAATGACAATGCAAGATTTTTGTGATGTTATACAGTCGTGGCCTATATCAGTTGGAGACAATCTTTTGGTATAGGGTGGGGTCACGAACACCAAAATACAAAATATGTTCTCCTTCTTGGTACATTACATACATTGAAAAGGTGTTTTCTTCTGTGTGAGTAAGAGAGAGAAAGAGAGACGAGCCCAAATCCACGTGTCTTAGAGGGGAGTGAGAAAGGAAGTGGACTCTACTGCTGTATTTGCATTTTTAATTTTACTTTTTTCTTTTTTTCTCAACAAAAATATTCACTTATATGGGAAAAGAAATATGATAAACTTCTCAAGTATTCAGTTTTCAATATATATATATTATATTAAGTGCAAATATACCAAAATAAGAGAATTTTATTGCACAATGAAAATTCTTCACATACAAAAATCTTATACACTGTGAAAGAAATAGAATAAGGTCCGGGCATTACGACTTAGAAATAGAATTCAGTGGAGCTTACACTTCATTGTAATACTTTACACCTGTGATACAGAGCAAAAGAAATAGACGGAGAATAGTATATCGCTTTATAACAATTAATGATGTCTAAAAAGAAATTTATATAAGGTGTTCTCTGGAAAAAAAAAAATAAATCTCATACATATTTCCTCTTTTCTTCTTCTTTCTTGTCACACCTGAAATTCTTCCCCTTGCATCAACTTTTAAAGCAACTTAGACATTTTTCATTTTTATTCTAGCGTGTTGTGTATGCTACTCTGATCTCAAAAGCGTTATTTTGTTGTATAGTATATGCCGCCCGCAGTGCGGTATATGTAGTGATATAAGAGTATTTGGGTATAGATATAAAGAGAGTTGTGAGACAGGGGTTGCTTTTGTATATGAGGCTAACATATGTGTGCTGGTATTGCGGGGGTGAAAAGAGAAGGGAGGAGAGGTCACATAACACAGGTGTTACATAGCACCGACCCTCATATCTTTAACACAAATTTGATTAAATTTTTTTTAACACCGACACATTACAATATAAAACTTTATTTTCCTCCACAAATTTAATGTCCCTGACCCTGAGATTTCATATTTTTTTAAAATATATCATATTTTTTAAATAGTTTTTCTTTATAAAATTTTCTATCAAGAATTTCATATTTCAAAAAAAGATTTACAATATAAAATTTTAAAAAGTGGAATGTCATATTTACTCCCACATCGCTTTTTTTTTAATACCGTGTGACAAGTTATTTTTTATGTGATTTACATGTAAAATTTATCATAAAAAATATATTATAATATGCTTAGAGGTGAAGAGAATGAGAGGTGAAGAGGGTTATATTATGGGGAAATTTTAATATTGTCACGGAATTTGAATGAAATCCAAGTTTTATGCCTGTAAGATGTTTTATTCTTCAGCATGTTTCTTATATACTTTCATAGAGTATGAGATATCAAACCATTTATGGTCATAAGTTACAACACTAAATATTTTTCTTCTATAATTACATGTAATTAGTCAAGATTTCAATAAATTTATTTATGTAAATAAAATATAAAAATTGCAGTTATATGCGTGACATAAAATGTATTCAAGTATATATTTCTCTTCCTATATGTTTTGAAAGAATGCCATATATGAAAATCAGCTTTAATAATTTGTTTCTTTTATATTGCATTATGCATAATATAGATGTAAAAGTCAAATGCAAATGCAAACATGCATTTAAAAATGTCTATACATGAACTTTTTACGCTTGCAAGGTTGAACTTGAAAGGTTATGGGCTTGAGGACCGTTTTGAAGACCGATCATGATGAACTTTGGTATATGCCAAGGATAAAATGTATTTCGCATAAACTATGCAAATAATTTTTATGCTTAGGACCTGATTAACTGCAATGTATATGAAAGTGTGGAAAGATGTGGGTTGAGTATTTTTTTGTTTAATTCACTAAAATTCTTATGAAACTCACATAATGCCTATATTATGCCTGCAAACTTGGTAAATAAATATTGCATGAAATACAAATTTCAATTCATATAATTGGATTGAAATAACTTTTAATGTACCGAAATGAAATGAATAACTTTCAATTTTAGTGATGCATTGATTTTAGTCTATAGTTGTGAATTTTTTTGATTTCGTTGCAGTACACAAAATGCATATGCATAATTAAATTATCAATAATAAATGCCACTGTGCAGAATTGAAACCCAATATAATATAAATAAGTGTGTATAGTGTTGAAGCTTTTGATTTAGTCACCTGAGATGAATGTTGTAACCACAACGAAACTTTTTTGGTCGCAAACACAAAACTCCAACGTTACTTTTTCTATATATCTACATGCAACATGAATCCAATTTCAAGTGATTTTTCTTGGAAAAAACGTTTTTATATATTTTTTGAAACTTGAGTATCATGTGAATTCTTTATATGAAATGATAAAAAATATATACTATATATTTTTTTATATAATATAATTTTTATGACAACTGATTATATCATTATATTAATATAAAAATTCATTTTATTTTTTATCTAGAAATAATTTTATTAAAATGTTATAAATTTAGGCATAAAAAATATAGCTCTGTAATATAATATTATATATAATTCTGAAAGGTATGAAATTGAAATATTATAAAATTATTCATTTTTTGAATTATAGACTAAAAAAGACAAAGACTATAAAACATACAAAAAAAAACGAGAAGATTAATAAAATAAAAAACTTATAACAACGTATAATTTGGTATTAAATCTAAACTTGGCAGTATAAATTTATTTTTTATTTCCAAATATCTGATAACCATGTATAGAGTATAGAATGACAAGAAAACATGCAAAAGAATTTTATTCTCTTTTCTGTTTAGTAGTTAAAAATCTTTTCTTTAAAAAAATAAAAATAAAAAGAATGCTTTTGTATGAGAAAGGGCAAAAACTTGGTCACGCTTTGACGGACGTTTTTGGAGAGAGAGTGAAAAGCTGATGTTACAGATCTCAAATAAAGGATTGTGTATTTATAATATATAATATATTTTTTTATATTATATAGACTGAAAGTTTTTCTTTATAATTCAAGAAAATATACATTAAAAACCTGCATCTTATAAAAGTAAACTCTTTCTTAAAAGGAGAATAACAAACACCAGTTGTGGTATTATAAGAATTGACTTTAACATGTTATAATCTTGATAAAAATTGAGAGAACGATATTTTTAAATTTGACTTTTTTTTTTCCAAAGTCGTTATAATATAATGAAATAAGATAGAATATAATATATAGAGAATTATAATAAGAATAATAATAATAAAAAAGTTTTATATATATTATAAAAGAGAATAGGTAAAAGAGAATAATCATGGCGTGTCCTTGACATAAACTTTTTTTTTCTTCTTCTTTTCTTTTTTTTTATAAAGTTTGAAGATCTGATAGTGTTCATATGGATGCTGTATTGCTGGACCATAAGACCGGTTATATTCCCACCATAGAGGCATACGACGAACATACGACTCCTCCACGAAAATAGATACAGAGTAGAGATAAGACTCACCTCTATAACTATAATGGTATAGTAAACTGGTGGACGCCGCCTCTCTTTCTCTTTCTCTCTATCTCTTCTTGTTTTCCATGCAAAAGAAATAAAAGAAACACACACCTGCCTCACAGAATCGAGATCAAGTCTTCGGGGGCGAGAAACAAGACCAAAGTACAAGACACACGTGTGACCCCCTCCCCCCCCCCCCCCCCCCCGCTTTACCTCCTACCTTAACTAACTAATATAATTTGCTACTTCAACCCACAATATACATATACACCATTTAAAAAAATAATAATAAAAAAATCAGTGTAAATAATGATGTTGTCTACCATAAAAAAAAAAGAGAATATAATTATTTTTGAAATGAAGCCAAAATATAATTCAAAAAATTTTAGTCTAGTTTTCACACTATGGTGCCTATAGTATTTTTTTTATATAAATTATTGTTTTAATTAAGTAACTATAAATTCTAGTTTATATAAGAAAAGAAAAAAAGGGAGTTTACATAATTATAATATAGGTGTTTTGTTAATGTAGATATCATATCTAACTGAATATGTTTTTAATACCAATTAATATAATACTGGTTTTTTTCTTTAATATACAATAGCTATATTGGGTGTATACTTAAAAAATATTTAAATATAAAAAAGCGTGAATGTTTTTTTTTTCTCTCTTTACTATAACACTCCAACTATATGCAAATTACCACAGGCGTCATTTGATTACAAGGTATACAGGGTGTTCTTATACGTATTAAATAATAAAAATTTAAAAATCACTTTTTAATATACATAAAATATAAAAATTATTTTTCTTTACTAAACCCACACACGATTTTATTACATATTAAATTGGTAGAACAGTCAATACACATAATTGTGATAAAAAATTATATAAAACATGTTTTACTTTATAATATAATATGTATATTAATATATATATATATATATATATATATATATTATAAGCTTAATTAAGCCTTCTTATAATTCACAATGTGTTTACTTACTAGATATGAAATAGTTAACAATAAAAGTTAAAATGAAATATATTTTTCTATATTAGGTATTAAGAATGGAATCTTCATATCAGTTATAGATCTTATATTTTTAATATATAAAAAATATACAATACAATAATATATAAATCAAAACTAGTTCTTATTATGAGATCTCTCTCTATATATATATTTTCTTATTATAATGATATTTTATTTTTGATTATTCAATGTGTATATAAAAAAAATTGTAATCTATTTTTTCTCTTGTTATGTTATATATATAGTAATTTCATTTAATAAAATTGTTTTATTGTTTTTATACTATTTTACAAGGCTATAATCATTTATTAAAGGTTTCCCACCTTTAAAAAAAAATATGTCATTTAATCTTTTATAGGCCATAGTGTGGCTATATCTTTATAATATTATATAACCTGGGAGAACGAAATGAGTCGGCATATAGAAGAGCACCATGATTATATACTGTGTACCACAGTAATAACAGACATCAACATCGTCAAGTCGTTTTTTTTTTTTTTTTTTTTTTTTTTGGCCTCAGGGTCAGAAGGTATAAGTTAGGCGCCATTCCTCTTACAGAAACCAATGATAGGGTTTTGATAGCAAAAAAAAAAAAATAAATAAAAAAAAAAAAAAAAAAAAAAAAAAAAACTGCGCAAACCAGGTAGCTCTGTTCTCAATATATCTCTTTTCTCTTATAGCCCACAATTTACTTAAATATCCACCTAAACTATAATAATATAACAATCTTTTTTTTCTCCTTTGTTTGATACTGAAATTATATAGTATTTTATATAAACTGCTACTGATACATTTTTTTTTTTTTACAATTTATATAGTTGATTAAATAAAATAATTACAATTTTACACTTCTTATCTATATAATAGTACTTGCAAGTATAAAAGAGTAATTTATTTATATAATATTTCTCATACATTACATTATTGTCTTTTATATATATATAATTAAAAGGAAATTATATGTTCACAATAAATCGGAAACAACTTATATATATATTTTTTTCAATAGTCTCTTAATTTAATGTTCAATTGTTAAGAAAAGTTTATATCCGGTTGAAAATGCGATCAAATAACAATATAGCACTTCATCATAAATATATAACGTCTTTGTAATTATTTTATCGTTACAATACAATTTATAATATTTTTATACTCTTTGTATACCACTTCTATAAAATATTATTGTACTTTCTGAAGGTTGGTGTAATAACTTTTTGAAAAGGAGATCTTATATACATTTGACCTTTAATTTACTCAATAAATGACATGAAATATAGTTTAATAATGTTATGACAAAAGAAAGAGTTATTCATGAAAAATATTAATACATTAATTATATTATAATATTATTATTATTACAATATAAATGACTAATTATAATCTTATATGATGTAACATTATATAATATAAAAAGTACCGTAATTAGTCGTTAGGGAGGTGGGTGGATACTTAATCAAGATATCATATTATGATTGACATATGATAAACATCAAAACTTTTTGAAATTTATATAAGATTAATTTATATCTTTTTTAAAAAAAGATAATTTTTACATGTTAAGTGTGATCAAATTAGCCAACAATTATTTATGACTTTTAGATAATTAATCATTTAAAAAAGTATTATATGCAAAAATACTGGATGTGGTTTAATTTCATTTTTACGTCACGATGCGTGTGAAATATTTAATGATAAATGAGAATTTTTGGTATTTTTGTGGTGTTTAATTTTAGTTAAACAAAAGACGTGTCAAAAATTGTTAAAGTTTATTTTGAAAACCAGGATCTTAAATAATAGGATTATTGCTTGCTATATATAGTAGGCGTAGATTAGAAAATATTATTAATTTTAACTTCACGTTTTCTTATACACAGAGGTGCAAAGCAAAACATAAAAATATATACCTACAGAATTGGATCAATAATATAATTTATATTATGTATTTTTTTTTTCAGATTATAATTTATTGAAACATGTTCATGTTTTGATTTAATCTAAAATTAAACTTTTTATATACTTAACTTATCCTCGTGTTTGTTAAATTTCACGCTATATACAAAATAAATTATAAATAGGGAAGCTGTGTTAAATAAAAGATACCAATCAAATTAAAAACAAAAATGATTTAGTTTAGATTATTGTTAAAGTAAACTATATTTTTATGTAAGAAGAACATAGAGTACATTGAAATTAAATTTATTATTTATCATTTTGAAATATTGAAAAATATACAATAAGCAAACTTGATATATCATGCACGATTTTATATACAAACGTATTTTTATATAACCTTACAGCACTTCGTTATACAAGAAATTTCATTACTATATTGCAAATACAATTAATTTATATAGTCATATCAAAATCATTTCATTGAGATTAAAAATGCACTAGCAATATTTGGTTGTCCATGAAATTGATATATCGTTGTTTGTTAATTGAAATAAAATAATTGCCACTGTCCATTTTTTAAATTTATACATGGTGAGATATCAACATGTTATGCATCTGCAGACCTGTAAAGTTTAAAGCCATAGACCACATAAAACCAGATATGCTTTTTAATGAATAAACACGAAATGGGATCTTCAAAACAGGGACAATTTTTACCAGAATGTTATAATGTAGCCCCACAAGAGAGCATGAAAAAACTGTAATATGCAATTTGCGTGAGAATTCATGCGTTTATGACATCAGAAACATGAAAAAAGTAGTATGAAAATGTGGTGCGGGGTGCGAATTTTCTGATCACTGCTACGGGGCTACTGTTGGGTTTTGAGACAAATTAATGTTATTTATGTAAATCCCATCAAGTGCTTTGTGATATAAATGCTTATGTTTTTCTCTTGGTCTATTCCTTTAAATACGTCTTTTTCTTTCTAATGTATAAATTTGGCAGTTTTACCATATAAGTATACTTATACTATACTTATAATATACTATGGTTATATACTCAAATTCAAAACCAAAATCTAAAAATATATATATACGTATATATATATATATATAATTATCATATTAAAATAATTCTTTGAATCACTTACTCTATATAAATCCATCATGTTTTATACATTATGATGAGCGTCAAATTGTCCCCTATATATATAGTGAATCAGCAGCACTTATTTCACATACATTACTCACATCACAAGTGCAGATCATAATGAGGAAATAGACTCAGCAAGTCTTATTTCTTTATATTATTATAATGGGGGGTCTAAAATGGCACCCCAATCTGTCGTGCTGACTTATCGTAATAAATTTTAATAAAATAAAATTAACCCAAGGACCTATCTCCTTTTCTTAACAATATGATGATGATGATGTTGGGAGAGAGAGAGAGAGAAAATGATTCAAAGCTCTGCGACTCTCAAGTGAGTACATTAAATATATTAATAATAATAATATATACATCAATTTTATAATATAAATTTATTGTATATAATTTTAAATAAATATATTATTACTTTTATTATAATTGAGTTATTATGAGAAAATATTTTGAGTTTTTATTTTATATTTTATTCTGAAATATAAATCAAAATTTATATTCGTCTATAAATTTTATAATTTTTATTTGGCATGTATATAATAAATAATTTTATTAATATTTAATCGCAATGCTAAATATGGTAAATTAGAAAGTATATTCTTTTTAATATTTGCAGTAAAAGTTACATTGTATACGGAGAAAAATACGCGTTTAGAAAATTTAACATTAAAATAATAAGCATAATATAAATATATTTTAAATTGAACATACGTACCATGATATTAAAATAATATTTAAATCACTTTTAATCAAAAACTTCAATTGTGTAATATCTTTATAACATATATACCAAAAATTTGATTAATGAATTGTATATTTTATACAAGACATGAACGTATATAAAAATGTATTATATACTTCCACTTTTAAAAATTCAATTTTTTTTATAATATATTTCTTATTAGATAATAAACATAAAAATCAATTTTGTACATAGAACAACTTCCTACGATTTAAAATAATATAAAATTTATAATAGTATTATTATATTGAGAAAGAGATTTATTTTTCAATTGGAAAAGACAAAAAAAAAAAATAAGTTGAAGGTTGAAAAGCTTTATAATAATAATAATACATAGAACAAAAATCAGTTATGTAGATTGGATAATGGTATAGTCACACGTTTTTTTTTCATATATGTCTTGTCCGTCTGCTTGTATAACCCACCCGCTTTGATTGTAAATTGCGTTGGACGAGATAAACTATTACTATCATCATATCCTTCTCATCTTCATATAGTCATGGGTAATCTCAGCTTGATAGGATAATAGCAATAACGTGATGTCATTAAATAAAATTATTTTTTCTTGATAGATCTTGTTGCGAACAAGATATCTACCTCGTATTTTGTCAGCGTAAGCAAAATGTCTTATATCTCGAGTGCCATATATCTCCATAACGTTCGAGAACGAAATAGACATTTTGCACTTATAACGCTATTAATATAGACATTCCCGAGATAGACATGTAACGAGATAGGGGAGATGCTCGAGATAGACATTTTGCTTACGCTGACAAAAAACGAGATAGATATTTTGCTTCGCCTGATAAAATACGAGATAGTCATTTTGTTCGCAACAAGATCGAATTGTTATATACCAAAAAGTTTAAACGTGATCAATTCTCTCTCTCTCTCTCTCTCTCTCTCTCTCTCTCTCTCTCTCTCTCTCTCTCTCTCTCTCTCTCTCTCTCTCTCTCTCTCTCTCTATAAAAAGAGTAATTTTATATCGTTTAAATTTAAATTGTTATATTAATACTTCGATGCATATGTAATCATATATTTAATATAATAATTTAACCATCATTAAAATTAAGTTTCATGTGCAAAATAAAGTTATTTTCAAATTTAAATATATAGCTGATTATTATTATTGATTATCTACAGATTGCCTATATACATAGATGTATATGTAGATAACTGATCAATTTAGCCTTATATATGTATATGAAAGCAAGTTTTTAATGTTTACAAAAATTTCAAATTTAACTTTTGGTGTAGTCAATTTTCTGGATTATATTAATCCACCAAAATTTTGTTGTGCGCTGAGGATCATAAGCGTTTAAAAAAATTATCCAGGAAAATGTAGAGGTAATTTTGTTTGTTCAGTCAAATTTGAAGACAAATTTCAAGTAAAACTCCCTAAATAGAGTTTGTTATTATTTTAATTTTAATTTTGATGTCTATTTCATTACAATTTTTGGTCTAAAAAGCTTACATGTGTTTCATAATACACATTGTAAAAGTTTAACGAACAAAACAAAACAGTATATATATACCCACTTTAATGAATTACATTATACTTGCGTCTTTAACAAGAATAGTAACTGGAACAATCAAGTATAATAATTAAAATTGTAATTAAATATTATTATTATATCAAATAATATGTAAAGTTGTGTTCATTGATGAAGAAATGAGAATGGATCTTCAATAATAATTATAATGTGGTTAAAATAACATGCAAATATGGTGACTTTATATAATATATCAAGTAAAAATAATACAAGTTTGCAATTTGATATACACATATAGGAGGGAGGAGAGAAATAAGGCTCTAGATATTGTGGTTGTTGTTTTTGCCCTGTATCTTTTATATTATAAGAAGAAAAAGAAGAAGAAGAAAAAAAATCTTCTTTATATTTCTTTAAGTTTGACGTCACTTTGGTGGAAACTTCACAGGTAAGTGATATCTTGTCTTGTGGACCCCACCTGCCTTGCTTTTGCTTTGAATATTATGTGAGTGTGTGTGTGTGCGTGTGTGTCACCTTAGTTGTCTTTTACTCAGCGCGTGTATATTATACTCTCTTTTTGTGAATTTTAAAACAACAAGTCTCTCTATCAAGTGAAAATATGGAGTAGATTATTTTCTCGCTATGTTTCATTTTTTTTTTTTAAGTTCAAATAAAATTTATATTGATAAAATCCTTAGATTATTATTTTAAGACTGACTATTGATAAAAAAAAAAATATTGCATTTAGCTAGAAGACAACGCAAGCATGCAAACATATGAACAAGAAAATATATATGCAGAGTTAAATCTGGAATGAAAATCAAATGCAGAAATTTACTTCATACAGCTCCGGTTTCTTGTCATTATATTTTACCATTGTTATTAAGTAATACACCATGTCTAAAGCATATTATTACACGTCACAGCAGAAACTTCAAGTGATTGGTTATCAATAATTGATCAGTGTATCATAATATTCAATCAAAATATATTTACAATTAGATCATGCTTTTCAATATTTTTTTATCCGGATTTAGATTACGATCTCCAAAAAATAAAAATACATTGTATATAGAGAGAGGAAACCAAAACGTTTCTAAAATGTTATAAGTATAATAATTTTATAAATTCAACTAAATAATATTATAATATACAAATTAATTCTTAGAAAAGTATATATTTTTTTAACTTAGGAATTCACAATAAAATAAAATTGATATACTGTAGATGTTTATAAACTAAAAATTTTGTAGCAATAATTTTTAATAATATATATATAGTATAATCCAAAACACTGCGCATATTCTTTCTTTTGTTCTGTAAACTTTTTAACTATAAATAAAAACAAAAAAAATATTTATTTATTAAATTTAGTCTAGTTTTGTTTTCATATTATAGTGAATGTTTGCTTTACATTTCTATATATGACATATGTAATTATTTATTTAGAGAATGTTATTTTGTTTATTTTTAGTTTCATTTTACATAAAGACAGTGAGATTGTTTGCTAAAAAAAAAAAGCTGATGTGACCGAGCAAAAAAAAAAAAGAAAAAAAAAAGAACATTTTCTTTTATATATAAATATTATTGTTTATATAAATTCAAAATTTTCTAGGAATCATCATAAAGAATTTTAATGTCATATAATGCATATCAATTTAGATGATAATTTTGAGCTTTATATAATGATGAACTTATATTTCTCGTAAAACTTGTTCATAATATGTATGCTGAAATTTCAAACTTTTGAAAGTCATATCATATTTCTATACGTGTATTATCGGTAAGCTTTGATCCTTTGAGCTTTTAGTGACGATAAAATTTTACTAAATTGTTTGTTGTCAAATAATCTAAGTAATATTTCATAATTTCTTTTGTATACCTAATTAAAAGAGATTATTTCCTAAGGTTAGAAAAAGAAAGAATCTAATATTAAACAATAGAAAGAAAAAAAAGACGTTATTCGTCTTTTCATAAAAGTCTGATTATCAAATGGACCTCCCATAATGCATTCATTCTTTGAAATTAAATTTTATTATTATTTTTCCTGCAGCGTTTTTAATATTTGAATATAAAGGAAAAAGAAAAGAAACTTGTAACTTGCTTTTTTTCTTTTATCAGATTCATATATTCAATTAATAATATTTGTTAAGATTATACTGTATATTGGTTAACAATTAGTTTCTAGTAAAACGCCTTTAAGTAGGCAACCTTTTTAACAAATAGAGACTTAAATGCATGTTTTTTTTTATTAATATTATTATATATAATATTTTTTGACATAATTTATTTAAAAATTTATTCTTAAAAAAAGCGTATGACGTAAATCATAAATAATTATCATGAATTTAAAAAAAAAAGTTGACAAATAATATTATATATTCCGCATCATGATTAAAATTTATTATTTTCTTCAGTATAATAAGTTTTTTGTACATTTTAATTTTGAAAAGATGAAAATATTCATTGTGTATAATTTATATTTCTTGGTATTAAGATTTTGGTTATATCCATAAAGTTTAGGGAACATCACAAGGACATTTTCTTCTATTTTTTTTCTGTATCTTTTGTATTTTTCATGCGATGGTTTCGTATGTAGCCAAAAAGAGAGAAGAGACCACGCTCGCTTGCTTTTTCTTGCTCTTCGAGGTGGAAACTTAGCGAACAATGGACCGAAGCTGTGCGGGAGGCTGTGAGCATTACGCCTTTTCACTCTTAAAACTTAAACCGTGAAGAGAATGAAGAAGAAAAAAATAAATAAATATATAATATAAAAACGTAAGATCACGGTCAGGATTTGATACAGCGATGTATAAAACCGTTTCAAGGGTTTTTTTCCCTACAAAATCTTAATTCTTTTTTTACGCCCTCTCAATTGCTTGAGAGTTATATTGAATGGCTTAGATATGGAGTTTTTCACCTGCAGCTGCAAACTGCAATCTTTTTCCAATTGGATTCGCTTAAGAAAAATTTTAAGCCTGGGAACGACAAAGATGACAAATAAGATGAAAAGTTTTTTTTTTTATACCAAAGAAAATAATGGAGTTTTTTTTAATAAAGCCCTTTTCATGGTTCCACTTCAATGGTATACCTCAGATTTTATTTGATTATAATTTAATTAATTATTCACATGACAGGTAAATAAAAGATTTTTATCTTAAATTCTTTTCGTATTTATTTTGTATTACAAAAATTTTCTACAAAGATCTTCCAAAAAAACGCTTTAATTTTAATAAAACATTATAACAGAGAGTAAAAGATAGAAGAAAATGATAGAAAAAAAAAAGTCATTTTAAAATGAACCTTATTTTTCAGTTATGTTGACTTGGATTATATGCATGTTTTACTTTTTATTATTATTTCCGTTGAAAGATACTTTATCAAGTTATATATTCGATCGTAACAACGTCACATTTGAAATAGGCATTTTGTGGAACGCTTGGTAAAACGACAAAGCTATTCCGCGGGAAAAAGGCAAGGTACCCTTTAATCCCCTATCTTTTTAGCATTTGTGAGACTTTATTATTATTTATTTATTTTTGTTATTGCATAAAAACAATTTAAATATAAGGATTTATTTGTCCGTATTTTGGGCTAATAAAAAATTATGAGGTACATACAGATAATATACGAATACGTAAACAAAACCCCTGCTTACTTTATAAGTCATATTTTCTCAATTTATTTCCTTATATTTTCCCAGGTCCAAAAAAAGCAACATGTTCTTTAATTATGTTAATTATATGTTCGCTAATTTGTTTGAAACTTTTTGGATGTTTTATTTTTCAACTGCTTTATTCTTTCAAAAAACTCGAACTTTTCTTACGGTGTTGCCATCTATGTAACGTTTAGAAATGTGAACCTTGATATTAAGGTTACAGTCGTGACATCTGTTGCAAATGTTTGAAGTAACAGAGCCTTGAAAATACTTTCAAAAATCTTGTGGAACATTTTACACATTTTACTGCAATGATTTTACCATTGAATTTTGTATACCCTAAATTCATTGGTTTAATTAAAAACCACAGTAGTTACTGTTGCTAAAAACCTTATTATGAATGCATTGTAAAATATAGAATAAATAAAATATTATAATGCTTTGGTATTTTGATTTTTCTTCGAATTTTTACGTCAAAAGTAAAAAAAAAGAAATGATTTTTTAAATTAAAATATACTATTTAATAGTATCTGCCAGCTACTTATTTTTATATTACAATAATAATGAAATTCAAAATCGTACTTAAATAAAATACTACACGGAAACCAAAGGGTGTGGTGAATGCATAAAAACGGTTTGATCAACCTTTCACTTTATGTCGTTATATGTGTGATTATATGATTGATTATTCATTATCAATGAACCTGCGATCAGGATAGGAAAATGAAACAAATTATTAAGATTTTAATATATGTACTTAAAAATAATAATTATATTGGTATCTAGAGTAAATAGAGTTAATATGCTATTTATTTTACTAAAATGAATACATAAATAAAAATATAATAATATAATAATCAATGAATTTTGCAGGTAATATTATATTAAAAGTATAAAATATTCAAATGTTATTAAAATATAATTACAAGATGCAGTATAAAATTATTTCTATATAATAATATGTTAATTATGTTCAATAAAAAAATGCAAATGGGAAAATATGGTACTATAATAAATAATAACTACATGAAATAAATATTATTTTATTTATTTCTTATTACATTTTGATTGTTACAAAAATTTTAATTCTCATTTTTAACAAATTATTTTACAAAACACAATTAATTGCTAACTTGATATTTTTAGTATCCTATCGCAACGATGTGTACTTTGGCATTTACAATTTAATTAATGTTTTTATTCATTAGCAATTGGATTCATAAATTTTATTTGATTATGATCATAAAGCATGGGATATTTAAATACAATACGGCTAAATTGTAATATTGATTATTATTCCAGTATTGTCCCAAAAAAGTTTATGATGGAACGCTGTGCAAATTATGGAACTATATAATATATGTACAAATAAAACATACTCTGGGGGTTAAGAGCTTATGGGATGGGGGCTAACTTATGTCCATATTTTCGAAAAAATAATGAATCAATACTCACGATTCACGTAGTCGAGTAAAAGAATAATTTTGGGCTTAAAATTGATTTTTATCGAAATCGTTCAAAAAGCTAAAGTATTAAAAATAATTTAGCAATATTTCTTTGTGACTTTTGCTATTAACAGAAAAGTATGTGAGAAAAGAGAAAAGTAATAGTAATATTAAAAAAAAACAAAAAACAAAAACATAATTTTCTAAAGAAAATATGGACAAAAACCACGTTTATCCAGTGCTGAGCAATGTTTTCATTGCTCTAGTATAGCGTCCAAGCGTATTCAGTTTGACGTCATGCCATGCGTCATGCTCATACACCTTGTGTGCACTTGTCAGAGTTGTCAGTGTCACAGATCAAGCAAGTGTAATGAAGTCTGCACGAGCACCCGCTCATGTTGCACTCGCGTACGTCAAGTGAACTTTTAATCACGATACCAAAGCAATGTAATATAATATTATATTTATATTGTTGTAAGTGAATTCATCTCAACTTCACCAACATTCTATATACCGTAAGGAGGTTAAAAAAAATGCTTTTCTGAGTTTATTTTTTAATGAAATAATATACAATAAGTGTTAAATATAACCTATAACTATATGCATTCAGGCATTCACATTAAAATAATAAAAACTACAACTAATAATAATAAAAAAAAATCTTGCCTTAACATTTCATTTAAATATCAAGATGTATATCCTTATTATGTATATGGTATGATATTGCAAAGAGGATCATGAAGTATATAGGTTCTTTCGCTATATGAACAAAAAAATGTTACAATAGTATATATTTTTTTTCCACTTCCACAATTCATTATCAAATTTCGTACACACTTCACTTAAATCACTTATGAATAGCAAGAAAAGAAGAAAAGGCAGTATATATAATTATGTCACTCATTTTTTTTTTCTTCATATACATAAAATATTGTTGATCATACATATTTTATTACTGTGTGAAATAATTAATTATAATAAAACAAGATTTCCTATATAAAAGAAACATGCACTAAACAGGCACCTCCAGTAAGAAAAACGAAATCTAACTGGATACTTAATATATAACCTAAATTGACCGAAATGCATGAATTATAAATTTGAAGTTTGTATTTTTCTATCAATAAATATAATGCAAGTAATGCAACGTACAAAAAGTAATGTGCGTATAAAAAGTAATTTTTTGTTGTATTTCTTTTTTTATTAACTTACATTATTTATTATATATCATTACATTATTATTATTATATTGTATAGATCGCGATCGCGTATAGTAGTTTTAAAAATATGAGTGATATAAGATCTAATAATAAATTAGAATGATTCAAAATGTATTATTTTACCATAAAAAAAAAACTAATTTTATCTCGTAAATGTCATTAAAATCTCTGTAGACGGAATATTGGTGTACATAGTACTGTAGTTGTGCGATCAGCAATAAATACTGTTGAAAATATGGCTTGTGGTGTGATAATTATGTTCATTGGTATATAATAATAAACTGAAGTTCAGCACTCAAGGATCATTTGCGGGAGTGCACGTCACTCACGAGAGCTACTGGCCTTCAAGTTACCGCGGTCGTTCCGAGCAAGAGTAAGAAGTTGAGGAACGTTTCGTAAAGATGGTGCGAGTAGTCAAATGGGGCCTCTTACAGTTTACGCCGCTAGTCAGTGTTGTGCGACCTCTGCAGGCTCTCATACAAATCTCCAACATTGAAGCAGGAGCCCAGGTTCACAATTGGCGCTCAACAAATATTATTCATAGAATTTTAAATGTTTCCAATGCAATGAATAATATTTATAATAATTTAAAATGATTGTAAGGTTTAAGAGCCTGCTAAATTATCATTATTTAGTTTACTTTGGCAATGAAACTTTTTATGAGAAAATGCATGAATGTGAGTTACACAGTTGAACACGCTGAACACGCATTATATAGAATGTCACGTACAGTATATATACGAATATTTCTTTAATTTAATTATAAGAAAAAAAAAAGTTTAATAGTTTTTTCTATCCACTTGAACAATTGAAATATTTTTAAAGTATTAAAATAATAGTAATAATTGCTGCTCGTAAACCCTGTTCTCTGCTCTTAAAATGACGATCAACTTTTGTTATTCAAATAGAATGCGCATTTGCGGGTGCAAGAGAACAGGGTTTACGAACAACACCAATAAATACCAATATAAAACTGTATAATATGTTAAAATGTAATCGTATACGGTCATATTTAAACTATAGATGCATTTTAACAATACACATTAAAACTATATTTATAAAATTGATTTAAACCATCCCTTATAATATGGATTTTGAAATATAATGCGTTATAAAGGATATACATAATACAAATACATTATATATTATATAGTCAATAAATTTTTAAGAAGGATGAAAAAAAGTTTTGAATATGAAAAATGACTTTTGATCAGCATATTTAAAACATTTATTAACATATAACTCATATCATTCTATATTTATATTAACATGAAATTATCATTCCATAAACAAATATTTTAACATTCAAAATATACACAACAATAAGTTGCGTGACATTTTTGATTGATTATATAAAATACATTAAATTTTTCTATATAAATACAAATTTGTATTATATAATAGTAAGGGCAGAAGCCAAGTTTTAATAATATGCATTTTTAGTCGCGTGCAACATAATAAACTTTCAATCAATTTAAATTAGATAGTGTAATTTATAACTTGTTCTTCTGCATATTATGTATATCATATCAAAAATAACAATTTATGAAATAAAAAATTATTAACGAGATTTGTATTCTGCCAGAGAATATTTTTGAAACAAATTACGTTGATTGTAAGACTATATATACGCGGATTATAAAAGTTATAATATATTAAAATAACTATATATATTTCTTTATTAAAAAATAAATTAAAAGCAAAATCAATAACGAATTTCGAATAACGTTTGAGCTGTCAATTTTTCCTTTTTTAAACCTGCATAATATAATTTATCCATTAAAAAATACTGTAAAATAATTTATAAAAAATAATAATGATATAAAGAAAGAAACGTTGATAATATTCAGGGCATGAAATGTCATTTGACCGATTCCTTAAGATATCAATGCGTATTGTGCAAAATAGATTAGTTGTCAAAACAGAACCTTAAATTCCTTAACAATTATATAATAACTTGCAAACAATTGGGTTTTTTTTTCTTTCTTATTGTTGATTGTGAGTAGTTAAGCAGTATTAATTTGCATATAGAAAGTGCAATACATTTCAGATATGAAATTGGAAGAATAATTTGTATATATGATGCATTGCTAGTCTGTGAGACTCTAGCGGGATAACCGTGGCGGGTGTTGTTGTTCTTCTTGTCTTCACGACGTTTCGCGTCCGACGTTGGGCGCATCTTCAGGTGTGTATATGTTCAGATGCGCCCAACGTTGGACGCGAAACGTCGTGAAGACAAGAAGAAGAACAACACCCGCCACGGTTATCCCGCTAGAGTCTCACAGACTAGCAATGCATCACATACATCGAACCGTGAAACCCTTTTTACTTACAATTTGTATATATTTTCTAGTATAGAGTTCATAGTCAATAGAAAACTATGTTTTTGCAAATTTAGCTTATTTTTATTATTATTTTTTTTTACATATACCAAAAAATAAAATAATAACAATGAAAAAAAGTATCAAAACATAATTGCCTATATTGAGTGTTTTTCTGATCTATTTCGGGTAAGTCAGTATCAACAAAACCTAATCATGTTCCTTTATCTGCATTTTGCACCATAATCTGCAGTATTATGTCACAGGGAATCTTCTTAATAATGCTTGTATATTTGGAGGAATTAATAAACAAAGAAAAGTAAGTTTTTATCCCTCTATATGGAAAATTTTGGCCAACTATAATACAATAAAAATGAAATTTATTTCTGATTAATGAATAAAATAAATATATTTTAACATAATATACAAGTTATAGATCATGTAATATATATTTCAAAATATTCGTGAGAAAATTTAAATTTTTGACAAACTATTGTTATTGTAACCTGATTTCATACATATTATCTTATCGTATTAAATTACATATTCGTGATTTGATAGTGCGATTTATTCATAAATATATCGTGTATATTAGGCGCTAATTATATTGAGAAAACTCTAACCCAACACAATACAATAAATATAAGGTTTCATCATATTTCACTTTTTGCACAAGGCAGTATAAATTATCGTATATTGTAAATCATTTTTAGTTATATTGGTACTGATAATTTAGAAAACGTTTTCTATAATATAATAACATATATATATATTTATTTTTTTATAACTTCATTAAAAAAATGTTGTCACATCGTTCAAAAATAATCATGAACCGCACCATGTTATAGTGTCACTATGTAAATCAAAAGAACTTTGTTGATTCTCCGACTTTACCTGACGCTTGAGTGTGCATGCTATAATTTTAGTATTGTGTTTTTCCCATATATATAACAATCTTAATGTTTTACAAAACACAGCAGAACATGGGACATTACATTGTTTATTAGTCATGAGTCATGAATGATAAAAAAAAAGGCTGTAAAATTGTAAATAAATGAAAGTGTTTTTAGTTTATATATTTTGCTATACATATACACGGAAAGAATAAATTGCGTAATTTATGCTGCATTTATGTCATTATAGCATAAATGATACTAATAAGAACAACACTAATAATTGATGCTATATGACATAAAATTTATGCTATTATAATTTATAACATATATATAGTAATTATGCAGTATAGCATAAATTAGGCTATATTGAACTAAAAATGCGCTATATAGCATATAATTATTAATTGTCTATTTTGGTCCGTGTATATATAGTCTATTTGCATGCTTGGATTATATCAGGAAAAATTTGCAAATTTGTATCATATTATCATTTATACTCTGTTTGAATCACGCATTTACTTTCAGGTAATAGGACAATTTTACTTTATTCAAAGTTGCATTCAATTTTCCAAGTTATTCCCATAGATATACGCATGAAAATTCAATGATAAATTAATAATGTTTGCAAGTATACGCGATAGTATATTTTATATTTTGTTTTTATCAACTTACCTCGCTCCAGTGAAAGAATAATACCGGAACTTAGTTTTAGTATATAGTTCCAATAATGTCAGGTTTCATTATTCTTTTACTACTGTGTTATTTTTATATTATACTTATGGGGAAGTTAAATTAGCGCTTTTAAATGATAATAAGATAATAATATAACAAACATATTCTGATGCTTTGAAACTATAATTTACCTTGCACTTTATATACAAATTAAGCTGCTGTCATTTATCAAAACATCGTTCCATTTTTTTTTTACTTACGTATATAGTGTAAAAGATATCCCTTTTTCAGTATATAATACTATATAATTTATAACGATTTAAAAAGAAGATTCAAAAAAATCAATTACGTTATATTAGCAAAAGGGGATGTTAATCAAATGTTTTCAGTGAGCGAATAAGATTGAAGCGAAGAGCAAGGATTGCCTTTGCTGTGGCCTGCGGAAGATCGGTTTAACTTCGTTAGATCTATAGGGGCAGATTGTGACGTAAATTATGAAGCGTTGTAATTGGTAATTTAGGTCTTCTGTCCGTTATTTCACTATCAAACTTGCACACCTTGTATGTCGTTTTGTTTATTGCTATCAGGGGAGAAACTTGTTAATCCTTTACATCCTGCTTGCCGACTCTGATTTTTTATATTTTTAACAAACTGATACTGATATAGGAATATATACGTGTCCTAAGGAAACTATTTATATTCATGTTTCATGGTTTTTATAAAAGAAATATAATAATATTTTAAACAAAAACTGAACAAATTGAATTTCTTATATACATTTGTAAATATTATATTTATTTCTAATGTAAGGTTTGAAAAAAAATGTTACTAATTTCGTGTAATATGACTTTATAATATGAAATAATTTTTTTCAAATATGACAAAAGCATGCTTATATACGTATACATACACGTATACTTCTTAATTACACTTATTATAAGTGCACTTTAATATTTTTGGTTATATTTAACTAAAAGAAATTAAGGTCAGTTAAATATTTTTAAAAAAGATTTCATATAATATATGATTAATATTATAGTGACAAATATATGACGTTCGTGAAAAAGTCATGTAAACAATTATAATAATAAAAATAAAATAAAAGAGCTTAAGCTAGAAAAGTCATTCCGGTAGATATTGCACATGAGCGATTTTTTTTTATCAATTTTCAGTTTATTTCCATTATAGATGCAAATTTAATAATTTTATATATATTATACTCTAAACATAAACAAAATTGGTACATAATATACAATTTCTAAAAAAAAAATAACTAATTTAATGTCCTATAGTTATTTATCTCAATTCAATATGACAGTTCATAAAAAAAAAAAAAATACTATTTTGAATTTAAAAAGTCAAAACAATTACCTCATTAAGAAGATACTTTACGCGTTTCTTATACTAAAGAGATGTCTGCCCATCATTATCATATTAATTTATTATATTATGAAACTCTATTATTATTTTTTTTCCTCACTCTCCCACTCATGTAACAAAATTTTACTCAGCATCTTTATAAAGCAATTATTTTCAGTTTTAACTTTTTAAAAAAAATAAATCTGTTATAAATTGATGTGCTATAGTCTATTATTTTTTTATGGTTTTAAAACGAAGATTATTAAAAAAATCAATAGATATCATTTTTCACGTGAATTGCAAAAATTTTATGTATAAAAGTTGAGGGTGATAATGGGCTCGTGCCAATCAACTCTGGGGGGTTAAAGTTAATCATTCGATCCTATTGTTATAGCTGAACAAAAAAGAGAAGCCGCCGACGTATATATACGCGTGAATATAACATTGGTGCAAATCAATTGTGTATTAGCAATGCTTCAGATGTTTCAAATCAACCGTGAGAAGATATTCAATATTGCTATATAGTGGAGAATGCCATGAAATATGAGGTCTCTGTATAAATAAAATATTTCAAGTATATAAATTTGAAAAATAGTAACGGATCCATCCATAGCTTTTTGGCTTCAGATGGATTTTAATTATAAAAATTTACTTTTTTTTTATTTTATGTTCAATATAGTATAGATGAACTATTGTAATCTCTATAGATTTAATGCAAATTTGAGATCATATATAAAATAGCCTTGTACATATATAGAGCTGAAATGAATCTTTATCATGAAGTGTTAAATATTAAATGAATACATAAAATTGTAATGTAGTTGAGAAAGTAGGTAAATAAGTGAATTATAAATGGAAATAAATAAGTGCCATATATTATTATACTATATATGCATGAGAGAGAGAGAGAGAGAGAGAGAGAGAGAGAGAGAGAGAGAGAGAGAGAGAGAGTTAATGAATTCAAATTATATAACGTATGATATGAATATATAATAACATGAATTCTCACATACTTTTTTTCCTCTGATCAAAGTAAACTTAATAATTACCCTAACATGAATAATTTGATGCCATGTAAAAGTAATTAATCATATAGTTTTTCTTATAATATTTTATTAAGAAAAATAACTTTGATAAAAGACTGAAAGCCGCATAATATACATACATAGCATAAAAAAAAAATACTACATCCGTTTTCATGTATAAGAAGCAATTAAATATTTTATTATATGATTTTGTAATAATTGTATCAATCAGAACACCAATAAATAATTGCTGAATGTTAATGATTTTACAGACTATAAATCTAATATAAATGTTAATTTAAGGCATAAAGATAATTGTGTATTTTTTTCTTTATTTCTTTTTGAGAGACAGCTAAAATGATTTTTTACACATATTATATTATGAGCAAACTTAGGTATTTTTATATATAATATAAAATTTGTATGGAATTTATTACAAAGCTATTATTTTCAATGTTTTTTAAACTATCATATCTTTAACAGGCATAATTTACTGGTTTAATAAGTTTTTTATTATGTTCATTAAAACACTATATACTCAAAATATCATGGAATGCTCGTTTAAATTAGAATTTTATACCATATTTTATTTTATAAATTGGTTACTGTATTTCATATAAATTAAAGCAAACGTTAAAGAAACAATAAAATAGAGAGAAATAGCGCACTAATTTAAAGATTCAGCAATGATTGCACAGTATAAAAAAATAAAACATTTAAATAATTTAAGTAAACTTTTATTATTTTATTTTATTATTATTATTATTATTTTACAACATAACATACAGTATATTTTAAAGAACTAAAAGTATAGGAAGAGCTTCAATATAGCTCTTTATTAATTGAACGTTTCGTTTAAATTGCACATTTCTACTTTATTATAAAAGACTATATATATATGCATTACTATTTATTATAAAGCCAAAAATCTAAAAAAATTATTTCCCACAAAATAAAAATATGCATAAATTTTCAAAAACAATAAATTATTGATATGATACACAAAATAATGACAATAAATAAAAACTGATGCAAGGTGTGTACGAAGTGCAAATTTTCTTTTTTCCTTTTGTTTATAAGCGCTCGCTCATTTTGGTGGTTAAATCGTGGTGAAGTTTATAGCATAATTTTATATTCCGTGTGATGTTTATGTATCAAAACATGGCTATAAATTTAGCAATTAGAAAGGTGATATTTGATTACACGATAATAAATTGTTCACTTATATATATATAAAAGAAGAAAGGAAAAATAAAAACGTGTTTACATGAAATTAGCCATTTTTTCTTTTGTATAATATATTTTTCTTTTCTTCTTTCCGCAGCACTAAATATTATTCGTTTTAATCTAATTTAGATAAAATGACTACATAAAAAAGTGGTTGTAATTTTTCATAACTAATAATGAATGGTTTAATTCTTCTTTTTTTATTTACAAAATATTATATATTATATATAAAAGATGATTTTGTATATATATAAAATACGTTTGAAGTTTGAACTCTCTTAGTTATAACAATTTAGGAGTTGTTAATTTTCATTTCTCTCTCTCTCTCTCTATACATTCTCATATCAGATTTGAAAAATATGGTGTGGGAGGACAATGGTGCCATCTCCACATCTTCAAGTCATGTTTTTGCATGAATCAACTGCTTTTTAATTTTTCATATTAACTGCCATCTTAACAACTATATGGTATTCATATTTGTTATAATATGCAACAGAATGAAACTTCTTATGTTTGAAAATCAGTTATATTTTAACGATTCGTTTTTAAGTATCTGCAAGGAAACAATATAATTTTTCTCTGTGCAGTAATCATCACATTGCATTGTTTTCTTTTCAATCCAGTTTTAAATATTCTCTCTAAATGGCTTAAATTAAATAGGAAGTAAAATAAGTCAAATTGGGTTCTGTTTAAACATTACACAACACTATAATTCTCATTGACAAACAAAATAAGCTATAGCAGCATTTTTCAATTATAATTATGATTTACTAAAACTTAAAGGATTTCTTTAGACTTAAATATTTTTTAATAATAAAATAAACAAATGCACCTCGTAACAAAGGTGGAATATGTCTTAAATGAAAAGACTATACATTAAATATTTTTTGATCAATGTAAATAACGTTTATATATACGTTGAGTACATGATGCATAGGATGGAGATAAAACATTCGCACGCAGTGAACTAAAATTAGAAAATAACGCCTATATATAATACCGAATAAGTATTGATTAAAAATCAAAATACAAATCCTTGGTCCTTGATAAATGATCTTTTTATTTTTTATTATTATTATTTTTTTTTTGCCTTAGCCTTAACTTTATTTCAAGTGACTTTTTTTTTATTGCTTTTCCTTTTTAGACAATTCTGTGAATTAAAAGGCACTTAATTTCAAGCCCGAATGACAAAATTATCATTAGGCAAGCAAAGTAGACATGTCAAGTAATGACAATTTCAATGACATAAAATATGTATTTTTGATACGTAATAAAAACCATTTTACTTCGCAATAAAATAAAAGCTGGTTTTGTTATTACAACCATCTTAAAATATTTTTTACCATAAAAATGTCTTCGCTTTTCATACAAAATGATTCAGTACTTTTTTTTTAATACCACTTTTTTTTTTTTTTTTTTAATACCACTTTTTTTTTTTTTTTTTTTGTAAAAAATAAATCCGTTTTTAACACTTACATTAATAGTTCGTAAATCTTTTGACACAATAACTTGTTCCACTGTTCTTTGAACAAGAAAAAAAAAATCAACATATATGTATAATATAAAATGTGATTTGATTTAATAATTTAATAAAATATATATTGAAAATTAATAATTTTATATAATATGATAATATGTGACTTGTCATGAATGTTTTTATATATTTAAACTTTGTTATTTTTTATATAGTTAAATAAACGTAGGCGTGACATTTTATCAGTCACCACCACACACACAAAGAATATATAAAAAATATACATATATTATAATGAGAATGGACATTGCAGGATACCGACTTGTTCGTTTTGCTTATATATATTAAGATCCATATTACTTTGCATAACAAAGGTTGCCGAGGTTTTTTTGAAGGATAACGCCTACAACACTATTGCTGAGCAAGCATGCCATCATAGCAAAGGTAAAAAAAAAAGGTATAAAGCAAGCATACCGCATAGCAGAATGCACAGCAGGGTATCATGGGGGCGGTGATAGGGGTCACACCTGGGCCCGACGATCTTTTTCTCTCACTTCACTTTTAATATTTTTTTATTATTATTCTTATTCGTTTTCTTTACCTGTAGGCCATGACCATCCCGAATGTGTTGGCGGCATCTTTTTCTTTGTTCATTCCTAAACCGAGAAAATGATGAATTATCCTAACAAAACTAATTCTTCTACTCATAACGTTTGCTATAGCTATTATATTATGTATCTCTCAGGACAATAGAAATAAGAAAAGAGAAATAAAAGAATCTTATATGTATATATATATATATATATATATATATATATATATATATATATATATATATATATATATCTACTTGACCAAGGTGAGAAATTGAAGAGGAACATATCTTTAATAATAAACAACATCATGGTTTCATCTCTCTTGTTTTCTCTGTTAGGTGCATCAATTTTTTGGTTACTGATGATACAGTCACGCTGAATATATCATATCTTTAACCCTTTAGGCACCGCTTTATTATTATTATTATTTAACTCACTGCAATATGATGTGCTTTATGAGTAATTTCTGATACTAATGAACTATATGTGCTTAAAGGCTTAAATTTATAAATACTGGGTGGCCCTGTCTTAAAAAATAATAATATTCATTAAAAATATTTGGTTCCACTGTACATTTTTTTCTTAATAAAAAAAAAAGAAAAAAAAAAGATTGCAGAGATGATGCCTTTAAGACATTTAAAATACTTTCTCATTATTATTTTACGACGATTTTTTTTAATATAAAGTATAATGAAATTTCATTTTTTTTTTAATTAAATATGTGACTTTAAATTATTATTACTAAAATTTGTACGTAAAAAAAATATATGTATTTATTAATGAACAAATTATTTCCACTAGAATCGCTTTTGTATAGTTATATTATTATATTTTTTTAAGATCATTACAAATTTAACGCTGATATATCAAAATTATAGCTATACATAGTTGTTATTTAACTATTTTCATAGGTATTGTTCTTTAATTATACGCTTTAAACCCATTCTTTATGTACTTTATGAATAGATTTAAACAAAAATGTACGCCTCATTTAATGATGTTAATAATAATAATAAAAACACGACCTTTTATTCTCTCCTTATTAGTGTGTTAAGTAAAGAAAATTGAAGCATTACGAACTTTTTTTAGGTTTATTTAAATAATGCTAATTATAAGTTAACTATATTATGACGTAATAATAAAAAAAAGTTAAATTTAATGCAAGTATTTAAATTTCAGTGTTGAAGTTTTATTTTTATTACATTTAATTAAGTATAATATAATTTATATTTCATTCAGCGATTTTTTTTATTTCCTATACATATATAGCTACTTTTCAACAAAGAAAAAAAATGCTCTTATTTTGTCAAATCACACGGAAAAAAATTACAAAATTTATGGTGCATTTACTTCATTCTAGCATAATTAATGCTAAATTGGAACAACATAATGAATTATGCTGTACAACATAATATATTATGTTCTATGTAATATATTTATTATGCAATATAGCATACATTATGCTGTATTGAACAAACTGTGCTAAAAATGAACCAGCATAATAATTACGTAGTTATTTTATTTGTGCAATGCATAATTTTAAATGTTAGGCTTTTTTTTAACCTCATAAAAATATTATATATTTTTTAGTGCATACTTATTGCATTAAAAAGTTATATTGCATTACAGTTTTATAACTAGTAAGATCCATAATATTCAATAAATATAAATAATAATAAAATATAAAAGATTATATATATTAACTCATGAGAACTTTCTGTAATTTAAAAATAAGACAAATAATTTGTATTATTTTGGAGATTTCAACGCTCGAAGTTTTCATAGTGCCCCTGCAAAAATTGAAGGTATGCAACCAGTCGGACCATTTTACAGCGCTCGCTGTGGAGAAAGAGAAAACTGTTTAAGAAATGCTTATAACGCATTCAAATGAAAACAAAACTTGGAGGTCTAATTAATATAGGTTAATTAATATTTCTATTTTGTATTATAAAATTATATATTATATATTTGTAGAAAAACCATACTGTTTTGTATGTATCGTAAAATGTTACTGACTTAACACGTAGAAAATAATAATTAAACGCAATCAGAATTTACACATCAGTTAATATTATATATATATATATATATATATATATATATATATATATATATATATATATATATATATATATATATATAAATAAATGACACGAATACGTTGTTCAATTGTTATATAAATGAGAATAAGAGCGAGAAGAATAGAAAAATATATAATAATTATTTAATAACGTTGTCAATCAAACACATGTTATATAACTTTCATTGCTTGCATTCGTTCCCAGAACTATATATATATATATATATATAAATTACTTCTGTATATAATACTGTTGTTATTATTATACACATGAAGAGGGGTCTGTTTAGAATATCAATATTTTTCGAACATATTTGAATAAACAAATTGTACTGTCAGATAATTATTTATGACTTTTTTATATTTTATGTCTGCATGCTATTTTGTTATCATTTGTTTCCCTCAAAAATTTGTTATACTTTACTTCAGACATTGTTGTTTTTATAATTAATAAATAAAAACATTTCTTAAATATTGATTTTTTTATAATTTCATTTCTATATGTATAGTTTTTCATTTTTTTTTCTTGTTCTTTTTTATAGTTCATTGTTTTTGTTTTTCTATTAAAGGCAAAAAGAAATTATATTAAACGTTGTATATTATACTTATATGAAATTTTTAATAATAATGAAAAAGTTGTTTTATTATTCATTTAAAGGTACACTTCATTAAAAATTTATTTTTGAACACTGCTCTTAACATTTTTTGTATGCATTAAATGATGCACTAATAAGGGAAACAATATTTTTTAATGAATATAATTATATTTTTAATAATCATTTATTAATGTGCATATTATAAATTGAAGATTTTTATGTTAATATTAAAATATACGAAAAGTTATATATAGAATTAATCAGAAATAAAATTAACTAAATGAACTGTATCAAAGTTAATTTACCCATCTAAACTAACGTCAGCTAATATATGTAAAAACTTAAATGATAATATTGCAATACGTATATCTGTAAAATACATTTTAATGGTCAATAATATGAAACATTAATTTTTTTTTTTTAATTTATACACATCAAAACATTGAGAAATTTTTTGCTGAATTTAAAATACTCACATTATTTTTCTCCATATAATTGTTATAAATATATAATCAATTATATAGAATATATATTTTAATTACAGTTTTAATTATTTTAAAAGTGTTAAAAAAAAGAACATTAAACTTTCATTGTAACAGTGCATTAAACTCTTTTTAACACTTTTAAACTTGATCATATAATTATTGATCAAATATTAGACATTTAATATTAAAATTAACTAAATATATTATATACTTAAATATTTTATTAAATATTTTAAAAACTAATTTACATTTTTATGCTTGGTAGAGCTAAACTGAAAGTATGTAAAATAAAGTATTAATTTTTGTTATATTAATTATTACTTCCCTCTTCCCACATTAAAAATTATTACAACAATATTTTCAGCTAAATAATTATTATATGAAGAAATCTCACAGAGCATTTATATTGTAAGTTTAAATACTGGAACTATATTCAATAATAAAAATCGACTGTTCTTTTTGGGTTTAATAACAATAATTATATATAAAAACAAAAACAATGAAATTTAATAGAGAACCATATGTATACATTTTTTTTTGTAAAATCAGCATAAATTTAAATTTTCATCTATAGAAAAATATTGTGTTGAGAACATTCATCTATATTATTAATGATAATAATAATTAAAAATAATTAAATATAAACATTTTTATTTATAAACATAATGTGCATCAGAGCGTTAAAAATAGTTTTAACTTTTAATAAGCTATAAATAGAGCGGTGAGTATGTGAGTGTGTGGATGATATAAAAATACAATGAGAGAGAGAGAGAGAGAGAGAGAGAGAGAGAGGCGATTGTTATTATTTGTGTTGGTTAGAACAAAAACCAATACGACAACGTATAAAAATTGTGTTGTGCGGGTTGCGGGAGTTATATGTTATTAAGGGGAGAAGAGGGGGATTTTTATTGTATCGCGTGCCGTGGGGTGATGCCTTGGCGATGAAAGCAGCTTGTTTCGATTGTTGGAACAATGGCGGAGGAAACGCCCCTTTATAACATTGGGTGCCTAAGGATAAAATATATATAGGGCGTGAATTTAAAATATTATTCAACCAACCTCGTATAAAGAGGCGGAGTCACCAGGTGTGCAAAGGAGCAAGGCTGAAGCCGGCGGCTGTAAGTTGTAAACTCATGTTATATCTATAGACTTTAGTATCCGTGTAGTCGAGCACAGAGAAACAAACACACACCGTGATCTTGTGAAAACAGTGAAAATTATATGTGAATTTTTTATTTGTTTTTGTGCACTTGGTGTGAAATTTACTGTGGATTTATAATTGGTGTACCTGACTCGGGTAAGCACTAAATTATATAATATAGTGATATAATTATGAATATCATAATAATAAGAAGGACATCAGTATTATTAATTGACAATTAATATTCAAGGTCAGTTTTAATTAAAAATAGAAACAGACAATTACGACTTTGTGTTTGAAGTGCAAAGTGGCGTCAAGTGTGTTTAATCGGCATAATGCCGCGACCCAGTCGAGAATCTTACGGCGATCAAAAGCCACCCTACTCTTACATCTCGCTGACAGCCATGGCAATCTGGAGCTCCCCGGAGAAAATGTTGCCGTTGTCTGATATCTACCGCTTCATCATGGAGAGGTTTCCTTACTATCGCAAAAATACGCAAAGATGGCAAAATTCACTCAGACATAACTTGTCATTTAATGACTGTTTTATCAAGATCCCAAGAAGACCAGACAGACCAGGAAAAGGTGCCTACTGGGCGTTACATCCTGCAGCATTAGACATGTTTGAAAATGGTAGTCTCCTTCGAAGAAGAAAAAGGTTCAAGTTAATGAAAACTGATAAAGATAGACTTGAAAATGAATTAGCCGCATTAGCAAATTTGAATAGGTTCATGTTTACTCCTTCTAATCCAATTTCGGAGCCCTCACCTCCGGCAGCTCCAGTGTACGAAAGACGTGCTAGTGAATCTGCAGTTGCACCACCTTGTAGCAGTGCATTCGAGGCTTCTCCGCCACCCTCAGCAGTCGCCCCTGCACCGAGACCCAAGCGAGCGTTCACCATCGAGAGCTTGATCTCGCCAGACCGGCCGGCACCCCCATCACCTCCTGCAATACCAGCACCTCTCAGTCCGGGTGCCGCTGCGGCGCTTCTCTTCTCTCAACCCCCACCCCTGATGATGCAAGAACCATCATCAGGAGCCTTTATCTTCCCTCAACATATGCCACCCATAGCACTAGGGGGGTGGTTCCACCCTCATCCGCCACCTCATCATATGATGCATCATGAACCTCCATCGTCGCCGTTGCAATTGGGTAGCACGCGTTTCAGTCCAACTTTACGTTCTGTTTGACCCGTGTTGACCCCCGCCGAGGTGGTGGCATTGCAGCGGGCAGCCGCCGCCAACCCTACCCTTATGCAAGGGTTGCAACTTCAGCGACCGGTAGATGCAACTACCCCAGTCTCTTCACCGCCGCCAAACCTCGCGGGGGTCATCCCCCGGTGATGCTGGGCCTATTTAAAAAGACATGAATTAATTTGTGAGTGTGAATTATGATAAGGCCCACTTTACCCCTGCACTAGTAAGATAAACAATAACAAATTACCCCCCCCCCCCCCATTCTCTTTCCTTGTGAATATATTTGTATAGACCGTATTGTTGTCATATGATTCTTCTATGGAGAATCAATTTTATTTTAGGTGCAATCATGTCTCCAAAAAATGTTGGCTTTTATAGTTTACCGCATGTGAATAATTAAATAACTAATTATAGATTGTTCAATTGTTATCATGCAACTTGGGTTCATTTACATTTTTACCACATTTAATTCAAATAATTTTTAATAACGTTATTGCAGAACAATTATAAATCTTAATTTTAAAACTTAAGATTTTTTTTTTCATAAAATTTCTTTATTTTGAATTCCATATTCTGTTTTTATATCAATATATTAATTAAATAATACACATAACAACAAATTGTGATGTTTAAATAACGCTTGACAATAATTTTTTTCTTTATTTTCAAAATAATGTCGTGGTTTAAAATTGTTCTGTGCGTTTTCTATATACACCAATATATTATAAGCTGTTTGTTTCTTTGATATATTTTAAAATTTATTTGTATACGCAATGGAACTTGTTAATTATTACTCATTTTGATTTAAATTTTAATTATATAATCAATATATTTACTGATTCCATGCATCAATAATTAAAAAAAAAATTTTTTTAAATTTTAACACAACATTTGTAAAGCATTTTTAATATTTCTCTTTGACAATATCCTTGAAGTTGTCTGTTTCATTTTTTTTTTTCATATAATTAATATTTTTTCATTGATCTCATTATATATTACTGATAAAATAACAAACACAAACTTTTTTTTAGTACCCAAGTTGTTATGATAAACAGAAAACAAAAAGACACAATAAAGACTTACAGTAAAGAAGTGTCGTATCTCATGTTCCTAGAATTATTATAAATTAAAAGTTTTTATATATTGTATTTCAAACATTGCTTTCTTTAATTTAATAATAAAAAGATCTCATTCTCAAATAAATATTATATAAAATTATACGTACAAAAAAACAACAACAACAAAGCCTTCATGTTCATTACAAAATTTTCTATATAATATATATTATATATTATATATAATATTTTGCATGCTAATAGTAATTAAAAGCATTTAAAAAAATAATAATTATACACAGTTTTAACATTTAATTTCATTTATTTTTATAGTAATTATTTGCCTTTTTTTCTGGTATTTTTCTTTTTTTAATAATAATAATTTTTAGTTCTATAGTGTGTGAAAAAATATAAAGTATATAATATTATAATTTGAATTCTAAAGTATATATAATATGGTGTGAGCGAATTAGAATCTGACGCTTTTGTATATTACATAAAACGTGGGGGCTCAAACAATGAGCAAATACGGTCACGCGATGACTTCAAAGACCTAAAATAAATAATAATAAAATATAATAAAAGAGTTAAAGAAAGCAAGTTTGTAATACATTAAAAAAGAATACTGTCGAGCTCTCATGTTTGTTAAAAAAATTTGAGTAGCTAAATTTTATTATATATAAAAAAAATGTTATAAATAAAATGTATAATTTTGTTCTATATGAAAAGGCTCGCGTATATAAAAGCGTGCTGATGTGCATATAATATGAGCATAACAAAAATTGTGCTCACCTCCCTTTTTTTTTTAGTGAAATATAATAACGGAAAAATAAAAATAATGTTTTTGTTTTTAAAATAAATTATCATGTTTTATTTAAAGAATTATCACAAAAAGTACCATGATTTTAATCAAAATAGAACATTTTATTTTATTATCTTTAAATATATCGCACAACTTCATATTATATTTTTTTAAGAGGGTATATATTTAATAAGTATACAGGAGTTTTCATTATTTAAGTATTATTATTTTCTTTATATTTATACATAATATTATGGTTTAAGTCACGCAAAAGTTACAATATATTTTTAATGTTCATGTAAAGGTGTGGAAAAATATTATTTTATAAGTAAATACACTTTGAACATAATTATTTTAAAATTGATTACTTTTTTTTTTTTTTTTAGTTAAACTAATGTACATGATAAAAAGATAATTTTTTTACGTTATAAAATATTGAAACAAGAAAAGAAATTTAGTTAAACATTTTGATTAAATTTTTCTTTAATATTTATATATATTATAATATGATAGAATGAAGCATAAAATTTTGATTACGATTGTGTATAGGAGTGATAAATTAAAAAATGATATATTATAAAAAAAATAATTAATTATTTGAGGTGTAATAAAGTTAAATACTGATGGTTATATCAGTTATCAAAAAAGGGTAATATACACAATAGAAAAAGGTTAAAATTAATTTTATTTTATTTTTCACCCTATATATATAAAGTTCATAAGGTAATAAGTCAGGGTATATAAAAGCGTTCAAATTAATAGTGTTGCTTTTTATTATTTACAACGCACAATATGGGGTCAATGGGGGGTTGAGATGGGGGAGTTATATGGGTCTATTGTTACTGGCCATTGTTGCTGCGGTTACACAGGTGTGCCGATGTCTCTTGATGCTGTCGTTTCATCCTTGCCGCTCTGTTCTGCCCCTGCCGAGCTGCAACCCATGCAACACCATAAGCTTGAGCCATGACTTAAGGACTCCAACCCTTCAGGAGGATGGTTGATGGGGATCGCGGGAATGGACCACCGTCGTGGGAATGAAAGTAACTTCAGTATGTTATATTTCTGTTATCTGCAATTTATTTTATTTTCCTTCTCTTTTTATTACTACTGCAAATTTGGCTTTTCTTTACACTTTTGCCATTTAGAGCTTCTTGTTACTGCACTCTTGCACTGGTTTTTATTATTAGAAGTATAGATGCAACTATCATGACATTATGAACAAACATTCTTTATTATATAATGCACATACAATGAACTTCATTATAACGCTATTGGTATTGGGCTTGCTTGAAAATATAATGAAAATTTAAAGGCAAAATTATGTTTTAATAAAATGTTTTGCTTTTTCTATTATTATTATTATTCCAGAATTACATATGTATAACATATATGTTATGTCATAAGTAACAGATTTTAAAAACATTGGATACGGATACGTGAGACATGTTGTTTAATAAAATTATATGTAATTATACTTTTTGTTAAAATATTGTTGCATAAAAAGGGTGGACAAGTCACATTTTATTTTCAATGAGTTTTTTTCCTGTAAGAGCAATCATGCAACGTGATAAAAAATAGCTTTTTCAGATTTATTGCATTTTATTACAGTATTATCTGTTCGGAATAATGTACAAAATTTTGAAAGATATGTATACGTTATATAGTTATTATGTTTATTGGTTAACAAAACAAAACTTTGATTAATATCCGATATAAAGTTTAAAGTTTGTCCATAAAATACAGAATAACAATAAATATTAAAAAAAAAAATGTAGGTTTTCATATATAAGAATGATCATTCTTATACCAGAAAATATTAACGGGTGGTATGCATTCATATATGAAAACCAATTTATATATATCTATATTTATTTGGATCACTAAATATCTTGTGCCAGTATGGGAAAATAACACATTTTGCAGTTGAAAAATATACTTGCATGGCAATATTTTTGAGAGCATTAATGCTGTTAACAGATTGAATTAAGTTTTCAAGTATGCGAAAAAAGAAATAATAATAAATAATTTTCCAAAGAAAATAGCCAAAAAAATATCAAGTTGGTCCTATGCTATATAAGCAATGTTATTCATTGATCCAGTAAGGTGTCAAATCGCATTCAGTATGACGTCATGCGGATACACCCTATATATGAAATAAATAAAAACTAAACGTGCAACAGTATTTGAATACTAATATTTTAATTTACAAAGTCATGTAATTAAATAAAGGGAATGCATGAATTTTTTTCCTTGACGATTTCATTATTATAAAACATATTTAGAAAAAGAGTGAGAATAAGCATGACTAAAATTTAACACAATCACTATATAATGTACATTCATATATTATCAATCTTCGTTACTTTTTGTAACAAGATTGCGCAAAAATTATACAACCGTAGATAATACCATTGCTATACATATATAGACACAAACCATTAATAATAATTTATATAAAATTAATATGAGTTTTTACGTTATGTTTAATCAAAAATTTCTCTACATCGATACCATAATACGTTTTTTTTCTAAATAATTAATAATATAAAAAATTAATTTTTATAACTGAGATATAAATATAGAAAAATAATATAATTACTTGATTTTTTTAAAACTATAAATTTTCAGTTTATATATATATATATATATATATATATATATATATATATATATATATATATATATATATATATATATATATATATATATATATATATATATATATATATGAAATATTCTTATATAGACCATGATAAATTTTAAATGATATTTGCCTTGCGCAGTTAAAAATAAATATTGTTTTTTTTTATATTTTTTCCTTGAGTAAATTAGTATAATTAGCAATGATATTTTAAAGAAAACATCAATAATTACAAGTTATCAACATTAGTTTACCTAATGGAGAATTTTGTTATTTTTTAAGTCTGTATTTTAATATTTTATATTATATATTATATACATATAAAAAAAAACTTTTATATATAGAGCGCTCAGCACAAGCCTTTATTATCTGTAATTGCTATAAAAAAAAAAGGAATTTTTTTTCTTATACCGAGAGAAGTTGGCCATATTATTTTAAAACATATATATTTTAGACACCTAAATACAACCTAAAACCACTATAATCGTCGTTTGGTTGTGATAAAATTACACATTTTTATCCGTGATACAATAACCATTAAAACGATAGCAGATCGAACAAGTAAACAACTTTTATATAATAAAAATTATTATATTTTTTATGTATATGTTATAAATTGTTTTGTTTTTTAAATATACTTCTTCTTTTATTGTTATTATTTTTATAATATTATATACAAATCTTTTTGATCCATTCACTGTAAAAATTTTTATTTACTTTATATTTAAATTGTTAAGGCGGCGAGTATAATTACTAAAGTTTTTTTTTTTTTTTTTTTTTTTTTTGTCTCTCTGTTTTAAATTTAGCGTTTATAAAGAAATATTCACACAACATGGCTAGTTATACATATATTTTCAAAGTATTATGCCGCCGTTACGCTTTTCAAGCACGAAAATCGTCACATAAAGATGATATTTATGTGAATGAACTTATAGGAAAAAAAACAAAAAATTATAAAATATGAAAATTTAATGCAAAGACTATTTTTTTTTCTTTCTTCGACGCCAGTTAAAAAAATCTTATTATTTTATATATAAATATCTATATATATCATTACAAATGCACTACATGGAACAATTAAAGAACAATACTAACGAAAACATGTAATGTAATTGCACTTTTTATGTACCTCTCTCACTTTGTTTTCATTATACAAGCTCTTTTTTTTAAAAAAAAATTTCTCTCTCTTTTCCTTTTGTACAACTAAATTGCCGCAGTTATAAAATGCAATAAAATGTATATAGGACTGCGTATGAGACTATGAGTAGAAATTATTTATATAATAATTCATTCATTAAAAAAGTTGTTTTGTTATATATTATATATGAATAAAGTTAATTCATGAAACATAACGTAATAAAAAAAAAAATAATAAAACACACACATAACAATGATGCAATATAAAAGGTTGAAAGAAAAAGAATTATTCATATAATATAATATTATACTCTTTTCTACTTATTTGCACAAATATATATAACTACTTGAAAAAAAAACGCAATTTATTGGGGGGGGGGGGTAATTGTTTTATTGTCATATTACTTACTATTACTTACGTTTAAAAAATAAAATAATTGGCCATGATTCATCCTGAAATTTTTTATTTTATAAGATGTACTTACATATTACCAAAGCATGTATCAAACTTTTAGTATATACAAATACTCGCAGAAATAAAATAAGATAAGAGTAATGTTAATTAAACCATATATGATTAAAAAATTATGATATTATACATATAGAAATTATATAATTATTTCAATAGCCTAAAAAATTATAATATATGTATTAGTCTTTTATTAAAATACAAATTAATACGATATTATATATGAAAATTTATTTGGTATAATATTAAATAGATTTTATAGATTCATATTTGATATTCTTGTCTCACGTTTGCTTTTGCTACTGACAAATTAAACTCAGCAGCTGCTACATTAAAACAGATTTACAGAAGCTCTCCAACTGATCATGTGGACTATAAAAATGAAACTATATTTTGTTATTATCATTTAAGAAGGAAAAAAAAATTGTACAACTATTTTGGTGTGAGTTAATATTTTTTTTTCTTATGGAAAATATTATATAAAAAAATGGTTAGAGTATTATAGATGCCATCAAGATACCGCCTATATATGCTGCCATTAGCAAACCTACAAGAGGAATAATAATCACTATAAATCAGAGATATGGCGGCGGTTCTCCTTTTTATTTACTATATAACTTTTTTTAATGTTAGTGAAGGCTATAATATTATAAAGAAAGAATTTTTTATTTACTTTTCACGGCCGCGTCTCTTGGTGTTTTTATATATTTTATTCTTTCACGTTTTATCCTATACTTTTTTTACTTCACGTGGATAAAAAAAAATTGTTTTCCTTTAAATTCATTTCAAATTTATTAGAAAAAAAAATGTTTGTTTTTGTGTATATAAGATTATATATATTTCCAAATTTTGAATTGCAAAAAGTAAAGTGCTATGTACGAGAATAATTTTTTATTTTTGAAAACATCTTATTTGAAGAGAAAAATTAATTTGTATATATTCTGACCTCTACAAGAAAAAAAAAAGAGTATTAAATTTAATGTGAAATGGAAAATGGTCATTATTACAATTTTTTTATTAATAATAATTAATACATTACAACAATAAAAGTTTCACACCGATATTTCCTCAATTATTTTATATATTTTTAATAGACTTTAATATTATTTTATATTTCAAAATGTACAGTGATATCCGCTTTTATGCTACATTATGTTAAAAAAAATAATATTGAACAATTTTTTTTTGTTTATATATTGTAGGTAACATCAAAAGATTTTTTTTCTTCTTTCTTTAACTAATATAAATATATACGGTTTTTCTCTCATACATAAAGCATTAAATCCAGTGGCTTTAATCATAAAATTCATTAGATACTTAATTATATAATCTTTATAATACAATATAATAATAATAATAATAAGAAAAAAATTATAAATTATACTTAATATACAAAGTAGTTAGCACTTGAAGAATTATATTATACTAAATTAAATTATAGATTAATTATATTCTAAATTTTTGTTTACATGATCTTTAATGCTAAATCCGTGCGTATAATAACATTTTTTTTATATAAATTTTATTAACCTTGTATTATAATTTTTTTATATACTTAATCTGCGTTGTGTATAACTTAGGGCTTTACACTGAAGAAATTTTTTTTTTTTTTACTTAAAGAGATCGAGCTATATATTTTTTTATATTTAGCTGTATAACTGAATACATAACTAATCTATTAATTGATTTCATAAAAAATTTGCATAATGCATCAACTTTTTTTAGAGATCTTATAACGTAAATTACGTCTCAAATTTCTCTTTAAATTGCTATTTTTTTTTCAGTGTGTAATAAAAATTGAATTTTTAGCTATTTTATTTATTAAATATATATTTATACTAAAAAAAATGTAATATTTTAAAATCATGATCACATTCAGAAATGCGGAACAAAAAATAATAATATATTATTAGTACTAATGTTAAGTTTAAAAATATTAATATTGGTTTGAAATTATTGTATAAAGTATAATACATTATATACGCTGGAATAACTTAAATTACATGTAAAAAAAAAAAACATTTAAGTATTTTTTTAGTAATCCTAAAAATATTATGAGATGTTTATCATAGAACACATTATTTTATATATCTATGAAATCGATGAGATTTTCAGTAAAAAAAAAGAATTAAATTATAAAAGATAGTACCTAAAGGGGTTATATATATTATTACATTATATTCTTACAATATTATACTTGAAAAAAAGAAGTATATATATATATATATATATATATATATATATATATATGTTAAAAGAAGCTTCTTACTTATATAGATAAAGAGTCTTTTTAAACATTTATTAAGCGTCAAATTTCCCGAGTAATAATTCATAAGTCGAGCTTTGGAACACGTAATTATGACGCGGGATGAGATGAGATGAGAAAGAAAGAGAGAGAGAGAGAGAGAGAGAGAGAGATGCAGGGCAAATGTATGCTATAGTGGACGCCTTCTCTCTCTCTCTTTCTTTACCTGGCCGCCACTATATACAATTTTTATATTATATAAGCTTAAAGTCGGTCTATTAGAGGAAGAAAAAAAAAAGTCTTATAAGGAATGTGTTTCGGCATTCTAAAGCAAAAACGTTCATTTTACCCTGTTTAAAATTTTTATCAGCGTAACATTAGCTTCATAAGCAGGTAAAATATATAACGTATCACATTTTTTTTTTATTCTATATTAAAAATATTTTTGAACAATAATCTTTTACAATACAATGCAAAAAAGCGACAAAAAATGATTAAAAGAATCCTTGTAGTAACTTGTTTTTTTATAAACATTCTTAAAAATCTTAAATTAAATATAGTATAATAATAAAATAAACACTTTTTTTTACATCTGAAATACCGCATCAGTTTTTTTATGATATTTTAATCTTAATCACGTCCAATCAAAATAATGCCTTTTTTTACACCTAAACTAATATCTTTTATATTTGCTTAATTACTATGCATTAATAGGATGTAAATATATTATAAAAGGGTAAATTTTTTTGAGGAAAAAATGCAGCTGCCTTCGAAAAATAATAAAAAAATACAAATAAAATGATGTAAATATCAAAATTAAAGATCACTTTTGTATAGACATCATTAATAACTTTATAAAATAAAATAATGTAAAAAATAGTCTTTTATAAACATCATTAATATACCTGAAAACTAATTTACTAATTTTTTTAAAAGGTTTATGGACACCTTTGAACACGTAGCTTGAAGTAAAAATTTTCTGCATTTTTTAATATTTCATAAATATTTATATTCTGAGAAAAAAAATTGATCATTATTATAATTAATTGAATTAATATTCTACTATTTAGCTTTGAAAACTGCGATTAATTCTTTTAAATAACATTATTTATTTTTTGGAATCAAGGAATATTTTAAAAGCCTTTTCAAAAGTGAGTGAATGTGTCAAGAAGAGAGAGAGAGAGAGAGAGAGAGGCATAAATGTTTAAGAATTTCAATAAAAAGCCCTTAGATAAATTCCACACTTTATTGAATTAAAATATAGAAATATCTATATATCAAATAAAGGATGCATTTTATTTACTTTACAAATTGTTACTAGGATTATAAAGATCTGTATCTTGACTATTATTATATATAATATCTTATACAATGAATAAACAAATATATATCTATGTATATAGAAAGTTTTAGAATGATATTATATACTTGACAGAGATTAAAGTTTAGGGTGTTAGATCTGATTGTTCGCCCCCTCAATTCGTATTTTAGTTATATTGTTGCTAGGGTGTTCAGTTTAATCTCATTATATTATTATGTAATAAAAAAATGACTTTATAGTGTTGTTATATACCACAGAACTGTAAGCTGTCATGTTTTTTTCTTTATATTATTCTCTCTCTCTCTCTCTCTCTCTCTCTCTCTCTCTCTCTCTCTCTCTCTCTCTCTCTCTCAGTTTCTCTCTGTCTCTCTCTTCAAGTTTATCTTTTGAATGCGGGTGACACGTATTTATAAGACCCCATGTGGACCGTGAATAAAACATTATTATTGTATTTTCTCTTTGTGTTAATCGTTCTATTTTATAAAAGTAAATCTTAACTTTTTCTTTTATATTTAATTCAAAATAGATTCATTATTATAAGAATATAAATTAATTTGTATGACATTGTGTTTATTTTTTGAACAAATCTTTACATTTGTTTATTTCTGCTGATTCTAAATTGAATAAAATAAATACACACTATACTGTATGATATTATAATTATTTCAAATTTTGAACGCAAGGTATGTTTTGATTACTTTCTTATTTACTCAGTTATATAATACAAATTTAAAAGAAAAAAAAGGAGATAATAATGACCCTGAAAATAATTCATTATTATTATGCTATTTGCATGCTTATGGTATGATTTGACAATTGTTAACAATTATTATAATTTTGCAAAGTGACAGCAAAATAAAGAGATAACATTTTTTTTTTGCTGCCTTCAAAAGTATATATAATATATACATTAAAAATAATGACTAAATAAAAGCAAAACCTATATATATATATATATATATATATATATATATATATATATATATATATATATATATATATATATATATATATATATATATATATATATAGGTTATGATATATGATATGACTGTGTTCCTAAAGTATAATTCTTATAGCAACTATACTTTAGCTTTGTACATCACAGGATTGCTATATGGTTCTGGTGTTCTGGTGAATAAACAAAAGCATAGTTGTCAGAAGTTGTTATAGACTTCAAAAAAACGTGCTTTAGTTCAAACAAAAAAACGACAACTTGGCAACACTGCGCAGCAAAGATTTGCGGTAGACAAAAATCACACTTTTTGAAATCTTAAATCATACTATTGAGAATTAAAACCTACGCACATTAGAAATGATGTTTAAAATCTACATGATTGATCAATTACTCCATAACCTTTCCTTTTTCATTTGTCTCTCATAACTTTTGTATTCTAACAAATATGGTCATTTTAATTAAAATTATGATTATGAAATATTATAGCCTATAATATTTTTTGTTATATAGTCTTATATATCAGTATACTATAAAACTACCATAAAATATACTATATAAATTCCAATAAAAACAATGTGAACATAACTCGCAAGATGATGATATTTTAATTTCTATACATTCTATATATTTTATTTCATAAAAAAATACATATAAATAGTAAAATCATTAGAAAATTACCAAATTTAATTCAATGATACATTCTTAGAAAGAAAATGATTACTATACAAAACTATATGAAAGAAAAAAAAAGTAACAATAATAATAATATGTATTTTTGTATGCTCGATTGCCTTTATGAGAACTACAGTATTATTATTATCAATAAAAAAAAGCATTGTTAATTCACCTTTGTAAAATAAATTTGAAGTTTATAGATTTATATATATATATATATATATATATATATATATATATATATATATATATATTATAGAAAGAATATCAATATTAAAACACATATCATCATCATTGAGACTCATTATTTTATTGTGTGAAAATTTTGAGCGGTAGCTTCTTTTATATTATAAAGTTGATAATAAAATAACATTAAGTTTTGTGTAATGTATATAATAATATGACAAGAGCCCGCCACTCATTAGTAAACTTTTGCCGGGTTTTATAAACACCGACAGCCGGTAAGCGCGCGCCCGGTACTTCACACTCAAACTTAATTGCATTAAATTTTTATTTCATCTATATCATCAAAACATTATATAGATTTTAATATATAAAAAAACAACGACAACAACATGATAATGTGTGTGTAAATATCTACAAAATTATGTTTTTTGCACAAGACTTTTTTTTTAATTAAGCATCAACATAGAATAATTATAATTTTTTTCAGTAAGGTGTTATAAAAGAGAGAGAGAGAGAGAGATTAAATTAAAACTGACTGACTGAGTATAACCGATTGCTTTTTCTTAATCATGCATTCTTAATGTATATATAATAAAAAAAATTATGTTTAATTTATTATTTTTATAACTGGTCATGAGAGAGAGAGAGACCATCAAGTATATTTTTAAAATAATTTTAATGTAATTTAGCATTAATAAATCATATTAATAATTTGCTTGTTTATTAATATGATATGTGGTTTTCTATTGTTTTAAAACTTTATATATTAGTTTTTATAATATATAAATTTATATAATGAGATGAAAAAAATAAATTGTTTATATTATATATATATATATATATATATATATATATATATATATATATATATATATATATATATATATATATATATATATATATATATTATGTGTGTGTGTGTGTATGTGTGTATACACACACACACGCACAAACACACACACAAACAGCATAAGATGCAATTAAGCGAGAAAACTTTTGTAAATCCATATACTATACACTTAAACAAAACTGAAGTGTTTAAATGTATGCCTAGATAAAATTTTGCTGCATGCAAATAATATAAGATCGTCTATACATATATACAGAGATCAATAACTTACGGCACGCAACCACCACGTCATATAACAACAAAGAGAAAATTTTGAACGAGTGCTTTTGTTATCATATATAGTCGTATTAATTTTTTTTATTTCATTTCATTTCGATTTGATTTTTTGATTTTTTTTTTTATTATTAATTTTTTTTAGAAATTAAATAACTTACAATATCACGTAATGTTTATATATAGGCTCAAATATTTGTGTATTGTTTAGTTAAAAAGAAGAAAAAATATCATAGTTTATAGTGTGAATAATACTTTTTTCGCATTTTTGTTTCTCAGTGCACATTTTTTTTTTTTTTTTTTTGTAATTAGATTGAATTAATGCAGCTGAGTTTTAAAAGAAAAGAAAAAAAAAACTCGTCTTTTACACTTGTTTTTGTTCAGTTTTTTTGATGTCAAATTTTTCATAAATTAATAATAAAATGTTCCGCAATCAGTGAAAAAAATAGCTGATTAATTATACTGAGAAAATGTTTACATGACTCTGAATCGTAAATTTAAAAAAAAAGTAATGCAATAAAAGCATAAAAATAAATGCAATAACATTTTTAATTTTTTGCACATTTCTTTTAGAATAATAAACAAAAAAATGTAAAAAATTAAATAATAATAAATACATAAAGTAAAAAAAGCAATTGTTGGCGTATTTTTTATGGTATAATGTTGTTGGCATAAGTAGGAAGAGAGAGAGAGAGAGAGAGAGAGAGAGAGAAAAGAGTAATCCACCAAGAAACAGTTAAACAACATTTTATTTAATCATAAGCCGACAAAAATAAATAATTATTTTTTAGATTAATGTTATATTTGAACATTTTTATATGTAATAAATTTTAACATTTCTAATTTAAATAATCGACAAACTTGTATGTATATGTATATACACTAGTTTTTTTCTAATAGTACAGAATATAATAATAAAAAAAAAGTGCAGGTGTGTGTATATATACTTTTATTTATATAAATAAATTCATGCATAAATATTATACGTAAGTTATCGTGACTTATAGTACTTTAAAATATTTTTGATTATGAAGCTACTATATACTAATTTATAGTCATAAATTTTTATTTTGAAAACCTAACAAATATATTCAGTTAGGAATTATTTTAAATTTAAAGGACGGATACTTACTTTTTCGCACTATATATATATTATATACATATATATATATATATATATATATATATATATATATATATATATATATATATATATATATATATATATATATATATGTGTGTGTGTGTGTGTGTGTGTGTGTGTGTGTGTGTGTGTGTGTGTGTGTGTGTGTGTGTGTAAATATTAACCTAACATATCCGTAATAAAGTGACAAAAAATAAATGAATGAAAGTTAAATTAGCCTGAAAACTAATTCTAAACAAGTGAATATATATATATAAAAACAACTGCAAATTTAGTTATTTAAAGTAAATAAAAAATATCGTATATGCATGTGTTCAATTTAAAACTATTAAGCATAAATATACAATTTTTATATTAAAATGGTTAGACTGGCCCTCATATGTTTCATATCCATACAATCTCATACTGTACACAAATTTTACTATATTAGTACACGCTAGCTTACACATGATTCTATGAATGAAATAAAAATTTGAATACTTTTGAGCATCATTAATCTCAACGCAAGAAAAAAAAAGTCACTGTAAAGTACTCTATTCAGATTATTTGAGAGTAACCAACATTATCAAGCGGCATTTTTTTATGTATTAGAATCCCAGTGATTCAGCATTTTTTATGATGGTTTTTTTTTCTCCTTATAAAGAAAAACATTTTTATTAAATATAAGAACATGCTTTTATATAGTAAAATTTAAAGCAGTTGCAATTTTTTTTATAGATGATAACGTTTTAAATAAGTTTATTTTATAATTTATGTTATTTAAGTATATTATTTTTTATCGAAGCCTTTTTAAAAAAGGCAGATTTTATAGACTTTAAAATATATACTTATAAAGAACATAATTTGTTGTTTTAAAACGTTCTCTCTCTCTCTCTCTCTCTCTCTCTCTCTCTCTCTCTCTCTCTCTCTCTCTCTCTCTCTCTCTCTTCTTCTTCTACTTTTTCTTCTTCTATTAGGTGTTTGAAATAGTTCAAAATACGAGTATTATTATACGTTTTAAAGCCTGCTGTTTATATCTACTACGGTGGTCAAGTATCAAACTTTTAAAAGTGTGAGTTTACAAGGTACACCTGCATATAATTACTGTTATCAGTTACCTGTCGAAATAATCACTTTTTTTCCTAATAATTTCTGCAAAATTTTATAACATTTTTATTGCATAGTAATGTTTATGATTTATAATAAAATAGTTTTTAAGTTTTTATGGTGACCATGATACATTTTTATTGTGTTAAAAACAAAATATATAACACTAAAACTTAATTACTTTAATTGATAAATATTTATTTGTCACTCATGCTGATATCCTTATAGTTTGTTTAATAAAACTAAATTTAAATGAATTGTAATGTTTGAAAACAAACGTTCAATTTGCTAGTAAATCAGTAAATCAGTATACTCTTAAAAAATAGAAAACAATAAGGGAAACAATTGATTCTGCTTCTTCTTTTTTTAAAGAATAAATAGCTTAATTATGCATATTTTTTTATTAATGATTCATTCATTTTTCTTTCTATTTCACGTAAGCTAATTACTAAAAGCATGCAAGGAAGGATCCACATTGGAATACGAAATCTAACAAATTTGTAGTACCGCAAATGGCAAATGAAAGAAAAAAAAAGCAATACTTAACAGTTTTTTTTAAATCTATATCCAGTGAGTATGCGTGAAATTGTATTCCTACTATGCAGGTATATTATAAAGTAGGAGTTAAGTTTAGGACTGGCTCACATATACTTGATTATAATCTTGTAAAAGTAAATCAATTCGGATGATAGTCGGCAAAAACCGTTCAACTGTGAATTTTTGCTTTATATTTTGTGACCGATTATAGGCTATATAGCTGACAAAAGAAAAGGAACGCGTGCCATTACCTGACTGCATAAAAATAGCGTGTATTTCCGGTATATTATGGCGGGTGTCATTTTTTTCAAAATCCGCCTTATGAAAGAATGAGACCGGAACCACGTTTTTTTTAAAGCATTACGCGCCTATCCTTTTACCTTATGGTTCCGGTGATGACGGTCTTTGACTGTTTTTGTTTACTCAAAATGCGGAAAAGGAAGTGACCGGAAAAGGAAACCACGTGATGGTAAAAGTGGGAGAAAAGTTAGTGCCAGCAGCAAGCTAGGCCTGAGCTACCTCCCACTTTTACCGTCACGTGGTTTCCTCTTCCGACACTTCCTTTTCCGTATTTTTAGTAAACAAAAGCGTTCATTATATGTAATGGTACAAAACGCTGGAAAAGGAAACCACGTGAAATTAAAAGTGGAAGGTGGCTCAGGCATAAATAGTTTGCTGCTGGCGTAAAGTCCCCCCCCCCCCCCCTATTAGTGTCACGTGATTTCCGTTTTCGGCACTTCCTTTTCCGGTTTTTAGATATTTACATAAGACTTCATTCTTTCACCATGTATAGTGTGGGTACGAGTATACAGTAAATAATTATCCAAGTCACCATATAGACGTTATACGGCTCATTGTTGTTTCCGCATTTAAACAAATAAATATAAAGAATTTGATGTCCCCTAATACCGAAACTACTATAAATTATGGTAAAGGATTGGTATGTATTGCTTTTAAACATGTTGCAGTTCTCATATTATTTCACTCATGGTGCGAGAGTATTCTGCGTTATATAAAAATGTGTTAAACCTAACTATAAACTAAACTGCTATAATAACTAAAAATATTTTGAATTTGGTTATTTCGTCACAAAACAAGAGAAAATATATAAGAAATCTCTGTCATCTAAATCTCTTTATAACAATATATAAACATTTTGTTATATAGTGCTACATATAACTCTAAAATGTAAATTCAAAAAAATGTGTCACCTCTTATTTGCCGTTTATTACAATATACAAAATGTAGACAAGTTACCATTTATTTTATCACCATTTAGCATAACATGTTAAATACATATAATGCAATAAATTAAGAACACATTATCATAACACATAAAACAAAAACATAAAAGTCGCAGTGTAATTAAAAAATATATATATTTTGGTAAATGCAGAAAAAAAAGTAATGATAATAAAAATATGTAAAAAAAAAAAAAAAAGGGAAATTGTTATTACCATATTATAATGAAATGTTTATATACGACTACACCATATCAGTCTTCAAGTAAAATTATAATAGACTGCACTATCATTTTTGTAGATAATTCTCAAAGTCATGAATTTTTCATATATATACCATTCTCTCTCTCTCTCTCTTTGAATTAACCTTTTCTATAAGAAGAAATAATTAAATATTTAAAATTTAAATTATATAAAGCTTCAAAGCGCGGCTTCATACATAATATAATTTGTATAAAATATTCTACATATAAGGGGAAAATGGAATTTTTTTTTATTAAATTGAGAATTAATTGATAAGTTGTAATTTTATGGGACGGTTTTATCTTTTTGTATATCTTTCTTACATTAATAATAAAAAATCTATCATTTCATTCTCACTAACTTTTAATATTATATTTTTAAATTTGTACAACTTTATGTATATTTGTATTTTTTTTCCTCAAAACAAAAGTATAAATGTGCACGTATAAGATAACACAGTTCACAGTATTTTAATTAAAAACAAAAATATATATTGAAGAAGTTACAAACATTTCATAATAAGTATCACGGCTAATATATAATATTTTTATTATTCTTTATATTCAAACTTTTTAAATAAATTCTCGTGTGCTCGTACATCATTTTCAAGTCCAACAATGTCACACGCAAACGTTAATAATGATTTGATGTCACAGGAGAAAAAAAATCTTTATCATTATATAAAAGATATAACAACCTTGTATAGTTAAAGTTCGTGCTTTTTTTTTTTTTTTTTTTTTTTTTTTTTTTTGGTATTATTATTTTAGTCTTTGCTGTTATAGACGTTTCATCAATGATTTTTGAGAAAATTGGAGCAAAAATAAGCTGTATAATGTATGCATGGTTATGTGTAAATATTTCGTTTTCCTATTGATTATCATTTCTAACTGTATCAAATGATTATACAATATAAGCTATAAGCTATTATGCATTTTTGTATATTATGATTAGGATGAAAGAAAATGAATATAGTAAAATTATTTTGAATTGAATTTTACGAACCAATCGAAAACACTGGAGCTATATATCCAGTGATTTTTGCATTACAATTATAGTATACTGTACATAAGAATTGAAAAAAAAAAGTACACGGAGAATAAATTACGTAATTTATGCTATATATATACATAATATGCATCGTACTATAAATATTGCATGGAACATTATAAAACAAAAGATATACAACAAAATATTTATGCTATATATATTATAACATAACATAATTATTATGATGTTAGCATTAATTTTGATTTAATGAATAAATATTGCTGAAAATGGGCTATAGCATAATTATTACAAAGTAAAAAAAAAAAAACAAAAAAAAACAAAACAACAACTGCTAATGATAAGTACTCAAATCCTGTAAATTGAAATAGGTAAATATTAACCTGAAACAGGTATTGGTATTTGGTACTATATATACTATATACAATATCATTTATAATTTAGATGAAATGCTACATAATCTAAGGTGAGACCAACTTTATTTAACTTTATTGTAGTATATTTGACCTTTATTATAGGTATTAATATTATCATATAGTATATCAATACCTATTCCAGATTCATAATATAATCTTTTGATTTTGATTTTTAAAGGATTTATGTAACTGCCATTAGTATATTATGGTGTTTTTTCCGTGTATATATTATTTATTTTTACTCGTGTACTTTCAATATAATATTAATATATTTATATGTAAAAGAATTGTTCTTATATGTCTCTCTGTCTCTGTATAGCATTGCAATGTTTCCATACATATAATAATACAAGTTAATTTCTCTACGTTTGTTTCTTGTTCTTTTATTCTACAATACAAATATAGAAACTACAATGTATAATGAAACTTGTATACACTTCAAAGTTGCACGTGCTCGTATTTTTATATATTGTGTACCGCATGAGTTGATATAAAAACACTGAAAAAAAAAAAAAAAAAAAAAAAAAAAAAAAAGATAATAAAGATCACATCTTTTGTTCCATGATATTGAAGTTCACACGAAGTATGGGAAATTTTTACTAGTACTGTTTTGTTATTGAAGTATACATTTTTTTCCTATATCTATCTATTTTTTTATTATTATTATTATTTAAATAGAAAAAAAGTGTAAACAATACAATAAAGAAACTAAAAACCACAAATATCGATATATTTATACATAAAATAATAATAAAAAATATTATTATTATATATTGAATATTGATTATCATCATCATCATAGAATTCAATCAATATTTTTACAATTACAAATTCAATAAACAATTGAACCAAGGTGTAAAATTATTATTAAGATTATTATTTTTACGAGTTGTTATATGCACCTGCAATATATATATATATATATATATATATATATATATATATATATATATATATGCACAAAATATGTATATTATATTGAAGTGCGTTCAAAATGTGGTTTTTATAAAGAAAAAGTGTAATAATATATAGTCACAGTATAAATAAGTGAGAAATGTATAGGTAGATGTATTGTATATAAAAATAAGATGAGTATTGCTGCGCTTAATTTGATGAGAACTTTCCCATACTCTAAGCTTGTGGCCGGCCGCGCATATACTTTTTTTTTTTATTATTTTTTTATAATACGTTACAATATACTCATAATAAAAGGTTTGATTGTTTGTCACTATATACAAAATAAAAATTCAAGTTAAAAAAAAAAATTAAAAATCTATAAAGTCACATTATAAAGCGTGCTGTTTCTCCCATGAAAAAGTAAAACCACATTACTATTGATTTTCAAAACTTAAAAACTCTTCTTCTTCTTTTTTTATATATATATTTATAATATACACCTCCTGTTGTTTGTAAAAATGTGGCTTTATTTTTTTAAGGAAGCCACAAAATACATTTATTTTTCTCTGTTTTTGTTTTTTCAACTTGAGCAATAATGTTTATTTTTGTATATAATATTTCTCATAGTTTTGTTATATATATATATTTTTTATTATTATAAAGTAATTTTTATTTTATTAAATTGATGAGAAGAAATAAAAATTACTTCACTGTCAATTACTATCGCTTCATTGATACTTTGATTGTGAAGTGTATATAAGCTCTAGTTAGCTTTTCATATACAGTATGTAGGGATATAGGGTTAGGAGGAGAGGAGAGAGAGAGAGAGAGAGAAAGAGGGGAAATATATTATATGAATAAGCATATTTTTAATTATATACCTTTTAATAATGGATTAAAATATTGTGATATTTACTTAAGATATATCAAGCATTATTATGGTAATATTTATAAAAGTGTTCCCTTGAGGGTTTTGCCAAATAGCAACAGATTTCCATTTATATTAGTAGCATATTAAGGACTTGACATTATGCCTTGTGATAAAGTAATTTTTATCATTTATAAGAAAGTAAAAAAAAAAAAAAAAAAAAAAAAAAAATACAACTTAAATTTCAAGTGTATTATTCCTTTATATAATCATGACAATTTTGCATAATAGCTTCTCTATATAAAAAGCAAGCTCATCACACAAGTTTGTATAAAAGTAATTCAATAATATTATGTGAAATTATTTGGTTTAAATGTCAACCAAATTATTCTGTTTTATTTTTTTATTTAAAACAAATCGTTATCACGAGTAAATAATATACATTACGTGAAGTCATAATAATAGAAGATCATGTAATTGTTGAAAAGAGATATACAAACTATAAATTACCACAATAAGACAAAACTTATTTACTATATTATATATATAAACTTTGTTTTATTGTAAAAATTACATCATGTTTGATTTCAATTCTCTTTTATGGTTTCTCTATTCAATAAATGCAATAAAACAATCTCATTAATTGCTTTATAGAATCACTACATCTTTATATATATAATGTAAGTAAATTAATACCTTATTAATTGACTTATTTATGCACTTGCACGTCCTTAAAGAATAGTTTATCTTTCAAGGCACATACAATGAAAACAAATAAATGACAAGTTTTATATATTATATAATATTTAATATAAATACATTTCAATAAACATTATATACTTTTACATATATAGATAATTACAAGTACAATAATTAACATCATATATACGAACGAGTAAAAATAATGCTACATATATTTATATATAATAAAGTTACAAGTATATTTTTATATTTAATATATAATATAAATAATTTCTTTATTTAATAATACTTTATATATATTGGAATGTAAATCAATGTTTTTTTAAAAAGTTATAATAATAACACCTTGTATTATGTATATAGTAAATAAAGTATAATATACATGAAGAAAATAATGATAATTTAAATACAAATAATATTAATAAAAAAAAAGTACTGCAAGGTTATATTCTTGAGTAGTATGTTGAAAGTTGTATGTAATGCCCTTTGATCAAGTAAACATTAGTATAAGAAGTTGTTCATATCTTTTTTTTTTTTTTTTTTTTTTTTTTTTTTTTTTTTTTTTTTGCCATGCCTGTATAATATGTTGATGTAAATGTGTGCATGCTCTGATGCAAGCATTCAAATCACTATACTCTTTAAGTTGTATAATATAATATACCTTCTTTCACACGCTTAAAAAAATATACACGCTATATGTCAACAAATATAAACAATTTATCCTGCTGTGGGAGAACAATTACAAAGTTTTTTTTTTTTTTTTTTTTTTTTTTTTGCATAATTTATTATTTAAATATGAAATTCTATATAGTTTAAATTATGTATATCTAACGTAATGGTTATACAGATAATCATATGTTGTAAGATTAGATTACTCTGGGAAGAATAGTAAAAATTTATAATATAAAAATCAGAACTGTGTGCAGGAGACGTTATTTTCAATTTATTTATTATTGCTTTGCTCTTGAAATGCGCAACCACAAAAAGTGAGGATAATAAAATTTGGTATTATTATACAAAAATGATGTAATACTCTTTATATATATATGTGTGTGTGTATGTGTGTATAGGATTTAAAATAGATATAAGCTAAAGGGGAAACTATAACTTAATATGACATTTTCAATTGTTTTTTTTTTATACACATAAATTAAATGATATGTCAGCGTCGTATATATAATTAAATGTCACCTGTCCTTTTAATATTTGACATTAATTTTAAGGTATATAATACAAGGAAATAGATAAAAAAAAAATTATAAAGCTTATACGTTATAGAGCAAAAATATGTTTGGTGTCTAAAGTTTATTTATCGATACTTTATCGTTTTCAGTATCTTGCTCGATATCATTATGTATATCGTCAAATAATAGACTAATAAACCTGATAGCGATATGATGCTATAGCGATATCGTTATCAAAAATATTGAAATTATAGGTTGTTTAGGCAAACATGTTTTATCAAAGGGTGATTGAATATTTTCCAGCGGTGAAATTATAAAAGAAAGGGATTTTTTTTACTAAAATGTTTAAATTTATCTTACAAGACCCACACGAATATTTCTCAATGACGTCATGCACACAACGAAAAGAAAACAATTACGTAAGCTATGCTGCATTTATGTCATTATATAGAATAAATGTGCGATGTAACAGCATAAATAATTATGCTACAACATAATATTATCATGCTATTTGACATAACTATATATAATGACAGTATATAATAGCATAATGAATAATGTTGTAATGTATATACAAATGTCATAACATAATTACTATGTGCATTCAGATTTGTCTTTATATTCGAAAAATACTATCAGTTTTATATAGAAGGGTTTTTGAGTTTTTGGTGGTGATGTTAGTTCATTACATTCCCATTATTATACCCTTTAAATTTTAACCACGTTTTTGTGCGGCTCTCAGAATGACAAAAATATGCCTCTTTTGTCGTTTTTTTTTTTTTTTTTTTTTTTTTTTTTTTTTTTTGCTTTTTCTTACTTTCACGGACCCCCTATACCCACTTGCTACCTACCTATTGCTCAAAATAGCTCTAAAAAACGCGAAATTTTACTGGCTTTTTTCTGGCACAATTGTCATATTTTTATCTTTATTTTTTTCTGTTTTTTTTTTTCGATGGTTTAAAGATTTTTTGTCACTTTTTTTGATGCATAACTCATTGTATATTGGGACTTGAAGAGGATATACCCTGAGACCATTATGCAAGAGTTTCAGTTGTAAAGGCTACTAAACAAAATTTTCCTTCAAGATCATTATATAGGCCTATCTGTATGATAACTCTTTGTAGAATCATCAAGTAAAATTCTGTGTTGTACAAATATTGTAAAGTTTGAATGTTTGACAAATTTTCAAAATGCATTTGCTGTTTTAGTGAAATCATCAAAATTTCAATTTGCACGTGCATGAGGCAGTCAAGAATCATATCCATAATATTATATGATCTCATTTTTATTATAGAGGTGTAACACTAAAAATAGGGCTCCATTTTAAAAGTAAATAAAATTTTGTTCTAAAAATTAAATTGTACTCATAAAATATTTTATGTATAGCAAAACTTAAGTGTATATCTTCCAATTTTGAAGTTCAAAATCATTCCACTTATAGTCTTACGGAAGCTATGATATTTAATTTTTTATGGCAGTTAATTTTTGCTTTAGGTTATACATGAGAGTATCTATATATAAAAATAAAGAAAATATGTGAGTATTAAAAAAAATTGTTTTAAAAAAAATATTAAAGAGAAGGCGGGACTTTAGAATATGGCTCGTTTGCTGATTGGTCATGCGGTCTTTTTAAAAAAGTTTGTGATCAGCGAGTACAACATGCAAAAGGAGGAGGATTATTATTATGTATAATATTTTTTCTTTACATACAAGAAGAAGACAAGCCGAACAAACCAGCCACTTTAGCTCCACACATCTCATGTAGCTTAATATGACGTCAAGAGAGCGTTAGTATAATGGCAAAAGAAGATGGACCAGTCACAACATAAATCGATCTTTATCTACTTTACTTTATAGTTGACAGTGTTTGTAACGTAATTTATTTTAATTTTTTATCAATATTTTTATTATATTTTGATACTTACATTATTTTTATTATTATTATTTTGAGTGAAAGCAATTTGCAATAAGTGCATCATATTTAGGATGTAAATAGTATAGAAAAGACATTAAAATGCTCTGTATTAAATTGTATTTTATTGTAGAAGTTCTTTATTTAGGGTGAGTGCTATTTTACATGTTTTCAAGATGTTTTATGTTTCAAGTTTTTTATTCCTTAGCTTTTTCATATGTATTAGGACTGGAATTTAAGAATCGTTATTTTTATTTAAAAGTTACCACAGATTTTTTTTAAATTGCACAAACAACTGAAAAATTCTCATGATTGGGAAAAACAAAACATATATGGGCAAAACAAAAATTTATGTGTTTGCTTTGCAATTTTTTTTGTATAATAATTATTATTATTATTTTAGTTTATTACGTTTTTTTCTATTTTTCTATATTAATATAATGTGTATAACTATAATAATAATTAATAACATATAAAACTTATGAGATCAAAAATAAATATAATGCAAAAAATATATATAATTATTTTTTTGGGGAAAAAAAAAAAAAATAAAAAAATAAAAACATTTCAGCACGTAAGCACAACGCGTCTGAATCAATTTCTCGTTATTTTTTATACTATAAAAACACACGCACGCAATGTCAATTTCAAACTGCCTGCCTTCATATAAACGTAGTTACATTTAATTTTTATTTAATTGCAATAAAGTGTTCTTGAGAACGCAAATTAAATAACATTAGCTACATGCGTATACTTAATTTTTATTCAATTATACAAAAGCAAATTGTATAATTATTGTAAAGTGTCAATGTACCTTTGATATATATACACATTTGTTTCATTTAATTAAAATAATATTCTACAACAAATATTTTCTTATACTTTAAGTCTATAGCAAAATAATTTGTTTATATAAAAGATAAAATAAATTAAGAAATGTTTACAATGAAATGCTGTATTTTTTAACAAGAAAGTTATTTTAAAAGTCATGGAATGAAAATAAAATTAAAAAGAATTGGTTCTTCAAAATAAACAGTTTTTTTTTTCAATAAGATGATTTCAATACAATTGCAAAATAAAGAAAATCAAAAGGATTTAATTTATTGATAAGATTGACTTCAACTTATGTATAAAAAGACAGCGGGTGATAATGATTCTAACATTAAAAGTAACCGCTGCACGTTATAGATATCAATCGATATATTAAACCAATCATATATCGATTTGTTTTGTATTTAGTATCAGTTCCGGAAATGTTATTATTTATGAAGAGAGAAAGGTAAATTTTCAGTTTTGAACTTCATAATATTCCATTATCATTTAGTTAATTAATCAATACTTAATTAGCAGTTATAAATTAGAAGTAAACAACTTTGATATACTAAAAAAAAAAAGTTAATTAATTTCATACGATGACTCTCGGATTTTTTTTTTTTTAAATATTGATCTTTCCGACAGTCGTTTTTTTAATTTTTAATTATTTAAAAATTCCTCTTTCATATATTTGCACTGTTTATTAATATTGTCAAGTCACCTTTTTGGAAATTTAATATGGAAAGTAAATGAGAAAACAGTCTAAGACCAAACAGCGAACACCGTATATACATAATCACGTTTTTCAGTCAAGGAGTATAATATGTGTTATGAGACTTCATTTTTAAGCTCTATACCATCATGCATGTATGTGAATTTTATCAATAATATACGTTAACCTATAGCAAACAGGGACTATATATTTATGGATTTTTTTTTTAATTCATCATAGACTAAAAACTGTTCATTTCATTACTGGTTAGCCATGATTAAGTTTTTTATGTAAATATATTAAAGTTGTATATAATTATTGATGATTTTAAAAATGGCATTTTTCTCATGTGAAAAAAATCTCCCTTAAAAATTCTAAAGGCTTTGTTGTCGCTTTATTTTTTTTCTGGAATTCACTGTTTATGCATTGGTATAATTATTGTATTTTTTTTTCTTTTAATTTAAGTTGGCAAGACCAATGCTTGCTGCAACATGTATATATAATGTTGCTATATGAATTGCCTGGGTCAATAGAAATATTTCCAACTTATAATTTCTTTCAATAATATCTTATATAAGGTTTGTAAAATGGCCCACTACTTAAATTTTGAAATTTGAGTCTTTTTAATAACTTTATAAAAATAATTTGCGTTGAACGCGATAAAAAAAGCACTTTCAAAAATTATGCATTTAGTAACTATAAACGGCATTATCTTGTTTATATATAATATATATATATAATCAATATTAAAATACTCAATATTTCAATATTACTCCAACATACATTCATTGCATGGTTTTTGTATATCTTAAAACTATAATATAGAATAATGAGTACCCAATACATAAATATAAGTCTTGAGAAATAAATCTACTTAAGTTTAATTTGTAATCTGCTTTTCTTATTTTTTTTCCATGAATTCAAAAGTATATATTATAAAATAAACGTTCCATTCATGGAAATTGGAAACTTTAATAACATATTAGCAAACTTAATTTTATTATTATATACATACGTATATGTATATGTGTAATTCTAATTAGCAGTTCTGCTGATCTGATTATTGTGGTTAAAGTAATTATTAATATTTCTTATTTACTGTTTATCCCATTTCAATATTAATTAACTTCAGAATACAACTTCATTCGTAAAAAAAAATATATATAATAATAATAATATAATATATAAAAAAACTGCAAAAAAATAAATAATAATAATTAATGTTATTGAATAAAATCTAAAAATATCTGTACTTTTATTAACAGTTTATTAATTTCCACACCTTTCACAAAGTTATAAAAAAAGTTGTATATAATTGAATTTTATTATAATACTACTTATAATTAAGTAAAGCGTATATTATTAATTTTGTGCTCCAATTACATAATCTTTATTCAAATACGCATTATTAAAACTTAATATTTTAATTCTTAGTATTAATATTATAATTTTGCTTTAATTTATGATATAGAAATTATAGTTTATATATATTGAAGTCTGGGTATATTATATAAAGTATGAATAAATTAAATACATAACTTATTTTACTTAAAATTAATTTGAAATAATATTATTAATTATATTTATTTATATATCTAGTACGTGTAACAATGTCATTATTAATTTTTCACATTTTTTTTGTTATTTATATCTTATTGTTCTTATAAAAGCTGTTTAAATAAGAAACTAAAAGGGATCTTTTGTCTACAGTGAAGGCGTTGTTAAAAAAATATAATGCTATATTAGGTGGATAAAAATATAATATCCAGCTGTATTAAATACTATATAGTATATAATATACTAGATAATTTATTATTAACATCGTTTGGGTTTGTTGCTCCTTTATTTTTAGAGAGGAAAAAAAAAAAAAAAGACGTGTGAATAATTGCCTAATAAACCTCTACTATTCAAGCCTCGTTCATTTTACATTTTATTTGGGGGGTAATTTGTCTGTTAATGGGCTAACATATAAAAAAAAAATGATGCATTAGATATACTTTAACAAAAAAATCGCATTTTTGTGTATTAAGATTTTTGGACGACTATAAGTAAGAACTTAAAGAAATGTATAAAAAGTTGATTTTTTGTGAAAGAACTTAATTTTCAAGTCATGAACGTATATACACATAGATAAAAACAAACATATTTTAATTATGTTAGTGTATTTTCAGCAACATATAGGTTTATTACAACATAATTTATGTTATGCACACTCTAAAAAAAAGGTGCATTAATTCAATTACGAAAAATAACTTATATATTTAAGATAATAACTTTTGAGTTATTATAAGTAGCTAAAATAATGCATTTTAGCAAATGATTAACATTAGCTATTTTAACTTAAAATAGCTTAAAAATTTTAAAAACAACTTAAAATAGCTATTGTTAATAATTTGCTAAAATGCATTATTTTACCTACTCATAATAACTCAAAAGTGAGTATTTAAATAAGGTAGTATTCGTTTAACTCAAGTAATGTACAATTTTATTAGAGTGCATGTATAGTAATGGATCATAAATATTATGTTGCATACGTACACAGTATATAGCATAATTATTTATGCTATTTGAATTTGCAGTATGATGCCATGAATTTATATTATAAATTATTTTATTTATTCTTTCTGCAGTGCAACTAATATTTCGAAGATATGAAAAGCAGTGCAATATAATTATGTTCTTATTATAAGATTATGATTCGATCCACTTATATATTATGTTCATCTGATACTTATAAAACTATATATAAATATTAAGTTCAATGGGGGCAAATTTCATCAAAACTACAACAATTTTATAAAATGTATAATAATAGAGGCTATAAATTATATAAAAATTTGTATATAGACAATATGGTAGAATATATTAAACAGCTGACTCCGTTTGTAAAGGCGTAAATTGCACGTCGCATATAGATTGCTAAATACCAGACCACCTGCGTAGATAAATGTTGTATTGTATTACATGAAAGAAATCTAAATAGGGTTAATTATTATTCTAGAATACTTTATATACGTGATAAAAAAGACATGTTAAAAATTATCTACGCGTATAGTGTACATACTCATACATTATAAATAATCATATAAGATCAATGGATTTAAGATAATAACACCTATAAAATATTGTAATATTACATTACATGTAATATAATTTTTACAGAAAACCAACACAATTTCATATTTTTTTTTCTTTTTATTATAACGTATATATACATAAGTAATTATAAGTATGGTCAACTCTTTGTTGAATTATTGCTGTTTTTAAGTACCCCTATGTGTCATTAAATAGTCATAAAATAAAATTAATGTACTTGTATTTTAATTGTACTTTCTTGTTATTTTAGAAAAAGATGAATCATATATATATGATTCATATATATATCATATATATAATATGCCTGGAAGACTTACATATTTATATATGTTTTCTTTTTTTGTCTCAAAAAAATAAAATATTAATTTGAATTGGAAAAAAGTTGTAATCTTCGTTCCTTGGAGCACAATATATATTATTATATTTTAGATAGTTTTTGTCATCGCATTTTATACGTATTTTATTTCTATATAGTATATATACACTTCAATGCTTCATATAACCATTAACTTTAAAAAATAAATAAAATTTTATTAGTACAAGATTTGTAAGCAAGAAATAATTGCAATCGAATGAAGTTGGGTGCTTTTTAGACGCAAGAGTTATATTCACAAGAATAAATGACTTTACATATTTCAAATAAATAAATTACAAAAAAAAAAAAAAAAAGAATAATAAATTAAAAATATATATCTTCGAATTTAATGGTTATTTAATTATAAGGCTTGTATCTCTGATTTTATGTCATTTGATATGAAGTTCAATGATAACAACTACATACCCGATAACAAATTTAGGATTCGTGAACATCAGATAATGGAGAAAAAATAAATTGAAATTAAATAACGTAACGTTTTTTTTTATTATTTTTTTTAAAGGCATTGAGAATCTTTTATTTACATAGTTTTCAATGTTTTTTAGTATCGTGAAACTAATGGTCATGACGTCACTAAGCAATAAATTTTTAACGATAATAACTTTATAGTGATGTCAGAAGCGTTAAAATCTAATAGGGAAACATCGGATCGCAACGACCAACTTTGGCGTTTATTTTATTGTGATTCTAACGCTTGTGACGTTTTTTCTTTTAATTAAAATTTCAAAGCTCAATGTCATTATAAGCGTTAATTTTATACAATACTTAATTAAAACATTGCAAAACTGAAAGGTTGTCAACACTTAAATGTTGTAGAGTAATATAATATAGAAGTAAACATTTCAAAATTTGAGGCTCAAAATTTTACAAATTCGGCTCCCCAATTTTTATTTTTATTTTTCATTTTTGGAATTATCTTATGTCCTTAAAAGATCAGATTTCTCTGCCATTACAACTGTAAGTCAAATCAACCTCGTCATTTTCAGCCTTAAATTAAACCAATAAACATTAATAATAAATACTACCATTTTATTTATACAATAGAAAATAATCTTTATAGTAAAGCTATATAGTCTAATAAATAAGGGTTAGAAATCCTTGAACATCCGGTGCATTTCTGGTTGGTCGAGTGCAGTTGTCAAGCGTTATAAATTATAATGACTTCTTATCAAGATTCAACCCCCCATTTGTTTTTACAAAGCTTCCTAACCCTTTGCCTTAAATTTACATAAAACAAAATGTCTATAGAGAATAAATAAAAAAATATATAATTACTATTATTTGTTAATAGAAAGGTGAATAATAATAATATACAATAGTGAATAATAATTAAACAATGAAGAAGAGTTTTTTTTTAATTACAGCAATGTTTCTCTCTCACCCCCCCTCCAAATAGTGAATGCAAATAAAATATGTATATGATGTCTCAGAAAAAAAAAAATGTATATCTATAATTAGAAATGTGTAACTTTTGTTTGTACTTATATTTTTCCATGACTTTCATTTTACCTTCTTAATTAAGGCATGCTTATGTGTATCTAACCTTATAAAGTGCATTGAAATCAACATTCATGAAAAAACACTACATGCATGTATTTGTATATCTTTTCTAACCTTAAATATCCTACAAATTTAATCTAAGTATATTATAGAGGCAGATTAAGGTAATTTTATATAGAAAATAATAAAGTTAACTTCTATATAAAAAGTAACTTATAAAATTAATAAAAATAATAATTAATTATTAATTTATATGAATAAAAAGGTTAGTTAAATATTTGATACACAAAGTGCTATACATATTTTAACCACATATTTTATTCCAATATTATTACGATGATGTAAGTTGGAACCGGTTTAATACAGTAATTCATGCTTTTAAGTATTTTTGAGTTATTTTCTTTTAATTTATTACATTTTAAGTCGATGCTAATATTATTTCTTTAAAAGTTACAATTCATTGTTATATATTGTATACTTATATAAATTTTGATAAATAATTGCTATAAAATCGAGTTTATAATACATTAAGTGGCTTCCGTTGAAAGTTTATTTGTAACAACGACATTTTATAATTTAATTATATTTTCATTGAAATAATTTTGTAAAACATTTAATTTCTAAACACCTAACAATTTTTGTGGAATATTAAAATTTATGAATAATTAATTTATCAAAATTCTTTAAATTTGATAATTATACGTTTAATGAATTTCCTCAAAAAATGTTATTGATGGACACATTTTTATAAATTGACTATCTGCAGAATCTGAAGGCTGACACCCTGCAAATTTATAAAAGTGTCATTTTGAAGTTTTTTTTAAGGTATCCCAAAATATATACGTATTACGTCAATTCCGCACCACCATCATTTCATCATTTCACATAACAGCATAGTTTATGCTATATAGCAACAGCAACTATATATGTTGTATAACAATTATATTCTACAGCTCCATGACTCCAAGATAATGAGTCAAGATGAATCAAATGAACACAGGACCCAACTTAAACTTTAATTTTCAATTCAAAATTGTATTATGCTGTATATTGTTGTACCTTCCCTTAAATTTTTTCACATGATATTTAAAAAAAAAAAATATTGTGAAGAAAAAAAAAAAAAAAAAAAAAAAGAAAAAAAAAGGAATAAATTTATTGTTGTCTTTAGTCTTTGTTTCTATTTGCATTCATTAGTTTTATAGTGCACTGAATATTAATTTTTTTTTTTTTGCGAGTCCCGGAAATACAACATTTTAAAACACGAGTAATAATCTGATACAATAAGAATTAAGTTAATTTTTCATTATTTATTAAGTAAAATTACTATAAGGTAAAGTAAAATAAACTATACAAATCTTCAACAATAAAACAATCTTGCCATGATATTTTGTAAAATAGAATTTTGATTTAATATACTGTATTATTAAAATTATCAAAAAAGGTTAAAAAAACAGTTTGCATATATTTGCTAAATATAACTTAAAATGTTTTTATAAAGTTAAATGTTCCAAAACATACGCTTTATAATTAGTTTAATTATAAATAAATAATAGCCCATACAAAAAAAAAATACACATGATGTAAGATTATTTCGATACTACTCGTATAAAAAGAAATTTTGCTAAAAAAAGGAAACTAATATAATTAAATTAATAAAACTAGTTTTAATTAAATAATGATTTGCATTATCTATACTGCTTATATATATATATATATATATATATATATATATATATATATATATATATATATATATATATATATAATAAATTACTTTATTTATTTTGTTATCTTGAAAATTGAATTAAAATTTTTGAAATATAAAACAGTATTAAGTGTAGTGGTTCTGAGAATTAGAATATAAATGATTGATGATTGGATTTACAAGTTGCGGCAACAAGCAGCTTCACAAAAATATATTTATTGTATAATATATAAGTTTAAACACGATGTAAAGTGAAGAGGTGCGATGACCGCACAGTCGGGACCTTTTAGTCGCATTACTCTTCTTGGAAGCAATCTGAATATGTTAATATTCATACTTCATACAGAACCTTTGTTATATTAGATCATGAGTTCATCAATTTAATTTATAACTATTTTCAAAACTGTCATCTTTTGTAGAGGATGTAATGGTTTTAACTAAAATGTCAGTAAAAAGTTTCAATGTATAAATAAATGTATTTTTTTAAGGATTGTAAGTAAGGTACATATCTCTGAAATTACAGAAGTTGATATCATACTTTTTAAAAATCATTTGAAAGGAGATGATAATAACTATTCGTATATGGTTAAAATATCAGGGCTCGTGACCATTAGATAAAAAAAAAGAAGAAGAAGAAATAATAATAATAACATGAGGCTTATTTGGGAGTTGAATTAACAAAATCGTAATACAAACAATAATAAATTAACTGATTTTGGTTTCTTGAAAGTTGAACAAAAATTGGTGACATTTTAGTTACAATATATTTATATATTAAAAAAGGTATTATTTTGTTTCAAACAAACAAACAAACAAACAAACAAACAAACAAACAAACAAACAAACAAACAAACTGATGTGCTCTATATAAGTTTTAGCCAAATTACTGCCACTGTATCAAATCATCAGTCTTAAAATTTACATCTGTATATTATACTATTGTATATAATCTAAAATCAACATAACATGTGTTTAATCATAAATATGTTTTAACTAGTTAAACCTTAATATTTAAATGTATTTTTTATCGTATATAGAAGAGAAGAAATACGAGTTCCATATTATGTATTTTGTATGCTGATAAAATTCAAAAGCATGACAGTGTTCATAACAATTTTCAACATGAAAATAATTGATTGATAATTAAAATTTTTAATGTTATTTTACGTGTCAATAAATATATGTCCAAGTTTGTTAATATTTTATAATAAATTGTATCTAATGATTTTTTTTTTACCACTTATATGGCTATCATTTTTTTTTATTATTATTTATTTAAAAATTCTATATATTATATTTAAATTGAAGTTATCACGCTCCCTTCTGATAGTTTTTTATTATTATTACGTGCTGTAATCAACAAACATTTTTACAAGCTTTATCATCAATATTACAACTCAATCGCGAGTGCTTATCACTGTCCCATAGTCACAATTTCCACCTAAGCTACAAAACTATTAAATTATTATAGTATACAGTATACTAGTATGTAAGCAGTTAATTTTTATATTTAATAGGAATCAAATCATAATAATAAAAAAATAATAAAAAAAGAAGAAGAAGAAAACAAAAACATACTCTAAGTTTAAGTATGATTTTAATTTAATATATAACAATAATTTCTTTTGTATATAACATTTCACGTAAACGTATAAAAAAGATAAGAAACCAATTATACTTGAAAAAAAAATGTAACAATATACAACAAAAAGTAAAATATGATGAGTAATTGGGAAGTTATACTTTTGTTATACGTAAAAAAGGAGGAACTTTTACATTATTTTTATCAGTTATTTAGTTAAAATGCTGGTATTGTACTTTTTTAATGTTATTATAAGTAAAATGTACAGTACATTATATATATATATATATATATATATATATATATATATATATATATATATATATATATATATATATATATATATATATATATATATATATATATATATATATATAAAAGAATTTACAATATTTATAATGATAATAAAGACCACCTAAAAGTAACGAAATAATATTTTTATATCTATTGTTCTTCGATATACAAAATTTTCATTAGTCATCATATTGGTGATTAATTATAAAATTTATAAAGCACACATAATAATAATTAATATTTTAAAGTTACTTAATATTTGTTTATAATTCTTAAAAAAAAAATTATATATGATTAAAATTAATGATAAATTGTAAACATTACATTTTCTTGTCACACAAGTTTTTTTTTTTTTTTTTTGCGCCAATGTTTTCCTTTATCACTTAACATAACATGAACACCAACATTTGATAAAAAAAAAAAATGCGACCACACAACACGTGGGTATATACACCAGTATGGGTTATTTAATTTTTATATGCTCAAATTTTATTATTTTTACTCCTGTAGATTTGTTAGTGCCACCACCCGCAGTGCAATTCAAATAATTTTGGTTGAAGATTTTATTACATGGAACGATTGAATGCAATTATATTATTATTATTTTACATTTTTTCTTGTATTTTAAATGCTTAAAAATGTTTGAAAGCAAAAACTATGAATTTAAGTAAGCATGTGTGCTGTGCACTGTAATATCGTATATTTACTATGTTCTTTTATTAATACTTTGTTTCTAAATTTTAGATTTAATTTAAGAATAATTTTTTTTTTTTAAAAGAGGATTTTAATTTTTTTAATGATTTAACATAAAAAAATTCAAAATTCAAATTGTCTTTACTTTCTAAAATCAAAATGTACTTCCTATAAATTTGTTGCATTTTTTTAAATCCAATTATGTGATTTCTTTAGTTTACCATGTTTTAGTTTTAAGGTTTCCCCCCCCCCCCCAAAGCCATTAAAAGTATAATTAGTTAAAATTAATTTAGCATTGCAAGTGTTCCTAATACACTGTATTAAACCTAAAACATATATTCATAGCTCACCCAAAGCTGGAAGGAATAAGATATTTCCAACTGCGATATATCCCTTTTTCTCAGATTGAAACTATAATTAAAGGATCAATAAAAAATTAAAATATTAACAAATATTGAAATCATTTATGAAATTTAATCCTCAATACGTGTTGCAGTAAAGTGGGTACATCCGGTTTAAACCATCTTCAAACTAGCTTTGATCAGGATGTATATAAATTATATTTAGAGTCATTATACGATCAATATCCACCGATACCTATATTTTTGCAGAATCATAAAAACAAAAATAATAAATTAAATTGAAACTGTGAAAATGTTTAAATTTAATGTTTTTATAAATGTGTATGTGTGTGTGTTTTTATAGTTATGTGCGGTTTACCTTGAGACGATGAAAGGAACGTGTTTAAAGGAAATTACACACGGTTTTGTTGTTTGCTATTGGCGCCGGCTCCACGTGCACATCAACCAAAACCAAAGCACTCGTACGTCGTTCGTACGCCTGGCTAACTTCACTTGATCGCTTGGCGCGAGTCAATTGTTTGTCGTACGTGACCAGAATTTCATACCATACACAAACTTCATAATGTTCTTTTTTTTTCAGCTTATATGGCAGATCATTTTTTTTTTTTTTTTTTTAACCTTTCATAAATGGAGTCGTAAATTTAAAAACTGCAAAAAAAAAGAGAAAAAAATCCCTTCAAAAAGCTATAAATAATTTAACTACATATAAATTTACTCATATATATATATATATATATATATATATATATATATATATATATATATATATATATATATATATATATATATATATATATATATATATACACACACACACACACATATATTACTTATAGACATGTGAAACCATTTTATTTTTATGATATTTTTAGTAGTCATTTTTTATAAAACAAAAAAATTATATAAATCAATATAAGCTTTTTTAAAGTTTTTAATCCATTTGTAATATAGACTGTTATTTGAGGAATTAAATGGTTCCTGAAAGGTACTTTAAACAGCTTATAGACTGTAGAGTTTAGAAGTAGCACTTAAATAGGTAAAAAAAAAAGAGGCAATTTTATAAGAATTGGATGTGTATGAGCTTACGATTTGTTTTTTAATAGCTTTTAAAATAATTTACAAATTTAAAGTTTTTGCATCGTTTTTCTTTTAAAAACATCAGAATAAATTTAAATTAATGTTAGAATAAAAAGTTAAAACACTTTTTCAAAAAAAAAAAAAAAAAAACTATATTATACTTTAGTATTTTATACGTCCTATATATATCATGAATACACCTTCTCTGTGAAAAATATTCTGATTGATTTCAATAAAACTCAGAACTCGTAATTATTTTACCAAGAATTGCGCATGCTTTTTTTTTTTTTATTATTATATTTACACTACAGTATATTATTTTCTCTTGCCTATAAAAGGTGATATATACAAAAAGTTTTATTTTATTATTGATAGTCTTATAGTTCAGTGAGAAGAACGAACTCGTTTTAATTTACTTTTTCTTATATATATATATTTGATTTGAAAGTATATAATATACAAAGCAACATTACATTACAATAGAAGAGAAACAAACTTTTCTGATATTGGAAAAAAAAATGCGTGTGAATCATGTGGTCAATAGTGATTTAGGAGTGAGAGAAAAAAAAAAAGAAGAGTGAAATAGAATAATGATTGAGAGAGGAAGATTATACAGGTGTGCATTCAAGAGAACAAAAAAAAAAAAATCAAGAAGAATCCTCACTTCTATATATACAATACAAAAAAATATATATATAATAATATTGTAAGTCATGACTCATGAGTCTCACAGCACCAAATGTCCATCGATAAACATTACATTTTTATTCGCGAGTCATGTTTGGTTCCCGCGTGCACAAGACATGGTACAATTCGTCGCAGGCTCACGAATTAGATGGACATTTAATATTATATATAAAAAAAATTCTCACGCCGAACTTGTATATATATAACAATCTACTTGACATTATATAAGATAGGGTGGGAATAAATTTATATAATACTAAATATCTTTACATAAAAAATAGACCTCACAATTTGGTCAGTTTATAATATATTATATATTATAACCCTTATAGATATCAACTTAAATATTATATGGTTTTACGTTATATAGTATGTATACATATATATATACGATGACTTTGCACTTGTTAAAAAATGTAATAGACTGTTGAATTTAAATAGGCACCTGGCATTATGGGACACTATAATATTATAATAATATGTATAAGCCTTTGTTAACAATTTTTTTTCTTTACAATCAATTCAAAGTATTATACAATTATATATTGACTAGCAATAAGAAATATTTTTGAATGATAGGTCATCATTATTATATATATAAAAAAAATAATATTATATAGAGGTCATAATAGTTGTTTGAATATTCACGGATGTCAATCAAAATAATAAAAAAAAAAAAAAATGATACAGCGACAATTTTTATCCTTTCTTTATACATATAAAGAGCTAAACTTTATATATTAAAATGATTATATACAAGTAAGTACGTTATCACATTTGAGAAAAGAATATTATAATAACAACACTATATATCCGGGTTACAATAAAATTAATATATATATATAGTATGTAGGCATGCAAGACAATTTTTTCTGGGAATAAAAATACTTATAATGAATGAAAAATTCTTTTCATTTTTTTTTTTTTTAAAGTTAATACTAAAATTTAATTTTAAATTATATAACAATGTTATCTGTTGTGTCACACTTTATGATATGCATTGTTAATTTTTTTTTTAGACTTCTCATTATTGTAATAATAAAAGAAAAACATTGATGCTGTTCAAAAAGATGAAAATCTCTTAAATAAGTTTTTTTTTTAGAAAGGATATAGGCGTCTAATTTTAACAAAACATTAATTAAATTATATTTGTAATCTTTATAAATACATATATTTTTTGCATACTTTTATAAAGTATAAATTTACAAATTATGTTAAAAGTTGTAATTAAGAAGTTTAAATTTATTAATATTTTATGTATTTTAATGTTATAAACATTATAATAAAAATAATATTTTTACGATGTGAGAAGTGTAAAATTATAACGTTATTGTCCTTCACGCTTACTTTCTTCCTATATACTATATACAATATTCATTAATGTATGAGGGGCATACATATATATAAGCTATACGCATTTGCATATAAGTTTATAAGGTTAAGAGAGGTCATTTTCATTTGATAAACGTATTTGAGAAATTTTGTAAGCAAATATTTCCAACCGTCAAAAATTGGGTAAATATAAGATATTTTACAAATTGATATAGGTAATATGTTACAGTGATGGAGTAGTTATTTATATGCTATTTTTAATATATTTTATTCATATTTGACAATGTCAGGGCCCTAGAGTGAGCTCACGGCTATGTTTTTATGTATTTTAAGTATTTTATTAGTTTTTTTATGAAAATTAAACTATAATGTGCTATAGTGAGATCATAAATAAATAATTTTTAGACATGTAATATACATAAAATTTATACGCTTGCATAAAATATTGAAAGCACTCATAGCACTCAAGCTGCATTTTTTTTTTCAGTGTGTAAGTCTGCTTATATCATTTCTCATTGTTTTAATTGTTAAACAAGAACCTGCTGATATGTACAATGTTCTGTATATATATATATATATATATATATATATATATATATATATATATATATCTGATTTTAGGAGATAGAAATGAATAAAAATATTTTGAATTTGAGTAAAGAAACAATTCCTGAAAAGATAGAATTTGTATACACATAGCATCAAAAACCAATCATAATTGAAATTGTTAATATTCAATTTCAATACTCTTGCATATGTAATTGAAGCAATATAATCATAAAGTATATTAATGTAATGGATAAAAAAAGAAGAAATTCATACTGTATAACTGCGAAATTCATTTTTAAAAACAGTATTGCTTTATAGATTTTTTTTTCTTTCAATAATATATATTATATACCTCTGGTATATAAAAGTAAGCTAACTTTGTGTTTTTTCTTTGCACTATAGAAGATGTTTAAACATATGGTAAAAGTATAACGAATCAATGAAAAAAGATTTTCATTAGCTTATAGTTAATAATACCATAGTATAATTATACTATGATAATACTATATAGTCTGGAAACTTGTGTCAAATGATACATCAATAAATATTCGTTACGTTTCTTATAACATACATATCAAACTAAAAAGAACTGAATCTTTCAAATTATAATAAGAAAATATGATCATTATTATACACCCATACTTAAATGTAGATTTTACATAAATTAAAATGAACACATAATAAACTTTTTTTATTCTCAAAACAATCCATTATAATCGAAATCTTCAAAAAGTTAAATTACTTAAGACTATTTTTAGAGACTTCATTATAAGCAAGCTCCTTAAAAGTATAATTATAATCAACTTAAGAAAACCACTTCTATCCTACACATATAATATATTATTATTTGTTTATTTAATTTGTTTTATACAAAGATTTTTCTTATATACTACTAAATTATATTAAATATTCATTAATCTTATAAACCTCGAATTCCTTTACATATAGTGCTATGCTGTAGTACGTACTATTAAAATGTTTTTTTCTTATACTAAAAAAAAAAAATAAAAATAAAAAAAAATAAAAAGTGTTATAGAAACGATCTATTTGAAAATAAATAAACCAACAATTTGTTTTGTTAAAGAAAAATATTTCCCTCCCCACCCCCCTCTCTCTCCTCTCTTCAGCATCATCATAATCACGATGATGATCGCATGTTTATCGTTTTGCCGCGGCCGGCGTGATTCTTGGCCAACGTTGTGTTTACCTAGAGCGGCCACTAAGCCCTGTTATTATAAACTTGTGAGGCATTTGCCGACTCTATATAATATTGATGCAATAGAAAAAAATGAGGTGCACGTTGCACCTTAAGACGGGACGAGTCACGCCCATCGCCCCTAGTGATTTTAAAACACTTTTTTTTCTTTATAAATATATATTTTTTTAAAGCCTTCAAGCCATCAACGCCTTGAAAACTTGTAAAAACAACACATATCTTGTCGCTTATAGCTTTTTTTTTAATATTTAATAATAAAACAGTAAATATAGTATTTTTTTTACTATTAAAATTACAACATTATGCAAAATACTATTCTTACTTTTTTTGTAATAAATTTCATAAAAAATATTATTTACATTAATTTAGATGCATAATTAAGTGCATGATATGATTTATTTAAAAAAAAAATAACAATGGAAAATATTATCACACATTCCTTTACAAGAAATATTTATGTACGCAGTATAAAAAAAAGAAAAAAAAAAGAAAGAAAGAAACACTCGTATAAAATAGTTTAATGATGTACGTTATATCTAACCGACTGTTAGTTGTAAAAAAAATATGTGTTTGTGTAAATCATCTGAGTAGTAGCTAGCAATTTTTTTCAAGAATCATTAAGTGAGAATAAAAATGAATAATCGAAAACGCAGGACTTAATTTATTTCTACTGATTAATTATGCAGAAAAATTTAATATTTATATAAAAAAAAATATTGTTAGAAAAATATAATTTGTAAAGAGCCGTGATAAAGCTTATTGTATTGAATTTTTTTTAAATATTTTTTTCTCCTTGTTGTATACGGCAAGAGGTCATCCTATTAGTTTTTGCTGTTTGGAGAGCCGAGTGAGAATCTTCAGGTATATTATAAGATGGTGTGACTCGGCGAGATTTTTTCCCTTTATAAACAAGCTATAGCACCAAAAAAAGTAAAACATACTATGATAGTATATTATAGTGGAATGATGAAGGGAGTTAAGAAGAGGTGTGTTGAGGAACTTAATATACAAATTCACCGCAACAACAGTAGAAAGCAACGCGGTATATAACACACATAATAAAAAAAAATACACGTGTTTGTATATTAAAGCTCGTGAGAGGTGTTTTGGCTGGCCAGTTTTTAATATGGTACCGTCCTATATCTATAGGACCTTGGTTATATACCGACTTTACATAAAAAAACAACACTTGGAATTTCGTTGCAGATGTTTTTTTTTTTTTTTTTTTTTTTTTTTAGTAGTGAGAGAATTTTTTATACTTATTCTCTCACACTTCTTCATCATAAAGTAAAGCATAAGAGAGGGAGAGGGCGTAGAGTCAGTTCATCATACCCATTTCTGACAGGTGAACTATTATATGGACCCTGCTGACTGCCTTTTTTTGCTCTCTCTCTCTCTCTCTCTCTCTCTCTCTCTCTCTCTCTCTCTCTCTCTCTCTACACTTTCTGAGTGTGAGTAACCATGTTTGAAATGAAATAGAGAGAGAGAGAGAGAGCGTGGTGCTCATACCGGCACTGTTGAAATGACTTACGTAAAATATTTCTCTCTCTCTCTCTTCTCGAGAGCTCCAACGTCAAGCAGTCTGGGTACCAACGCCGCAGGGATACCCCCTCTCACACTCTTCACGATTCTTTTCGTTCTTTCTTTTATACCGCCCTCTATCACATTATTATAAATATACATCCTAGTAGAGAGAGATAGAAGATCGGCATACCTGTTATAATACAAGACAAAAATAATAATCACCCAAACAAATTAAGAAAGAAAAGAAAAATAGTAAAAGAAAGAGAGGTGGAAAAAAAGAATGCATATATATATATATATATATATATATATATATATATATATATATATATATATATATATATATATATATATATATATATATATAAATATAGTAGAGTGTATCGACAAAAACACCATTACATCTAACATCTTTTGTAGTCATGTTAATCGTTTCTTGTCTTTTTATTAACAAGATTAACCTACTAAGGTCATATCTTTCTTCAAGGTCAAGATTAACTAACGTTCTTAATATAAAAGAATTAAAAACACAATATAATATAAAAAGGTTGATTAAAAAGATGTAAAAAATATATACATTATAAAATATATAATACCCTGTTGTATATATATATATATATGTGTGTGTGTGTGTGGTGTGTGTTAGTTACATAAAAAGAAGTTTTAAAGTAAAATTTAAAAAAATACTTCTAGACTTTAATATAACTGTTATTTCAATTTCAAATGGTTTTTATGACAAATACAAATATTTGGAATCATTTTTAGCTAATTTTGTCCGACATGTTGCATACCCATTAGGATACTTTTAGGCTGAAAAAACAAAAATGTAATGGAATGTAGTTAGAATACAATGATATCTTATATGAAAAACTTGTGTCCAACTTGTTGCATAACTTCCAGGATATATATAATGTTTTTTACGTCGTATAGTTAAAAGAAAATAATTACGTATATTTTAAAATCAATTAAATTTTAATTGATGTACATGTATATGTACATCAATTTATAAAATATATGTATAAAAATATTTTCTTAAATTGCCACTTTGCTGTACATATCGTGAATATTACCTATGATTAAATAAATAATTTATATGTATATATATATATATATATATATATATATATATATATATATATATATATATATATATATATATATATATATATATATATATATATGTATGTATAATAAAATATATTCTGCTTTTTTATATTTTGCTTATATTTACATAAATATGAATATAAATAAAATTTCAAAGTAATAAATTAATTCTTATATACACTTACATTAGTTTTAATTATAAATTAAAAAATATATATACTATCTATTAAATTTATCGATTTCTTGTCTTCTTTTATGGTTAAGAATTTCAAGCTTGTGAATTCGCTCTGCATTGTTAACATTGTCTTATAAATTATAGAGTTGAGCTTCACGTCAAAAACAGAAAAATATCCTCGCCTTAACAAAAAAATAATAATAATTTAAAAAAAAACTTTATAACAAGTGTAAAGGACTTTTGTTGCAAGTCAAAAGTAACAACCCGATTTAAAATAACATTGTTATGTCTATAAAGCTTATATTTATATAATTTAATATTTTATTTTTATATTTATTATTTTTTCAATAATAAATGAAAAGTTGTTGATCATTATTTAAGGCGAGAAAAACAACAGAAAGAATGATTTTCACGCCGAGTAATTGCTTTTTGACCTAACCTACACAACACCTTAATATGCTGTAGGGTATATAGTTTGGAAAGAAGAAGAAGAAAGAAAAAAAAAAATGAAGAGGAATCGACGTCTTTTCTATACATAGATATATGGGGTGTGGCATTTATATTCTTCATTTTTTTTTCTTTCTGTCTTATACGACAGCAGCGTTTACACTTTGCCGCTTCGATGCTTTGCTTTAACCAATGTCTCCCGTCGTTCTTTTCCTGTGATGTGAGGCGGCCTCCCGCGCCTTTAATCAACACCTTGCTCTCTCTCTCTCTCTCTCTCTCTCTCTCTCTCTCTCTCTCTCTCTCTCTCTCTCTCTCTCTCTCTCTCTCTCTCTCTCTCTCTCTCTCTCTCTCTCTCTCACACACACACACTATACATGAATACTACAACATTCCAAACTTACACACAAACACATATATTATGATTTATAAACTCGCCACACAAAGATAAAATATATTATATATATATATATATATATATATATATATATATATATATATATATATATATATATAATATATATATATATATATATATATATATATAAACATACAGGTGCTGTATAAGAATTACTATAACTTATTTCATATTCGATTAGTTTTGTATATTCATTAAATTTTTTTCTTTCTTATATATTTATACTTTTATTTATACATGTATGCAAGCAAGCACACCCACATTATATTACTATATACAAGTATAATAATATGCAACTTGTTTTGCTAAATAACCCCTAAAGGAACTAAAAAATTATATTTTTTCTAATGGACCTGCTTGAATATATTATAATACATACAAATATTATACAAGATATTTGAAGGCGGCATTTTTATCTTATGGTATAAGTTAAAAAGCGGCAAAGCTCAAACACTTATACATAAAAAAAAGAAAGATGATGAAGAAGAAAATGCCTTAAGGTTATAGAAAAAAAAAATGTTTATAATATTCTTAACTTATCGAGTCAAGCTTCATATTCATGCAAATTTTTCAACTTCATGTCACACTTTATATATATATATATATATATATATATATATATATATATATATATATATATATATATATATATATATATATATATATATATATAAATGGCAACATTGTATAATGTAACATAAAAATTCATAATTTAATGTATATTTATATATTGAAAGATTATTTTATATATATATATATATATATATATATATATATATATATATATATATATATTATAATAAATGAATAATTATATTTTTTAAACTTAAAGTGAAAATTTTTTTTTTTGGTAAATGCTAATGTAATATTAATTAAGGGTATAGAATATACATGAAAAATAAAATGTTTTAGCCATCTTTTATAACAAATTCTAATTTAAAAGTGTATATAGTATTATAGACAAAATAATATTTTAAAAAAATTATTAATAAAATTGCTAAAGGCAATATATATAAAGATTTGAAGATGATGCTAATATGTTCTTTATATTAAACGATTAAGCCATCCCGCCGCCACTTTTTTTTTCATACCTTTATAGTAAAAGTATAGAATAAATAATTATATTATTGCCTTAGGAAATAAATTTTTGACGATATATATCGTATTTTTACGTTAAGAAATATAAAAGTCATATTACAATATTATATTATAAAATTTTTAAAATTTGCCACTAGAGAGCGACACGTTACGATTAATAATATAAAAATAATTTTCTTTGCCTGCCAGGTGTTAGGTAATTACTCGCGCTGACATCAAGCTTAGGTGAGAATAGATCCTCAGGCTTATTAGACATACAAACTATTTGAGTACCGCGCGGCAGTTTTATATAATAATATGAAACAACAACATAGCAAGCAAGCGCGCAATCCTATGATGTTCATCACCAAAAAATCTGTCACGCCTTTCTGCCTTAGGTTAGGATAAACAATCAACTTATAATATCTCTCGCGTCGTATATATATATGATTCTAATTCAAAAACTTTATGATCTCATCAGTACAAGATTAAAAAAAAGCAAAATGTATAAGTTTTGCTATATCTGACAAAGTCAATTAAAACTTTGACATTAAAAAGGCGAGGTTGATCTATTATAAAATATAATAATAAAACAATTGATAGAAAAAAATGTATATAATAGACAATAAAAATAAAATAGATTTATTATATTTAGTTGTTATTTATAATATTAAAAAAATCAATATGATTGATAATGATTAAAGTCCTAAATTGCAACTGTAACAACAAAAATAAAATAATAAATTATTAAGCAATTATCATAATAACTAGTGCATGTTAATAATCTTTGATTTTTTTAAAATAACAATTAGTATGATAGAATAGAAACAAAAAGAGCAAATCAAATATTCTTAAAACAGGATATAAATATATATTTTTGTTAATTAAATTAATTACTTTTTTTTTATAAACACGAAAACATGAAAAGCTCTTATTATTTATATTTACCATTTTTTGATTCTATATAAGCTTGCTTTCAGAGTATGAAGTTATAATTTATTAAATAATATATTGATTGAAATTTGCCATTTATATTTCTAGTTTTTGTTTTTGTTGCTGTTGCACTAATTGTTAGCTTTTGATAAAGATTATAAGTTTTCAAACACAAGGAAATGAAAACATTAAATTGATATAATTGTACATTTAATCAAATTAAAAAATGAATAAAAAAAATAAAAGGAAGAAGAACAACAAAGAAAAAGAGGGAAAAATTTAATTGGGGTAGAGCCCCTGTAAATTATGCAAATAGTTAAGCACAAAAACCTAATAACTGTACGTTAAATTCTATTTTCTCTCTTGTCATATTAAATTAAATCAATCTATTTATTAAAAATATATTCTTGTCTATATATGGTCTTGTCTTAATTTACTAAAGATATAACATAAAGTTATAGACTGTATTATATATATACGAGTCAGAACAGAACATAAATGCTTGCAGGCAAATTAGCAATAATGCTTGCTTCGCACCGCAATATACAATAATAAGAAAATGTAAAAAAAATTATTTATGAGCTGCAGATTTTTCTGTGCGGTATGAGCTGCTTTTGTATTATTATTGCTTTATTATTATTATCATTATAATATATATATATATATATATATATATATATATATATATATATTATATATAATATATATATATACAACAAGTGCGATGTACAGAAAAGAATGTAATTGTACTTTGGCCTCCAGCCCCGGATAACTATAGATTTTTTTTTTTTTGAATATACAGATGTCTATTTGAGATATAACAAAAACCTACGTATTTTCTACATGGGGAGTATAATAACTCATATAACACAAGACAAACAAAATTAGGAATAAATTGCATATATTTTATTTACACAGTATGAGTTCTTTTTCTTCCTACGTTAAAAAAGAGATTTTGAAAATTTGCCAGATGATTATATTTTCAAATTAAACATAAGTTTTTTTTTTATTGTATTGCATAGTAATATTTTTAATATAAATAATTCAAATACCTATTTATGTTTAAAAAAAAAGTTATTATTTTATTTTCAAGGATTTTGTTTCGATGAGGTGTGTATGGAGTTTTTTTTTTCGAACATACGTTGAGTACAAGTTAACGTTTAAAAAAAAAATCGTACTTGAATGCTTTGTATACCCGTCATCAACTATAAAACTGACTAACGAATAGCGCATTGTAATGAGGGATATGTATCGTGTGTGTGTATCGTGTTGACTTATTATGTATTTAAAGTAAAGTAAATAAATAATGCTGTTAATTTAATAGTTTTAACTTTTATTGTAAATTAAAACAAGATACAGTAATATAAAATCTATTTAAATTAATAAAATTTGTAAATTTTAAGATAATAATCTTATTTATGGTATAACTTTCAACAGTGCAAATATTAACATATAAAAAATGTATATATACATAATATGCAATTACAAATAGTATATATAAAAATATACAAAAACATTCAAACTATTGTTTTTACATATACTGTTGTATATACACAATTAATATATGAATACAATTACTTTAAGTAATTAAATATATCACTATGTATGCAAATTTTGTGTGTGTGTGTGTGTGTGTGTGTGTGTGTGTGTGTGTGTGTGTGTGCAAAGGAAATTTTATTTTTGTCCTTGCCAAAATATAATAAAGAATGGAAGCTGTTTAACATTTCCTGTAGAATAAATGTATTTTTTTTTATATATAATTGTATTTAAATAAAAACTCAGCTGTGAATAAAATAATAATTTTAATTAAATTTAAAAGTTTGTTTAATTTAAATACAGGTTTGATGTAAAAAAATATATGAAGTATTATATGTATAAAAAAAATAACGTCGGTGTTATAAAAAAATGTACACATTTTTTTTTTTTTTTTCCACTTTTACTTATATGGAATGTTGTTTGTTTTGTAAGTATATAACGTAACGTAATTGTAAGTTATACGCGAGTCAAAGTCAAAATGTTTTATGTAAAAAATCATATGACCTTTGTAGAGTGTATTAAAGTCCCTATAATGTATATGAATTAAGGTATTAATTTTTTTTCTATCTTTATATTATAGAATTGCATTATCAGTATTTTTAATTTTAAGAATGAATACAATATATATGCAATAATTACTAAATAATAATAACATTACGCATCTCAAAATTGCTTGATTTCTCATTTAACCTTTTCATATTTTTATTTATCCCTTATGTAGATTTTATATTTTAATGTTACTCCAATACTCCATTCCATTCCATTCCATTCCAATTTTTTGCAAGTAAACATAAAAAATCCAAACACCTTCCAATATTATAATAGTTATACGTGAAATTAAGGTCAATATAGGGCTTGCAAGATATAGGATCTTAAAAGTATATATTTGTTATGATTGTGAACCCCGCTTGCCAAACCCACTTATGTTCCCATACTATGCATATGATTTTGGGAGGGGAAAACAGCTGTTGTAAGTGGGGAGGGGAGAGCGTGTGAGAAATCAAGATGGTACACTAGGGGATTGGAACACGCTAGGAGAATGAAATTGTAATTATAACACGATCCGTTATCTTAAATAAACATTATCAGTGACATCTAATCTATGTGAGTTTACTTTATTAATACCACCACAAATTGGCGACGAGAGATGCGAGATGGCGACATAATGAACGGATTTTAGTGTGCAGTGTGAAGGGATCAAGGAAGAAAAATGTCAGAAGACGAGTCTACGAAGCATCCACCACCTGTCTACATGGTATTGGGTACGGTAGGAACTACGTACGAATTTATTCCTGGAGGAGAAGAGTCTTTTTCGAATTACATAGACCATCTAAATTATTATTTTAAGGCAAACCAAATTAGAGAAACAGAACGACAGAAGAACACATTATTGACAGTCATAGGCAAGAATGTGTTCAAGCAACTTAAAAAACTTATTAAAGCTCCAGAAACTTTAGAATCGTTGTCGTTTGAAAGAATTGTCATAATTTTGAAAAGTTATTATGATCCAGAACCAAACATATGGGTGTTAAGATATGAATTTTTATGTTGTATGCAGAAACCAAATGAAGCTTTGACACAGTTCATTGCTGAACTGAACGGGTTGAGTGTCAAATGTAACTTCACAGACGTAGAACAATGCATGCTAATGCAAATATTAGCGGGAATGAGAGACTCTAAATTACGTCAAACATTTTTAGAAATGTCAAAATTATCATTACAGGTGGTACGAGAAAAAGCAGAAGCTGCGGAGATGGCAATGAAGAGTGCAGCGAGGTTTGAAAATCAAGGGGGGGAGGAGGTTATTCATAGAATGACAGAGAGAAGAAACAGAGGAGGAAACCGTGGAAGTTTTCCAGGCCAAGGCCATAGTCAGTGGGGAAGGGGCACACAAGTGGGGCGAGGAAGTAGGGGAAGCGCCCAAGCCAGAGGTGCCAGAGCGGAATGTTTCCGCTGTGGGTCAAGCTATCATGACGGTAGCCAGTGTGCACACACTAATACTGTGTGTGATTTTTGTGAGCAGAGAGGACATTTGCAAAGGGTATGTGTAGTGAGGAGAAACCAGATACTGCATAATGCAGGAAGAGGGAAAGAGAGAAGAGAGAAAACCTTTCGAGCACACTACGTCAGTGCAGAACAGGAAGATGAGGAAGAAGAGGAGGACACCGAGGGGCCAACTCAGCAGGAGAGGAGAGAACTGGAGTCACCAGCAGTGAACAAGTGGGAACAGTCTGAGTATAGCCTGTTTATGATGCATGCGGATAGTAAAGAGGGGGAGTCTGATGTAGTGACTCCTATATTGTTAAGTCTAAAAGTGGCAGGGAAGTCAGTAGTGTTTGAAGTAGACAGTGGGGCAAGTTGTAGCTTAATTGGCCAGGACACATTTACTCAACTATGGCCTGACGGAACATCATTGGAGACTAACGTGCCCAAGATAAACACTTGGTCAAAGGAGAGTTTAGCTGTAAAAGGGTGTCTCCAGGTGTTAGTGGAAATAAAGGATAGGGCGTGCATGTTGCCACTTATAGTCATGAATTCACCAGGACCTGCTTTATTAGGACGTAATTGGTTTTCAGCCCTGGGAATTGCAGTGAGCGGCATACAGACAGTACACTTCACCTCAGCGGAGACGGCTGACCAAGCGCTGATAGGACTCCCTGTGGAGCTGCGGGGGCTCGAAGGAGTGTTTGCAGCCGGGCTGGGCAAGTACACTGGACCACCAGCCTCCATCGAGATGAAGCCGGGAGCTACACCAAAGTTCATGAAGCCGAGAAGTGTACCCTATGCCAAGGAGGAACGTGTCAAGCGTGAGTTAATTCGTCTTAAGAATGATGATTATATGAAGCCCATATTATTTTCTAAGTGGGCTTCTCAAACGATAGATTTAGAAAAGGCAGATGGGACTTTGAGGATATGTGGGGATTACAAAGGAACTGTCAATCCACAATGTGTCACCGAAGTTTTCCCTATGCCAACCATACAGAATATGTTAGATAAATTAGGAGATGTAAAATACTTCTCGAAACTTGATTTGGCTAGAGCTTTCAACCAGATAACTGTAGATGAGGAGACGTCAAAGATACTCACGATTAATACCATATTGGGACTATTTAGGGTATTAAGATTGAGCCCGGGGTTGTCATCAGCCCCGGCCATATTTGTGAGAATTATATCACAATTAATGTGTGGATTGGACGGAGTGTTAACATACTACGATGATATTTTGGTGGCTGCAAAATCTGTGGCACTCCTATGGGAACGTACAAGAGCTGTATTGATTAGACTACTAGAAGCAGGTCTCCGGCTTAATAAAGAAAAATGCTTGTTTTGTGTGTTGCAGCTAGAGTTCGCAGGTTACTTCTTGTCTGGTCAAGGAGTGAAGCCTACCCAGTCTAAGGTTGAAGCCTTGATGAAGATGCCCAACCCCAATGAGAAGGGTGAACTGCAATCCTTATTGGGGTATATAAATTATTACGACAGGTTCCTGCGTCATAAGGCTACGTTATTCCACCCGCTATATCAACTATTGGTAGATGGAGCGGAATGGGTATGGACCCAAAAGCATCAAGATGCCCTGAATTATGTCAAGCAAGTGCTAAGCTCAGAAATTGAGCTTACCTTATTCAACCCTAACCTACCCATCATCCTAGATGCCGATGCAAGTTCTGTCGGAGTGGGAGCTGAAATCAGTCATGTGATGCCAGGCGGCGAAGAAAAACCTTTCTCCAATGCTTCCAGAACCCTGAGACCCAGCGAGAAAAACTATGCTCAAATAGACAGAGAAGCGCTGTCCGTAGTATTTGGGGTCAAGAAGTTCCACATGTACGTGGCTGGAAGAACCTTCACTATACGAACAGACCACAAACCATTGCTAGGGTTACTTCAGTGTGATAAACCTATACCAGAAACAGTATCTCCTAGAATGCTTAGGTGGTCTCTATACTTGAGTAATTATTCTTATAGATTAGTATACAGACCTGGGAAACAACATGCTAACGCGGATGTATTCAGTAGACTTCCTATAGCCACAACCAGTGTCGAGGATCCTCCGGAACCAGCAGGCATTCTGTTTATGGAGCAAGCCCCAGAAGAGTGGTCTGTAAAAATGATTGCCAAAGAAACCAGAGGAGATCCAATACTAGCTAAAGTAATGGCTATACTAATGCATGGTGGTTCATTGACGGAATTGCACTCGGAGTACCAAAAGAATAGTGAGGCATTGTCCATAGTAAAAGGATGCTTACTGTATGGAAACCGAGTGGTCATCCCACTTAAATGCAGAGAAAAAATCTTAGAGCTGCTGCATAAACATCACATCGGGATAAGCGGCATGAAGAACAAAGCCCGAGCATATGTATGGTGGCCACACATTGATAAAAACATTGAAGATCTAGGAAAAACTTGTGCTACATGTAATGCCATGAAAAGAGGTCCACCACAAGCTCCTAGAATACCATGGTCACCATCACCTCCAGCCTCAAGAGTACACGTTGATTTTTTTGGTCCGCTGAAAGGAAGAACTTTTTTCATAGCAGTGGATGCCAGCACCAAGTGGGCAGCCGTTGAAGAAACTCACGGGTCATTGTCAACCAACACAGTAGTGAAAATATTAAAAAACTGGTTCGCAAACTGGGGATTGCCAGATATAATCGTAAGTGACAATGGACCAGCATTCAAGTCTGCAGAATTTACCAAATTTATAAATAAGTATAATATTACACACATTCCAGTGACAGAGTACCATGCCGCTAGTAATGGGCAAGCCGAACGAACAGTACAGACAATTAAAAATATGATGTTAAAAATTCCAGTGGAAAAATGGTCAGCTCAAATTCCTGAAATATTACTGGAATTGAGGACCACTCCATCAGCAACCACAGGAATATCGCCTTCACAAGCAATGTATGGACGGCAAATTAGAACGCTCTGGGACACATTCCATCCATTGTATGAACGTAAAGAATATCCAAAAAGGGAGGAAGAAGCAGCACAAGCAACACAGAGCTACAAGTATTATTATCAGGTGGGAGACTTGGTATGGGCGCAAGATTATAAACAGAAGAAACTAGCATGGTTGCCAGCTAGGGTAGTAGAAGTATTGGGGCCGAGAAAATATAAAGTACAGTTTGACAATCAAACCACAAGATTCTACCATCCAGACAACATGAAGAAACGTTATGTTGAGAAAGCAAATGTTTTTAATCCTGATTGTTCCAGCCTCCATACTCAGTTACCAGTGAAAAAATCACCATATACTTGTAACCCTGTAACTAATGCATTGCCTAAGTTAACCCCTGTTACGTACGTTACAGAACCTACAGTGTCCAGCAGGAATGGTTCAAACGAGACAAGCAGAGAGGCCATCCGATCACCAGGCTCAGGAAATCAGTCAGGCAGATCAACCAACGCCTGTACTCCCAGCCGAACCCCGGTTGGTTCCATTAGTGGAGTAGGAGATCTGTCTGCTAACAGTACTAACTCACCTGAGTTGGTCACGTCTACCCCTATTAGACGAAGCCAAAGAACACCACGAGTTCCTAGAAGGCTAGGAGATTATTATGTGGAGTAAATTGGATTATGTTGTTGTTTTAAACAAGTAAGCAGTACAAAATAAGTTACTGTAAGTTAAGATGAACTTGGTAGTTCAAAGTTCATTGGAATATGTATTCCGTTCAGGTTTAAATAATAGTCGTAAGCAATTTATACTTAAAATTTTATTGTTCATTTTACATACAACTTCTATGTATAATAATTGTGTTAATGAATTGTTTTGATGAGTGGATAGCATCATTGTTTTGTGTTTTTGGTTACTTCAGGTCCTTCTAAAAAGGGAGGAGTTGTTATGATTGTGAACCCCGCTTGCCAAACCCACTTATGTTCCCATACTATGCATATGATTTTGGGAGGGGAAAACAGCTGTTGTAAGTGGGGAGGGGAGAGCGTGTGAGAAATCAAGATGGTACACTAGGGGATTGGAACACGCTAGGAGAATGAAATTGTAATTATAACACGATCCGTTATCTTAAATAAACATTATCAGTGACATCTAATCTATGTGAGTTTACTTTATTAATACCACCACAATATTGAGATTGATTTTTTTTTTTAAACTGAAAATAAAAAAAAATATTATAAATGAAAACTATTGTCACCTAATGCATTTTTTTTACATAACATCGTAAGAACTAATTGCATTTTATAGCTTAATTTGACATCAAGGTTGGACAGTGTCATTATTTAAATGTTAATTATAAAAATAGTATGTGCGTGCATATGTGCTAGAATAAAAAAAATCCTTTACGCATATTGCAGTTATAGCTTTTTTTTTTTTTTTTTTTTTTTTCTTCTTTTTTTTTAAAGAAGAATTTTCTATAATAAAACACATAGATTTAATTTAACATAAGAATACTAAAAGCTTCAGAATTATTTAATTCTCTTATCTAATGTTGTTCATCTATAATATATTAATTAAATTTAAAACCAATTACTATGCTCAATGACTTTAAATTTGATACATAGAAAGCAGAGCATATAAAAAATTAAAAAAAAAAAAAAAAAAAAAAAAAAAAAAACGTGAAATTAAAACAAAAAAGGAAGTTACAGATTTTTTTTTGTGTGAGTTTTGAAGAAAATTGAAAATTATCAAAAATATTATAAATTGACACAAAATAGGAATTTGCATCATTTTTTATACATAAACCGTTACTCAATCAAAGATATATATTTTTAATATCATATATCCTTATTATTTTTCTTATACATATTATTATTAATATTAAACAATAACAGTTAACTTAATTTTTGTTAAATTGTTTTTATAAAAATCACGAATATCTTTAATATATTATAATATTTTTTTTCTCTATAAAAATATAATATAAGAAAAGGCAACACAATATCATGCATGAATATTATTGTGTATAATTTTCCGCTTCCACGTAAAAAATTGGTAATTGCACATGTCATTGGATTTTTTAAGTGTTTTTTTTTCTTTCTATCTTATAAATATATTTTTTGATTTTTATATAATTTCAGAAGCGTACGCGTGACGTGCTGAAAATTGCGTGTTATCAACTTAAATATCAAAATGAGAGAGAGAGAGAGAGAGAGAGAGAGAGGTAAAGTAAAGGAAGGCAATTTTGCATTTATATAAAACTTATACTTGTCTCTACAGTAATTTGTTATTACAAAGATTAAAAAAAGTATTTCGTGGAGACATATAGTTTTATAAAACGATTGTCTTTTTTTTTTTTTTTTTTTTGCTTCTGCTGCATACAATTGTCACGTATCATATTGTTGCTAAATCGTATATATATATATATATATATATATATATATATATATATATATATATATATATATAATGTATATGATATAATACAACAAAAGATATACACAACATACATTATAATAATATTACATGGGGCGGGGTTATGGTAGCGGTATAATATAAAACATTGTATATTGTTGTTATGTTTATGTATAAATATGTAGACCAACCCAAAATATAGTATTTTACATTAACAATGGATCAAAAAAATATGTCAATATTAATACAGAGAATAAAAGAAAAAAACAGCAGGGAGGTTGACTATAAATATGACACAATAATAAAAACAATGACTTGAAAAATATGGACGAATATATTTATAGTGTAATATTGTACATTTAAGTCTAAATTAAATGATGAAGAGATGTTCTGCAAGAAATGAAAACTTATAGTAAAATTAAATATTTTATAATGTAAATTTATAAAACTCAAGGAAATTATTCTATTTACAATTGCTTTTCCCCCCTCTGATAAATTTGTGGTTCTATATTCTTGCACTTGGTTTAAAGGGCCCCTGGCCTCAAAAACAAATTTCCTCTCAATTATAGATCAGGAGATAGGACTATTATAAATACACATATTTTGTGCCTTAACCCTTCAGTACTCTCACAAACTTGGAAGAAAACTTGTAAAGTATGCAACCCGCGTTACAATTTCTATTGTAGACCCGGAATTATTGACGTCATGAAGTCCTAAAGTTGCCTACTTTACAGTTTTTCAACCCCAGTTTGTGAGGCTATATAGAAAGGTTGAAAGGTATAATATGTGTATGGATAATGGTCCCATCTCATGAATTTTACGTTTTTGATTCAATTGTTTAAGGCCTGGAGACCTTTAAGGAAATAAATGGTCTGGAAATTGCAATGTTGATTGTAAAAATTGAATATGCGCACAGAGGAGTAAATTTATTTTGATAGACTTTTTCCTTAAAACGATATTTATGCTTTATGCATATTTTATATGCTGAAAATGAAAAATAATGAAATGTTTGAATACAGTTGTTAATTAATACAAGCGTATAAAGAGTTTTTTTCCTTACAAACTGGTGTATATAGTTTCTGTACATAAAAAAGAAGTAAAAAAAAAAAAAAAATCTTTACTGCTGCGTAAAGAATTGGTGCGTTTATATTTAATCTCTTTTCGGCTGACCGGATACTAAACGAGCCATAGTTCTATACATGTTAACCTTAAACATTGCTTTATATTTCAACTATACATATATTTAAAAGATCTAACAAATTAATTATAAACAGTAAAAAAATCAATAAAAGAAAAATTAACAAATTCCTCATTTAAAGTCATAAAATTTCGGCGAGATAAAAATATTTCACAGTCGTAACTTAAAAGTTGCTAATGAGCGGGTTATTTCGAGTATTGTAGCCCCCCACTTCTTTATTAATATAAATATTTTTTTTACGAAATAAATACCACACATATGCAATTCGTTTCAATTTTTTTTATTACACTTTAAAGAAAACGCCTTTCAATATAATATCTCATGGTTTAATACATTTATAACTATTTAATTTTTTTGTGGTTAATTTTTTTTATAACATTAAAAATTTGAAAGGTAGAAAACCTTTATACCAAAAAATAAATTTAAAAAAAAAAGAGAGAAATATAATTTAGTAATTATACACATTATCATGACTGTTTAATATAAATTAAGTTATTAATCTAGTTCATATACCATGTAATTGTTATATTATATAATTTAATGAGAATGCAATTTTCATTTGGATTTTATTGTGACAACATATTACTTGTTAATTAACAAATATTTTTAATTAACTTTATTATAAAAACATGTTATTGTTTTAATTTTAATAATAATAGTTAATAAAGATTATATCATAATACTCAATTGTAAATTATTATTTTTTTCATATGTGTAACTTTTAAATTTGTTTTCACTTGATCATTAAAAATATATATCTTTACGTAACCAAGCATTAAATTATATTTATTATATTTTTTAATAACAGTTGAATAATATTTATAGAAAAGAGTTCTGACTCATGCTCAATAAGTTACTAAATTTTTCAATGTCATATCTTTTAAAATATATATTATTTAATTTTTTTTCTCTGTCTTGTCAATAATAATTATAATTTACATTCATTTGAATAATGTAATTAGAAACAAAAATATATAAGCGTATTATTATTTACAACGTTTATATCACATTGTTGAGAACGTTAAATTTAATAGGGAAATCACTGATATAAAGCTTTTTTTTTATATCTCGATTGCTATTAATATAACATGTTTGTATCAGTTGTCCATAAATATTAAGTATAAAAATTATTTTTGTGAAAATGCAATTAGTCAAATAGCTTTTTTAATTCAGTAAAAGCTTGAATCCTTATGCTAATTCATCATAAAATTGTACTATACGCATACTGTATACAGCGACTCTAAAAAAAAAAAAAGCGTTGAAAAGCTTGCATGGGAAGTTTTGCGATGTTTTAAGAATTGTGGAATCAAAGGTTATGACGTCACTAAACGTTGAACTTTTAACGATAAATACGTAAGTGACGTCACAAGCGTTAGGACCGAGTGGAAAAAAATGTAGATTTGAAACGTTTGACGTTTATCCCATTGTGACTCTATAACGCTTGTGACGTCATTTACATTTTTATCGTTAGATTGTCAACGTTTAGCGACATCATAACCGTTGATTCCGCAATATACTTATAACTTATAAAGCCTTGCAAAACTGTGTACAAGCTTTTCGACGATTATTTTTAGAATGAATCTGAGTATTTTTATACTTATATTAAATACGAATATGTAACTATACTTCATTGTTTTTTATTTTTTTATTATTATTATTGTTATCCAAAACTAGGCATATATTTTCTAATGCTAAAATATAGATAAATAACATAAGATATAAACACATTATTACTGAGATGAATCATGGTATAAGAAAAAAATATCAGTATAAATTGTCAATATTTTACATCTATACAGTATATATATACGCTGATTGAATAAACTCTACCTATAACTAGATCATCGTACAGTACTTTATATAGATAATTTTACTTCTCAGTCAATTTTCTTGTTACAGATATAAAATTAAGATTAAAGTACAAAAGGGTGTAAAAGCAACCACAATTCTCATGAGAAAAAGTATATATACGAATATCGTTATCATGTTTTCCCCCTCAAATAAAAAAAAGCATGTATAAACATGAGAAAATCATGGTATATATTCAACAAATCAAAAGTGCAAAAGCTAATTTACAAATTCTATCTTTCATGATTCAATTGAAATTTGTGGGTGTAAAAAACGTGCTTGTGGTACAAAAATCACCATAAAATATTAAATCAAATTAAAAACAATCTAATAAAAATTTCCTTTTTTTTTCCAGAAAGTAAAACAATGTGGTTTAAAAATAATATTAATTTTTAATTTTTTTTTCTTACAATTTGATATCATGAGTGAGGATGCGTCTTTGTTATTGTTGTTCTTAATTTGTATGTAAATGTAGTAAAAAAGTCACGTGTGTTCACGTCATCTAGAAAATATTTCGTGCATGAAAATAAAATATACATGTTGCCCTTTACTGGTCACATAATAATATACATATATATATTTTTTCAACACTTAAAAATATAAAAACCACACAGTATCAAACTTGTGTCACCATCTAGCGTAATTATTAGCCACAAATTTCACATTTTTTTTCTTTTTTATACAGCGGCACTTTGATATATAAGCATTTTAAACGACGTTTATACTTACATAGCATATAAGGAAGAAAAATAAGTTTAATATATATTTTTTATATATATAATGAAAGGTTGATACTCCTTTTTGAAGTTATATCTCCTATGAAAGCAGCAGAAAAAAATGAGTAGACATATAGGAAAGAAGAAGAAGAGAAAAATAATAATAAAAAAAAATCGTGCAAGATATGATACCATACCACAATTTTCCACCCAAAAATATTATATATATATATATAACTCCCGCTATTATTATTATTCATCACATTGTACAATAATAATATTTTTATATTTAACATTCTTTATATATTATTTTTTTATATTATTATTAATCTTATATTTCATGAGAAAATAAAAAGAAAACCGCAACTCTGCTTTACTTTCAAATCACTTTAAAACGTTTTGAATTATCAAAAACTTTAATATAATAATATTATTTTTTCATTTCTCTCTATGTCTCTCTCTCTCTCTCTCTCTTGGTAAAAATGTATCTCTATTTCATTTTTTTTTAAATTATAGATCATTTAAAAAAAGTAATTTAATAGCTAAAGTTTAATCTAAAAAAATATATAATTATATAAATATTTTATCTAATATAAAAATCAAGTCAATGTCCTTAAATACATGTATGAATCTTACAAATAAACAATTAATTAATTAAAATTCTAAAATCTTATATAATATTATACATATTTTTAAAACAAAATAATAATAAAAAAAAAGTCACACACACACATACAGTGGCGGTATATTTTGTTTTCAAAGTATAGTATTAAACTTCTTCTATTAATCAAGAGTCTTTTATATAGTCTTTAATTATAATTAAACGATCTTTAAAGGTGTGTATGTTTATTATTCTTTTATAAATTTACAAGGCGGCTACTACTATTATTATAGGGTTTAGTGTATAGATTAGTTATTGAAAGCGAACCTTTAAAAATACTAAAGTATGAGCATGTTAATGAGAAAGTGGGGGTTATTATTATATTATATACTCTATCAAGTACCAAAAAAAATTATATATTTTGAAGATTAGCTTCAAAATATGTAAGTGCAAAAAATTTTAATTACTTTTTTTTTTACCTTAAATTATTGTTGTATAATATTAAAAAAAAAGAATCAATTAAAAAGCAATTAAGAGACTATTATTTTAGCATTGTATTACGTATTTTTAGTTACTTTTATGTATTATAATGTTATTTGTTTGTGGTTCATTGATCATATATAAGCACGAGTTCTCACGCTTTTTTACTGCTCTGTTTTATCGTTACGTAACCATATATTTGTGAGCTGTTAAGTAATAATTACTAATCTTAATTGATAAAATTATTCCATTGTGTATATAGTATATAGAGTATAGTGTATTTTATAATAATTCACAAAGAATACTACATAATTTGGTATGATTGACAACAGTACTAAAATTTATGTATAATTGAAGTTTTAATATAAAATATGCACCTCTCTCGTTCAAACCTAGATATAAAAATACTGATAATACAATGCAACTGTTGTTGTTATATTTTGTTATTATGTTATTTTGACTGTAAAGATGTGCATACTACTGATTGTTGTTTTTGTTTTTAATTTAAAATATTTGTCGAAACCAATGATTGTTGTAACTTTGTTGTTACTATTATATAATATGAACTTGCCTGTGTCAAAAAAAGCATCTTATTATACTTGAAAAAAAGGAAATAATGAGCTATTATGAATTTAAGAATTTGTATTAAGTTTGTCACTGACTGTACTGTTAAACAGATTGGGTTAAATTGAGAGGTCTGTAGCCTGATTTCGCCCAATAAAAAGACGTTAATAAATAAATAAAAATAAACAATTTTTATCATTTTTTATAGATGCAAATTATAAAATTAAAACTATAATTCAAATATGACTTGATCTCTTCTTTGATGTAAAAAACAACAATATTTTTATGTGTATATATATATAATGATATAAACAAAAAATTGTATAATTTGAATTTTTAACAATAAACTTATATAATAATATCACTTTATACGTTATTTTATATTTCTTCCCCCTCATTAACAAAATGTCTCATTACTAGTACAATTTAGAACCAATTTGTTAACTATGTATATCATACATACAACAAATGAGCTAATGTTGATGTACTGTACTGGTCACGAAATACACAAAGGGGACACCGCCGTCTGTTGTTTTGATTACTCCTCTTTTAATTCCAGAGGGACAGTCTGACCTTATTGGTTATACATTAACTTTTTTCGGTCATCTGGCACCCCTTTTCCTCCCATATACCCTTGTGTATTGAGAAATATTCATTTCAAATATTATATATACTGTCTCTTATATATATATTATATGTACCCTTTTTATTTTATTTAAAAAAATGTATTTTAAACATATATAGCATGTTATATTTTATTATATATTCTCCTAAGGGAGCCATATATTTATTGAACTTCTACTATAAAATATTAGTTCTTTATTTTAATCACTTAAAAACAAATTATACTATACTTAAGATAATAACATTATTCTATATTGTTTTTATATATAATATGCATACAATATTGCATAATTAAGATTAAACTCTTTATTATGGTACCTTTGGGATTAGCATGTTAAATTTTACATAATTTAACAAATTGATGTATATTTTTTATTATTATTAAGACTTTTATGAGTAAACAAAAAAAAAAAAAAAAAAGGTAGAAAATAATCAAAGTTAAAGTAGACAATCTTATAGTATAGACATTCAAGAATGTATTGTTAACAGATTTTTTTTATTACGTAACTTATATAAACTAACACTGGTAGTTTTTAAGGTGTGAAAACAAATATCTTTTATTTATAGATAAAAAAAAAGGGTTCCGCTATATATAGGTGTAAAATATAAAGTTGATATAGCAGTAAAAACATTAGCTTTTTTGTAAATATTAATCTAGGATCTTATAAATAAAAATGAATTTTTTTGGAAGGTATATGTGTTTGTATAAAAAACTTAAAAATGACTAAACATCTTTAGCTTTCTATTCATTTTTTTATTATTATTACTTCCCCCTTATAAAATTAATTATTTTATCGAAAATATTTTTTCTATTGTTAGTATATGAGGAATTTTTGCTATATAAGAATGTGACAGCATGATTTTTTTTTTATAATTTTTAAGTCAAAAAATGTATATTAAAGAGCCTTTTGTCACTTAATATTCCCACGATGTTGAAATTTAATAGACCTCCATTGTAGATTAATGTACCGAGAGTTTTTTTTTATTATTGTATATATGAAAGAAAAATGCAACATGATCTGATTTCTTTTCATTATATTCTTTCATTTTTTATTTTTTAGTAATTTAAATTTTCTTGGGCGTGGAGATATATTATAAAAGGTGGGGACCTTATCATTTATGCAACCAAGGTGCGGGTCTGAGTGGAAAAATGTGTTTATTCACTCTGTATATGCAAGTTTAAGGGAGAGAAAAGAAAAGAATGATATCGAATAGGTGGCCCTCTCTTGCAAGTTATAATATATAAAAAGAGTGACTTGACATTATCTTTAAATAAAAAGAAAAACTTTTTTTTTCTTAAAGTAATATTATAACAACATGCAAAGGGATAATATAATAACAATGCAAAGTATAAAAAAAAAAAAATTCTATATAACGTCTCTTATAGTGCACGCTCTCTATACTTTTGGTTTAACAAAAGCAATTGTTTCCAAAATGTATTCTATATAATATATAATACTAGATGATCTGAGGTGGAGATCTTTACTTGGCACATTCTATCAAGTATTCAACACGATAATAGGCTGAGGTGAGAATGAAGGAATGTCAAGATTAAATGTTATGTAATGATCAAGCTATAGCACTGAAGTGTCGGTGCTTTTTTTTTTTCGACAAGATTTTTACCGAAGACAACACAAATTTCTTTTTAAAACGTTTATATATAAATGAATGACAACCAGTTTATATGTTATCTATATATATGATTTAATTTTCTTTATTTAATATAAAAGATTCGTTCCATTTACTTTTTAACATTTTATCATATTAGTAGGAAATATTCTTAAATATAATATTGTCATTAACATTTTGTGTTTTGTTGAAATAGAATTCTACTATAACAAGGAATGATTTTTACATCTACATACACTTAGTTTTAAAGATATAAAGAGGGTGCTTGTGGTATTTTTGAAACGTTCGATGAATTTGGTCCTATAAGATAAAAAAAAAACTGAAAGAGCTTAATTTGTTATTAACTTGGTCGATTTTTCCAGACCTTTTAAAGTTCTGTTGTTGTTTTTTAAGTTACCATACAAGAAGCGATAAAAAAATCATCATAGATTCTATAGCTTTATCATAAGTCATTATTATAGGATGTGCAAAATATAGCTTTTTAAAATTAAATTAAAAATAGTAAAATTGTTTATAAAAATTTGTAGAAATAATAAATTAATGAATCATTAAGCTCTATCAGAAAAGCAATATATTTATTATTTATTATTGAAGGACTTTTATTATAATCATTATGTTCCGCACTTTTTATTAGAATAGATCACACACTGCATACACACATTAAAGCAGTTAATTCTCACGTATAAATAATATCATTTTTAACACACCAATATTTCCCTATCATTTATACAATGGATTATATAATGTAGTCTTAAGTCTATAGCTCACACTAGGCCATACGATAATAGCAACATAAAAAAATTGCAAAGCAAAATATTTCATGAAATATATAAAAAAAAATGTCAATAGGATTTTTTGGCATAATGTTAACTATATATACACACTTCAGATAAACTAACATGATAACAATCGAGGAAAACATCAAAATAGATGCTCTTTTTGCAATCAATGAGCATAAAGGCTGAAAGTTATATATGATTGGCAGTTTTTTTTATATGTTGCTAGAATGATTGTGGTTCACATAATTCTACCACTCAAAATAATATACAGTCTAATGCATGCACAGTATATACGTCACGTTTCTACCGTCAACAATTTTTAAAAGTAATATTTGTACGTGAATTTTAAAATAATTTTTTTTTATTTGATACATGTTGTTGTTACTCACATATTCTACTAAAATTATTGTCACGTATACTCTTAAAGCTTACAAAATTGCCAACGTATGCTGAATGTTACGTATACGCCGCAATCTTATTCTAAACATATACGTGATTCTATCTTTATACTAGAACAGTACAGTAAGTAATTGAAATATTGCAAAATATTTGTTTCATATATTTGACTATAAATCTTTTTTTGAATATTATGGAAAAAGGTCAATATTATTCATACGCATAAAAAAAGTTTTTTTATATATATAATATATATCAGTGGCTATATGGTATTGAGAATAACTAATACGTATTTTATAAACGTGACTTATGTGGTGCAACATTTTTTGGACGCATGCGTGAGGAATTTAGATAAGAATGAATCAGTGGTGCGTGAAATTTTCCTGCGTGTTGCCTTAGAGCCACCGTGAAACCGATCTCTCTCTCTCTCTCTCTCTCTCTCTCTCTCATATATATAGAATCTAGATCCCTAAAATCTCAAAACAATCAAATATATAATATTTAAGTGTCAGAAATTACTTTTTAATTACCCTTCACACACAAATAACATAGCGTGTGTAATAATAAAACAAAGCTGTCATTTTAAATATGAAAAAGAACACAAAAAAAAAATCAAATTATCTATTCACAAGTAAATATTTATAATAAATTTTCAACTTTTAAAATCTAATTTTCTTTTAAATATATTTGAGAAGAAGAAAAAGAGAAGAATCCCATGCACGATATTAAGAAAATGACAGAGAGAGACCGCTGTGTGATTTAGAGGTTTTTAATTTTGGTTTTTAATATAATTTAAGTTTTTTTTTCTCCAGATAATAAATTAATTGACGTAATTTTGAGCTAATGGATAGATACATTAAGTTAAATAATATCAACAGTTTAAAAATGTAAAGCCTTATTAATATTAAAATATATATTAATCATATAAAAAATATATCATTATTTAGTAGAATGCATAGGATTTAAATTTAAAAGTGAAAAAAAAAAAAAATTCAAAAAATTGTTATAATGCATAAATTTTCAAAAATTAATCTATTCATGGATCTATTAATGCACGAAACGAATGCTATTGAATTAAAATACTTATAAATATGAGCAACTTTTTGACTTCTGTTAATGTTAATTTACAATGTTTAGTTACATTAAATCTAATTAAAACTTCAAAGATTTATGAACATTCATTCAACATGACTTAATAAATTTTCAAATTGAGTCAGATATATATATATATATATATATATATATATATATATATATATATATATATATATATATATATATATATATATATATATATATAACATCATTTACTCGATTAATAACTGAATACTTATAAAGCAAAGACTGATACAATTAATTACAAAATTTCATAACTTATTTTTATATTATGTTTATGCATGCAGAAAGCTTATATAATGATACCTAAAAATAAACATTATATAATATATATATATATATATATATATATATATATATATATATATATATATATATATATATATATATATATATATATATACACAAGATATATATATAAGAAGGGCATTTAATTTAAATTGTAAAGAACTTAATTATATTTATAAACATTGACATCAAATGAACATACAATAATAGTTACAAACACACACTTCTTTAATTTTAATTTATAATATTATTATTATTGTGTTATTATTACTATTATTAGATTTTATATAAAGATTAAAACAAATTAAAGCATATGATATTGTATGTATATATTATTATAAAAGATTATTATAATAAAAAAGAAGTATATATATATATATATATATATTTTAATTTCACATAGTAACAGTGGGGGCGTTTTGTTATATACATCTTTAATAAATATAACTATATGCACTATAGAAATAGAAGAAAGAAAGAGAGAGAAAGAAAGAGAATACTATTTAATATTTAATTCTTTTTATTGTAGCCGCGGTAAAAATAACTAACTAATCAGACCTCTCTCTCTCTCTCTCTCTCTCTCTCTCTCTTATTATAAACAAGGACCCGTGATAATTATCACTGCACAGCGCGCGGCTTTTTGGTTGTTCAATAGTCGCAAGATATCTCTTTGACTCGCAGTCTCATCACGACGGGATATCACAAGCAATCGTATTGTTATAAACTTACCGAATCGAATCATATAATAAAAGATATAAAGTAGGCATGTATATAAGATCTGCGCGTTCGGCCGCAAGGCAAAATAAAGAAATCGTCCCCCCATATATACATACACATACACTCCCACAAAAAAAAAGTATCACTTGAGGAGCGGCTTAAAAGAGAGAGAGAGAGAGAGAGAGAGAGAGAGAGAGAAGAAGAAATAAAAAAATTGAGAAGAGAATTAGCCCAAGACTAACCCCAACGGGAGGTTGATTACATTGGAACTTCTATTTTTCTAAATACAAAAACAGAATACATAGCCTAAGGAATCGTCATCGAAATTATTATTAAGCTTGTCTCTTTTCTTTTCAATCTAATAACAAATATATATTTGTGTGACTTTAATATAAGCTTTATATCATTCACCGTGCTTTTATAATTATCTTTTTCGTGAACACAAGAACAGAACATATAATAATAATAAAAAAAATTTAATCATACTTCATTATTATATATTATTATTATATAATATAGAATGTGCGAGATACTTAATATAATAATATACAAACTTTATAATTTATACATATATGTTATATATTTTTTTTAACTTTTATTAATTATACGATAGGTTACGATTGTTTAATTTGAAATTTTAGCTTTTTTTTTTATTTGCAGGTGTAAATTTTTTATAACTCAATTAAGTTGTATTAGGCTTTCAAATTTTGAGATAATTTATGCCTAATTTTGCTAAAAATGTGTTTTTATAATAATTATGTTTCAAAAATTATTGACACTTCTATATTATTATATCATATATAGAGAAATAATAGCAACGAAATTTAGTGTTTTTTTTTGTGTTTTAAACTTGTGCATATATTTAGATGGTATATCAATGCGTCCTTATTTGGAATAATTTTATTTTTTAAAAGAACAAAAAAAATAATAATCGTGTCTGTTAGTTACATGGGCGGGAGACCTTGGTTCAAAACCAATCGAGTTTACCATATTTAAAAGAAAAAGACTGCCGCATTTTTGCTAACACCGCGTGGCAAATTGTATGAATTGCTTTTTTATATACATAAATTTGTACTTATATATAAAGAAAATGGCAAAAAATTTAACATGAAGAAAACACTATGATGATGAATATTATATTATAGTATTATTTTTATATATTATATCGATTAATAACCGATTTATCTTAATTTAGTTTTCATATCTTTTTTTTGATCTAGTAAAGTAACACCTTTCAAAACTGTTAAATATATTCAAAAAAAAAAAAAAAAAAATCATGAATATACTATAATATTTGTGAGTGACTTTAACTGTATAAAATATGGTCTTTATATAGATTTTTTTATTTTTTATAACAACCTTTGATGAACCGATGAACAGCATGTTATATTGATGTCATATTATGGCTATATGTTAAAATATGTCCGTGAAATTTTTGCGGCAGATGAACTTAATTCGATTAAGAAATTCTAATTTATTCATAGTTCCTCATAACTTCTATAAATTGATAATAAGCATCATTTTAAAAACAAAGCCCCTCCTTTGTGTATTAAAAAAAATGCATATATTTTATAAAAATAACAGAAACTCTTTTGTATTTAAAGAAAGGCTTATTTTTAAAATGTCTTTTCATTTCTATGTTCAAAGCTTTTAATTTATTGGCATATTTATATATGTAAACTATAATGTTAAATATAATAAAGGATGCGTTAAAGATATTAATATTAAAATTAGATAAAATGTTAAACTATATAGAGAAATTTAGAAACAAAATGCATTCATACCCAGAATACAATACATTGGACATCAGATAATTCAATAAAAGATAGAAAAAAACATGGAAAATTGAGAACAAATAGAGATAAAAATGCAAAAATTAGACCAGAAAACGCACTTAAATTTTCGCGTTTTTTAAATTTATTTTGAGCATTTTAAAGTGGGTTGGGGGTCTGCAAAAGCAAGCAAACCTTTTTGACAAAACAGACATATTTCTGTCATTCTGAGATCCGCACAAAAACGTCGGTTAAAATTTACGGCACTGAAATAATTTTTTAAAAAGTCGGAGACCATGTTGGATCACTAAATAATATGGTCCAGTATAGGAAAATAACACATTGTGCCAGTTTAAAAATACTTAGCCAATATTTTTGAGAGCATTGATGCTGTTTACAGGTTAAATTATGAGAATATCAAAATAATAATATTTAACAAAAAATTAACGAATTTTCCAAAGAAAATAGCCAAAAAAGCACATTTGTCCTATGCTGAGCAATGTTATTCAAAACTCCAATATGGTGTTGAAGCGTATTCAGTATGACGTCATGTGGATATACTCTATATAAAAAAGAAAGAAATTCTCAATTGTATTTCTTGGCGTTACATGTATATGATGTATAATAATATTAATAATATAGTATATATATATAAGTATATAATAATAATTCCTATTTAAAACTTTAAAAATGGAAAATGTGTCAAATGTAAGAGACAGAAATATATAATAAAATGGATCGCAATTGCTTGTAGTAACTGGTAATAGTTACATTATTCAACAAGCTCTATGACTCCATGCAAATGAAATTGTTACGCATTGGTGACGTTTTGAATTTTAAATGTGGAACTAAAGTTTATAAATTTAAAAATTTTACAGACAATTTATATTAAAATTTTTGTTTCATAAAATTTTATTTTCTTAAAAAAAAATACAATGGTACAAACTTCCCATGACTTATTTTATATTCTAAACGAACTTTATTTATATCACAAGATACATTTTTTTTATTGTGCACTTCTTATTTTGTCCGGGAAAAAAGTAAAAAATTAAATGAAAAAAAGTTTAAACATTGCAAAAATATATAGCCTTCATTTTTGGAAATTCAGAAGAAAAAAAAAAAAAAAAACTATATCCTGTTTGTCTAAATTTCCAAACAAAGTGAGTGATAGTTCCCTATATATATATATCAAATTTTACGCATTTTCGCACGATCATCATATACTTGAGCCAAACTTTGTTCTTTGGATTTTCTCAGCGACAATTTTGAATCAAATCTAATTACAGTAAATAACAGGGAACAGAAATTATCAAAATATAGAAGAGCGTGATAAATGGATAATAACGAAGATCGACTCACATACATGACAAAGAAAGAGAGAGAGAGAAAGTGAATTGCAATTTTTTTTCCGAATTCCTATATAATTTTATTAATATTATACAACCTTTGTTTATCATTTTTATGTACCATTACAACGTAAAGTATTAAGAAGCTTTCACTTCAAAGTAAATACAATTTTATGCGTATTAAATAAGTGCATATATTATATTTATTGTTGTAATAAAGAAACTTTATCAGGTCAAGTATATAATCTTAAGTTCATTGTGAAAGCTATGATTATTTTTTTTAAAAGCCTAACTGGTTATACCTCAATATTTTATATAAAAAATTAATTGTTTCAAATTAATTATTTCTACAACATATGTTGTTTTAGTTTTTTGCTTAAAAATGCAATCTTCTCATGTTATGTTGCAACTATTTAAGGATTTGTACAGTAGGGCTGTCACTGTCAAGCCCTCACAATGCCTTAATAACGTTATCAGTCATTGTTTTGTTTTTTATTTGTTTTTATTAATTGTCATTCAAGAAACAGGCATCAGTTTTACGTGCCCAATACATTCATGGTGGTACCGTAACGAAATCAAAAAATTTCACAACTAGAGACTGAAATGCATCACTAAAATTGAAAGTTATTCATTTCATTTCGGTACACACAATACAGAAACAAGTTAGAATATAAAATATAAATGAGAAATTATACAATAATACAAAAAATTGATGCAATAGAAATCACTCATACAGTTTTTTTATGCATTGATAAGAATCATAAAATACATCCACTTCCATTTGAATTGCATGTGGAAGTACAGATCTTGGGATAAAAGAATTTTTTTGATACATCATAGGTACATACTGATACAATGAAAAAATTGAAGTCTCTTTAAGTCTTTTCTGGTACAATTTTGTTTTAAGAATAATTAAGAGTCAATAATATATTTCATGTGTTTAATAATACTTCTCCTATAAAGCTATATCTGATTTTTGCTATGCACTTAAATAGTTATGCAAAAATAACAAATATATATATATATATATATATGTACAAATATGGCTTAAAATATTCATTAATTCTTTTGGAAATGTTATTTATCCTTTCAATCAAATATTCAAATCGTCTCCACCACGTCGAAATGGTATACTAGTGCACCTGTCAGGCTTTCACAGTGCAATAACACCTAACGTATGTTCCTTATATGTAGTTTTCACGCTGCGCTTGCGTATGACAAGTGCACTTCATGGTACAAGCAATGTTCCAAGTGGAAAACCTGCACAACTATAGACTGAAAAGCATCACTAAAATTGTAAGTTATTCATTTCCTTTCGGTACTTTTCAGAAATGAACCAATTTCCTATACTAATAAATATTTAATTATTTTTTAAAATATATATAAATGATGTATATAATCATATACATCACTACTGTACTACTATGTACTGTTTTGTATAATGTACTTTTTTTTATTATTTTGCAAAAACTATTACTATTATAGTACTTTTGAATTCGCCATAAACATAAAAATTAAACGAAAATTTTCTTATAAACATAAAAATAAATGTAAATTAAAAATGTACTTACCTAAACATTTCATATATAAAATCCTCATGCAAGGTGTGGTGTTGCATTTTATTTCAACACAAATAATAAAGTTTAATTGAAGTATAAAAAAAAAATTCTCAACTTTAAATTATATATTATGTATAATTATATTTGTTGCTTTTGCTTTTTTCATACATTTCAATGAAAATTTAAATTATAACATTTTAATTAACATGAAACGATCAATTGTATATCACAATATTCCACATATTTTTGACCATATTCAAGTTAATAGCAAAAATAGTTTAATCTCATAAATTCTCAATTAAAGCACTAAAAAAGACATCACCTTCTTATGAAAAACCAAGTCAAACTGAATACCTTTACCAAAACTGAGCGGAAATCATAGGAAGTGATTTTAACCTTTGCCTTTTTCTCTCATATAAATTTATAGATAAAATAAATATTTGACAATATGACGCACATGCACACAAAAACTTCTTCTTAAATTGAAACCAAGATAGCAACAAAAATTTATATAATATTTGAGATTATTTACGTTTTCAAAAAAAGGGATTATTTTGTTTGAATTAAATTGGAATACTACATTGATTTTATATTATTCAATGGAATACTTCATTAAGTTTTTAAATTAAATTAATCATTATTCATTATAACTAATACAACATTTTTGTTCGTTTTTTAAAATTTATATAGATGGCGTAATAGTTTTAAAAATAATAATGTGATATAATAATAAAATCACAATTTATAATTACTTAAAATTTCATTATATTTAAGCATAAGAAAACTTAATTCATTTCAGAAAAATACGTTTAAAAATCTGTATAAGCATAAATATGAGTAGAGAGGGGTGGCAGGTTCTGTTCTAGATATGATAACATGGTGTTCCTATGCTAATGCATGTTAAATTTTAAGGAGCCAAGGAGCCATTCTCCTGCCTACCTAACTGTATGGTAAAATATACATACAGAATGTAGTATAGCGTTTACAATAGGTTATAATATATTATATTATTATTGTATTTAGACTATCATATTTATAATATATATATATATATATATATATATAAATATATATATATTAGTAATATATAATTAAGCAATATATAAACGAGATATTTATTTTATATATTATTATGTGTATACGTTCTGTTAATGATGATTGTATATATTATTTTTCTTTTATTTAAGAATTACTAACGCTTGCTTATATACAATGAATATATACGCTTTGTAATATACTTGCTATACCTGGATATAGAAATGTCATATTATACAAAATAAAGTTTCAGCATCATATATCGTGTATAATCATTCTCGCTGCGTCCGCATAATTATGTTTTCTCTTCTTGCTGTCGTATAAGAGAGTACTAGTAGTAATACTTTTACTATCATTATGTTCTTCTTATATTTTAATTTTATTAGTGTTATAAAAGAAGATTACAAAGTATGCGTCGCTGTATTACCTATACGCATGATCTTACATTAAAACAATATAATATAGAATATTCACACGACACAATCATTATAGTGTACAGTGTATTATATACATAATGTAATATCATATCCCACTTTTATATATGGTATGGATATTGCTATGCCGCTGCATGTACGGTATATGAATAACATATAGCAATATAAAAATAAAATATTTAAAGTATATATTATGATGTGTATACGTTCTGTTAATTATGATATTGTATATAATGTTTTTCTTTAGATTAAGTATTATACTTACGTTGAGATACAATAACATTTTATACGAATTTTTCTTGCTATACCTATGCAGTTTAAATGTTAAATACAAGGGTACGTCTTGGTATCATATATTGCATTATACTCGTATATAATTTCTTATTGAGTCAGCATAATTTTATTTCTCTTCTTGCTGTCGTATTCCAGAATACTTTGTAATACTTTTTTATAATATATATGTACTCCTAATATTTACTTTTATTTGTGTGGGTTATAAAATGCCATCAAAATAGTAAGTGTCGCTATAATAACTATACATGATCTTAGTGAATTAAAAAAATATTTAGTAATATGCTGACAACACATTCACAATAATATAGTGTGCAGAATAAATTATGTTTCCCGACTATTTTTTATATAATAATTTTTCAGTGCTAAGTATATTTAAATACAAATGCATGTACAATATTTAATTGTTACTTTGTTAGAGAAAGAAGCATCATATATGTAACCACAGCATTATATTATATTAAAGCAAGGAGATCTCTCTCTCTCTCTCCTTCTATATCTCAGTGCATATTCTTATATGCATATTATAAGAATATATTTTATAAGGATAATATACTACATATGTGATTTTTTTTCCATCGCTTGCATATCATTTTGTAGATTGAGTGCATTACCTATAGCATTTTTGGTGTGTTTGTATATACAGTAACGTTATAGTTCTTCATTCTATTATACATATTTTAGTATAGTATTATAACTTTTGTATATATAAAAATTATATTGTTTCAAGACAAAAATCAAATTTTGGTAATATTTTAAGAAGTTACCTCTAACTTTTTAGCACATTAAAATCATATAGACATGTAATATATAGACACATAAGATATACATTGTACATAGTTTAATATATCACTTAGGTTATATCTTGTAATACAATACAATATATATATATATATATATATATATATATATATATATATATATATATATATATATATATATATATATATATATACATACAGTAATAATTTATTTTTTTTTACTAAAAAGTTAAATGTAATGTCGTTTCATATACTGCAGTCATTTAGTAATCAGTAAAATATCAATCTTTTTTGGAGCTGCAGCTTTCTCTTATCTTAAGTTACAATCTCTCTCTCTCTCTCTCTAATTTAGTCTTCTTTCAACGCAAATTCTTTCTATACATTTTACTTATAAATTTTGTGATATTTTTTCCCGCGCGCTCGCATTATATTATAATGTATAGTGCAATATACCAATACTTATATAAATACGTGTATATTATATATTATACTTATTTTTTCATTATATATTGCATTTTACACTTTTTATAATACTTCAGTGTATTTATGTTTTTCATGATAAGTAAAATCAAGTTTTGTTTATAAAATAAGTTAACAGTAACTTTGAATTTTATATTGCAAATTAAAATAATTTGAACATACGTTATACGCACATAATAGATTGCAGTGTATAATATTATAATTCTTAATTTATATGTTTAGTTAATTGATTTGTGCTCAGAAAAAGAAGCATTATATATTATGTAACTGCAGCATTATCTTATTATAGCACGATGCTCTCTCAATCTCTTTCTATCTCTCCCGCCGCAAGTTCTTCGTACTTCGTATACATAACGTATGTAATTTTTCTTTCTCGCACTTGCATATTATAGCATAGTGCATGAGTGCAATACCCATAGTAGTTTAAATATTATTTTTTATTGTGTTCATTATTAAAAGTACACCTAAATCTTCATTATGTTATACAAGTTTTACTGTAAATAATTATATATATATATATATATATATATATATATATATATATATCGAGGGTGCTCCGCTATAATGTCCTAAGTCCATTTGACCTTGAAAAATATTTTTTGCTGCAAATGACCTAAAATGGATAAATCCAAAATTTGGGGTTGATCCGACGATTTTTTATTTTTCAAGGTCAAGTGGACTTAGGACATTATAGCGGAGCACCCTCGATATATATATATATATATATATATATATATATATATATATATATATATATATATATATATTTATATATATATATATATATATATATATATATATATATATATATATATATATATATATATATATATATATATATATATAAAATAATATATCGACGGTATCGCGGCTATTATATGTATCTCAAATCTCGCCGCGCCACACAAAATAGGTATCTCGAAATCTCGCCGCGACCACACAAAGTAGGTATCTGACTTCCTCGCGATGCGCAAAATATAGGTATTAGAAAATCTCGCCGTACGCACAAATTAGGCATCAGACAATCTCGCGAGTAATTTTCCATATAACATGCTAAAAAAATTTAATATGTGACAAATTAAATTAAAAATAAATATCATTAATAATTGAAAATGTCTTATTTTTATTTTACTTAAAATATTTCTTTAGTAATTTTACAGAACCTTAAATTAAATAATAGATTATAATATTAGTAATAAATTATTATAATTTTTTTTTTTTTTTTAAGTTTGAAAATATAAATTTTTAAAACAAATTTCTAATGGTCTATATATTAAAATTTATATATTTTAAAATTACTATTAATTATTCGTAAAACTAAAGTAAAAAGACATTACTAAAAAAATATATTACATTTTATTCTATAAAAAAATATTTACTTTTTAATTGATTTTTATTTTTTAAAAGTATTAAAAGCATTTTAACAAACAAAATATATTTACATTTCAATTATTTATGTAGAAAATTCTCTATGGCTGTGAGATACCTATTTTGTGTAAAATAGAGATACCTAATTTGTGCGTATGGCGAGATTTTCTAATACCTATATTGTGCGCATCGCGAGGAAGTCAGATACCTACTTTGTGGTGTGTCGCGGCAAGATTGTGAGATACCTATTTTGTGTGGCGCGGCGAGATTGTGAGATACATATAATAGCCGCGAGACCGTCGATATACGTATGTGTGTGTGTGTGTGGTGTATTATTTTAAGAACATAAGAGATGATAGTGTTTAACATCAATTCGTTAATCAGCATTGAAAGATGCTCTCTCTTTCTCTCTCTCTCCCCTCCCTCCCTCCCTCCCTCCCTCTCTCTTTCTCTCAATCTTCAACCAAGTTAAAAATCTGTCCTATATTATCTACGTAATATATATGTATTTTTTTGTTTTGAATATGTTAGTTTTTATTTTGCAATTGCATATATAATTACTACAATAAGTGTTTCATATAATTATAGTTTTACAATATATATATATATATATATATATATATATACTAGTATATATAATATATATATAATATTTATTGTGTATAACATATTATAAACATACAAGTATTGTTAAAAAAAAAAAAAAAAAAAGATAAGCACAAATGCATTTTTCCCGTATAATACATACACTTTAAATTAAAGCATTTTGTGCAGATTTTATATTCCCAATTTTTATTTTAGATATATATAAATAATACATAGTACGTACAACAGTCAATGCAAAGCTTAAAACATACTCGTATAAAAAGACAATCTTGATGTAGTTTATATAGAACGAACTATTGTATACAATAGTGCGTTCTATATAAAACTACACACAACTTTTGAGCCAGCATCGAAAATTTTCCTTTGTTAACAACATCTAATCATGACGTCATTACCTGTTTATTACGTTTATATATTGGTTGGTCATTGTTATTTCTTCGTTTAGAACTTTGGTCTGGATAAGAATGAATAAAACTTCACACACAAAAAAAAAAAAAAGGTTTCATTCTCAATGCGACTCACTTTTAACGGCTCAAAAAACAAGATAAACCAATGAATGTTTCTTATTTTGTTGGTCAGTTAATCATTGTTTATGAACTTCACTATACTTTACAGAACAAGCTAATATAATTATACTCTAATATGAAATTGTAAGTACATAATTTAAATGCTTAACATAATTGCTTGCTGAAAACTTCACTTGCATGTTTTCTTAGAATAACACCGCAGCAACATCTTATTTTACGTATATATGTTCTATATCCATAAATAATTTATAAGGTCGTATGTGAGAGTACTTGTAGTAATACTTATACGCATTAAAATTACTCTTCATATGCACTTATACACTGATGATACTCACAACATCTTCTTATGCAGTTTTTTTTTATTTTAGATATGTCGTCATATTATGTTAAATTAAGCATCCGGCTCTACCACATTTTAAAATGCCTAGCAAATACATAAGCATGAGCATACTTCCAAAAAACTATTAGGGTATTCTATAACATTTTAATTCTTTCGTTTTTCAATGATGTTTTGTTGAATAGCATTTGTATATTTTTTTAATACAACGTTGAAATTGAAGAAAAAAAAAATTTTTTTAATGACAAAATATGTCTATATTTTAAGTATGCAAATCTTAAATATAAAGATATGTTATTGATAATTTGCTACTAATAATTGTAAACCATAAAAACGTTTGAAAATAAAGGTACGTAGAGTGTAATGTGATTATGTTTTTTTTTTTTTCGAAAAACAACGTTTAATATTGTATGCTACCCGTTTAGTTTAAACGGCTACCCGTTTAGTTTAAACAGCTACCCGTTTAGTTTAAATGGCTACCCGTTTAATTTAAACGGCTACCCGTTTAGTTTAAACGGGTAGCCATTTAAACTAAACGGGTAGCTGTTTAAACTAAACGGGTAGAACTAAACGGGTAGCCGTTTAAACTAAACGGGTAGCATACAATATTAAACGTTGTTTTTCGAAAAAAAAAACATAATCACATTACACTCTACGTACCTTTATTTTCAAACGTTTTTATGGTTACAATTATTAGTAGCAAATTATCAATAACATATCTTTATACTTAAGATTTGCATACTTAAAATATAGACATATTTTGTCATTAAAAAAATTTTTTTTTTCTTCAATTTCAACGTTGTATTAAAAAAATATACAAATGCTATTCAACAAAACATCATTGAAAAACGAAAGAATTAAAATGTTATAGAATACCCTAATAGTTTTTTGGAAGTATGCTCATGCTTATGTATTTGCTAGGCATTTTAAAATGTGTAGAGCCGGATGCTTAATTTAACATAATATGACGACATATCTAAAATAAAAAAAAAACTGCATAAGAAGATGTTGTGAGTATCATCAGTGTATAAGTGCATATGAAGAGTAATTTTAATGCGTATAAGTATTACTACAAGTACTCTCACATACGACCTTATAAATTATTTATGGATATAGAAACATATATACGTAAAATAAGATGTTGCTGCGGTGTTATTCTAAGAAAACATGCAAGTGAAGTTTTCAGCAAGCAATTATGTTAAGCATTTAAATTATGTACTTACAATTTCATATTAGAGTATAATTATATTAGCTTGTTCTGTAAAGTATAGTGAAGTTCATAAACAATGATTAACTGACCAACAAAATAAGAAACATTCATTGGTTTATCTTGTTTTTTGAGCCGTTAAAAGTGAGTCGCATTGAGAATGAAACCTTTTTTTTTTTTTGTGTGTGAAGTTTTATTCATTCTTATCCAGACCAAAGTTCTAAACGAAGAAATAACAATGACCAACCATATATAAACGTAATAAACAGGTAATGACGTCATGATTAGATGTTGTTAACAAAGGAAAATTTTCGATGCTGGCTCAAAAGTTGTGTGTAGTTTATATAGAACGCACTATTGTATACAATAGTTCGTTCTATATAAACTACATCAAGATTCTTTTTATACGAGTATGTTTTAAGCTTTGCATTGACTGTTGTACGTACTATGTATTATTTATATATATCTAAAATAAAAATTGGGAAATATAAAATCTGCACAAAATGCTTTAATTTAAAGTGTATGTATTATACGGGAAAAATGCATTTGTGCTTATCTTTTTTTTTTTTTTTTTTTTTAAACAATACTTGTATGTTTATAATATGTTATACACAATAAATATATATATATATATATATATATATATATATATATATATATATATATATATTGTAAAACTATAATTATATGAAACACTTATTGTAGTATTATATATGCAATTGCAAAATAAAAACTAACATATTCAAAACAAAAAATACATATATATACGTAGATAATATAGGACAGATTTTTAACTTGGTTGAAGATTGAGAGAAAGAGAGAGGGAGAGGGAGGGAGGGAGGGAGGGAGGGAGGGAGGGAGGGAGGGAGGGAGGGAGGGAGGGAGGGAGGGAGGGAGGGAGGGAGGGAGGGAGGGAGGGAGGGAGGGAGGGAGGGAGGGAGGGAGGGAGGGAGGGAGGGAGGGAGGGAGGGAGGGAGGGAGGGAGGGAGGGAGGGAGGGAGGGAGGGAGGGAGGGAGGGAGGGAGGGAGGGAGGGAGGGAGGGAGGGAGGGAGGGAGGGAGGGAGGGAGGGAGGGAGGGAGAGAGAGAGAAAGAGAGAGCATCTTTCAATGCTGATTAACGAATTGATGTTAAACACTATCATCTCTTATGTTCTTAAAATAATACACCACACACACACACACATACGTATATCGACGGTCTCGCGGCTATTATATGTATCTCACAATCTCGCCGCGCCACACAAAATAGGTATCTCACAATCTTGCCGCGACACACAAAGTAGGTATCTGACTTCCTCGCGATGCGCACAATATAGGTATTAGAAAATCTCGCCATACGCACAAATTAGGTATCTCTATTTTACACAAAATAGGTATCTCACAGCCATAGAGAATTTTCTACATAAATAATTGAAATGTAAATATATTTTGTTTGTTAAAATGCTTTTAATACTTTTAAAAAATAAAAATCAATTAAAAAGTAAATATTTTTTATAGAATAAAATGTAATAATAATATATATTTTTTAAATATTTTACGCTACCTTTTTTTAGTAATGTCTTTTTACTTTAGTTTTACGAATAATTAATAGTAATTTTAAAATATATAAATTTTAATATATAGACCATTAGAAATTTGTTTTAAAAATTTATATTTTCAAACTTAAAAAAAAAAAAAAAATTATAATAATTTATTACTAATATTATAATCTATTATTTAATTTAAGGTTCTGTAAAATTACTAAAGAAATATTTTAAGTAAAATAAAAATAAGACATTTTCAATTATTAATGATATTTATTTTTAATTTAATTTGTCACATATTAAATTTTTTTAGCATGTTATATGGAAAATTACTCGCGAGATTGTCTGATGCCTAATTTGTGCGTACGGCGAGATTTTCTAATACCTATATTTTGCGCATCGCGAGGAAGTCAGATACCTACTTTGTGTGTCGCGGCGAGATTTCGAGATACCTATTTTGTGTGGCGCGGCGAGATTGTGAGATACATATAATAGCCGCGATACCGTCGATATATTATTTTATATATATATATATATATATATATATATATATATATATATATATATATATATATATAAATATATATATATATATATATATATATATATATATATATATATATATATATATATATATATAATTATTTACAGTAAAACTTGTATAACATAATGAAGATTTAGGTGTACTTTTAATAATGAACACAATAAAAAATAATATTTAAACTACTATGGGTATTGCACTCATGCACTATGCTATAATATGCAAGTGCGAGAAAGAAAAATTACATACGTTATGTATACGAAGTACGAAGAACTTGCGGCGGGAGAGATAGAAAGAGATTGAGAGAGCATCGTGCTATAATAAGATAATGCTGCAGTTACATAATATATAATGCTTCTTTTTCTGAGCACAAATCAATTAACTAAACATATAAATTAAGAATTATAATATTATACACTGCAATCTATTATGTGCGTATAACGTATGTTCAAATTATTTTAATTTGCAATATAAAATTCAAAGTTACTGTTAACTTATTTTATAAACAAAACTTGATTTTACTTATCATGAAAAACATAAATACACTGAAGTATTATAAAAAGTGTAAAATGCAATATATAATGAAAAAATAAGTATAATATATAATATACACGTATTTATATAAGTATTGGTATATTGCACTATACATTATAATATAATGCGAGCGCGCGGGAAAAAATATCACAAAATTTATAAGTAAAATGTATAGAAAGAATTTGCGTTGAAAGAAGACTAAATTAGAGAGAGAGAGAGAGAGATTGTAACTTAAGATAAGAGAAAGCTGCAGCTCCAAAAAAGATTGATATTTTACTGATTACTAAATGACTGCAGTATATGAAACGACATTACATTTAACTTTTTAGTAAAAAAAAATAAATTATTACTGTATGTATATATATATATATATATATATATATATATATATATATATATATATATATATATATATATATATTGTATTGTATTACAAGATATAACCTAAGTGATATATTAAACTATGTACAATGTATATCTTATGTGTCTATATATTACATGTCTATATGATTTTAATGTGCTAAAAAGTTAGAGGTAACTTCTTAAAATATTACCAAAATTTGATTTTTGTCTTGAAACAATATAATTTTTATATATACAAAAGTTATAATACTATACTAAAATATGTATAATAGAATGAAGAACTATAACGTTACTGTATATACAAACACACCAAAAATGCTATAGGTAATGCACTCAATCTACAAAATGATATGCAAGCGATGGAAAAAAAATCACATATGTAGTATATTATCCTTATAAAATATATTCTTATAATATGCATATAAGAATATGCACTGAGATATAGAAGGAGAGAGAGAGAGAGATCTCCTTGCTTTAATATAATATAATGCTGTGGTTACATATATGATGCTTCTTTCTCTAACAAAGTAACAATTAAATATTGTACATGCATTTGTATTTAAATATACTTAGCACTGAAAAATTATTATATAAAAAATAGTCGGGAAACATAATTTATTCTGCACACTATATTATTGTGAATGTGTTGTCAGCATATTACTAAATATTTTTTTAATTCACTAAGATCATGTATAGTTATTATAGCGACACTTACTATTTTGATGGCATTTTATAACCCACACAAATAAAAGTAAATATTAGGAGTACATATATATTATAAAAAAGTATTACAAAGTATTCTGGAATACGACAGCAAGAAGAGAAATAAAATTATGCTGACTCAATAAGAAATTATATACGAGTATAATGCAATATATGATACCAAGACGTACCCTTGTATTTAACATTTAAACTGCATAGGTATAGCAAGAAAAATTCGTATAAAATGTTATTGTATCTCAACGTAAGTATAATACTTAATCTAAAGAAAAACATTATATACAATATCATAATTAACAGAACGTATACACATCATAATATATACTTTAAATATTTTATTTTTATATTGCTATATGTTATTCATATACCGTACATGCAGCGGCATAGCAATATCCATACCATATATAAAAGTGGGATATGATATTACATTATGTATATAATACACTGTACACTATAATGATTGTGTCGTGTGAATATTCTATATTATATTGTTTTAATGTAAGATCATGCGTATAGGTAATACAGCGACGCATACTTTGTAATCTTCTTTTATAACACTAATAAAATTAAAATATAAGAAGAACATAATGATAGTAAAAGTATTACTACTAGTACTCTCTTATACGACAGCAAGAAGAGAAAACATAATTATGCGGACGCAGCGAGAATGATTATACACGATATATGATGCTGAAACTTTATTTTGTATAATATGACATTTCTATATCCAGGTATAGCAAGTATATTACAAAGCGTATATATTCATTGTATATAAGCAAGCGTTAGTAATTCTTAAATAAAAGAAAAATAATATATACAATCATCATTAACAGAACGTATACACATAATAATATATAAAATAAATATCTCGTTTATATATTGCTTAATTATATATTACTAATATATATATATTTATATATATATATATATATATATATATATATATATTATAAATATGATAGTCTAAATACAATAATAATATAATATATTATAACCTATTGTAAACGCTATACTACATTCTGTATGTATATTTTACCATACAGTTAGGTAGGCAGGAGAATGGCTCCTTGGCTCCTTAAAATTTAACATGCATTAGCATAGGAACACCATGTTATCATATCTAGAACAGAACCTGCCACCCCTCTCTACTAATATGCATAATTCATTTTTTGGGTTAGTGCATAAATGGGATAAATTCACTTGAATTCACAAGACCTATGCTTGTTGTAACATGGATAATGTTGCTATGAAGTGTCTGGGCCAATAAAAATATTTCTATTTCTAATTAAAACATACGGTTTGGTATCGTGATATATGTCATTTGAAGTATATATACGCAAATGCAGCGTGCGATAATTACAGTAATATAGAAGTGTTGAAGGACCATTCGTTGATGCTGCCAATGATTTCATGTTAACTTCATTTTTTAATTGTATGATTTGCTTGGGTAATTTTGAACTACATTATTTTTATGTATGCCTATTAATATAGGCAATATAGTTTATTTCTATGTATATTAACTATCATATTTAATTTTAAAATTTATAAGCAGTATTTTTTTCAATATAATTATGTATTTTATTAGAATCTATAGCATATTATATTTGACGTGATTATGCATTTTTATGCCACTGATTGTAACGAAAATAAATAAATAACTTCACTATATAAGGCACTCTCTTTTGCACTGTATGATAAGTGTAATATAATATACGGTTCCGACGTGATAGAGACGAAGTATATATTTTTGTACATATTTGTTTTATATAATATATTATTTTCTATCTTATATGTTCTTATACATATTTGTACTATACATTCTATCATATATTTGTACTTATGCAAGATTATTATAATATATTTTACCTTTTGAATTCAGTGCGTATTTTTCTTATAAGAATAATACAATAAATTCAGTACGAGTTTTTGAATGGTAAAATATATTATCACAATCATGTGTACAGATTCTGTCACATAAAATTTTATTCTATGCCTTTACTCTATAAGGCAAACTATACAATTTTATATGACAGGGTCTATATCTTCTTGATTATTAATATAATTCAATTTATTCAATGCACATTGCACTGTCAATGATGCCATGTAGCCATTGTGTTCCATATGTGTGGTATCAATATGCAGCCATTCATGAGCGAATAATACTTCGTCAACTGAAACAAAATACAAACATAATTACAATTATAGAAATTTATAAATAATTCAATTGAGTTTATTCAACTTAATATTATATATATATTTTTTATTTTGTAAAAATTTAAGCATAACACATATAATATAATAATGATTAAATTATAATTATAATATGACAGAACACATAATAGGATATTAATTTGAGTCATTGTATTATTATGATTGTATTTATATTGAGAAAATCAAAGTAACTATAGAACTGCCATTTGAATTGATAGAAATTATTATTATTATTATTTCTTTTGTATTTTATTCGGTTTTCTTTTGCCATCAGCTTATAATAATTTTATATATGAGAGATATAAGGTGGGGTGGGAGGAAAAATTTCCCGCTGTTCACTTTGTTGATGTCGGTTTTGTGTTGTCCTAGCAATCCAATTGTTTGGGGGGGGGGGGGGGGGTGTCGGTCACGGTGATGAACAACACACAGGAGATTGTTGGGGAGGAGAAGGTGGGGGAATTTTGTTGATTGTGAGAATAAGACGCAATTATTACGTGATCTGGGTGGTCGTAAGTAATACAACAAACGACATAATAACAATGAATTTTACACCCTGGGGCTTATTACATTGTTATTTCAATTGACACATACTGTGATCAAACAATTCAACAAAATGTTAGCTATTTTATATTTATATATATATATTTATATTACACGTAAGATAAAGCCAGTGCGGTATATATATACTAAAATGAGTTAAAGAATATATATAAAAAAAATCATTAAAACATATGAAAATTATAAATATATATAAGACAGTGTGAGATCTTAAATAGGTTTTTGCTGATATTATTATAAGTAAGTAAGGAAAATATTTAAGACGGTAAACCTTTCATCTTTTTTTTTTTTTTTTTTTTTTTTCCTGGAGTTTAAATCAGATATATATTTTTCATCCTCATCTTTTTTCTTTGCTATAAGGTGTGAAAGGCAATCATTTTTTTTGTCATAATGGCTTTTTAAAGCATATTGGATACCATTCAATAATTTATTTCTATAATACTAATTTACATATACCTTAATACATGGGTGCTAAAATGTCGTGGAATGGTATTTTTAAAATTATTTAGGGTTATGTAAATTTTTTAACTCTTTAAGTTTTTATATGGAGTTATATATATTCTACATTACATAATATATATATAAAAATGTTTTGAGGGTTTTAAGTTTTAAATTTATTTACAATAATTGCTTAGAGCTTAAATAGATTCATATCAACAAAATTATTAATTCTTAATATGTTTTTTGAATTAAATAATAATATAATATAATTACAGAGTAGATATATATATATAAAAAAAAATAATATTGTTCGGTGGCTTATTTTAAATATAATTTGTATATTAATTAGTATATAAAAAAATGTGTAAAATATTTTTAAATTTATAATATTTTATGCATATGTATGCTTGTATAAAGTTTATTCAGTACGTTGAAGGAGTTGATTTTGAGTGTATAATTAAGGTGGTCATGGAATAAAGTACTCCGCCCATTTGCTCCTTTGACTTGCTGATTTTCAAACGATAATATTTACGCTTCGAAAGACATCCTTTTAAAGGCTTAAAAAAATAAAAATAAAAAAATCTTTAATACACACAGTTGAAAATCTAGTGTACTCCAAAATGGAGGTTCTGGTTTATATATAAAAATGGCTGGATTATGCAAACTATTAAAAAAAAGTAAATATTTAATACAGTAAAAATTCATTACCAACTCAAAAATTACACATATTATATATATATATATATATATATATATATATATATATATATATATATATATATATATATATATATATATATATATATATATATATATATTTATATATATATATATATATATATATATATATAAAATTTAATGATTTTGCAAATTATAAATCTTTTGATGATCCGATCAATAAAATTTAGCTGTTCTAATTTTTCCTCGTAATTTTTTATGTTATTAAAGTATTTTTAATCATACCAAACTCTCAAATAAAAAAGTTAACATAGTTTATAATTATATAGTTTTATCGTCTTTTTATTGGATGTTTCTTTAAAATTATTGATAGTAATAAAAACAGGATTTTTTTGAACACTATAATTTTTAACTTGAATATAGGCAACCCTCAGCGCATAAATAACAATCTGGTTGCATATATATATATTTATAGAACAAATATTGGGTGAAAAAAAAAATGGCAAAAGAAAAAGAAGAACGGATGGAGAGTTATTTTAAACACAATTATACTTAATATATATTATTAAATTAAGAATAATTTTAGTTGAACAATAATATATATAAAAAAAAAGCAGTTGATTTTAATTTGGTTATTATCCTATATTTTAAGATAAACATATAAAATATATAATCTAATTTTAAATTTTATGGTGTTGATTTTTTTTTACCTTAAATTGCAAAAGTTGTTTGACGTAAAGCGCAACAAGTTAATTTGTGCATAAAAAGTAAAAGGATGCTAAATTTCACTAATAGATACTCTTGTATGGTAATTTGTTTTATTGGTAACACAAGCGGCACGACAATGACGATGTTAAAAAATACGCTTACAAAATACGATAAAAGTAAACAAATGGTCATGTTTTTAAATGTATATTTTAAAATTTAGACTAAATAATAAGATTAAATGGCTTGTCAATGAAATAAAAATACACCAACTTTCAAAGCACCAAAGCATCCAAATCACCAGCATATTATGCTATGAGACAGTTTTTAGTGCCTAACTTGAATTATATGTGAGTTGGTAATAGCACCTATTTTGAGTTTGAAAAGTAAGCTTATGTGTTTCTCTTTGATTCTCACAAACCAGGAATTACAAAACCAACCGGGACACGAAACACGAACACAGATCTTTTCTTTTTGAGTCAATGCATTTGGTAGAAAATTAATGTAAAAATTAGTCTAAGTATTTTTATTTACGTACTAAAAAATATTTATTATTTATTGAATTCTTGCAGATTAGTAAATTAGTAATTAATAAATGATAAAATAGTATAATAGTAATCATTTAATATTATAATATTTTAATCATTGTATATATAAATGCCATATATATAAAAATATTAAAAGTTTATATGTGCTGTATAATATCTGTCTAATATAATATGTTCCATATTGTTACAGAGAGGTTAAGGTTGAATTTAGAAGATCACTCACCCTTGAATCTTGTTTAGGAGGGCGGCAAAGATGAAAGAGAAAATGTCTTACGCGGGTGTGATGCGCTTACAGGTATTGGTCAACAAAAGTAAGGGAGAATACTGGAATTCTTGACATTGTTTAGGTCAGCATGAGAGAGAGAGAGAGAGAGAGAGAGAGAGAGAGAGAGAGAGAGAGAGAGAGAGAGAGAGAGAGGTGTAACATTACCAGGCAGATAATTTCCACCTAATTGACTTCAAATTTCTCTCACACTAACTACAAAAGTACAAACCGACAAAGGAAATATTAAAGAAATATATATACTGCATATAAAAGAAGAAAAATAGATTATAATACATTAAAAATTTAAACAATTTTCATTCTTATATTCAATAAATAATAGCCTTTTTTTTTTCTTTCATTGCTTTAATATTATTATTGTTATATACTGAATATTATATATATTTATATAAAAAAAAGAAGAAGAATATTATGGTTTTTATTTTTTAGTATATAATATAATGTGTTGAACAATATACAATGTTTCTTTATATATAAGTAAGAATATTTACTGCAATTGTAATTTAAAAATTTTGTGTATAAAAATATATTAGTATACTTTATTGTTATTTTTGTATAGAGAAAGAAATTATTATAAATTGTAAATTATTGTAAAATAAATTATATTTTATTCATATTGTTAAAAAGTATTAAATGTTCTTGTATGTAGTAAAGAATTTTTATTTGAGTTTTTAAATAATGTATTATATGAAAAAAAAAGTACACAAATCTTATTATTCTCTGTAAACGTTTAAAAATTATTTTTAAATATATATTATTACACATAACCAAATTTGGAAATAACCAATAATGAATTCTTGCTTCATCATTATACATTAAAAAAAAATGTAATCAATGTAATAATAAAAATACATATAGGCTGTACAAAATAATGTAGTTTTTTATATTATATAGAACATACAATAGATTGGATTAAAAAAAAAGTAATTATATACCTTCCAAAAGTAGATAGAAAAATAACACATTTTCAATGGAACTACTTGTATTTTTTTTAAATCATATAATTATAATAAAATTATCTATAATTGTTATACAAAATTGTTCGGCAAACATCAGGTTCTTCAAAGATTTTTTATTTATTTTTTTCCTTCAAGGTGGGTGTAAAAATACAAGGTATAAAATACCCCCTACTTGTGATTACTATACTAATTTTAAACGACCCCTGCCAATCTAAACCTTTATTTTTACCATAAACATTCTTTATAAAAGTTCGAAAGGTCTAAATTACTTACAAAAAAACGATTTGTATAAACTCACATTTATTGTTGACAGCTTATAATATAATTCGTCAAATTTTTTCAGTTAAACAATATAACAAAAAAAAATATAGAGAAAAAGAAAACATATTGTATGATATCATAATACGTGTTGTTTTTATAGTTCTTGTATAACATGAATACTTACATAAGGTTATTCTGAAAGGTTAGAAAGAGGAGGTAAGGGAGGGTGAAAGAGGAGGAGGGTGATGTCGGCTGGTGTCAAAGCTGACCAAAGATATGAACAAAAGACGAATGAAACACCTGATTGTTGGTGTCGCATAAGCTTTTATTGTTATTTTTCTCTTTGAAGATAATCAACAAGCACTTTCATCGTCAATGACAACACACCATGAGGCACAACAGTCGGTATTTTCTCTCTGATCTGGTGTCATGCTATATAATAGTTATGTATTCATATGTATCTTTCTTTGTATTATTATTATTATTATAGCTTTTGATAAGCCAATAACTATTTAAATAATATATAAAGAATGTAACATAAAAAAATTAATTTTTTTCTTTAATATTTTTATTGTATCTTTTTTTTCTATATATTGTGTTGAATTTTTTATTATTTTTTCTTCCCTCTCTCTCTCTCTCTCTCTCTCTCTCTCTCTCTCTCTCTCTCTCTCTCTCTCTCTCTCTCTCTCTCTCTTTCTGTCTCGCTTAATTAAATTATATAAAGGTATTTTTATCTTATATAATATACAAATTTGTAATACAATAAAAACAAAGAAATCAATGATGCGAGAATGTATATAGAAGAAATGAGAAATGTGAACCGGTACCTTTAAACGTCTTGAATTTGTTTTAGAAATTCTTAAATATACGTTATAGGATCTACATCCATAGCTCACCATATATTCTGATTGACATTTGTATTATTGTTTATAAAAGTTAAATATTCAACATCCTGAATCCTGGACTTAATTGTAAGTCATAAATTAACAGAGTGAGTAAGCACCAAAAGATCCTCTATACACATACTCATTACTTTCATTTTAAAGTAAACAAATTATTATTTTGAAAAAAATAAAATAATGATTTAATGTTTTTAAAATACAAAGAAAATATAATTATTTTGGATTATATACTCTTCCAATTTACAATAATTTTAAAACTTTCATATATCACAGAATTAGACAGGTTTGTATTATATAAATTTTTGTTTTGTGCATCCGGCGGCTAAAAGGTGAGATGATTGCAGGCTTTATTCGTTGGTTTTTGCTTTGCTTGCGGCTTTTAGCCTGCCTCACTTTGTGTATAATAATTTCCACCGTGGGAGCCAATATATAGATTTATAACACTAGCACCTCTCAATTATACCTCTAAGCTCTTACAATTGTTTAAAAAAAATCATAAGATTCAATAACTGTAAGGATTTTTTTTATTATTGTATTATATTATTATTTCAAATTTTGTTATTATATTTTTATCTCTCTCTCGCTTTATTATTTTTTTTTTCAATATGAAATCAAATTAGATCAAAAGAAAAATATATATGTGTTTTGATATTTTTATATACAGTTTTCTCAGCAAAATGATCTTCTAGGGAGGGCAATCTAGATTGTGGTAATGGTCATTGTGTTTGACCATAGGAAATATAATATAGAAAAAGAAAAAAAAAAAAAAAGGCTGACGCGAGCTATGAGAAAAAGATATATTATATGCGATCGGGCGTGAGCCACGAAGCGAGTCGAAATCAGCCACACAAAACAAAGCTTGATCAGTGGCCAGAGTTTATACATATAGAAAAAAAAACTTTTTATCAAAAAGTTTGTGGTGATTTCAACTGACCATTCGTCGTGGGAGCGGCCACGACCGCCCATCACGTGGCTTTATATATTTATACTCTACTTTATATTGTATGAACTTTTTAGCAGATGTTTTATTAACTATGGTTGATCAAAAAAAAAAAAAAAAAAAAGAAAGAAAAAAAAAGTACATGAGAAAAGTAGTTTTTTTTCTTCTTCTTTCAAATCAACAAAACAATAATTGCTTATATAATCTTGTATTGTTGGAGGTGGGAGGTATTATAAATAAATAGGAGTTCGCACGGATATTTTTCTTGTAGGTTACTGGCATTGCTCTGAAGGGCACTAAATAATCACGCATTTAAAGCTTACACGACCCCTCACAATCATATACTTATATTATAGCCATTAAAAGAAAAAAAGTCTGCTTTTTCCCCTATACATTATGCAACTACTATTATGAAATATCCTATATATTGTTTTTATATGTAAATTCTATTGCATTTATGATGAAATATAAAATAAACATAAATACAAACTATATAAGATTATGAGAGTTAATAAAACATATAGTCTGAAATTGTCATAAATAATCATATACATAATGTAGTATAAATTTTGCATTGGTTTTGTTACTTTCCGAAGTAAATAGTAAATATTGTAATATACATTGCAAATATCTGTCATCGTATTTTTATCTAACTTTTTTTTCAATTCTATTATATGCTTCAATATTTGTTAGTATTTGAACTTTATTTCACTTGCAGATGATATTTATACAGAAAAAAATATATATACAATATATAATAACTGTTTAGTTTCCTCTGTTTCTTTTAATGTGATATAATGATTTGAAATTTTCTTTGGAGCGGCGACGTTTGTTTGATTTCAGTTTGAATTTTTTTCTTTATATAATCTTGGTATTTTACCATTATTTTTATTTGTTCAATTCAAAAGAGCTTACCGTCTTATTTTCCAAATTACGTATACATTAGTCATCAAAAAATGTATTATGTTAAAAAAATATATATCATAAGAAAGCAACATAAGCTATAAATATAATATTTTTTTATTCATTTTGACCATCAGTAAATAATCAATTCTACATTATCCAAATAGTTCAAGTAGCGCAAAGTGAATTCGAACCTATTTATTATACTTTGAATTTTTTTGTTTCCTTTTTATATTCGGAAATTTAATGTTTTTTTATGATATAAAAATAAATTTCTTGAAATAAAAAATGTTATTTTATAATATATATAACCAAGCACACTGAAAAACAAAGCAGAAAAACACACATATACTGTTGGATGCACGCATCAGTATGTATTATGTATAGAGCCTATCTATTTTAGAAATTGACGATTAAAAATCAAACAAAAATGCATTTATTTTTACCTTTTCTCACTGCATCAAAAATTAAACTGTTCTCCTTTAAAAAATTAAACTGAACGTTTTATTATTTTTATCATGCTAAAAATTAACTTTTTGAGGATTGAAAATTATTTAATATACCACATTTATTAGGCTCGTTTGTTTTCCCTGAATTCTTCGTTTACATTTTTTTTCAGTGTAAAAATCCATTATTCTATAGAAAACAAAGAGCAAGTTTAAGTGAATATAATAAAATAAAAAATCATAAAATATACTTTTGCACACACACATACACACACACAAAGTATATTTCATATAAAACTATAGAATCAATGCACAATTTGATTTTTTTTTAACTCCACGCTTCACCTGCTAACACGTACTATATAAAAGTCGCCGACTCAGCTAATGCAATCTTTATGTTTTTCCTAATAGATCCCAACACGCGTATCTACTCCCAGCCATTGTGTATTATATAAAAATGCACTTGATGGTAAAATTTTTCATTGTAACCTCTCTAATGTAATAAATTTTATATATAAAAAAAAGTTATTGTCAAATAGATTTACATATATAAAAATAAATATTATACATATAAATATTTATTTCATACAATGACATTGTTGAATTTTTATTGTTATTATTTTAAAAACCATGACAATAAAAAAAAAGGTTTATAAAGTGTGTGAGAGAATGAGAGTAAATATTAATATGTGTATTAAAAATATTATTAATAATAACAATAAATTATAATATATATACAGAGAGAGAGAGTGTGGGGGTCGTAATATTGAGTGATATATCAAAGAGGGTGTGGGTTGGAGGGTACAATATGTAATATACTGATTGCTATATTGACTCGATTACAATGAGAGTGTATATATATATATATACATACGAAAATGTGCACGCTCTGTAGAACACATAGTAAGTACATAAGAAAAAGGTTCAATATATCGTGTTCTGTGTTGCAAAGCTAATGTTTGCTCAGTATCGTCGAGTATACACTTTCAACATATACTCAACTAAAACAACAATTTAACAAACAGTATAATTATCTTATCCAACAATATAGGAAAAAAAAAAGAGAGAGACTTTATGTTTATAAAGGTATAATACGATAATAAATCAGTCTGCCCTTTTAGTTAATGATTACAAAGAAAATTTATTGTATGTCATTATATAAAGCAAAAATTAGTAATAAAGCAATTTTAGTAATCTTATAATTTGTAATTATATTTTAAGGAGTGATGGAAGTAAATTTATATATTATGCACATACTTCATAAAGCACAATAGACATTTTATGTTATAGCTTTTTTTTTTTTTTTTTTTTTTTCCTTTCAAGATGTACGAACATACACAACATTTTTTTCATAACTTCAAAAGGTAAAGATGTGCGACAAAATTATTTTAACATAGAAAAACATCGATAAGCAATTCAATATAATGTTATGTATTCAGATGGCTTGCATCTTAAAATCTAAAAAGAAAGCTTCTATTAAACTTTATGATGCCATTTGAAAATTAATTGTAACAGCTATGATATAAAATTTAAAATTCATGGCCATGATCAGATAAGGGAGAAAATAATTAATGAAATTAACATGGGCTCTTATGGGACTAAAACTTCAAAAAAATCCAAGGTTTATAAACCTTGAAAAAAATCATAATTTAAAATCTGGCATGGTGACCCCCTAAAATTTTCACATTTTTGAAGATACTTTATCCTAATGTATCACTCTGCAAAATTTCAGATTTTTCTTTCTTTACAAATTTTTAGTCAAATACCATAGTACTTGATTTCCCGCCTTAGTAGTTACAGAGATAATAGCTTTATTAAAGCGTTATAAGGGCTTGTATATAAAAATGTAAAAAAAGAAGCATTTCACATTCAAACCATTTTTACCAAAAGTTAATATATTTCACTATCTTTAACCTGATCATTTCAAACCAATTTAATATACATATTTTTAATCATAAAAATGTTACATATTGCAACTTCATATATTATGCATTTATTATAAAGTTAACAATTTAGTTTTCTTACTATATAATGAAATTATAATATAAAGTCCCAATTAATTCAGAGATGTGCGTTAATCGTATACCGCAGTTTTACAGTCCATTTATACTAAACAAGATTTTATATTGTATTAGATTCATTAAACACGAACATAAAAGACTAAATATTAAATTGCATGTATGTATATATACTCTCTGTATATATATTATATTTATTATAATTATCTTATTATATATACCTTATCTATTATCAAAGTCTATTACACAGCATCAATTTTATTGAGCTTTTCATTACAATTTTACAATAAAGCATAATATTCTAGCTATTCTTATATTATAAATAAAATTTTATATTATATTATTGTTGTGCATTATGATATTATATTTCACAAATTAACAATTAAAAACTCATTAATTTTAATGTACTGAAAAATTAGATATTATATCATTACAAAAGAAAACTGAAAAAAATGACTATATATATATATATATATATATATATATATATATATATATATATATATATATATATATATATATATATATATATATATATATATATATATATATATAAGATGTAAAAATAACATTAAATTACAAGAAAATGAAAAGCCCACCAACGCTGTTTAAAAAAAAATACAACTATATGTATTAAAATATAAAAATTAGCACAACAAGTCAGAAAAATTATTATATATGATGAAAAAAGTGCTTCATCATTCAATAATAACTAATAACATATATAAAAGAGAGTATAATATATATTTATGGAACTTTTAGAAACCAATATAATATGATCGTCTAAATTTATATATAAAGAGAGAAGCAAACGGTCATGGCTCAATTGGTTCCCTTTTTTTCCCTCTCTCTCTTTTCAAAACGTCAAACGTCAGCTTGGGAGGTTGATTTTTGTGTAGTTTGTTCTCTCTCTCTTTCTATACTTGTGATCGATTTCCAAAACAACTTGAACGTGCTACTGCTGACTCGATATTGCACGCAATTATAGTCAATAGATCGCATGTCGAGTGATGTAACTTAAACTCCCTGAGGCCTCCCAACAATAATAATACAAAAAATTCATGCGTGCACGCAGCACTTCTCATGCAACTCCAGAAAAAAAAATGTATAACAAATAGCCCACAGGGGTAGACATATTTATTGAAGATTATCTTTCCACTTAAAAAAAAAGAAGGTAAATAAAAAATTATTTCATTAAATCATAAATTATATACATTTTAAACTGTGTGGTATTCAAAGCGTTTTTTTTCCTACTAAAACTTAATAAAATAATTTAATAAATTGTAAATCAATTGTTTTATATAAAATTAATAGTTTCTTTTAACAGTAATAAAATAATAAAATTTTATAGACTTTTTAAAAGTAATTTATACTATCAATTATATAATAAACTACTTTTTAAAATAGTTTTGTATTTAAATGATTTATTGTTTTGTCTTAAATCGCAATTCATCAACAATTTTTTTTCTGCTTGTTTTTCATAAAAATTTAAATAATATTATTTTAATAAAATGAAAATATGAATAAAAACAGGTATATAAAAGAAATATTATTTATTATTATAACATTCTGTATATATATATAATGACAATATGACAAATTAATAAAATTTATTACAATATCACAATATTTCAACAAATAATTTATTCAACATTCACATAAATAAGCTAATTTTTTTCCTATCTCAGCAGGGTGTATGATAGTAACATCCAATGATTGATAGATTATAACAAGTAACGAGTTATGTGTATTTATAGGTTAGGTATAATCTTGCATAATTTGAACTTTTTTTTTATTATTTTATTTTTTGAAAGCTATGGAAACTTGTCTTCAATTAAAACACATGTTTTGATAGATGACATCATACCATGCAATATTTTATTATGTACATAAGATCGTAAGTATAATATACACACCTTGTCCGCTTATGTATACATAACATACAACTTCATTTATTATATACGTGTAAGTGAAGAGAGAAAAAAAATATAAACTTAATTATTTTTCCATTAATGCAAACGATTAAAATTATACATATAGTGTGTATAATTTATATACCTTTCCGTATATATAATAATAATATGCATAAAATAATGTGTATTTATTAATAATTATAATTTTATCGGTATTTAAAATCAAAATTGATGATATATTATGTATATTTATGACGTAAAAATATTATAATTAATGACAGTATTACTAGAATATTTTCTTTATGTATAGTTTAAATTTCAGTACATAGTATAATGATATAAAACTGGATTTTTAATTTGAATATTCGTTTATTATTTATTATTATTATTTTTTTTTTACAAGATGTATAAGATGGGAGAAAGTATCCTGGAAAGCATGCAACCAGCACGACCAATATAACTTTACAATGTAAAGTCTCTTTCTCTCTCTCTCTCTCTCTCTCTCTCTCTCTCTCTCTCTCTCTCTCTCTCTCTCTCTCTCTCTCTCTCTCTCTCTCTCTCTCAAGATTTCAGAATTGCTTAAGTTCAATAATCCACTTCCCTGTATTTTGGATAAAGGCTGGTTTATTTTGCTAAGAATAACGATTTCTTCAATTTTATTATCACAAATAACATAAAATATTTATTTATGTATTGCTTTAAATCTTCTTCTTTAAACTATACCTTGTTCTGTTACATTATTAGTATTATTATTTTTATTTAATACAACAGATCTACCCTAATTTACATTTAAAATCATATATGAAAAATATATTCTTTATTTGAATTATTGTACATTTCACACATAGAAAAAATAAAATACATATAATTTAATTATTTATATTCACATGCATTAAAATCACACATAATTTGCTAAAGTTTTAAATGACAAAGTGTATCAATTTGATGAGGGGAGAAGGTCGATCATATGACCAAAGTTCATGATGCGGTGATGATTGCACCAATACATATAAAAAGTAATGAAGGATAGGGTGAGGTGGGGGGAAGGGGAAGTGATATTATTTGATACACACCGCAATACGCTGCAAACAATCTGTGAGTATTATATATACAAGGGCGCGAGAAAGCCGCATATTATATACATATAGAGCTAGGGGGCATATTATTTATATATATACTATATAAAGCAATAGCGGTATACGGTGCAACGAAAACGATTCGTTACGGGACACTGCAGAAGCATATTTTGAGGGAGAAGTGGGGATGGTATAACAGATTTTATATAATATTCCTCTTAGCTAAAAAAAAAAGAAAAAAAAAAGGATATATAATCTTGATGTACATACATATTTCTGATTACATCATATATGGAATATTAGACTCTACATACTGTACTGTCAAATTTTTGTCCGACAATTTAGAGAGAGGGTGCTGCACAGTACATATTCTGATATAAAAAATCCCTTGCGGCATTATAGCATAATAATATCTAACTTATCATGTAACGACGCATTAATGCTATTATGATGAGGCTATATACCAATCTCGCGCCATCCGTAAATGTATAAAAATATATACATAAAAAAGGGGTTTATATTTTTCTATAAAATATATCTTTAAATATAGCTTTAAGCTTAAAACCAGAAGATATTTTCTTCTCCATTTTTGCTGCTGAAGTATATATTTTTATATATACAATGATTTTATTATTATTTTTTTAATAAAAATGCTAGGTGGCCAAAGAAATTTTTTTATTTCATTTCTATATATAATATAGAAAGTCTTTTACAGAAAACTATGAAATTTAAACCATTTGACACGTTGATAGCTCTCCTACTGTTAATATTAAAGTTAATTTTTTTTGTTATAAAAATGATGGGCTACTATGAAGAATTGAAAAATATTATAACTTAAAGTTTTGTGTATATGAACTTATAATGATGATAATTATATTTTTATAATATATATATAACTTTTGTGTTATTTCAATTCTTTTGTACACATAAGTATTCTTATTTATATACAATAAAATGTTATTTTCTCGAACATTTTCCTTAAAAATATAAATGAAATACATATATTTTTATTATAATAAATGCATTGTTAAATTAAAGCTTCCCCTCTGCGTGACGATTTCGTCATTATTTTTGTATTAATCGCAAAGTTTGTGTTTTGATGGATAATCCTTTGTACTTATTACTCTCTCTCTCTCTCTCTCTCTTCTTTCACCCTCCCTATCTTTGGGGGTGTTTGAAATTAAAAAAAAAAAAAAAGATTTGAAGAAACAAAGTATAACAAAAGAAAAATAATGTGTTCATTCCGTTATTCCAAGCCATCAATTTGTTTAAAAAAAAGAAAAGAAAAAGCAGATTTCATGCATGCAAAGTTTTCTATTAAGATGTGCTTGACTGCGGTAATACTTTATATTGAATTGAATCTCTTATAAGATAATATATATTTTTTATCATATACACATCAAATTATATATTTGATACATAAATTTTTTTCAAGTATATTTTATAACTTGGGCGTGAGTTGTAACCATAAGAAACTTTAAAACCAATGAGGCGAGTAATAGATGTATAAGCAAATGTGCATGAGGACGATTTTTCTTTTATTATATAAAAAAATAAATCTCATATATTGCAACAGTCTATGAAAAAAAATCAAGATAGGTATTTTTTTTCAACTTTTTTATTGTATTATATTATTTTATATGGCTCAATTTATTAAATTAAAATTCAAAGCACTTGTGGTCGCATCAGCAATTTTTGTGGCTTATATATGAAGAAGAGGGTGGAAACTGTGTAGGAAAAAAAGTATATTATGTTATGTAGTATATAAGTGTCATGCATAATATTGGTTCATCTATTTAATGTTGCGCACTCAACTAGATTTTATAAACTACGAATATATGTAAGCTTCATTTAACCAAATGCATAAAATAAAAATTTAATAATATACTTTATATATATGTAATAAACTTTTCACAAAAACACAGTGAAATAAAAATGACAGTATACAAAAAAAGTAGTCACACACAGTATGAAAATATTTTAGTTTCAAAGTTTTATATCCCAACACATGAAAAAGTTTTTTATTTTCTTCAAGTTTGAAATAATAAAACAAATCTTTAATTTTGTGACGTAAAATATTGTTTCAATATGTTTTTCTGTTTTATACGTATATGTAAAAACTTTTCACTCAACAAAAATATTGTTTTATTATTATTTTAGAAACAAAATCATATTTATATTTTTTTTTCGTTGTTGTTGTGTATCTGTGCGTGTATAAAATTTTATTTAGATGTTGTAATAAAATTTTAACTGTATATAGAAACTGAAATAAAAAGAGAATATTATTATTTTATGTATAACAAATTTCTTTGTTTTCAAAAAATATATATAGACTTGTATATATTCATTTCTTGATACACAACAAAATATTACAATAAATCACGTTGAAGTGAAAAATATATCATTTTTTTTATAAAAAAAATCTCTCTCTCTCTCTCTCTTTCTTCTTTTTTTCCATTCTTTTTGTATAAAAATACTTCCATTATATTAAAACGCTGAATGTGCATTTTAATGCCAGTGATGCATGCAAAAAAGAGGGTAAAAATTTTCATTTATTTTTCTCTCTTTATATATTCTATAAACACCCTATTTTTCTTGTAATGAATAATATATTAATTTAAGTTTTTAACATTAATCGATATCAATTATTGTTTATAAGAATGAAAAATACAATAAAATATTGTATTGTTTATAGAAAGTGTAAACCAATTAACTAGGTGGCTATTTTATTATAGAAACAATGGTTAAGGGTTGTATTTTATTAGGGTACGATTGATGAGCTTTTATTTACAACTCCCTCCCTCTCTTTGTTGGTAATAGAGTTAAAGTGAAAAATTTGCTGAAACGGCTTTACTTCCTGTAATAAATTTTTTATTCTTTTTTTTTTTTTTTTTTTACGTATAATATGGCAACAGTAATTCGATTTCCTCTTATAGAGTAGATAAATTAATTTTCTTTTGTTTTCTCAATATGTGTGTTCAGCCACTCTAATGTAATTAAACCTATTTTTTATTTCTTTTTTTTTTTTGCTCGTATTTTTCTTTACTAAAGTTGAAATGTTAAATCACTGATAATATTAATCAACTATGTAATTAATGTTTTTAGAGACACCTTTTTTTTACTGTGTATTTATATCAAATAATTAGTTTTGGTGTTAAGTACAATGAGTGAAATACAGACATCTGATCATGCGAGTATATAGAAATTGACTTTCTTTAAATTGTGTGAAAATTTTACCTCTTTATGGTTTTCTAGTAATTGTAATAAAAAAAAAAGTCTGTATTTTTTTCTCGTAAATTGTTCATTAAAACAAAAATTTGCTAGTCGGGCAACAAAAACAAAACATGGACTCAAAAAACTGACGGATTAAAAAATAGTCAATAAATAAAATAGGCAAACAAATTCCATCGCTATTTTGACAGTTTTTATTTTATGATTATAAATATTTAATGAGTGTGGAAAGATTTTAATCCCTCCCTCTTTTTCTCTAAAATTAAATTGAACTTTAATAATAAAACGTATAAAAAAAAACTTTATAATTGTATCTTATACCTAAATGAATCTCAAAGTAACATTTCATTTATATAAATTATTATTACTGCATGCTCGCAATTACAATTTAAAATTGACGTTTAATTTTACACTGAAATGTAATAACATTTCAAATCATATATGAAAGTATACTAAATCAATGGTTTTCTATTATAAAATATTTGATTTTTTTTTTTCCTAATTCTTTTACTTTGTTCAAATTCTTTTTTATTTGGAATAAAAAAAAAGTACATGATGGACACCTGCAAGAAAAAGAGTGTTAACATGACAAGCATATACAATCATAATAATGAACCGTTTCAATTACTATATTGATGAAGTTGGGTTTTAAAATAATAATTACAAAACATTTTATATATTTGAAACACTGCGGTGTGTAGTTAAACTTTTAATGTCTCTTTTTTTTTTCTTCTTATAATTAACTTTTTTTTTTTTTTTTTTTTTTTTGCACGTAGTGTATTTGTCAGCTGTTTCCGTCTTCATAAGATGAGACTTTATACACTTATAGATTCTTATCTAGTTAATTTCTCCACACAAAAAAAAACTGGATTAATTTCATACTTTTATTAAAAAAAATTTTTATATAATATAGTATATTTATTTATTTATATAAAGAAAAAACTTCCGAATAAGAAAAAAAAAAAAAAAAGATTAACTATCTTTCTAAAAAGTACTTGTTTTTAATTGCTTTTTTATATGTATAGACAATGTTTATTAAAAAAAATGTAATTTTTCAGAATAACAAACTTAATTTATTTTACATTTATTTCAATAATTCTGTTAACACTTTGTATTACAACTTTTATCAAAAAAAAATATTATAATTCATGACATTAGTTTTTTTTTATGTTTCAAAAATAATTATATATTTATATTAAAAAAAACCGTTAAATATATATTTCTTTAATATCAATTTTTTAAATTAGATGCTATACAAATTTAACCTAAATTTTATTTTGTTAATTTTTTTTATTTAAAAAGAAAGTCAATCTTAATTAAATAATTATAAAAGATTTCTGAAGTGAAAATCGTATTATATATTAGTAAAATAATATTATGTTGTATATAGATATTATTGTCAGGATAATTTTATTTATAATTTGAAATAGTCAATTATAAGAATGTTTTAAACATTTAAATATAGGTGGTTTTTTATAATGACCGGTAGTTTATAAGAATTAATTTATATGAATTAAGTAATTTAAGAAGTGAGATTATTTCTGAACAAACTGTTAACAAACTTTTTTTTGCTATGTATATATTAATAACACAATACACACAGATGGTTTGTAATGGTACATTTTTCTACAGGAAAAAATGAGTTAAAATGCATAAATGAAACACTATATAACATTTATGCACACAGAAAGATAGAATTAACATGATAGGTATATAAACTATGTTATAATCATTATTCATTTTAAAATATATCATACATAATAATTGTATTTAATGTGTTTGATAGTTCTAGAAAGTTAGTATTCACATCTGAATGATGTTAATTCTATGTGAAAATCTTAAAATTACAGTATATACTTCTACGTATACTAAGATTCAGTATGATAACAAATTGATATTGATTATAATAATAAAAATGTTATTAAATAAATTTAAATAAAAAACAAACATATAATACTATCTAAAGCCATTATTAAACTTATTATACACATGCCATTTTATTGTATGTATATATATATATATGTTTTCCTATACTATATATTGCATCACTAAAATTGTATACAATTATTTTCGTTTTAATAACGAGGAAGAAGAGGAACGATGATTTCATGTAAATTTTCAAGTTGTTTATGAAATAAGTTGACATTTCATTGGTCTGAATTTAAAATTAATATAAATATTGATATAGCAATTCTCCATAATTCCAACGTTGATTCTATTTTATACATGTCTATAAAATATAATATATAGAGCTGCATATAAAACAAATCGTGTGTATTTATTTAATTTTGTAAAAGTAATTATGCTTTATTTGCATTACGTATACAAGATCAAGACCATCATCTATAGTGACAGGAGATTTTACGAGAGATCTAAGTTCGATTCCAAGCTACTTTTTGATTGTTTTAACTCACAGGTTTAAGATGGTGCATTCTGGAGACATTTGCATGGTTGCAATGTCAACCATGCAAGACCAACTCTGCACTTCAAGAAAACTGAACTGCAAATACTGCCAGGTTGAGTTCATTATATGGTATACTGTCTAACGATCTCAATCATGTATAATGTAAGGGTGTCTGCAAAATACTAATTGACGTGGTCGTGCTTGAATAAGACGTGTCTGTAACAATAAGAGAGAGAGAGAGAAAAAAAGAAAGAAAAAATAATAATATACAGTAGCATAATACACGGTATATACATAAACATAAAACAAACTCTTTGTTTAAAAACAAATAAAAGAACTTTGAAATAACAATGTATATAGAGAATATCCTAATATGTACAGATTATATTACTAAAGTTATTTAAATTTTTAATTATTTAATAAAACAACATGAGAAGGTCATATATACAAGCTGATGTCAGCATAGTGTATGTAAATTTGTTTACTTAATTGGTTGGTCGTATGCATAGTCACATCAGGTCCAAATAAAAGACTGGGTGGAGAACATCTCACATATGCTCAGGTGAGAAGTCGACGAGCCCAAAGGCTGCTTCTTTTTTATATTCTTTTATTGCACCCTATACATAAGAGAAAAAATGTTTGTATGCTTTGTAAAAAAAAAAAAACAGGACTGCTACTGTGATGAAACAGCATCAGCCACTGTACCAAAATCTTTATTATTTTTTTTATTTATTATTATTATTTTTTATATATCATAACCATATATAAATAAAAAAAAGTAATAAAAAGGTAAAGGTAAAAAAACATACAACTCTCCATTGGAATCTTATACATTCTTGTTTTGTTATAACATTTTTATAGTTCGTAATTTCCGGGGATACTCATAAGTGTCGTTATAAAATGTTTAAAAATGGTGTTGTTTTTTATAGTATAGCTTTAAAAACATTCTTTATAGGTTTATATATATTTATACATACCAAAAAGTAACGAAATAAAATTATAATCCTTAACAAATAACCAAAAGGTATATTTTATTATTATTATTATTATTATTAAAGGGTATATAATGAAATATATTTTTATTATTTTGGATTCATAGATCAAAGTGTTGCGCATTAAAAATAAAAAATATAACTTATTGAGGTAAAGATTTTTTTTTTCCAAGATGGAATTTTGATGGTTTAAATGGTTTAGTATTGTGGTATTATAGTGGATAAAATAATATGATTTATGTTCAAAGTATAGTTAATATCGGTCGTTCAAGTCCCCATTTATAATAAAATGAATCCGGAATTATTATAACATAGTCATATTAAGGTTACAGAAGTAAATAAAAGAATTAAATATATTTTATAAAAGGAAAGTTATATTAAAAAACACATTCCTTTAAACCATATGTATATTTAGAAATAAAAATGATAATCCTTGCTATATAAACCATTTTCTGAGCCAAAAATATTAATATTATGTAAAGAAAGGTTGTTTTCACAATTTAGTTTTTTTTCAGGCTCAATTAAGACAAAAAAATGCATTACAATAAATATATTTCAATAATCCGTATAACACTCTTCATTAATTTTAATGCTTCTGTCACACAAATGTTATTTCTTTTCTATATATCTATAAAAATAAACTTTATTTGATATTGGTCTGCGACATTTTTATATACAAATAAAAAAAGACTTACTATTATACACAAGTAAAAAAAAAACCTTGAAAATGGATTATCTATTAGATACATGTAAACCTTTTATATAGTGACATACAAAAAACATATAAGAGTGTAAAAAGTTAAAAGGTATTATAATACTTTGACAAACATACATTGAGTATTATATATATATAATAAATAAAGAAAAATAAATGTTTGATTTTCATGTATGTGAATGCTTTAAGAAAAATCTATACATATGAGAGAAATCAACATGCTTGTATAACTATAGAAAAAAAATTGTAGACGTATAGAAAAGAAAAAAAAATGAAAAATAGAAACACCCCCTAAAAAATATATATATTAAAAAAAAAAAAAAAAAAAAAGAATTTCAAGTTGGTCACAGTTGATCTGACATTTTGTATGTGTGCAGTCGAGAAATGAGAAATGATTCTTTATAAGCTTTCTTTCTTTATAAGTTCAAAGTTAACTCTGTCGGTATAAGACAGTATTTTTTTTTTTTTTTTTTTTACTTTACCGACAATGTTGGTTTTTTTAGTTCATTGCTATTGTATATGTCACAGGTAACACATAATAATGCGGGGGAGAGTGAGAGAGAGAGAGAGATTAATAATAAAGCAAGTTTGTTATATTGTTAAATCTATCTCTATATATGTGTGTGTTTGTATTTAGTACCCCCTACTGAGTAACTTTTTGTAATATCGAAACTACATATGTATTCAAGTCATGTTTGCCGCAAAACATCAAACTACTTTCCCATAATGCTATACACCATTATAGTACTTGTATTACAAACATATATTATACTATACATACAGTACAGAGCAGCAAAAATGTTAACAAAGGATATGCCGCTCCAATGAGGTATCTGGACAGAAATTGTCATCACTACAGCAAGGTGTGTCCACTGCCGCAATTCACCGCCTTCTTGTGCAGTCACTTGTCTATGAAATAACCAAAAGATGCATGCCTCCTGGATGGGCAGTCTCGTGCACACCTTCTCTCTCTTTTTGTTCTCGCTGCCTGTATCGAGAAAATATCATACACAAACAAACTGAAGACAGCAAAATAACAACTCCACACCCTTCTCTCTCTCTCTCTCTCTCTCTCTCTCTCTCTCTCTCTCTCTCTCTCTCTCTCTCTCTCTCTCTCTCTCTCTCTCTCTCTCTCTCTCTCTCTCTCTCTCTCTCGTTCTCTCTGTCTAAAATTCATACCAATACTATATTATAGGAAAAACAGTGCGTGAGTGTGAGCGCACAACACGATCAACTAGGAGAGCGAGAGAGGTGGAGTTGATTTTTTGCTGTCTTCAGTTTGTTTGAGTATGATATTTTCTCGATACAGGCAGCGAGAACAAAAAGAGAGAGAAGGTGTGCACGAGACTGCCCATCCAGGAGGCATGCATCTTTTGGTTATTTCATAGACAAGTGACTGCACAAGAAGGCGGTGAATTGCGGCAGTGGACACACCTTGCTGTAGTGATGACAGTAACTGTCCAGATACCTCATTGGAGCGGCATATCCTTTGTTAACATTTTTGCTGCTCTGTACTGTACATAACTTTCCATTCTTATAAGTCATCATACAATACCATGTTCGTGAGGTGTCTTAACAGTCTTAACACTATGACACTTTGCAATAAATAGAGAAAATAAATTTTCACTTTAACCTTTATATATCATATTAAATCGATTTTACGTGTTTTATTGCCATAAAAATATATATTATAGGAAAAGATTATATTTTAATGATATATATAGAAAGAAAAAAGGGTGGAAAAAAAAAGGTTAAATAGGATATACTTATATTAAGTGAAATCTATATTTTAGCTGATATTATTATGATGTTTATATATTTATAAGATAATGTGTTTTTTATGAATATTAAAGAATAAACAATTTACATTATATGAATAAAGAGAGAGTTATATATGCATGTAATCATGTCGCAAATACTAATGTTGTTTTTGTGTACGTAATATGCAACAACGCCTTCACAATAAAATTATATTATTAAGTATATATAAAGTCTAATATTTTTTCTATTGTTTTTCATGGGTACAAAATCTTTTAAAATAGATTTTTGATGTAATAAATGTGTAATTTACAAATATAAATGTAATGATCATATTTTCTACACACGATTGTGATAATCATAATACATTTTACCATTTAAACTATAAGAGCGAGTTTTATTCCTTGTAAGATTAAAAAGAATAAAACTGCCCATTTAGATCGTCTTTTTATATACATGGGAAATACGTATATAATCACAAGTGTATATTGTACACGTACACTCTTTACTGTAAATGTTTTACAAATAAATTAGTAATAAATAACAATGTAAAATTATATTTAAATGATATATAGAAAAAATAATGATATTAAATATAGTAATAGTGAATTAGTAGTAGTATATAAAAAAGTGAATAGAAAAAGAAAGACAAAATGCATTAAAATTTACGTTGAAATAAATTTGAAGAATTTAAAATTAATATGTATCTGAAGGTTTGAATATATATTTTTGGACTTTATAAAGTCAAATTGTCAATAAGTCAATATGCAAAAAATGTAGACTTGTAGAGTGAAATGTAAATATATATGTATAAGTACACCATTGGTGTTTAATAAATGAAATAATAATAAAGTCAAATTGTAATATACTACACCTTTTTGTAAAGAGTTTAATATTTTGACTGTCTCGATACTATAGTTTTGTTGCTTTTGTTATTGTTTCAAAATTTCACAATTCTATATATTTCTATACTTTTTATATATTATACATTATTTTATAGCTGCATAGTATTCAACAATGCATTACAGAGGTAACATAAAACTTATAGTTGTATTGACTACAATGAATGCAAAAGGAACATTATAGGAACTCTTTTTGAATTTTGTTATAGAAGTTTCCAAATCGTAAAACAATAAAAGTAATTAAATTCGTGCAATTCTTATTTTTATACCAATTTCAAAATATTCAATTTTTAAATTAAAATTTGAAATTATAAAAGTATAAAATTTAGAAAAATATATATAAAAGTTATTATACTTATAGCTCTTTTTTATATTTTTGTAAGTTTTATTATTAACTTTATATATTTTTTTTTATAAAAAAACTTAAAACCACGATTTTCAATTTAAAAACATTAAAAAGTGCCCTTCTCCTCATTTTTTTTGAGACTCTTACAAAATTGCACGAGTTTTGCATATCAATGAGTAGAAAAAAAAGCACTTCGTATGAGAGAGAGAGAGAGAGAGAGAGAAGATTATAATAGAATAAAAATGAACTTTGTCTCTACACATAATATTAATAAAAAAATATTATAATCCAGTTTCCTGACTTTGAATGCAAGAACTAAAAAGAATAATACAGTATATATATAAAATAATAATAATAATATCATTCATTTATTCCAATGTATAATTCTCTCTCTCTCTCTCTCTCTCTCTCTCTCTCTCTCTCTCTACAAATTTATATTCATTGCATTTTAAATAGACTTCACCATGATGCCTAGAGGGATATTTAATATAATATTGTTAAATAATATTTTACAATCATATATATATATAGCAATTGAAAAAAAATATATATATTATAATTCTACTTATTATTATACAAGATCAGTTATTATAATAATATATTTCTCAATGATTTTTTTATGTCATTCCTATATTATACTATAATGCATTTCCTTCATATTATTTCAAATTTTTGATATTATAAAAATGTTTAATTATATCCTATATAGAAATAAATATTATAAACCTATTTTGATCGTTTATAGTATATATTCAATATATTTTGTCATTGAAATATCATAATATTTAACACGTATTAGGTTAAAATGAAAGTAGGTCTAAAATTGAAAAAAAAAATATGTATATATGTATTTATTAATTATATTAAATTGTTATTGTGGGTGTTATTCTATATGTATTCTGATTTTATTTAATGATATTTAAAATAATTCGTTTAATACGACGTGTTGCTCTAAAAACCTCAATATTTTAATAAATAATAATTTTATTTCCTTTTACTATATAAGCATGCACCCTCTCCATTAATAATATCTATTTTATTTATCTCTATAAATAAAAAAAAATACAAAAGAAATATTTTTATATTGTTATGATGAATAATAACAACAATAATAATAATAACATATTATGTAGGGTCATTGGTCATTACATATTATATAGAAGATATCACACACGTTGTTATATAGCTGTAGTTACATGGAAATTTTGCAATATATATAAACAAATTTCATTTCATTGAAATAAGGAATTATTGATGACAATTATAAGGTATAGCAATTTTAATTCATTCATTCAAAAAAATTGAATTATTTTGATTATTTTTTAAGATAAATTTAAAGTGCTATAGAGATTAATTTAATTGATATAGAAATCAAAATAAAATTTTAATAAGACGTATCTTAAAAACATAAAAAGCCAGTTTGTGCTTTTCCATTATAATTCTGGAAAGTTCTTACCTGTCAATAAGACAATGTCTTGACTGGGATTGGGTTTGGTGTAGCACGATAACACAATATGGAAAATGGCAAGCAAATAATTTATATTGAAAAGTTAAAAAAAAAAAAAAAAAAAAAAAAAAACTTAAAATACGCAATTGATTTATTTAAGATTATCAATTTTTTAGATCAAGAATACATATATATAAAAGATTATAATGCAACAGATGTAATATCATTATAGGAAACGCTATATTTTATAAAAATGGCGTCACTCATGGCATACTGACATTTGTCTTTAAAATAAATTATATCTAATTTAATAAATGATCTCATGTAAACATATCTCATTTAAAAAAAAATTGTTATTGTTGTATGCAAAAGATATTATTGGGCGTTTAAAATAGGAAATATACATCACAATACAAAAATCTTATAATATACTCTCTCTTTCTCAAATTGAATACATAATGCACTATCACGTTTTTAATCCTTATTATTATTATATTGAAGTTTTGTAGATTATACTTCATTTGTTGTATATTGAATAACAAAACTTTTTTGATTTTATATAAGATATAGTTCAGAAAACTTCTTTTCTTTTCCGTGTTTGCAATTTATATATTATTAATAATAAAACTTTTTCATATACAAAAACGATGACGGTGCTTTAAATAAAAATATTTAAACAAACGACTTATCATTATTGCATAACATTAATTATATATTTTAAATATATAATAACAAAATTATTTAATAATATAATAATGATTATATCAGCAGTTTTTTTTTTTAATTCCTTTTCTTTCCAAATATAAAAGTTTCTATATATGTATACATACATAATATAATAAAAACATATATATAACAAGCTTCAATCAAAATAAAGTTTTATTACAGTAACTAATTTTTATGAATATAATATTTAACAAAAGATTTTTTGATACGTCAATGTATACTCTCAGTAGCTATAGATTAATAATTTTCAATTGTTTGGCATAGAGTATAATGAGTCAGTTAACTTTTTTTTTTTTTTTTTTAATGCATGGAAAGTAATATTAAAACTCAATGGCTAAAAACTTTTTATATTATACGCTATACAATCTATTGTTGACCTTATAACACTGGGTGATTAATACCGTACACTCTTTTCAAATCATGAACTTTTCCACACTATATGCAAAAGGCCTTTTTTTTTTTTTTTTTTTTTTTAATAAAAATGCGTTGATCTAAACAAGATTCTAAATCATGTATTCAAACGTCGGAGTTCTGTATTATATATTTATAAAACTATTTCGTTTTTCTTTTCTTTTTTTTTTCTTTTTCTTTTTTTCCTTTTTTTTTGTGCGGCTTCTTTTTTTAAATTAAAAACCTTTACATGTATACATATGTTAAATATATTATGACGCATACCTATATATATATATATATATATATATATATATATATATATATATATATATATATATATATATATATATATATATATATATAATATACTCCTGGGATGAATTTAATTGAAAATTATGCTTATATAAGAAGTATTAACTTATGGTTTTGCTTATGTGTGACTTGATACTAATTCTTGTTGAAGTTTTTGATACTATTATATTTTTATTCTTTTTATTATAATGTATATCCTACACACAAACACACACACACACATATATTTATATATTTCTTCTTTTATATATTACATATTATAATAAATATACAGTGAAGCAAAAGTTAAAAAGCGGTTCAAGTTTCCTTTCATCGCTGTCCAAGCGGCGACAAGGCAAAACCGTGGATAATTGCTCCGTATACCGCCTCACGCATACACACACACACACACACACACACACACACACACATATATATATATATATATATATATATATATATATATATATATATATATATATATATATATATATATATATATATATATTAAAGTTCTTGATTCATAATATTTTAAGTAGGTAGCACCAGTAATACATATTTATATATGAATTCGTTTGTAATTATAATTCTTTTGTCACTATATAGAACCTCTTGTTAGTATAAATATTCATTTTCATTATATTATTCTTTTATACATACATACATATATTTTTTATAATATATATATAAGGTGATTATTATTATTTTTTATATTATTAGCTCAATTACAAAACATGATTAAATTAAATTATTATGTATCATAATAAAAAAGAGAAAGTTAATGATAATTATTTTTTTATTTGATTTTTATATATATATTCAAAATAAAGTAATATTATATTAATACCTCTAGGTATTTTATATATTTATATTATAATACAAAATGATGCCCTATTTAAATAAATTTTGATTGGATAAAGAGAGATTTGTCTTCCTATGTTTTCGTGACAGGAATATTGTATTTTATTATATACTTAGAAAATTTATTTGTATATTATTATTATACAGAAATGATATTTTATTATGTATAGATTATTGTGTTATATATATAATATCTCATGTCAATTTTGTTAGTTATGATTTCCCAATATATTTGTAGAATAGTTTACAAGCAAACAAAAACTTGTACACGCCATGTCAAAATAAAGAAAATAAAGAAAAAAAAATGTAAAGAGGGTTGCCGACATGGCGTGCAAGTTTTTTTTTATAAATATATATAAAAAATAAACTATTTACTGGCATCGCGGAGCACCAAAATTTCAACGCGACGCGAGGCTATATGCCGTGTAAAACCACCATGTGCCCACATTGCTGCATAACTTTTAGGATACAATAAGTTTGCTTTGCCACACAAAAAAAAAAAAAAAAAAAAAAAAGCATTTATAAGATAAAATTAAGTTGTTTTCCTTTTCCCTTTTTTTTTTAAAGGCCATAAAAGTTTAAGGTTTTGTGTTTTGCATATAATTATATTTGTGTGCTATATGTTCCTAATTTCACTGTGTGTATAGAATTTTTTTATTATTATTATTTTTTTTTACAAGATTGAGATTTTTTGTTTTGTTAAAAAACTTATAACAATTTCAAAAATTGTTATAAACATAATGTTTCTTTTTAATATTCTTAAATAAACTTTAATTTAATTTCTCTAAAATAAAATCTTCTTCCTTTCTATACCGCAGCAATTGTATGTCGCACATTTTTCTTCAAAAACCTACCGACAATCACCATGAGATCCAAAAAAACTTTTTAATTGAACATGTTTTTAAACCAGGAACACTTATACACAAGCATTATATTTTCTACTTCCGCAAATCATGATTTTTTTTTTCGATTTGATATAATTATTAGTTGAGTATAATTTTATGTAGTTTAATAGCTTTAATTTTCAATTTACATTTCATCGATAGATAATTTTTTATCAGTACTTTTATATCAACAAACCATGTAATACATGAGGCAGTCTGGCACCAAACAACAACACAATTAAAGATAATGAAAAATTTACTGCAAAAATTATTCACCATTGTTGTATAACTTCAAATTGTACACCAAAAACATTAAAATTAGAAACTTTGTCAAATTTGTCATCAGTTTTGAAATATATTACAATTCTTCCACTTTAATATAAGTTTTTGATTATCTTTAAATAAAAGCGATTGTGCGTATTTATTTAATTGTTTATTAGATGAATATCTTTATAATTTTCAATATTTTTAACAAATTATTTTATTACCGTCAAATTGATTTATAAAGTAATTAAATTATATTTGATAAAATAATATTTAAAGCTAATAAAATCACCGCATATTTACTTATATTTAAATAGTAATTTACCTTTTATTTTCTTATTAAGTTATTATATTATTTTAAATAGGGCATTTATAGTACAAAAATGTATGATTTATTATTGTTTGATATTATCTTATATTTATAATAATATGTAAATTTTTAATGGCTGACTAAATACTCTATAAGTAATGAATAAAATGCTTGTTTGCTTTAAAGTCTAGAGCTAAAAATAAAAACATTTATTAAGGATTCGGATCGATCGTCTTTCTGCGGCAATTGATCGCATCTGTCTATATAACGAAAGAAAACAATAGAGGTCATTGAGAAAACTGAGTAAACAGTTCGTATATATATATAGTTAAGATTAATTAAAATTAATAGTCATGTAATTAAAAGTGCCTATCTTAAGAAGATTTCTAATTAGATTCAAGTAATAATTTATACATTTAAGTACAACGTATATGAGTAATTTTCTTTTTCAATTTTATTTGTATGAAACACATAGGCTGTACTGTAATGAATCACTTAAAACTTGAAATGTATATACGTTTCCTTAAATGTTGTAACGTATATTATAACATTTTTTTTTTTTAGAAAAAAATGCATTAATAATGCACTTAAATTTATTTTAAATAGTTGGTTCATTGAAAGTGTAATATACTGTATTGTATAGTGTTTATATATATATTGTTTTAATTTAACATCGAATCTATAAGATTTGACTATATTAAGATTTTCTAATGTATAGATACAAATCGATCGATGAATATAGGAAAAAGTATTTAAGCCTTATTTGACTGTAATATATAAACCCTAATGATCATGTTCGTAAACCCAGTTTGTTTGTTTTTTGCTTCAGAGCATTCAAAAATTACGATCACCGAAATAGAATTGCAAATCTTTGGAGCAAAGAAACAGGGTTTATACGAACATCATAATGCTGTTCGTAAACCCCTGTTTTCTGCTATATACTAAAATGACGATGCAAATGGAATTCGTATGTTTTGGTGCAAGAAAATAGGGTTTACGAACAACACTCGACATTATTGCTATATTCTGTTTTCAGGGAACGATTTCATTTAAAGTGCTTATGTCACTTAAAGGCATTATGAATCCTATAGCAAGACCCTATATAGGATTTCAAGCATATTAGGACTTCAATAAGACCTTACCTATATTAATTTGATGAATTGTATACCCAATGGATTATTAACCCTATATAAACTATAAATTTTAAATGGTATATTTTTTTCTTTAATTTCTATCAAAACTTTAAATTACACAGTACAATATTTTTTTTTTTCTTAAGTTGTCCTCGTAAGCAAATTTAGTGCGTGACATTTTTTCTTAAACCTAAATAAATGATATCAGCAGTCCTCATATAAAAAGTAATTTCAACAACTGTCGCATGATTTTTTGATAACAATTCTTGTAATTTTTTCGAAAAAAATAAAAATAAATAACATAAAACTAAAATAAAATAACAAAAAAAAATTTAGGACTGATAACAGACAAAAAGTTATTACAATATATTTACATAATTACTACATATTTATTACATTATTATTTATATATAGTAAGACTTTTTTTTGTATATTTAATGAGTTATTGTGTATATAATCAAAATAAATATTTTATCTTAAATATTATAAACTTTAATTTAAATTATTATTAGTTATTTTTTTATGCGGTAATATACCTTTGAAATATATAGTCAAAAGATATATTTTATTCAAGTTAATTTTTCCCTCTTTTTTTTATCATATTTATATTATAATATAGTATAAATATGGGTTTAAATAACATCATTAAAGCATATCGAGCGGTCTCCCTTGTATATTTATTGTCATCATCATCATATTCAACTCCCAACAATGCAAAAAGGGAATAAAACACGTAATAATAATAACAGAAGAAAAAGAGAGGGGCGAGAGAGTGAAAAAAGTTGACGTCACTAAAAATTTCATTCAAAGTTTTTTTTTTTTTAACGAGTACAAAGAGGGTGAAAAGCCACACCGTGTTTTATATAAAAAGTTTCATCCCTCCTTGATAGTTAATTTAACGCACCAGAAACAAAATGTCGTGCGGTTATATTTTACGTCATTGCTCATCATTGTATATATTATGACATAGGGTAAAATTTTATATATATCAAAATGAATACTGACAATATGATGCAATGTATATAGATAATAAGAAAAGAAAAAAAGAAGAAGAACACTTTTTGTATTATGTAGAAATTGCACGCCAATTATTATATACACAAAAAAATATCATGTAATATTATAAAGGAAATAGAAAAAAAAAATCAAAGTTAACACAATTTGAAATCACTATTTTCTTTTTCTGTTACAGTTTAAATGTATGATACCATGAAAAATTGTATTTAAAATGATGAGTCGTAATGTCCTTTATTTTTAGTGATTTATTTCCTCTAGTATGTTACACAATGTACTATAGATTTATATTATATTGCATGTGCACGCTTTTATAATTTGTTTATAATAATATAACAAAAATAGAAAGGGGAAAAATATACATGATAATAAAAAAAAATCTTAAATTATACATATAAATTAAATGGTTTATATTATTATTCTAATTTTTATTTTATAAATTATATGGTTATAATACAAGATTCATTTTTTTTTATATAAAACCATGTATAATTTTTTTAGAAAATATTTGTACCAATTTTTTACACTATGGTATTTTTTTTTATGCAATTGTATATTTCGTTACATTATATGTGTTGCTAATAAAGTATAATACACAACAAAGCTAATATTTGACAGAATAAAAGGCAACCAATGCTTACTTTGTGTATAATATACTTTTAACAAAACATATGTATGAGAAAGCAAATGTTTTACTATACATTTTATTACAACTTTCCATTTGTATGATTAGACGTTGAAACTCTTTAAGTTTGTAATTTTGTGAAGGATATTATAATGAATAATAGCAAGAATTATATTATTCTATTATTTTATTTCCCCTTTCATTCAATTGATAAAATTTAGACCGGTCTATTCAAATTAAGTATAATATAAAGAAAATTAATTAAATTTATAATATATAATAAATATTTTGAGATTGATATTATATATTAAAATATATTCTATTATAATACTCCAAAATTGAAAATTCCATTTAAAAATATAAATGGATAGGGCGTTTATGTTATTAATATTTCTAAAAAAAAAAAAAAAAAAAAAAAAAAGTGTGTAGGTCCCCCACAGGTAAATGTTATTTTAGAAGTTTAGATTGATGTTAGGGGTGAAATTATATAGTTAGGGTTAAAGAAGCGCCGGCGCTGTAAAGAGGCGTAACATTTAGCTCCGCCTCTTGATATGCCCCTCCCTTTTCACCTGTGTAATAAAAAAGTTCATATCATCATACACCTCATCATGTGTATTGTTTTAGGTATGCCAAGTATTTGGTATGTCGTCCAGGAATGTAATTGTATATATTTATATGGCGTAGTTATTTTGTAATTTGGTATGGTCTTTTTTTATTTAGATATACCTCACATTGTTTTTCTTTTTATATTTTGCAGGAAAATATTAACTCAAGGAGTATAGTAGATTTATTTATTTTACGTATATTTAAAGCTCATAAAAATAACATTAGAATAAGTATTAAGTTTATATGAATGTTCAATTTAATTTGAATAAAATTGAAAATCCTATACATATATAAATATGTACAATATGTAAAATGTTGATATTGGCTATAATATAGTGTATAAAAATAATCATAAGGATCTAAAATTCTATCTGCGCATCAAAAAAGTCTATAAAAATTAAAAAAAAAAAAAAAAAAAATCAACGTATGAAATATATATATTTTTTTTTATTTGTAGAGTAACTTTTTTGTAAGAAGTATATTTTAAAATATTATATCCTATATTAATATACTATATACTTTAATTCCTGCACGCATGTGCAGTCATTTCAAACACTGTATATCAACAAAAATTAACATCAAATTTAGTATGAAAACTGTTTCATTAAAAACATGGTTTGAATTGTATATAACTCATACCTGAATTAAATAATAATAACACAGAAAAACTTATATACTATAAAAATCGTGAATCACTTGGGTTTAAATACGTAATATAAATTTTCAATACATCTCTTCTCAAATAATATTAAAAAAATTCAATAATCAATTACTTGATTACTATTTCAAAATGTCAATTTAACAACATTTAAAAAATGATATCTCGTTTGGCTACTACACAAAATGCAATAATATAACATAATGATTGTTTGATGGTAAAAGTTTTTTTTTTTTTTTTTTTTTAAGCAATTAAACCGTGATACAAGAAGCTTATGATTACTCACGGCTTTTATTTAAGATATGAATAAACAGGTTTATAAAAGTAATGAATAGCTTTTAAAAGGTTTGAGTTTGTATATATATTTGAATCGCGCCCATAATAAATCCCTCTACTAATTATGGTTTTTTTCTTTGGTATAATATGCAGGTATTTTAGCAAAAGAATATCGCTTATTAATAATAAAAGTTATTAGATCTCCTTTTTGCGGTGTATTTTTATAAATATAGCCTTCGATTTATACACACATTATATTATGCTGTTGGTTCTTATAATGACGATGAAAATAAAATAAAATAAAAAAATTGTATGTGTACTTCTTAGAATATTTAATAATATGTTTGATTTCTAGTAAGGAAATATTAATGTATTTTTATAACTAATATATAGCATAAATTAAATATATGTTTTGAAAACTAACTGAGAGAGAGAGAGAGAGAGAGAGAGAGAGAGAGAGAGAGAGAGAGAGAGAGAGAGAGAGAGAGAGAGAGAGAGAGAGAGAGAGAGAGAGAGAGAGAGAGAGAGAGAGAGAGAGAGAGAGAGAGAGAGAGAGAAATGGAACTGTTATTATATTAAATTTTTATTAGTGATATATTATATGATTTTTATTTAAGAGACGTTATAACCTCTAATTTAACACCTTCTGAAAAATATTGTATAGATTTATATTTTTATTTGATGTTTCTCAATACCATTAATTTTCTATTAATTATAATTAAATATTAATTTAGGTTTACTATCAGTTTAAAAATATTTTGATTTATAAAGTGTCTCCTAAATATAAACTTTTAACGAATGGTTATATTTGTGTGTATGTGTATAATAATATATCAATATATATATATATATATTACATGGCAGTCATGGCACACACACACAATTTTAATACTATAATATATATTGATGCGTTTATCTGAAATTTAAATTGACTTTTTATATAGTATGTAATAAATATAGACATAAATACAAGTACATGTAATGAGAAAAGTGCAAATTTTACATACAGATATAATAATTTTTATTTGTTTTCATTAAAAATAATAATAATTTGAGGTTTAATATTAAAAGGTAAAATTTGTATACTTTTTTAAATAAGGTATATAGTTCGCTCCTTTAATATACTAAAAATTAATCTATTGAGGGCACAGTTTTATAATATGGTGTATAGAATAAGTATGTTATAATTTAAGTCACCAATATTAAACAAAAAATAATTCAGTCTTTTAAAGTATACACACAATGTATAACCATTTGAACTGAGCGCGTATTTGTCTCGTATAAGAAAAGGTAGAAAATTTAGCGCAACTTTTTAAGTGATAAAAAATATCATATTATATAACAATTGTGTGTCCACTATCATGCATTATACTTAAATTATGTTTCACACTTTCTTGATTTCTATATTTATAGTTTATATTTTTAACTTATTATATACTACAAATACTTATAATTTATATTATTATAGATAACAATAAAATGCGCATTGCAGACTAATTTAGGAAAATATAAGTAAATTATTGTACCTTATTTTTAATTAAAATTGTATGATAAAAGACAAGACAAACAAAAAAATTTGATTTTCAATCAAGTATATAAATAATGCAAATAGATATCAAGTTGTCCTTAAACCGCATAAAGTTGAGTCAATAAATTATTTACCAGATATAATCTCATATAGAAAATAATGTCAATAAATAATATTGTCTTGTATGAAAGATTAAATACTTAAATAAAAAATATATATTTGAAAAGAGATCAAATATTTTCTTTATTTTTGACATGCATGTCGGAAACATACAAAAGGGGTATATTTCTTCTGTGCTGTCATGAACGATCAACTGATCAGCTTGAACGAACAATCACATCCGGGGGAAGTTCTATAATTGTCAGTTTGTATTTCAAAGAAAGACAAAACAAAATATCAGAGACGTATCAACTATATAATCCTTTTTCTTTATTCGGCCTTTCAAAACCTTGCATGCGAATACTCTTTTACACCCAAGGTATACATGTAGGAAATTAAATAAAAAAAAAATTATAATAATAAAACTAAATTTATTATACTCGGTTGGATATAGCTGCTGTTATATCTTTTAATATATTCGATCTTTTTTCTTTGCATGAATTGTGAATCTATCTTTACTGATTAGAACCTTTGAAAATAAGCAAGCTATAGAAATAGAGAGAGAGAGAGAGAGAGAGAGAGAGAGAGAGAGAGAGAGAGAGAGAGAGAGAGAGAGACGAAAAAGAATTATGTATTAAATAAAAAAAAATAGAGATGGCGGTATTCAATGTATAGAACAAAGCAAACGAACATTTAGAAATGCAAATTGCCAAATAAAATATTACTTTCTTATATTATATTAGACATATATAATACATATACTCCCATTTATTAAAACTTCGTATCAAAGTATTATCTAAATTCATAAGTAATAATTTATTCATATTATGAATTAAAAATATAATATGATGTACTTAATGTGTGTATATATATATATATATATATATATATATATATATATATATATATATATATATATATATATATATTAATATATATTCTAATAAAAATGATTTAAGATATTAATAAATAACTAATATGATTAACGTAATCAAATATTTTTTTTATCATTTATTTTTTATCTTATTTTTTTTATATTAATAAATAGTTTAAAAGAAAAGTACGCATTGATTTATGAGTATTGCAGATGATACATATATTTATTGTAATTATTTATTTATCTATATATGTATATTATATTTTGATGACAGTAGTATTAAATTAAAATAAATTTTACTTGTTAATGTAATGGAATTCTATAGACTAATTTAATCAAAAGTTGAATATATATACTGCAGAAATAAAGACTGTAATTTTTTAAGGTGAGATAATAAGCACGCACTACACCTGCAATTTATTTATTTTTACATTTATTAACAAATTGATAACAGTATTATATGTGTAAAAAAAATCCACAAATTGCTTAATTTATAGTTCTAAACGATGTATAATATATACTCAAAAATTGTTTTTAAAATGTGCATAGCAGAATTCATAAACGGTTTAAAGGTGTTCTAAATTCCTGAATCCGTATTGAAATACTTCAACCAGTTTAAATTACATAAACTTGTTTCACTTCAGAAAAAAAAAATAGCCATATTATTTAATCCAGCGACTCAAAGTTTGAAAATTTTAAAACTTATTTTGAAGTTTCATAAACTACGTTATGAAGTTTTTCTTTATTTTTAATAGCATTTTTTTTTCTCAAATGAATTTGAGTTTCCAAAACTTTTTTTAAGTTGTTATTTTGTTATATATGTAAAAAATAATCGAATTGTTTTTTTTAATTTTCAAAAAAAGCTCTAGAAACAACTCAAAGAGCACAAATAAGTTATTCATACTTTGTAGTGACATTCACTTAAAGCTGGCTTAAGTATGTTAAACTGGATTAAGAAATTTAAATAATTGAAATTATTAAACTTGTTTTAATATTGCTTTACCTTATGTAAAATTAAAAACGTCTACGTAACTTGATTCTATTTATGAATATTATTTTACTGAAAAAAATAACAAGGACCAAGAAAAGCCAGCATGCAACTCTAAATAAAATAGAGCTTTATTTTTAAACCTTATAGATAAAACTACAACCATTAAAAATTTAAAATTAATTCTTCATTATTTATATTATGCATGCAAAGAAAAGAATTTATTTTTTTAGTATAATATAACATATAGAGACCCATCACTAAAAAAAATCTATTGTTATAAATTCATTATTCATTTAGTTTTTCTTTAAAAAAAGTGTCTTGTAATCTTCTCTATCTTTGATCAAATTTAAATACCACAACATAGTTCTTTGTTTTGTAAAGTATACAATAATAAAATATCCTATCTATTTTATCAAATTATAACGAACAAAATAATTAATTGGAAAAAAATAATAATATTCTCCTTTATTGTCTTTCTTAAAGCATACAGTATAATATTATATAAAAATATACCTATCTATCTTATAAACAATATATTAAAAAATAACATACAAATAATTAATGGAACAAACAATTTTTTTTATAAATAAACTTAATAACAATTTAGTATTATATAAAAGAAATTTTTGATTAGAAGAAGAAGAAGAAAAATAAGTGTTATAATATTAATGATAAATAACTCATGTCTATAATGTATACATTGCATCTATTGTGTGTTATTATTATTATTAAAAAGAATATTGACAAGAACAAATTTTCTGTTTAATGATGTCTATAAGATAAGTAAAGCTAAAGCTATTAAGTACTTATCATAGTAGCTGTCAGTATATGTATAGAATATCATCACATTTATAGAGAAAAGATTGCTATAATAACCAATCAAGCTTGCGACAAGTAAATACCAATACAGACTCGTTTATTTTATATATATATATATATATATATATATATATATATATATATATATATATATATATATATATATATATATATATATATATATATATATATATATATATATATATATATATATATAACAACAATAGATGAGAAAGACGTGTGTCTATCAAAAATAGTATAATAAAAAAACAATAACATAAAAAAATTGTATAACCATCATTCTTTTCCATTTAATCAAAACTTATGTGGTTAGCAAAAACATTTTCATGCTATTTTGAACTATATGTATGTGTATGTATATATAAAAAAATTATTAAATTTTCCCATCACTTGTGGTATGTATATAAAAAAAATTATATATTATATAAAAATTAGATTGGGTTTTTAAAAGACGTGTATCATTAAATAAAAAAATGTGTAATTATTGTTAGCTATTTTTATGTATGATATAAAGAGAGAAATTGTTGTTAAAATATTTTTCATTACATTATATGATACTTATTTATTACTGTAAGCCTTTTTTTTTTTTTTTTTTTTTTTTAACTGCATTGGATTTTTTTTCTCATGTTACATTTTATCGTTAATTTCATTTTTTCAAACCACATAAAAATATAGAGACGTTTATTTTAAAAATTATCTGAGCTTCAAATAAAACGTTCTTAATGAAAAAAAAAATCACAAAAATTATACTACATATTTTTAAATTGCCATGAATTCAATTGCTTTCTGTTTATGTATTACACATTTAATAAAACACTACTTCAATAAAGTTTGAAAGTTTTACTTTAGCTTCCTATTAACATGTTATTCTATTTTATCATCATGCATATTTGCTTATTTTTCTGTAGAAATTCTTACTAACATTTTTAAATATTGTTTTATTATACCTCCTGTAATGACACTCTAATATATATATTTATAGATATTAACAATGAAAAAATATATAAATCAATCAATTTCTATATATTTTCAAAGTTCCTAGAATTAAAAATTCTTTGACTGCTTGAGAACGAGAGTGCGTGCATGCTGTAGAACCGTAAGAATAAGAAAGTTTGTATCCTGCAGTGTATGCAACCTTTTGGACAACAAAAAATATACATTTCAAATTGTTCAGTATAAATATAAACTTTTTCGAACTGTTTACAGATAAAAAGTTTGAAATGTATTATTTGTATTGTGCATTCAAATCAAAGAAGATTTTATTGTTATTGTACAGATGTATATTTAGTCTTTGTATATTATATTAATATTATCATTATTTTGTTTTTCCTTGTATTTTTGTAAGTTTATTTTTAAGTTTGATGTGACTATACATTTATGCCACTAATTGTAATAATGATAAAATAAAATCATTTTTCAAGCTAACAATGGCATAAAATAATAAGCTGTTCTTGCATTGATTTAAGCGAATGTCCATAATTATATTATGTATATTGTACTTTTAGCAGTAGCAAAATGCGTAAAAAATAGTAACCCATACTCCTTTAACTAAAATTATCTCATGTCCTTACAATAATTCACACTTACTGAAAAGTTCATATAATGATATAACAAAACAGTGATTTCAATTAAAACTTAAAAATTATAGCATAAAATAAAGAATATTTAATTAAGTTTCAAATTAATAATAATTTAAAAAAATTATTCAGGTATTTAAAATATTTTAACCTTCTGTAAATAATAAATAAGTTAATTATTGGTGTTTCTATATCTTTAGGGTGGTAAGTGGGTGAATTTTTAGTTTCTCGAGTACAAGGGATGGGGGTGATAGCCAGTAACATCTGGCAGGGCGAGCAGAAGTTAAACAGCGGTAACAATGCCTTTGTTTTATTTATTTTTTTCACTCCTCAGGTGAGAAAAACACAGGGTAAAGAAACCAATTTAAAATTAAATTTAATGCCTTTTTAGTAGCTTTCTAAATTGAAAATAATAAACCTTTATTTTTTTATTATTATTTATATCTAATAAGCTTTGTCTTCCCGCATAAAAAAAAAAGAAAAAATACATTAGAAAAACATTAGTTTGAACATCAAAGTCAAGCTATATACGATTGTTTTTACAATTTAGAAAATATATATAAGTACTGACAAAATGCGTTAAAATTAATAGTAATAAAAAAAAAACGTAAATATAAAGCGTGAAGTACGTAATTTTTAAATAATTATTATAATCATTACATAATTTTGATACAACTATTGTATTATTATTATTATGAAAAAATTTATTTGTGAATAAGAGATCGTTAAAATGAATGTAAGTTGTTGTTTTTTGCAACATTATATATTAATTTTTGGAAGAAGAAGGAAGAAAAAAAAAAAAAAAAGAAAAAGAAGAAGAAGAAGAAGAAGAAGATTATTTTTTTATTTTTTATTTTTGAATAATATATCTCATGCCATGTATATAAAATTATAGTATTAAAATATCAAAAAAGAAATATTTGCATGGATCATAAATTTACTGACTATATATATATTATTTAAACGTAAATTTAAATAAATTGAAGTTTAGTCATTATTTTTTTGTTAAATTGGTCTATTCACATTATAATATATCATTTATCTTTCGTGGAACTTGTTTTCATCTTATATAGCTTGATTTTTCTTTTTATATAAACTTTTGACTGTATATGAACCAAAAATATACATTTTTTTTTTCTTTTTTTCTTTTTTTTTGGAAAATATATATCGCGTGCTGAAAAACTAAATCTTTGTTTAAGATTAAATTTATAAAAATAATATTTACCTTTTTCGTTTTTTTACCATGTATTTCAACACTAAAAATAAACTGACAGTAAAATAAAAACGATGTGAACACTCTTGTCGCAAAGTTACTTCTGTTTTTATCACAAAACTTTTATAATAATACTGTTCCGGTATTCCAGTTATTATAACTATAACATGTTAATTTGTTAAGTATAAAAAAAAACATGTTGCAAATTTTATACTCGTATTTCATATAATATTATAATATTTTATAAATATGCAAAAATAAATCCGGATGAAGTAATTGCCTTTTAATATAATGATAACAAAAATAGGCATAATTTGGTTATTATTGATTACAAATTATGATAAAAAGTGTATAATATTTTTTTTTAAACAAAACGTGTATTTTTATAGATTAATACCGGATGAAGAAAATAAATCTTTTATTTATATGAAATTTTCATGACAAAAGATATAAAAGATTATAATTTTTTAAAACAAAATTAGGCTTCTTTATAATTGGTAGTTTTGATCAATCTAGATTACTATATAATATAGTTTCTGTGCTTACTCGCGATGATACTATCCGCTTGCATCTATAAACTATATTAATATCTATAGACTTTATATATAGAGTTGCAGTGTTATAACTATACTAAAAAGTGCTTCTGGAATTGCGGCCAGCTGTCGTCACAATATTATTCCTCTTTTTTCCACTTTTTAACAAATTAACATCAATGTTATACATATTAAATCAATAATATAATTATTAAATATATAAAAATTAGTATGAGAAAGTTTGTTTTTTCTTTTATAATATAAATAAAAAATAGGAATGTTTGTGTTATTTGTAGCGGCGTGTGAAGAACTGTGATTGAGTGTACAGACGTCTATAATTTGGCGGCTCGCGGATAGCCCACATTGACGTGTATAGAGCGGTCGGTCGCTTTGCTCGCCACCTCTCTCTCTCTCTCTCTCTCTCTCTCTCTCTCTCTCTCTCTCTCTCTCTCTCTCTCTCTCTCTCTTCTTGTTCGGGCCCCAGGCTGAACCAGTATTTACTCAAACATCGTGCTTAAAAGATCGTCTCAAAAACTGAATAAAAGGATACCCTCAGATATTCATAAGCCTTTATCTTTTTTCTATATTAGATATGTACCCCGCGAGTGATGATAAATTTGCGCGTCGTTGTGCTGCAAAAAGTGTGTATGTATTGTTGTTGTTGTTTGTTGCGCTCTATACTTTAGTAAGCACAGCGAGTGGTTAATGCGCCATTAGGCTGTGTGTTTTGACGCGCGGCCTGGCACCATAATTGCGGGTCTGTAGTGAGCGCAATCGTTGCCGCTCTTTGCTGGCCAAAGCAAGACGAGGGGTGGAGGAGGCGGCGGACGGTAAATTACACTTCTCGCGCCTCTTTCTCTCGCGGCCAGCATCAAGAGTGGGATGTAATCCCCTTCCCTTTTCCCCCTTTACTTCGTCGGTAAATCTTCAAGCCGACACAAACATTGTTTTTACATAATAACTAATCCAATAAGAATCCATAATTTGGTTAAAGAATTTGATTCTATCATATGATAAAGAAAAAATATTTTCTTTTTTTCAAATGTATTTTCAATCAGAAGAAAAAATATTTATATATCATAAAATATACAAAATATTATTTGTTACTAAAATGTGTATTTTTATTCTAAAAAGATTTTTCAAAAGATTAAATTGATACATAGTTTTATAATTATAAGATATGATGAAACACACCAAACACACAAAATATAATTTTATAATATAACTTTTTGTATTTTAAATTTGTTATAATCGTGCGTTGAAATCACTGTAGTAGAAAAAGAAAATACCTAACTTCAATGTAATCAAATCATTTTTGGTATACATTTTTTTTAATTTATCATATATAAGTAGCTATATTATTTACATTTTTTAGAACTTAAGGACATAATAAATTTTAAACTTCTTGTTTGTTTTACAAATTTATATAAAATTAGTCTATTTACTGATTTAGAAAAAGATAATCTATATTGTGTTAATGAAAACAAAGAAGAAGAAAATTAAAAATAAATTTTGATTAATCTATATAAAACAAGAAAAAAAAATCATATATTAAATAATTATACATTAACATGATTAATGTAAGTAAAAATAAAGAGTTCATTGGTCTGTAAGTACATCTATAAGAAGAATAAAAAATTCTTGATTATTTTTTGACGAATTATTATAAATCCGTTTATATGGACATCAAAAGTTATTCACTCTTTCTTTCTTTTTATATATAAGATTTTAATAACAATAAAAAAATGATGATGTAAAGTCAAGATCAAAGCCCCATTAATATGTTTTTACCTCGTTTACTTGAACTTAAACTCAACAAAAACCTCATCTTGCTTAACTAATTAGCGTGATATCATGAAAGCATTTATATATATATTTTTTTTACAATATTTTTCTTGCTTGATGAACCAAAGTTCTCTTAAAAAAAAAAACTCATCAACATTACAACAGAATTACCAACTAAATATCACTTATAAAAATTATTACAAAATAATATTGTTGGTATGCCTGTTGTGTATTTTATTATTCGTATATAATATGTATATAAAAATGTAATTTAAAAGTAATGTTATTAAAAAGAAGTAGGGGTATAAAATTCTCATCAGATTTTTTTTTATATTATTTAAAAGATGAGGATCAAGCTAAGTGTTAGTAGCAGTCTTCTCTCACTCTTTCTCTTTATCTTTTGCTTTCTTGTATGTTACATGTGTATATACTTAAATTTATAAAGTTAAAAAAGCCGGCGCGGCACGGTCTTCTAAATAACAGAGGCCGTGTTTTTTTTTTTTTTTTTTTTTTTTAGAACCGCGCGGACCGGCCTTGTTCCCAGATCAAACGGACTCGCTCGGGTAAACATCAATTAAGGCACCTTTAAACCTGCTGCCAGGCTAACACTCATATAAGAGATGAGTGAGCGATGCCTATTCTCTCACTATAAAATCTCTAGGAGAAAAGAAAAAAAAACAGCATTATAGAATGTTGTTTTATAACATCTTGGCAGCAGAAGCACTTTGTAATTACTACATACTATACATAGGTCCACTACATACTAAAATAATATATTAAAGGATACCCTTAGCATATTATAATAGTTTTATATTTTGCATTATAGTAATAATAATTATACATAAAAAAAAAAGTTTAGGTCAAATTTAAGGGTAATGAGATTCATCATAAAACATCACTTCATTATCATAATATAATTTTTTTTTTAATATTATTAATTATATACATCATTTGTTATTTTTATAATTTGTAATGCCTCTTTTTTTTAAGTGTATATTTTAACGATTTTTAAAAATCAATTTATCGTTGTATAAATTTGTTTAGATATAAAAAATTAAATAAAATTATATATCTTTTAAAATCTATATTAAAAATATGGACAAACTTGTTGAAATTAATAATGTTTTTATAAAATTCAAAACAAAATTATATAAATTGCATATTTATCATGCAAGCACGTTTTTCCCCCTTTTCTTTTCTTTTATTGCATTGAATTACAATAACTGCAAGTTTTATAATTTACAGTACGAGCAAGAGCTTATTAACATGTTCTCACATAAGAATAAATATCATAAAGCAATGTTATTATTTTTTACTCTTTAACTTTTTATTGTCTTCATTCATTTGCAAATATATGAAGAAGAAAATGCATCACGCAAGGAAGACATTTTTTTCTACCCTCCGCTGAGTATCCTGAAAGGTAGGCAAATTGTTGAACACACTCTACACTTCACACGCATTCCGTTCTGCTGCATTGCAATGTTACTCCAAACTTTGTTTTTTTCCCTCTTATCTATACCTGAAGTTCATAATAAAATTTATGAAACCTTAATCATACAACTGTTTTTTTTTATGTACAAATCAAAACGAAAATTTAAAATGTTTAAATAATAAATATATGTTTTATATATAATATAAAAATGTTTTAATTTTTTTTTTGAATGGTCAACTATATTTATAAGATAAAAATGTGTTATAATAATAAGCAGTGTTGTTGCTTACTAAGCGGTAGTTAAGATAATTACAAGTAAACGTTTGTGACAGCTGGAAGATCTAAAAGTTATATAAAATATAATAGCGGCGCGAGCTATACACATATAAGAAAAGAGTGAGAGAAATAACACCTAAAAGCTATATATATATATATATATATATATATATATATAAATAAAGCTAGGGTGCGTTAGTTTTGAGCCACTCATTACGCACCGATAATTATTGCTTCTCACCTTTTAATATAGCAAGCTGCCTTTGCTTTTTTCTCATATACAGCCTCAAGCTTACATACAAAGATAGTCTGTCTAAATATTTGGACATCTGCCCTATATATATATATATATATATATATATATATATGTGTGTGTGTGTGTGTGTGTGTGTGTGTGTGTGTGTGTGTGTGTGTGTGTGTGTGTGTGTGTTAGTCGATGCACAATAAATAAAAATCCAATTTATTTTCAATTCTTGTTTCATATATAGAGAGATGCATTCCGATACGGTTGATATAAATTTTATTTTATTTGCTTCAGGATGTTGTCAATTTATATTTTCCTTTTTTGTTTTAATTAACATTTGACTTCTATATAACAAATATTTCTATAAATATTATTATAAATGTTGTATTATTTTTGGATTTGTTTTATAATTTCAATCTTAACTATTGGCATAACACAAATCTACATCATTGCCTAATTTTTATTGTTATTTCAAAGAAAAAGAAATAAAACAAAAGATAAACAGCATTGTGTATTGAAAAACATTACTAAAAATTTGACAATATTAATGTAAGAACTGTTCATGGTCATTGTTAAATAGTTAATATAGAATCAATATGATTAAAATTAAATGAACCAATTACAAGTTACTAATAAAGTATCAAGTTAATAAATGTGAGACAAAATGAACCACTAACGATTAACTATTATAAATTAATGAAAACTATAATGTAATATATTCTATCTACTGAAAAGTATAATAATAAAAATAATAAACTTTTATCAAAAGACACCGCAACAAATTAGAGCACAAATAAATTTACTAACTCTAAGCAACCATGAAATTCGTAAACAAATGGATCTCACAATTTCGTTTAAAATAACATTTCATGCATATTTATTATTATAAGAGATTATGTATATATTTGCAAAAAAAAAATATATATATATAATAAAAAAATATAAATATAATAGTAAAAAAATTAAATAATTTATATCATAATATATTTTTAAGTCATATAAAATTTTCAACGTTATAATTATAATTTTTGTGGTATTATATTTCAATTTTTATTAAATAATTGCAAATTTATTTAAAAATTCTAAACATGTTCATATTTTTAATTATATTGTATATAGAAAATTTTAGATTGTATTTTAAAAGAAGCTAGTGGTTCAAAACTTTATCCTATAACTATAAGAGCCGAGTAATTAAGAAGTCTATTATTTAAACTGTTTTTAAAAAGCATTTTGTTATTCTTTCTTATACCGACACCACCATAGTAAAAGTTTAATATTATAGTGAAAACAATATTCATATGATTAAACTGCTTCTTCATTGTTAAATTCTATTTACATCTTTTCACAAATAGTTTTTACATAATTCATTTCGTAATTGTTTTATTTTAATATATATATATATATATATATATATATATATATATATATATATATATATATATATATATATATATATATATATATATATATACATACTGTTGTAAAATATATATGTAATAAAAGGGTTTAGCTTTCGTGTTACACCGTGTTATATAAGCAGTAAACTGACATTGAAAAGGAATTCGGCTCGACCGGGACTCGAACCCGGATCTTTGGTTTCCCAGACCACTGCGTTAACCATTACGCTACCGAGACTCCTGAAAAGATTTCTAAATCGTTGCAGAAAAAAAAATTTCATTTATGATTTTATACAGTATGTTTCGATAATCGTATGCATGAAACTAAAGACATATGTTTACATTTGCAATAAATTTGATTACATTGGAAATTTAATGCTTTTAAATATAGATAACATGCATGCAATTAAATTTATTGAGTGCAAAAATTTCTCCGTTTAAACACGCCATTATTTAGTCTTGCCCATAAGAAATACATTTTTGGATATCCCATCATTTTATATACTGTAATTTACTGCATCTGCTGTATACTATACTGTATGAATCTTCACAAAGTTTGTAACTATTTTCAATTAAAATATAATGACAATATATATATTTTCTCTTTATATATTTGTATCATGAATGTACTGTGTGTACCATCAATGTATTGGACAAGTAAAATTGCCTGTTTTTGATTAACAATAAACTAAACTAAACAATATCTTATGATTTAAATGGTTTAAAATAGGAGGAAAAATGAACGAATAAAGTATGGTCAGCAAGACTTAAACACACGATAGCATATATTTAGCTGAAAATAATTAATAAAATATTTCAACTCTATAAAAATAATACATAAAAGACTATAAAATATAAGATATAAGATTTTACTACGTTCAATTTCTTTAGTATATATAGAACACGTCACAAATAAACAGCACATAGAAATACACACAACAGTAATAAGATTCTTATTCATCTGCACTATATAGTAATTGATTAACTGTATTTTACATTATCAAGTGTTAAGTAATCTAACCTTCAACGAGGTTAAGAGCCGATCAAATTAAAATAAAAAAGCAACTTTTTATGTATAAGTAATATACAAATAACGTGCATTATTGTAGATCTCGTATAATAATATGAATATTTTATTAAGTAATGCGTGATAGACATGGAAGTTACGAATTTTCCTTTGTTCTAAATGCATATGCTTGAATTATAATAAAAAATTCAAAGTAAATTAATTTAAACATTAAAAAAAAAAAAAGCAACTTTTTTAAATTGCAACGTATATTTTTATATTATAACATTTTATGCTTCTACATAATGTATATAAAAAATATAAAAGTGCAATTTACGTTATATTATACTTGAAACTTATTTGCAAGTTCCTATACATATCTTCAGTTCAAAGCACCGGCATCACAACGTTTTATTTGATTGCAGAAAAAAAAAAGTTTGTGTAATTATTGTTGCATTACATGAATTTCCGGAGAGGTAGGAAATGCATTTTAATCAAAAACTATCAATTTTTCTTTAAAAAGTAATTTAAGAAAAAAAAAGCTCTTATTTTTTTTTTATATTCTTTTGTTTGATATATATTTTTATACAAAACTAATTTTATATAATATACTCGTTCAAACGTGTCGAATTTTAAAAGCAAAAATTAAAAGTAATCAAAAATATCTTGACCTTTTTATAAAAATTTAATTTTGATTAAGAAATGATTTAAAAGTTTTCAGAGAAGTATTATGATTTTATTTTAAGATAAAACTCTTTTATATTCGATGGAATATTATACGTCATATTCTCTCTCTCTCTCTCTCTCTCTCTCTCTCTCTCTCTCTCTCTCTCTCTCTCATACACACAATATTATAAAGAAGTATACAAGTTTAATTAAACTTATATTGCAATTAACCACAATAAATGTTAACAGAAAAAAAAAGAGGAAAAAAAAAAAGGGTCTATGATTATAAACCATGAACCGACTATTATTATTTATACAATAATAATTATAACAAATGTAATTATTATGTTTAATTAAGTTATAATATAAAAATTATTATTTAATAAATTATTTAATTATAAAACACAAAAATACTAAGAATTTTTAGTGACAAAATTACATTATTCAATCTCAATAAAATAATTATATAATTTATTTTATTGTATATGTATAATATTATTACATAAAAGATCCGGTTGTAAGTTTAATGTTTATAGATTGTGATGCGTTTGTCTGTCGGCTTTATGAATATCAAACGTGGCAACAAGAAAAAAGAGAAGGATTTTTTTATAGTAAAGGTACCGCCTCTCTCTCTCTCTCTCTCTCTCTCTCTCTCTCTCTCTCTCTCTCTCTCTCTCTCTCCATTACACATAATATGAGTGGCCCTACACAACATATAGTCTGCTTACTTACTTACTTACTTACTTGATGGTGTATATCATATTGCCAATGGCAATAACTTGAAAAACTTATAAGAGCTAAAACTCGATCTTTATATACACTCTACTTCATATATGCATGCATGTGTATAAATAAGAATAATATAGACAAACTACATACATAATAATATACTTAATAGCTTCAAGCACTCTTTGGTGCTTAAATAAAAATATTAATATTATTAATTATTATTGTATATTACATGAATTTATGATATGAAAAAAAAAAAAAAAAAAAAAAAACGATATTTCTCATTACCTTTTTTTAAAAAAAAAGAATTGTATAGAGTAATAAAATCAAAATTTGATTATTTTACAAGTAACTAGATATAGCAATTTTAATAGCCTATAAAATTTTAATAAACAAATTTAAGCATACAATCATGTCAAAATTCTTTTATATAAAAGATTTTTATCTCATAAAAATTCATTTGAGACAATTTTGTGTTGATTAATTAAAAAAATTTACATTACAATATATATATATACCATGATACGTTAAAAAATAAGAGAATATATTATACAGTATACCAGAAGCAGCAATCCATAAATAATTTTTGTCAAGTAGAGTTTAAGCGATGAAATTACGTTTAAAAGCTTTTATAATCTAAAATTACTATAAATTATTTTAAATTATACAAGTAACAATAAAAATGTTAGATATTATTATAATGCTGTATACTCTCTCACATCAAGAGAGCTCTCTGCTGATGCTGGAGCTTGTACATTTCTCATTGCGCTGTCATTATAACCTACAATTTTGTATACGTCACGTGAAGAGGGCACGTGCAACTTTCAAGTACATCTCAACATGCAATTTTCTGCATCATTTTATATTTATTCATTACATCGTCACGGAAGTATATATATGCAACATGCATGCATATAAGATTTAAACACTTGATTATTTACATTACGGTTATATCAATAAAAAAATATATGACATTTTAATTATAAATATTATAATATAAAAAAAAAAACAACTAATTTTATAGGTAATAATTTTTAAAAACAACTTTAGAAAAAGCTATTTTATGTATGTATATTTTTTTTAATAATAAAGATTAAAGGGTTGACTTTTTAAAATTCTATATTTTATTTTAGTTTCATAAGAAGAAGAAGAAAATGTTATTAAGATTTATATTTTATGGTTTTTCTTGAAATTCGAAATATTGAACGTCGTATTTAAGCCGGAGTAAGCAAGAACATTAAAAACGTCCTCCTTGACTAAAACGATGTTAAGAGCGAGAGCGAGAGAGGTCGGGATTATCATCAGCTGTTTAGCCGTGCGGCCGCGGCCGGCGTTCATAAATCAACCGAGGTGTTGGGTAAAGCCGCCGCCGCCGCCTCCTTCTTCTTGTGGTGCCCCCGGCAACCATCCCCCCCCCCCCCTTAAGCCCCCCGCCCAATACCTCTCATAGGACTTTAGCAAGAAAACCATGAAGCCTTCTTATACTTGATCCTGGGCCGACGCCTTTAAATACCTATATAGACTATTAGTAATGTTGTTGTCGATGAAATTTCAGCTCCCAATATTATATGCATATATAAAAATATATGTGTAGAATACTATTAAATTTTATATTTTTAAATATTATAAGCTTTAGGCAATAAAATATTATATTTTTTCATATAAAAACTCAAAAGATATATTTTTTTTAGCAATGCGTGAAATTTAAGAAAATTTTGTTAATAAAAATATATTTTGTAAATTTTAATGTTATGTGGTGATTTTAAAGTGAAATAAAAAAGAAAAAAAAGAATAATATTTTAAAAATGGAGTTCAATGAATTTGATTAGAAATGTTCTTCCTTTTGAATCACATTTAGTGAGGTTTCCCCGCAATGACAAGAATGAAGAATTGCAATTTAATGACGACGAGGAAAATAATAGTTTAAAACTATAAAAAAATCAATTTCCACGCGGAAATAATTTTGTTCTTTATATAAACTCTCACTTTACTCTAGAAAATATATTATTTGTTTAATAACGTATTATTGAAGAAGGATAATAGTTTCAATTTCTAAGAAAATTTCATGTATCATTATTTTTCCTTACACAATATCAAACATTTTATTGGTTTAAATTTTTATATTAATGATATTTTTTGTTATAAAAAAATATATACTATATATTTACTTAGAATTTATCTTGCAACATTTTCAGTGATTGTTTTAAACCCACGTGATAATTTCTTTATTTTGAAGTCTCCCTTACAGTCGTATAGATATAATTATCAAACTAATTGTGAGACGTTCTCGGAAAATTTCAACATAAGCCTTGTCATCTGAAATACACATATAACATAAATTTAAGTCCATGTGGTACATATAATGTCCTTTTGAAACCGTTATAGTAAAAAATACATGGTAATTATATAATTCTTTTGTAATTCATAATTGTTTATTATACTAAACAAGACAATCTCAGTTACATTCAGTATTTTTATGTTAGAAATGGTTTGCATATAGATTCAAAGAAACTTTACCACACAAAACAAAATCAATGATATATCATTAATGTAATAAAAAATTAAAAGCAAAAAGCTTTTTTTTTTTTTTTTTTTTTCTGTTCAACTGAATTAATTTTAAGGTTGAATTTTATGTGAGCTTTTTGGCTGTATGCTTTGTTTGACTTAAATTTATAATTTTTAATATTTTCATGCTCCAACTTATTAAAACATGCTATTAAACATATTTCTATAAAAGATCTGCATTCAAAAATAGGGTAAAAAGTAATTTAATTTCCTATACTTAAAGGAATAGACCAGAGAAAAACATAAGCATTTATATCACAAAACACTTGATGGGATTTACATAAATAACTTTAGTTTGTCTCAAAACCCAACTGTAGCCCCGTAGCAGTGATCAGAAAATTCGATTTATGCAACCCGCACAACATTTTCATACTAATTTTTTCATGTTTCTGACGTCATAAACATGAATTTTCACGCAAATTGCATACTTTACAGTATTTTCACGCTCTTTCGTGGGGCTGCATTAACATTCTGGTAAAAATTGTCATCAGTTTTGAAGATCCCATTTCGTGTTTATTCATTAAAAAGCACTTGTGGTTTTATGCGGTCTATGGCTTTAAACAACTTCTGTGGCTATTCCACTATCCATCATGTTTTCCATTATGTATTTTTGTAATCAATATGTACAAATTGGTATTTTGATCAATAAAGAAACTGAAACTAAAGATTATACAGGATTTTATATTCATATTTTTTTTCTAAATTAATATATAATATATAAAATTTTTTTTAAATGTATTTCTCTATAATTTAGTTGGCTAATTTTCCTTTATTAAAGGCCTAATGTGTCATAACTGTAATATTAAAATAACATTTTTTTTTCAGTGTATCACATTTAATTATGTGTATATTATAGCACATTATTTGTACACAAAATTTCTTTATAATAATCTTGAGCAGTCTATGTTTAAAGTCTTCACATTTGAAAGTTCTTTGCTAAAAATAATATCATCTTGCAAACAATATAAAAGTTGTATGTATATAATATGTATAAAAAAACATCATTCTATACACCCCAAATCTTCTCAAAAGTTATATTAAACTGCTTTATACAGACTAATATCTTTTAAAGTATTTTTTAAGTATAATATTTTCTTTATTAGTATTATTATTTTTATTATTGAGCAAACATAACTTCTTGTGTTATATATAATATATTTAGTCAGAAGTGTATATTATATAGTAAAAATTAGGCTTTTAAGTGCTTGAAATTTTTAGATTTTCTCTGAATAAATATTATTTTTAGTCAGTATACATGTCACATGAAATCAGACTTTTTGATTTTAAAAAATTACAAAAGCAAATAAAATCACTCTAAACTTAAAAAAAAAATTAAATTAAATGTAATTTATTTATATATTTTTTTGAAATTATATTTTAAACCTTTTTATAATAAATGCCATGACCAAAGTTTTTAATTACTTTTTTTAGAGAGAGAGAGAGAGAGAGAGAGAGAGAGAGAGAGAGAGAGAGAGAGAGAGAGAGAGAGAGAGAGAGAGAGAGAGAGAGAGAGAGAGAGAGAGAGAGAAGGTTAAATAGCATTGCACTGACATAAAATAAAATTAGTTCTCAAAGTTTTTATTATATTTGAACTCTTGTAGTTTTCATAATAAGCGTGTTAAAATAATTTTTACGAGCATTTATAAATAATTATACTCTATCCAATTCAATTAAACACCACATAATACAAAGTTGATTATGAATTTTAAGGTTATTCTTCATGGCACGTCCGAACAGTTTTATTTTATTTAATTTTTTTTTCTATCTTATATATACCAAGTGAGATTTATATAACCGCAGGATAATTTAATTAATTTAAAGATTCATACATATATGTATTTACACTCAAATTTATAGCAGTATTACTTATTTAATTATAATTTAATTTAAATATCGATGAGAGACAACATGTCCTGGTATAATTTTTTTCAGATTCTTTATTGAATTACATTTTTTTTATCATAAAAAACTTTTTAACGTAAACCATTTCAAAAAACGTTTTTTTTTGTTTTTTTGTTTTGTTTTTTTTGGTTAAAGAATGTTACATAAATATTTTTAAAAAATTGAATTATTATTTTTCTATCCCAGCATACAAAATGGGTCAAATAACTTTGATTTGTTTATATTCCCAGCAAACACAGTTCTGTATATAGGACTCATGCTTGTGAGATACACTTTTTAAATTTCCATTGCTCGTTACAAGAGTGTCACTTACGGACCAACACTCTTGGCATGTACAGTTGAAGACGAATAAAAGGTTGCAATTTAAATTTGTTCCTTATTTGTGCACCTCAAACTTTACGTTCAAACAAGATTTTTCTTATATGTTCACGTTCTTCCAAAAAAATTGATATAACGTCCACTATAGAGGTCGCCTCTTACTCTCACGTGAGCTGCTCAGCAGTTGAATAAAAATAAAATATGACAAATATTGCTGCTTAGAAATATTGGTTTGCAAAAAGCACTAATCATATATTTATTTATATTCACTGAAATATAGCATCTCACCTAAGATACTATCGTTTCTTGCTCACTTTGGCTTAGAGAACCTTAACAGAGAATCGACAACCTCATGTTTTAGGCAGACCTGCAATACATTTGTGATGAAAGTCCCGCTAAAAGTACCCAAACGTAAATGACAGTCGAAATACTCTTAGCCAATGAGAAAACTCCAATTTTGTGTGTAGCCAATCATTTAGCTTCAAAGTTTGGGTACTTTTAGCGGGCCTTTCAAAACAGATGTACTGTATTGCGGGTCTGCCTAAAACATGAGGTTGTCGCTTCTCTGTTAAGTTTCTCTACCTTGGCTCACCTTTTGGCGACCTCTAGTGTAATATAAAATTTTGGAATGAATGTGAACATAATATAAAGTAAAAATCTCGTTTCTATACATAGGTATGCAAATAAGAAACAAGCTTAAATTGTAACCTTTTCTTTGTCTTCAACTGTACATTCTTTGAAAAAAAAAAAAGAAGTAAAGTTTGCATGTATATAGTACTTCCATATGTTGACAGACAAGTGCATTTTTATTGTATTTACATTTCATGTGTATTTTAATTTTACTTTATTAACACATGAAGACATGTGTATATAGGATACTATACATTGCATGTTCCTAACTCTATTTATCATGCCTTCTTCTCCTTTTTTTTTTTTTTTTTTTTTTTTTTTTTTTGCATGGTTTGAATGTTATGCAGTGAATGTGATTTTGCACATTCCATATTACAGAATAATCATGACTATCATGACTATCTAAATTCTTTGACTCAAATTTCTCGAGTTTCCATTTGTCATATTGGAAATTATTCCATCTTATTATATATATTATAACATCAAATAGTCCCCAATTTCATTCGTATAAAGTATAATTCAATAAAATTATAAATCAAATTAATAGAGAATTGGCTCAGAATTTGGTGTTGAATATATGGTTATATCATGTTATTTGATTATCAAGGAGTCTTGCTTAAGAAGTATTAAATAAATCTTAAAATAAATTCTTCTGTTATAAAACTTTTATTCTGTTATTAGAAGTAAACCATTATTATTATTTTGTTTTGTTAGAAAAGTATACCATACCTTTTAGTATATAATATAATAACTAATAATAATAATGGATACATAAGTATACATATATAACATAAAATAAAGCAAAATTATTCATAAAAATATTAGCATTATTTATAGACTCCAAATATATATCATTATTTTATCCCAATATCAACGTACAAATTATATAAAAATCCATTAATTAAAATAAAATATATTGATATCAATCAAGATATAAATAAAGATAAATTTAATATAAAAATTGTCTTATATCAAAATATATATTATATGATATAAGAACACACTTACACAAACATTTTATTTTTTATAATATACTATTTAAATTACTACAAATCATAATATATATAAATAAAATTTATGATATATATAAGAATTCAAGGGTAGGATAAATGTTGTTAAATGTATTGGCAGAAATAAAGGCAAGGCGCATATACAAGTCATGTCTTATCTATCACTCATCTAATTTTTGCTCTCATTTACACCTTATTTCTCCTCCCCTTTCTTCTTCTTTGGCAGATACATTATGTCTGTTAGGTTGCCTGGTGCGATATTTCATTGTTCTGTGTGTGCAAAAAGACTTCAGTACTTTGCCGGTCAAGTGATTAGTATCTCGTAGCTTTGAATTTTACTATATAACAAACTATGTTATATTCCATTATATATATATATATATATAAAGCATGCATGAAGTTTTTGCCACTTTTTTTTATAATATTCTATCACGCCCACTTCTATTCTGCAAAACAAAAAAAAAAGTACCTACTTCATCTCTTTTACAGATCCGATCAAAAAAAAAAAAAAATACTATTATGAAAAATGCCGCCGCTTCTATTTTTATTTTATTATGTATACTATCGCAATGTTTGCTCTATAATATTTTTTTTTTCATAAAAAATATAAATGTGTATAAATAGATCATGTTAAAGATAATTTTTTAATATTTTTGGAAACAGATTTAATATTTTTACCAGCTGTTTCTTTATTTTTTTTTTTTTAGAAAAAAATATAGATCTTATGTTTTGATCAAATAATAAAAAACAAATCAATACAATTTTGTTCTATTTTCCCTCATATATATATATATATATATATATTATACATATAAGAGATGGAGCCTGAAGGAGGGTATGTGTGTATGTTGTCTTGATTCAAGACAGGGAGCGGGAGGATTACACGAGAACAACACAAAATAACAACAGCGCCTCTTGCCTTGCTCTCTCACTATCAGAGATAGATAGAGAAACAGAGAAAGAGAGAGAGAGAGAGAGAGTGCAGGTGTGAGAGGAGGTGGAGAACTCGATGTAATTACCAGCAGAGCCCGCGATGTGCCGATAGCCGCCGCCGCTCATGCTTTAAAACACCAACAGCTAGCTGATTACTAGCTTGGTATTCCGACAATCTTAAATGCTTAAGGCATCGCTCAAACCACGAGTCTCTCTCTCTCTCTCTCTCTCTCTCTCTCTCTCTCTCTCTCTCTCTCTCTCTCTCTCTCTCATCTCACTGTCATTACAGGAAAAAAAAAAGCGGCATCACTTTGCTTTATATGACGTATACGTACACACAAATGTCAAGTTTTATATAATATAAGACTATACAAGTTTGTTTTTATACCCTATAGGCATTACTAGATGAAATGTCAAGAATATTTAAAAATTATATTATAATATGTTATTAAAATTTACTTACATGCTTTTTTTTTAAGTAAATATTAATTTTCTATGTAATTAAAATTTTATTCATCTTATACTATTAGAAATTATGAATAAAATTGCTAACAATATTCTATAAGGTTACTGGGGAAAAAATCTAAACAATTGAATGTAAAATTGACGTGATATATTATGTGATTTTTAATATTTTATTAAATATATAGTAATTTAAACTCTCTTTTTAAAACAATTTCTAGGTTTTGCTGAATAGTTTTTTTTGGTATATTTTACTTTTCTTATGCTTGCAAAATTCAGAGTATTGAAATTTGTTTGAAAATTATTAGCATTTTTTTTTTGTAAAAATATAATATAATATCTGAATAAATTTAAGTTTTTGTTTTAAGTTTTCCTTAAAATTAAAATACATTTTTTACTTCTAAAAATTAAAGTTTTAAATAAATCCACCTGAAGCACACAAAACGGAAGGTTAAGTTTATAGAAAGTTTACCTTTTGTTATACTTGTATAGTATATAATTAATAAACACTACATAAAGGCGGAAAATATTTTACACGTATTAACACGATTATAATATGTATAAAAAATACACCAACTAATGTATAATTTTAGTTACGGAGTTAAAACTTAAAAACTATCGTCGTTACTCATGTTTTATGCAACGTCATTGTTATATGTTTTTTATATAGATTAATTTTGTGTGCTTTTTATTACTAATTTTGAAGATGAACTTATATTATATATAAAATAGAAAAATATCTCACGCTTGTCAGTAATTTTAATCAATAATATCAAATTTCATTTAACTTATCGCATACATTGTTGCATGCAATCCAATCTTTCAGTGAATAAGATTGCTATATCATTTAATATTATTATAAGTTTGTAATTATTAGTTTTTGCATGTATTAAAAAAAAAACTCACGTAAAAATGTTATTTAAAACTCACTGTCTTCTATACCATAAACTATGTATATAATTTATATATAATATACATTTTATCAAAATATTATCAATATATTAATTTTACAATTCGCTTTATTTATGTATTATGTAAAATTTTGAAAATTCTGGGTATATTCAATAAAAAAGCTATAATAGTTCCACTTACATTCATTTGAATTTATAAAAGATGCAGGATCTTTTTAAAACTCTATATGTAGTGCTGTATGTGTATATGTTTTTATCATTTGTGACAAAAACATTACATATATCTATATAAAAAATTCATACGGTTCCTAAAGGCGTAGAACACCTTGAACAAAAAACATGTCTAATATCCTAACATATACCTAAATTTCATCGTTGATTTGGCCGGAGTCATATATTTCTAATTTTTTTCTAATATCACAGCTCGCCTGTTTCCATGCACGTGTACTAGTGAGCTGTGACGTCACAAACCCGCAGCTGTGATTTTGTGAATGGAAAACAAATTAGAAATCAATGACTCCGGCCAAATCAACGTTGATATTCAGGTATGTTAGGATATTAGACTTTTTTTTTTTTTTCAAGGTGTTCTATCTCTTTAAACTAAAATAAATTAATTAAAAAAGTGTGTGTGTGTTTTTCTATCAAATTCACTAAAATAAATTCACTAAAATAAAAATTCATTTTTAAAAAAAAAAAATACAAAAGCAACAGTACATTAAATAAGTTTATACGATTTTAATTGCTTGCATATTAAACACATGGTAAATATGATACCCTGTCATTAAAATATATAGAAAGAAATAATAAGTTCAAAAAATATGAACACTAATTTTCTATAAGATATATTTATTCAAATTATATTTTTTAAATAATTAAAATTAATTAATTAAAATATTTTAACTTATTACAAAAAAATAAAAATTATATAGTATTAATTTTTCTTTTTTTTTTTTAATTTAAATTTATAATAAATTAGATACTAAATTTATGTAATGGTAATTATAATTTACGTTAATAATTATAATATAAAAATAATAAATTTATTTGATCAGTAATGAACGTATTTTATAAGCTAAGCACTATTATAAAAAAAACTGCAAACCGCTTTTTTTCATATTTTTCTTTGTAATATCATGCTTGGAGCGATCCAAAATCTTTTAAAATGCCCCTAATGACTCCTATCAAAACACTTCGGAAGGAGAGAGAGAGAGAGAGAGATTTTTTTGATCTCACAAAAAATATGTGTATACATCGTATAACATTTTGCTATTATATGATCTTATCAGTTTTTAGTAAATGATTGCCCTATAATTTATCTTTAGTAAAAATGTTATAATATGAAAGAAAAGCATTGAAATTTGTTTCTGTTGACCTTTACGCACATAAAACTATCAATAATATAACTTCAGACTTGCTAAACCACCAAAAATACTTATATATATAATGGTATACACACAAAATTTTACTTCATTTTCATATATATTATTTAAGTAAATATATAAAAAAAAAAGCTAACTATATAATACTTCCAATTAAAACTTATGATAATTTGATATATTACATTCAAAAACATTCTCAACGTTTTCGTGTGTTGATTATATTTTTTAAAAGCGGTGGCTTTTATACATTGTATTTTTATTTTATTTTTAAATAATAATAATTTATCAAAGTATAAATCAATAATGTTTAAAATAAATCACAATTTTGTGTTAGGAATTCAGCAACAGAAGTAATATTTAAAGAAAGAAAGCAATATATCAGACATTATATATTTATGCATATTATTAATGACAGTTAGTATACACTTAAAAAAAATATTTTATATAGCTAAAAAAAATTGTCTTTATACAACTTTTATTTTAATTTTTTTTATAATAATATATTAAAGATTGATCTACTTTAAAAATATATATATATTTTTGTACACAATATTTTGTTAAACATATATTATTATCTCATTGCTAAAATTTAAACATTAAAAACCCATATATTATACTTCTAGATAGCATCATATTAAATTAATGATTTTCATTGTTTTCTTATTGTTGTTATTGGTTAAAGTTAAAACCGATTTTCTGTTTTCTTTATCTCTTAATGTTTTGTAAGTTTCAAGTTTCATATCTTTTAGTTTTGTATCGTTCCAATCAATATTATATGCTTAAATTCTATTATGTAACAAATAAATATTTAGAAAAACAGATAAAAATTTATAACTTTTAAACTCATTGTTTAAAACTGAATATTAATGGATATAACAGATTATTATAAAGTGTTACAACTCCAAAAATGTATTCGCATATTAAAAAAAAAAAAAAAACACACACGATTGTCATTTTTAAATCACGCTTAGTGTTTAAAGAGTAAGTTCAGGGGTTACATCATGGCTTCTTCAATGTTAGATAATGAGAAGAGCTGTTCATAAACTCACATATGATGACCCAAAGCCCTACCGTAGCCCTACGGTAGTCCCTTAAACTTGTGCTCATCCTATATCATCGGTTGCTCATCGAGATATGCAACCTGCTACATCATTTTCGATAGTAAAGTCGTAACTATGACGTAAAAGATACGGTACAGGTTGCATATCTCGCAGGATGATCACGATTTTGCGGGGCTACGGAAGGGCTTTGGGTCATCATATATGAGTTTATGAACAGTTCTTCTCATTATCTAACATTGAAGAAGGCATGTTGTAACCCCTGAACTTCCTCTTTAAAGTGTATGCAACCAGCACAATTTTCTACTATGAAAGAAAGGGTGAAATAATGTAAAAAAAAAAAAAAAAAAAAAAAAGAGTAACATATAAGTAAGATCATTTAAAACTAAAGTTTTTATAAAACTTTCTACACAAAAGACTTCAAAAAAAGTTTATTGAAGAAAAGATGTTTAGCAATCAATAATTTATTTAAGAAACCGCTTTTGCCTGGTTACTTATCATAACTCACTCGCGATGAAGCTTTATATTATGTAAAGCATTATGTTTACAGGGAGCCGCGTGATATAAGAAAGAAAAAAGTGTTTGAAAAGAAATGAAAAAAATATTAAAAAAAAAGACCGCTTTTTATACATGCAAAGTGTTTTGAAGTGTCCGCGCATTACATCTTTAATACAAAAGCAGTCTAATCCCTTCGTATATTCCTAGGCACGCAGCTCTATAAGGTGTAAGAATATGAATAACAATAATCATAATAACAATAAAAATAACAACTTAAATTTTATACTGAATGTCGTGTCAAAAGACGTAAAAAAAAAGAGACTATATACGATTTTTTTTTTTTTTTCATTTGCTTCTTTCTTATGATGTATAAAGTGTCTGGGTTACGTCATGATTCCATTGAAAATAATCAATAGTTTTTTTTTTTAATTTAAATCACTTGCTGAATTAATTATTTTCTTTAACGTCTACTTACCCTTTCACAGTATAATGAAAAATAAAAGGTGGACGATAGGAATAGTCCGCTGACTGTTTTCTGTTCTTTAAAAATTTAGTTTAATCGCAAACCTACATTATGCTAGATTTGGTGTTGCGCTGGTTGCATACAGTCATAAAACTGCAGGCGTTTTTTTTTTTTTTTTTTATATACTTTAACAATTTATTAATATTATATATTTATATATAAAATTATTTAAAACAGTTATTGATTATTATTCTATAAAACAATATGCATATAATTAGTTTTAAAAATAGAATTAAAGGTAAAAGGATATACATGTGTGCGAGTGTTATGGTATATACTTTGTGCATGTACAAAATTACACTTTTTTATTCTTTCTGTTTATGACATATTACCCATAGTCACGCGTATTTTCTTAGGTTTAAGATCACCGCCACGGATATACCTATATATACTTTCTTTCTTTCTCTCTCTCTCTTGCTGTATATAATATAGCTTTGAATTATTTTTTGATAAGCCTTTGTCGGTTTATAAACCAAGTTATATTCTTCAGGCTAATATTTACTCTATTTAGAACACTATATAAAGTTTGCGTGTTGTTTTAACGTTTTGTATGTTAAAAACCCCATAGGAAAGGGGATAGAGAAAGAGAGAGAGAGAGAGAGAGAGAGAGAGAGAGAGAGAGAGAGAGAGAGAGAGAGAACAGCTTGACAGGTTAAATGCCATGCAAGCATGCATCAAAAAACATCATGCTATAATATATAATACTACATTATATATATATATATATATATATATATATATATATATATATATATATATATATATATATATATATATATATATATACATTACATATGTATATGAAGAGAAAGAAACGGCGCCTCATATTCATTCAGCGCCACCCTTAGACCACAATCTTGAAATATAATTACATAGCTGTGATCAGCGGCCGCGTGAAAATAAGAGGGGAATAAAAACAATGTTAAGTTTTTAATATTATGCATGCTAGCAGCTACATTATATACAAACATATATAATTCAAACATCCATATATAACAAAATAAAACAAAACGGAAAACTCCTTTACATAAGATTATTATCGAATTCCCGTGCTACTTCTTTTGTTTATATATACTATAAGGATGGTTTGTTAGTTTTTTAATATTTTTTTCTCCATTTTTTTTCCTTTGCTAATGTTATAAATTTTAATTCATGTATATAAATAAAACATGTTTTGTTTTTTTGCAAAGTTACGTGAGAAAAGTGTAAAATAAAATGATTTATGACAACTTCACAAAAATACAAACGCTGGAAAATAAAAGTGTTTGATGTACACAGATAAAATCTGTGGGTAAAAGTACCTCCCTAAGGGAAGTTTAAAAAACGTCCCACGATTTGCGAAGTTTTTTAACCTCCCTCCGATGAAGTTAATTTACGTCCTTTGTGAAGGTAGTTTAGCTAGCGCAGCGCTAGTAGAAAAACTTCGCTGAGGGAGGTACCTTTACCACCTTCGCCAAGGCAGTTTAGCGTGCGCAGCGCTGCTAGCGAAACCTTGCTGAGGGAGGTTTTTTTCCTTCACTCATATAGGCTTATTTACTTTCTCTTTCTAGGTTCTATTACTTGCTCATCAGCTGTATTTTTATTTGACTTATCTATATTCTGAATTAATATAGTGTTTATACTATCTTCTATCACCTCCAACATTTTCTATATAAGTACAAACTTTTTACTGAAGTAAAAATAAAATTAAATAAAGGTAACTAATATACTCTAATATTTAAAAAAAATACAAATAATAAATAAATATAATTTTATATAGTTATATAAAGGGAGAAGGTTGCAGTTGTTAATATAAAATTAAAATATAATTTTTTTTTTCAAGTTTTTAATTTTTTTATTTAATATTATCACTTACAATTTAATCATTAATAATAAAAAAGGAAAACCATATTGAATATTATACTTATTAATTGTACGATACCGAATAAAAAAATCTTCATATAATTCTCTTGATGTTCATCTTGGTGCGTGGCTATGTGGTATGGTGGGTCTTCTCGCGGGCCGTGGTGGTGGTGATGGTGAAGTATGCACTCGGCCGCCACGACAACAGTATAGAGAAAAACTTAGGGACTGTGGAAAAAACCATAAAGTTGACATTTTATTAAACTATATTTTCGCATAGATTTATATTTAATTCAAAGATTATATTATTATTGTATTTATAAAAATAAAGTCTAAAAAAAAAAGTTTCTCTACACGGCAGAATTTTCGTTATGAGAATTTATGCAGCAGCCATTACATGAGGCTCAGAAAAACACACAAAAAAATTACAAAAAGATGCATTAAGTTTTTACCATTATTAGCTGCCGATAACATAAAAATAAATACACAAAAATGAAGTGCATAAATTAAAGATAAATTTGGTATATAGTGTGCTTACCTTAAGTACATTTAATAGAAGTAATTTGTTGATTATAATTCACATCACCAACAACGCTTCACTCGATGTTTTCACTGTCCGCCCTGTTGATGACGTAGAACTTCGAAAGAGAAAGTAAAGCCTGGCAGAGGGTGGACAAAAAACCTCCCTCAGCGAGGTTTCGCTAGCATCGCTGCGCACGCTAAACTGCCTTTGCGAAGGTGGTAAAGGTACCTCCCTCACGCAAGTTTTGCTTGCAGTTTCTAGCGAAGGTTTTCTTACCTCCCTAACGCAAGTACGTGAGCGCGAGGGAGGTTAAATAACCACTCTTACGAAAGTAGCCTTAGTATACCTCCCTTAGAGTGGTAAATACAGCGCAAACCTCCTTGAGGGAGGTACTTTTACACACAGATTTTTTCTGTGTAATATAGATAATTAAATGCTTATTAATTACTCATTTAAATGTATATTTAACATGGGTCATATAAATTTAAAGTATACATTTTTTAAACATTTTTCTTTAAATATTATATCTCTAAACCTTTCATATGAACCCTCATTTTTATCACAGATTTGAAATCTTTAATAAGTTCTCCTTTTTTCTATTCACCTCTCCAAAAATTAAAAAGTGAATAATATATTAAATATTTCTTTTGAATTGTCAACAATAAATATATTTTTATATAAGAATTAATTGTTAGTATTGTTAAAATGAAAACAGGTGTGATGTATAATATTTTTTAATTCTTTTTATATGTATATATAATTATTCAAATATATATGCCGCATATCGACTTTGAAATTAAACATATTTTATGTATGCATAAATATACAACTACAATAAATTTACAATTGAATAAAAATATTTACGTTATTAATTACCAATGTATTGTTATTAAGTAATACAATACCTATAGGTTATACGAAACAATGACGAAGCTTTTGTACAATAGAGTCAATGTATTTAGTTGTGGTTTTGTATACAAATGACAACTATTATATTACTGAGAAACCAAGGCTTTTATTATTTTTTTTTTCATTGTTGAATAATTAATTTGATTACTTTCATCAATTAGTTAAAAATCTTTTTATCTTAATTTGTCGAGAGAGAGAGAGAGAGAGAGAGAGAGAGAGAGAGAGAGAGAGAGAGAAAGGATGGTGTCTCAATGCATAAAAATTACAATGTATGGAATTTTATTTAAATTTTAAGCAAAAGTTTGGGTTATTTTAAACAATATTTAATCAGTTGTATTTGTACGATTATTACAGTATACAGACATGGCTTTATTGGTCTTAAAATTTTCAAAATGACGTATTAAATAATTGATTTCTTATATTACTATTTACAATCTTTACAATTACTTATAATTTATTATTACGAGGAGAGAGTGAGAGATCATATTTTAGGTGCACAATGCACGCAGATTCCCAAATCTATAATATGAATTCTTATAGGTTGTTTATAACGAGTATCTTCTGAAACATTTTAACATATGCTTTGAAGTAAACGATTTTAACATTTATTTGTCCAAACTCTATTAAAAAAATGGGATAGCGTACTAATTGGCACAATTATTTCACATGAACACATAATAACTACACACATAATATACGTAAATATTATATAATTATACTATAAACCCTTTATTTTCAGCATAATTTGTTCAATAAGGTATAATCTATACTACTGCACAGTTATTATATAAAAATAGCATAAAAATTGTATTGTATAGCATACTTATTTGTGATGTTCTAATTTAGCATAATTTATGCTATAATAACATAAATGCAGCATAAATTACGTAATTGACTCTTTCCGTGCACAATTGAATATATTCTCGATGTTATAATATTATTATTTACAACTATATGACTCTTCGTTACTATATAATATTTTTCATATTGAATTTAATCAAACATAAAAAAGATATATAATATGTATTTGCAATATCATGCAACAATGATATAAAAATAACATAAGACAGAGATTTGTGATGGTAACAATAGAGGTTACATATTCTTAATAGCATTCACAACAAAATATTATGATTGCAAATCCCTAAGGCCATATCAACTCATTTGTATTGTTTCCTTTGTGTGTGTATGAGCCGCTACAAATAACCAAACATTTCTCTGTGTATCGCACTTGAAGAAGAAGGGATCAGTATAGAATATTCATTTGATTATATATATATATATATATAGCATAGACATATACAACCATCAATAATTATAAAATAAGACTTTTTGGTTTGAAATCTATTGATTTTTTGTTATCTCTTATGTCACTTCAATTCAAAATGTGCGATATTCAGATTGATTGATTTATTTCGTTTTAATATTTAGATTTATTCATAATTAATAATAAAATTAAAAGTACATTACGAAAGGACTGAAATGTACATACATACAATAAAGGTCCCTTTTGTGGTTGTCGAAATATTTATCATAATAATATAGTATGATTATAGATATACGAGAAAAAAAAACTGATTTATTGTCATTTACAAGAGAACTAAGGTTTTCCTTTATAAAAACAAGCATGCAACTGAATTGAGAAATTTGTGAATGGTAACAAACATTAAATATAAATCTACATGTAATTTGAATTATTGTTAATTGACTGTCGTTTTATATGTATATGTGCTATTGTAAATATTTTATTGACTAATTTTGAAGCAATAGTCTAAGCTAATGCATTGGTTAAAATTAACAAAAATTAATCACTACAATTATTTGAATGTTTATGTAAATATTGAAAATTAACGATTAAACTCAGACGTGGTGGAACTTTTTTTTTTCTTGACTCGATAACTGTTTTTAAAAATGTCATCATAATTTTGTATTAGCTTCAATAGTACCAATTTTCAAATCAATTTGTCCATCGGTTATGTGGGAAAAAATAGCTGCATGGGGAAACAGGACGACCTCTATGCTCACCATACTATTTTCCCAAATAACCGATAGACAAATCGATTTGAAATTTGTTACATATGCTATTGAAGGCAATGCAAACTTACGCTTAAAATTTCAAAAAAAGTATCGAGTCAAAAAAAGTAACGTCACGTCTGAGATAAATCGTTAACATTGAAAAAAAAAAGTGCTTTAAGCATGTTAACCGCCTGTACCAACCGATAAGGTTCTACTTTAGTAGGTATTGTATAATGCATCTACAAAAATATATATATATATATATAAATAAAAATAAATGACGTATATAGAGTGACAGAAATGAATAAAGAATGTTGATTTTGCATACACATAATTTGTTTTCTTTTTGGTCTAATCTATATATAATTTAAAAAATTAGTAAAAAAATAGGAGCTTTATGCACAAAAGCCTAAAGACTTTAAACATTTTCAAAGTCAAGTTTTATCATCTCAGAAGTTTGATATACATAATTTAAGTATATAGCAGTTCTTATAACTTATTTAATTTATGCATGCATATTGATAAAACAATAACTTTTAATTAGCCAAACAGGTTTCATTGTGATTTTGATCTTATTTTTTTATTGATTATTTTTAATGCACAACAAATATTAAAAAAATATAGTGACATAAGAGTTCATAAAAAGTGAAATTTATCAAATTCTGTAACTTTTACTCTGAATTTCTATATCTCCGTATCAACGTAATAATTATGTATCTCTGTACAAGAATTTTATTTTGATGCATGTAAAATTAAATGACATATACCTCATATTGTATTGTATGTATATTTTTTAAACCAAGTAGAACATTTTATATCATCTGTATGTAGCTGAAATTTTCGAATAATCATGAAAGTTCACCGGACATTGGCAATCTGATTTGAAAGTTCAGTTAAAACTGAAACTTCAAAATAGTTATGATAACAGTCTAGTACGTATTTAAAAAGTAATTTGAACTTCTTTTCGTACTTTTTTTCTTATTTTTTCTATATTAATTTTAAAAAATTCATGTTTCTATAATGGATGTGCTGTACTTCATTTTGTTAGAAAAGAAATAATGAACAAAAAAAAATTTTTTTTTTCTAATTTGGATTAAAAGTAAAATCGAGCTTCAGTAAGAATGTTAAAAGATTTTTCTTTGACATTAGAAGTGTATAATATGATACAAATACTGTATTACATGGTGTAAAATAACGAGACAAAATTTTTATGATAAAAAACTGATTGTTGGAAATTAAAAGGTCGTCCTCGACAGATAAATCTACGATTTTTATAAATCTAAATTTTGATAAATTAAAATTAATTACAAAAGACATTTATTTCTCATGGCAATAAACTTGATGCTATCCATACGTCATTCAAAATAAATTATGAAAATTATTTCAGTGTTAGATTTTATAAAGATATGCATATTCATTTTCTAAAATTATGAATATACACTCAAAAATTAAAATTTTATGAATAAAAATGGCATGATGAAACTTTTGTTTTTTATCACAAATATAATTAATGAAATCTTAATATAACTTTAGTCAGACAATTATTGTAACGAATAAAAAAAAGTCAGTATAAATTTGGATATTTAATATTCCTATTAAAAATTATAACCTTATTCATAATAAAAAAATATAAGATACTTTTGTAACAAAATAAAAATATACGTAAGATCAAATTAAGGTTTATAATATTCAATTTTTATTATTAAAATTTTAATGATGATAAAACGGAAGCTATTTACAATATTTATACATTTTTTTTCTTTTTAGATTTCCGCGTAAAAAAGGGGGGTTTTGTAAAAAAAAATTAACTTAATTATATGCTTTTTGTGTAAATTAATGAAAGATTATTTTACTAATAGCTGCAATTTTGTATAAAACTATATATTTTTTTAAACTATAATAAAATTGTGTAATAAAATTTAATATTTTGATACACATACAATATGTCTCTTATCAATCAAGAAAATCAAGCATACTTGCTTCTTCATTATTTTATATACTATTATTATAATATTAAATATTTTGTATATATAAAAAGAAGGAGTAATAATACGATTTTTATCGTTTTTGATCAACTGTGAACACGATTTAACTGTAAGATGGTGACAGAGCATTTAATTGTAAATTATAAAATAAAAATATAAGAAAAGAAGAAGAAGAAGAAGAAGAAGAAGAAGAAGAAGGATATTAGTTTTAATGATATCCTACTCTGATACCCTACTTTTTTTTTTTCGACAGTCTTAATTTTTGATAGCAATCAGTTGTGTGTTAATTCTTGTTCATCAAAAATGTTTGTTAGATAAGGTAAAAACATAGGTCTATTAGTTGAAAACACGATGAGAAGTCTGCAATTTGGGTAATTGATCGTTCTTTGTTCGTATAGCGTGACGAAGGTTTAAGGATAAAAGAAGAAAGAAAATATAATAATAATAATATTGGAAGCACGTCTGTTATAAATAGTATTTTATATATGATATTTTATGTAAAAAAACAAGAAGTGTTGAATGGCACGCGGCAATATATGCGTGTACATATATAATAAAAAAAAGTACTCGAGGGTATAATAGTATTGATATTCAAATGATCTAATACTTAAAAATATAGATGACCACCTGTCTTAAAAACTTTAAGTTTTATTGGATGATGCATTACAAAATATGCACTAGAGCGCATAATTATCTGTTAGCATTTTAGATTGTGGTTATAAAATCATAATCATTTTATATTAACAAAAAAAATAAACCATTGAGAAATATATAATGTAATTTTTTTATTTGATATTGTACACAACGCTTGTGGATTTAGTGGTATTTGTGGCTACTGATCAATATTTTCGTATACTAAAGTTGCATTTTTTTTTTATTGTAGAGAAATAAAATGATAATAATAAAAAAATTTAGAAGCCTTAAGCAGTTTCCTTGCTTAAACGTAATACAAGTTTAAATTAGGTGCGCTAAATATATTGCAACATGCATTTTCCGTATATCTTAAGGCAGTATTTAAGAGTTATTTCTTGAAGAAAAAAAAATCAAACATTTACACATCTTTAAATTAAGAGGCATTGTATACCTGATATTGCTCTGATAACAGAAGTAGATAATTATTGTTATTATTATACTTTGTTTTAACCTTAACGAGAATTTTAGAGATAAACATGCAGTGCAAATTTATAATTCATTTCTAAACATAATTACTTCTCTTCTTATGGTCATCCGCCGGTCTCACAGAAACACAAAATTAACTTCTTTTTTTTTTTTAATTCAAAATTTCGTACTTCTATAATCAAATCAAATCTAGCTTAGATTTTTGCTTGTTTAAATTAAAGAATATAATTAAGTCTTTTCTTCTATATTTAATTACTTTTTTTTTTATAATTTAGTAAAAATAAAAAGATATATAATAATATTTTATTGTATTTAAGTTATATAATTTAGAAAAAAACATATTCGAATGGCATGAAATAAAGCCTCAAATTTGATGTAAATCTTGGAATTCTCTGCAGGGTGAACAGCATCAAGATGAAACCATCAAAACTGATTGCCAATTTTAATGCACCATTATCTAAATGAAGTGAATAATTTGTTCTCTGCATGAGCAATAATAATTACACATTTTATGGAATAATTAAGTTAGCTATTTTATTTTATAGCTTTTTGAGTAGAATCAAATTAGAGTATAAATATTTTTATATAACTACATTGTTATAAAAATTAACATTTATTTTTTTCTTTCGCAAATGTAATATTGTTTTAATTTAACTTCATGTTTGAATTCTAAATTTGCGGAACTCTCTTTGTAAACCATTTCATTCATAATATAATAAAAATATTTAAATTATTTAAATTAGAAATAATCTTTTATATATATATATGAAATTTGAATTTGTGACTTGATGCTTGAATGATATATACCAGTTATTTATTTTTATATGTTTCATGACCAATTTCTTTCACTGCCTTTGAATCACTAAATAAACTGCCTGGTCAATAAAATTTCTTATTTCTTATAATAACATAATATGCTTTCTGCTAATGATTAGATGTGCACCAAGCAACTTGCAATAATTCTTTGTTACTGAAATCTTCCTGAACATTTATCATGGCATTATTGCAGTTTCCTTTCTGCTGTTGCAAGAGCAGTGATAGTTAATTATTATTTATGCATTTACAAATTTCTTCAGTTTTTGTAAAGGATTTTTTTATTTTCAAATTTAAAATGACAATATCTAAATTACGTTTTGATTTTTTGATTAAACCCTTATTTATTTATTATCATATTCAACGTTAAATAAATGCATATACTATTGAATTTTCTTCTATAAAAAATTAAACTATGACATTTTTTTAGTATTTCTATATATTTATTCAACAAATACGTCCTTCTATATCAAAAAGTACTCAATATTCTTATAATAAAAACCTAATTAGAGTATAAATTTGCTGTCAGCTATTAATTAAAAGTAACCATGCTATTTTAAAACAAAAAAAAAAGCAATAGAATATATTATAATAAGAATTTAATAACCTTTTAGTTTATATTAATAATTTACCAATAAAAAACTATATACTTTAAAGTAGTTTTTATAGTATATTTGCATTTTAATTGAAAAATTTTATACAAAAAAGATATTAAAAACACTTGAAAAAGTTATAGGTAAATTTGAATATTATTCTATTATAAAATATACATCGTAAAAAAAAAAAACTAGTAAAATTCGCCATCTGTTAACAAAGGCATGAAACAATGAATACTTTGGAAATCGATATGGTTACATCTCTCTGATTTTTCAAAATTATACATGCATGTAAAAAAAAAACAAAAAAAAATTCCTAAATTTAATTTCCTATATGCGTTACATTGAAAAATATATCGAAGAAATTTTTTGCGCTATTCTTTTTTTAAATTGTCACACAAAATTATACATGCAAATTGAGAGTATATAAAATAATAAAAATGTAATTATTGATTAGAGAAATTGCTTTATTTGAATACTTTTTTGTTTTAACAATCATTTCTAAATTATAAACCATGGCAACATCTTAATAATAATATTTTAACTCATTTTTTTTATTTACTGTCCACATAAGCTTATTGAAGTCCTCGTATATATAAAACTATTTATATATAGTTTAATAAAAAAAAAATCTACTCCATAAAAACAGACCATAAAATATTTAGACACTTATATGGAAATGCTTGAAGTTTAATTTCAACTAAATTTGATCGTAATGAAAAATTTATACTATTTAATAGCATAATAGAATATTTTTCTGATATTTTGTACAAAACTTTAACGATTGTATAAGGGCAGAATTATAATATTCACAATAACATAAACAAAATGTATTATAGACTTCTGATTGAATTATTTACTATAAAATTTAAAATACTTTAGAGAAAAAAATAATTTATATATTGATATCCTAATATATATAAAATAATTTGTACACTGGCCTAAATAAGTTAATTTCAGAAAATAATATAATAATAATAATAATAATATGAAAATATAACTTAACACGACACAAAAATAAAAATGATGTCAGTAAATAGGAGATCACACACTATATAATGAAAAATAGTTTTTTGTTTTTTTGTTTGTATAACAAAACACAAATTAAACACTTTTACGTAACGTCTTGCGGTTCTGAACGTCCAATACTTGAAAGTGACACCACTGAATCTGATGAACATGATGAAATATCATCCTCAACGTCTAGAGATGAAGGAACATTTGCAAGTGCTGGGGGTGGTGCAGCTTCAAGCGGGAATCCACCCGTATTGATTGACATTTGTTGTTGAGGATGTAACATTGCAGCAGCCGCGTGTAACAAGTGCGGAGAAGGTAATGATAATAAAGGTTGTGGTTTAACAGGCATCATTGGTGAATTTTGAAATGCAGCCGCAGCAGCAGCCGCTGCAGCAAGAAATGCAGGATGAAATGCAAGTAAGGGAGGAATATTACAATGATTAGGTGTAAATTGACATTGTCTTAGCCAAGCTGGTGGTAATAAAGGTTGAGGAACTGCAAGCCCCATAGAATGAGGAGATTGATGTAAAGGTGATTGTGTAGGAGGAAGAGGTGGTGGTGATACTCGTGCATTCATAATACTTTCAATACTAAATGGTGTTTTGAAATTTGAAGGTGTAGGTTCTGGAGAAGATCTTCTTGGAACCATTGTTATTGGAGGAGATGAAGAGGATGTAGAGGATAAAGATGACGATGTAGCAGATTTCTGCATTTCTGCAACTGATTTCATCAGTTTAAATCTCTTGCGTCTTCTTAAGAAACTACCATTTTCAAACATGTCTAATGCTGAAGGGTGTAACGCCCAATATGCACCTTTTCCTGGTCTGTCTGGTCTTCTTGGTATCTTGATAAAACAGTCATTAAATGACAAGTTATGTCTGAGTGAATTTTGCCATCTTTGCGTATTTTTGCGATAGTAAGGAAACCTCTCCATGATGAAGCGGTAGATATCAGACAACGGCAACATTTTCTCCGGGGAGCTCCAGATTGCCATGGCTGTCAGCGAGATGTAAGAGTAGGGTGGCTTTTGATCGCCGTAAGATTCTCGACTAGGTCGCGGCATTCTTTTCTTCTACTTTTTTTTTTACCTCGCTTCCGTGCAAGCTGAAAATTAAAAACAAATTTAGAATACATTTTATAAGTAGACAAGTGTGTACATTAAGAAAAAAAAAAGGTGTTGACCATATATGAAATAATCGTTTCCATTTACTTTAATATTATATACATTTTTTATGTTGTTTATACAAAATCTTATTTCTTGCAATATATAATATTGCTTTTAATTTCTTTACGTTGACATTAAAATTTGTATCGTATATTAATTTTTATATTGTTGTTATTTGGTAAAGAAAATTAAATTGGCTAAATAAAAAAGATTTAATACTAAAAACACATAGAATTTAAAAAAATGTGTAATCATGAGCATTAAGCTGACATGAGGTTAGCTTTGTGAGAAAGACAATAATCTATAACCCAGGCCTAAATTGAACGCGTATAAATTTAATTGAAAAAATCACCCGATATTTGCAACATGTCTATAAGAATGAATTGAGAACTTTTTACAATCTTTGTGCTTTACAAAATTCATACTTTGACATTAACGCTACTTATAAAAATCTATGAATATTAATCAAACAACGTCCATTTTATTTTTCATTATAACTGATATAGGAAGCAGACAAACATTATTTTATTTTAATGCAATTTTAATAGCATAAAATTTATATATAAAATTATTTTTTTAACACCTTGCATATACGAAGTGTTAAAACAATTTATATTTTAAATTTATTTTTCAGAATAACATAAGTGTAAATTAGCATTTCTATAAATTAAAATGCAATTTACTTTTCGTGTCAATTTTAATTTGTTTTTGTCAGAATAAATTTATTTCGGTAAATTTGTTTATTACGGACATGTGTGAAGAAAACAACAACAGAAAACCTGTTTTTGAAATTTTTCGTTACGTATTGTCAGCGATTTTTATCATGGGAAAACAAATGCAAAAAATAAATAAAATAAAAATTGCAAAAAACCCATCCTGTCCTTTATGATTTATCAGTTTAAGAACCTGTATTTTTGTTCAAATAAAATAAATTACTGATAAAACTTAAAATTAGTCTAAATTTAAATCATTTGTTATCTTTATTAGTTTAAAATTATGATGTGTATAAGCAATAGACTTTAAAACATAATTACAAATCGTAAAAATGTATAAAAATAAAATTAAGATAAAGAAATATTTAAAAACAAGTTAAAAAATAACATTAATAACAAACTTTATTATATAAACCGATAAAAAGTCAAGTTACTCTTTATCAAAACATTAAATGATAATGACACTAATAAAGTTTTTAAAATATTACCTTTGATTTTATAACACTGATAACTCCTTGAATTTGATTCACAAATGTCACTTTTGCTTAACATGTAGAATTCTCAAGAGTCTCTATAGTATCAAGTATGTCCATCACTCTGAATCTGTCACTCACTCAGTCACTCACATTGAAAAATAATAAGTGTTCGCGCGTGGCGGGGCGCTATGTGTGGGATCTCGTCTCGTGTGTATGAGATGCAGCAATCGAGCAAGCGACGCTGCCTGGTTGCACCTGTCTGTCATGCCGGTTCCTGTGCTCGCGGTGGCGGCTTCCTTTGCTCTGTGCTCCTCCTCCCCCGCCCCCTCTCTTCATTCCCTTGCGGCCACGCGTGGTCACCGAGACTTAAAAAGACTGCCCGCCTTGCCCTCCCGCACCGCACACCTCACCGTTTTGTTGCGACGCGAGAGAAGCGGCGCGTGAGGGGGGCAGAGCTTTTTCCAGCCCCTCCATATCACCAAGTTCTTCAATATGCTGGACCGTGTGGAGAACACAACAACAGGATTACCAACTAAATTTAATATAATATACACCTGTAATTTTATTAAATATGGAGAATTTTTATTGTTCTAACCACAGAAATGTTAGGAATGTCAAAAGTTTGGAGAATTTTTGTAAGTGGTCATGTAATATATTACTGCACAAGCTACATAACCACGTTAATCAGCGCACATGAAAGTCATTTGTTATTTTGAGAATGAGATAAGTGCGATGATAGAATTTTTATGGCTATTTGATTTGCAAAATACAATTATTTACATTTGCCTATAAGATAATCAGATATGGAGGTGGACTAATTTTTTTCCTTGTGTATTTCCATCACTTCAACCAATATTTGATATATTTCAAAATATAATACTATAAATGACACATTTTAGATGATTAAGTTGTTTATAAAGAAGTTCATTATAATAAATAATAAAGCTTGTTATTAAAGTTGATTAAAAATTATGGCATACAATTGCTTTAGTACCTGCAATAATTGGTTATGAAAATCATGTGACAAATAAGCGTCATAAAGATGATAACGAGAGCTTCTATTGAGAGCGCCTGTAAAGCACGCTGACTGCGTCACGTAGGGACCCGAAAATTTGCCTACCTTCCAGGATACAAAATTTTAACATTTTCTTTCAAAAGCTCGCTAAAATTTTAAAAAAATATTTTGAGCTATTTTATTTATTATTTACAAGAAATTATGGACCTTAAGTTGACAATCGTACTTAACATATTGTCATAAAAAGTAATTTTTCAGGCATTCAAATTCTCCTGTATATGAATCGTATACAGTATAAAAACAAAATAATTTTTACTTTCATTGAAAAGTCTTTAATCAAATTAAATGTCAGAAAAATTTCTAATATGATATAAAAATAATATGTAATTTCTATAATCATAAAAATATTATAATAAAGTTATTTACGATATAAATAAAAGCAGTAAATTTGCAATTTTTTTTAATCAAGGGACATCGCAATTTATAAATATTTTTGAAATTGAATGTCAATGTATGAATGAAGTGTATACTTAGAATAGGGGGAGATGTATCATTGATTAATTTAACACACTCACATATGCAAAACACTTGAATCTGCGCAGCATAAAAAATATGCTCTCTTTTTGTTTTTTCATATTTGATTTCTATTTTCATTTTTCATTGGAATTTATATAAAATGAAAACTAAAATAAAATTTATGTAAATTTCTTATAAATTGTCATTAATGTGTAAGACTATAGTTGTTAAGATTGACGTAATAATGCACTGTTTGCCATTGATTGAAACAAAAATGAATAAATGAATAATGTATATAAATAGGTGCTGAAAACTTTTTAAATTGAATTTTTGAGGACTATAAATTGTGATAAGACATTCAAAATTTACATACGGATCAATAAATTAAGTAAATTCAGTATATTGCAAGTGATGTGAGTTGCGTGCTAAGTATATTCGTGAGGTGTAGGAGTGAATCGCTTCAGTTGGCAGCCTGATTGCCGACAATAGGGGCCGTGCTTCAATGTTGCGGAGGCGTGTTCTCCAGTGCGCACCGCCGCCATCAAACTACGACCGCCTTCTCATGGTAACCACTACTTTGATCCTCCGGGATGCTGCAGAAGATATAACATCTCTAACCAATCAACCAACCGCATATTTTTTTTTTGCAGACGTGATATACAACTTTGCGCTTGAATTATGCTTAAATTATAGTAGCTATATATTTTTTCTATCATGCATACATATTATACTTTGAAACTTATTCAACTATTAAAACTTTTGTCATTTCAATACCTTCTTCATATAATATACAACATTTCTGCCATGCTTACCCTTTTTTTAAAAAGAAATTTATATATAGTATTTAAGAAAAGTATAGATATTTAAAAGTAACCACTTCCATCATTTTGTTTGTAATAAACATGTAATACAATTTGATGATGATTTTTTTTAAGTGTGACACATTAAATTATACTTGAATTTTATATAATTTTAATAACGCTATGTTTTATTCAGCATACAAGCCGCACTTGACATTTTGAGATATAAAAGTTTAATAACAATAATTCAAAAATACTAAAATGAAAAGAAAAAAAAAAAAAAAAAAAGTTATACTTTAAAATGGTATTCATGGAATAAAACAAAGTCAATTAAGGTTTAGATATACTTTATTATATATTAAAAGAGTATGCAGCACAATTTATATATATAGAATTTAAATGTATGATAGTCAAATGATACTTCAATTATATTTTATTATATTTCTCATCCTCTCTTCTTTTTTGGCACTATATATATAGCGCAGGTGCTTTTTTATATTTTTAACTATATTCCTTCTATATAAGCATTATATATCCAAATGTGTTAACGTAACTAATATAATTATAAGCCTAAGGGTAATTTTACTAACATGCATTAACTCGTCCGGTTGAACGGTGTGAGGAGATTGCAAACTCATGCCATAGTTTTTTTTTTATATAGATGTATACACCTCTGGGTGTTTTGTGAATAGCCCTCAAGAAATATCAAAACAACTCGTCAAGTTTTTTTGTTCCAACTTAAAAAAATTGACATGAAAGAGAAAAAAAATTAATAATAATAATAAAAACATGCTGTGATTCCATTTCATTAATTTTAATTGGTTATATATTGTTCAAATTTGTTTTTAAAAAACCCTCATATTTCGTTTTATTTTTATTATAACTTTATGTGTGTGTGTGTGTGTGTATATATATATATATATATATATATATATATATATATATATATATATATATATATATATATATATATATATATATATATATATATATATATATATAACTTTTGTGTTTTGCATCAGAATTGTTTAAGTTCCACCTTTGAAAGAATATTAAATCCGAGTGTGAAGTAAAATGGAAATAAAAGAAAAACCGTGAATGAAATTGTGAGATATTATTTGCAGGACTTTAAATAAAAACTAAGAGGAACTATTAGGCAACGTAAAGGATAGGAATTATATAATTATGAAACACGTGTTATTCAAAATATTCTGCGAAATGTGATTTTAAAGTAAGCAATTCTTCAAGTAATCAAGAGGTTATAAAATATGCATATGATAAAATACCAAAATATAAAGAGTCATTTCATATAAAACCATCTGTAATTATGTGAACAGGTAATTTCAGGAGGTTAAAAAATTGATTTGAAAATATAACGTTGAAGTTTCACATCTAATCAACAAATAGTTCAAGTTTCATTATTATCATGCATGACAGTATTGACAGTATATCTATATATAATTAAAAACACAATAAAGCCATACAACTTAAAATAAATATATAATTTATTTTCAAGAGCTGTATACTATTAATATTTTTTTACATCTTTCAGGGGATGCGTGATTATATTTAAAAGACAGAAATTAGGATATTATATAAAAATATAAATATTCATTTGACTGCATATATGAAAATAAAATAATGAACTGTACAACAAAATTTAATGCATTGAATCATTGTTTTCTCTTAATTAAATAAAAAGTTTTAATACGGTTATAAGAATAGGCATAAAAATTAATTTCAATGTTACAAATAATCGTTAATTATATTAAAAATATAACTGTCTGATAACTACAAAGAAGCCGAACTGGAAATACTAATATCACAATTATTTTATAGTTAAATTAATATTACAAGCATACAATATAAAATAATTGAAATAATACATCAATTACAATTCAATTAGTACGCGTTGTTTAATGAATGCATCAATAGTAAGTGAATAAAAGGCCCGTGGGATCAAATTTTCCGTTCATTATTATGTTATAAACAAAAAAATAATAATAATACAATAAGAAATACGTACAATAAATTTTGTATTAAATTACATGTAATTAGATTTCTATTCTTAACTTATAATAATTCGATACATTTATTGCTAAAATTATTGTTACATGTATTAATTCCTAATTCATAAAGATTAGAACTGCTTTTTTCATATACATATTTAAAACAATTTGCATTTCCATGATTGAACAATTTACTGTATTTTCTAAAATAGTTTAATAAATGATATTCTACTGCTCCATAAAATTGTTATTGAATTGCGTATAAAACTATATATAGAGAAAGTACATTATTTGTGTTAAAATCTCTCTCTCTCTCTCTCTCTCTCTCTCTCTCTCTCTCTCTGTATATACGTGTTGTTGTCAAAATTATCTTCAGTCCTTGTGAACCTCAACTATGTGACTGAATAAATGAATAATTTGAAGCAGTTACACTGCTAATAATACTTAATTGCTAATTAATTGATTGTACCTAATCGGGCAATAACATTATAGAAGTCATCCTCCAAAAGCGTTTAAGATGAATTTTTATTCATGCAAATATTAAAATTATATTCATGAATTTTGATTATATTAATAAATAAAATTATTTCAAAATATTTATCTCGTTTCATACGTTCCAGGAGTTATTTTAAAGTTACAAATATATTTATACCTTGCTTGAAATACCATATAAGAAAATTATAATTATAGCTATTATTTTAATTTTTAAATAAAAAGAATTAAAATAACACTAACCCAAAACTGAATGTAAATATTATAACATTGCATGAATTTTCATAACAGGAGTTACTATTTTGGAGTTATACGCATAAATAATCTTATATTAACAAAAATTTATTAAAATAAAAAGGCCCGATTAAATTGAATATAGATTAATTATTAGTGTTTTACTGTTTTACACTGATAAATTTTGAACAAAATATCATCAACAACACCTGTTGTAACTTTTTCTTTACTAATAATATAATACAAACTGCCTGTGCCTGGGTCAATATAAAATCCTTTTTTTTTTTTTTTTTTCGTTATTTGTTATTATATTCATGACGCAATTTCAAAATATTATATAGTGTATTCACTCTCATGAGTATGAAACTACTGTATACAAAAATTTGCATATATACCAGCTTTGTAAGCAACAAAAGTTTACACAGTATATATATATATATATATAAGATAATATATTATAATTCTCCTTGAAATTAATTATATTATTATATACTTACTTCCCAACACTTAAAATATTTTAATTACATTTTTATTTTCAAGCAAGCACATATATATGTTTTAGTATATACACTATATTATACTATTATATACTATTAATACAGACTAACACTTTGCCTGTTACGTAAACCATGATATTTTATTATAACTGTGTATTATTGTTTCAATTGAAATTCCCAATGTCATATCATAATCTAATCTTTACCTTTATAATTATTAAAATATATATATACTTTGATAATGGTGTATATAATGTAATAATCATTGGAGAAAAACAATATAATAATAATTAAATAATAAAATAATAATAATAATATATAAGAAAAGTTTCCATGTGATTTTTCATAAGAGATTCATTCATTTAAAAAAAGTGTGAGAGTTTATTAATTTTATGCGTTCGTTATACAAAGTAAAAAAAAAAAAAAAAAAAAAAAAAAACTTTACTTTTATGCATGCCGTCAAAAAGTAATGAACTTATAATGTTATAATCACGCACAAAATAATAAAAACCACTTGAAATAAATGTTATATACGAGAGTGTACGTATATAATACTAATTATTAACTTTAATTTGGTTTCAAATTATTATGCGACCATATCATTTACGTTTACAATTAATTATTATTACAACTTTGAATATGAAATTCAACGCATATAATATGATTATATATATTATATATATATATATATATATATATATATATATATATATATATATATATATATATATATATATATATATATATATATATATATATATATATATATATACAGTATCAATAAAAGTTAATGGCAAAATTGAAAACAGGTCAAGATAACATTAATTTATTTAACATAATATGTCAATTTATGTACTAAAAAATTAATATTTTATAGCAATAAAATTAAAGTAGAATTATACATGCAAAGCGTTTTTAATTGCATAAAAAAAGTTAATAATATGAAATAGTGAATGTAAGGAATATTATTTTTCATAAAAACATTTAAACTTTACAGAAAATAATGCATGAAATGATTGTATGAAAGAAGGGGGATTTTTTTAATCGCAGCAAATATTTTTATTTTTTTTTTTTTTTAATATTTATCATTTTCTGAATTGCAATAAAGCTTTTATAAAAGCTTTTTATGGGCTTTTATACGTACTATTTCTAATCCTTAAAATAGAAAAGAGTAGCCTTTCTTTATAATATTTAAATTATATGTACCCGCACGATCAAAATAATATTTTTTTTAAATAATGCCTCTAAAATACTTTATGAATTACAAAAGTAATGTAAAATAAAAGATGGTATGACCAGAAGTGGCAATAAATGCGATCATATTACGACAATTTTCGTTCTTTCATTCATTATTATTATGATTACAGTGATGCGTATATATAAAGGTATAATTATGACCTAAAATGAGTAAAATGTAACATAATATATATTAATGTATATAATAATTTAACATATAAAGTTCAATATAAAATTAAGTTTTAAATTGCAATGACATTATATTTTTAAAAATTCACGTTATAATTTTTTTTTTTTTTTTTTTTTAAATTTAATATTAATATTTAATATTATGATGTTTATAGTTCATGTCATCACGTTGTATAACTTCAATTATTTTTTATATATATAATAATATGACAAAAAAAAACAAGTTTCGAAATTGTATTTTGATAATTATTATTTCCGACAATTTACATCGAGGCATGTTATTAAAAACACGTCCGCTAAAATGACACATCAACATATACTCTACATGCAACACTTCATGTTTAATCAAATGTAAAATTTTAATTGGAAATACTTACAAATATAGAGATATACTATAACCTTATTCGGAATATTACATTGAATAATGATTTTTATTTAAAATAACATAATTTGATGAAAATAAATCTAAATATAACATATAACAGCGAGAGTTATATTATATATTCGTATTTAATTGATATCTTTGTTGCTGATTAAGTTATTATACTGTATTATAATGAATATGTTAAATTGCGATGATGTTGAATTTTTTTTTCTTAATACGTTTTTTTATAATGTTAATTTTGTGGTTAAGATTTTGTAAAATAGTCTGTCAAGCTCTCACAACGCCATTATAAAATTATTAATTATTATAATGTACAATAAAAGAATACGTATATAATTTGTGCTTAAATTTTATAGCAGATGAGTGCTCTACTATACGTGTTAATAAAGCTATATATATATATATATATATATATATATATATATATATATATATATATACACACACAATTACACACATACACGCAAATATCTAGCTTTACTTTTCGTACTGATTTGAATTTAGTGATTGAATATATATATTAGGGTTTCTAAAATAAATTTTTATAAATTTTTAAAAGGGCCGAAAGTTTAATACAATTTATATATATATATATATATATATATATATATATATATATATATATATATATATATCTGCACAGAATATAATATATAAACTAAAACTTCTTCCCACCATGCAATTAAATGTAGAAATACTAATTTTTTGTGTCCTTCCTTATAGTAATTCAGTTCAATAACACTAATTTTATGTTGCAGACAAATTATGCTTTTACATTTTTTATTTCAATTTTTTTGTATGTATAAATATTTTAAATAATCAAGATTCAAATCTTTTAAAATATGAACTCTGCTCCATTATATTAATAATATAATTATAATTGATTCAATAATTAAATTCTCTTAAATAATTAGTAAATGTACAATGTATATTATTTAGAATTTATGTTACAATATAATAATACCATGTAATTATATTATTCATTACTCAGAACATAATTTTTGTATATTATTTATGATTAGAGTACCCATATCAGTTATTATTTCATTTTTATTATATATATTATATTATAATACATATATGTACTTGCAAACTCATAAAACATTTTTATTTAAAATTATAACAAAAAAGAGGTAAAAATTCAAAATTAAAAATTTCAATAATGAATCAAACAATATTATATAAAAATGAATGAAAAATATAATATTTAATGCAATTAATCTTAAACTTTAATTAAATTATAAATTAACTACAAACAAAACGTTTCTTTAAATCACATTTAACACAAAAGTTAAATTATTCATCACATTACAAAACTGGTTATTATAATGTGTTAATTACGTTTAAGAATGCGAAAATTCTTATTATCAAAATGTTTTCTACAAGGGCAGACAACTTTTGTAAAAAAAAAAAAAGAAAAAAAAAAAAAAAGAAAGAAAGAAAGAAAGATAACGTCATCTTGAATAAAGTCATCAACAATGAATAAAAATAATTGCATAATAATGCAAAAGAGGGATATATATTTTTTAACTAGACATAGACGTAACAGAAGCATAATAAAAAAAGCACAAGCAAATTTATTACTTATTTTACACATGTGTTTTAATCTGATAGTTTTACTTTATGAATAATATTATAACTTTTTAAGTGTATATTATATTTAATCTACAGTATATAGGTATATAATGAAAGAGCTTAAATTTTTATGTCCTTTGAATCAAAGAAACTGTAATTTGAAATTTTTATTTAGATACTATATCTTATCATAATATGTCTTTTTGTTTTTAAAACATATATTTTAAATTTTCTACCGTATAGGTGATGGTTGACTTTTTCACATAAATTTTTATGGTCAAAATTCTTACTGGCACTTCGTGATCATTTATATATAAAGCCAAAACAGTATTTTATTTATAACTTGTTGTATTTAATCTCAATCCATTGTATAATTAGTGACGTTATATTCAACTTGTGAAAGTATATTTGTACCATATATAGATAAACTGAAAAGACAGCCCTACCTGACAGCGTATATTGCAGTAGATATCATTTTACTATATGTAAGCATTTGCTCCAGCCCTTTTAATTAAATAAACAATGCATAATACAATAACTACCACTATAGTAATAATTTTATAAATTTCTTTATGTTTTATGGCTGCGGCGAACGAAAAATAGGTGTACAGTATACTAATAACAATCAACAGCCACTCTTTTCATTTTACCTCTTGTTGGCATTCTTACTTTAGAACAAGTTTGCCACTTTGCAATATCAGTATAGTTCATCATATTTGAGCTTTCTCTATAAAAATTTCTATATCAGAACTTCTATCATTTTATAAGAATCAATTTAACATGTGACTTCTATATAGTCATATAGATTATATCTAATTTTAGACAGATGACTGTTTCTAATTATTCAATTTGTTTCACAATAACAATAACAAAATAATCGTGTTGTTATTTTGATCGTGTTTCATGCTTGAAATTTGCGTTAAAAAACAAACCAGATTTTTTTTTTAAATATCAAAATATGAGAAGCTTTATTAAATAATAATGCACGCAAATAACTAAAATTGAGTTTATAAGTAATTTAATGCAATATTAACTTCTTTTTTTTGTTATATACAATGCGCTATAGTATTTTATCACTCTGGTAAAGTGGACCGTTAAACGCCAATCACGAATTGTTTATAGTCTTGTTGAATCCGTAACTATGCGCAAAAATTTAACAAACGAAAGAAATTATTACTCTCGTAAAAAGTAATTGAATGAGAAATTAACAAAAAATAATAATAATAATAAATAAAAAAGGCATGTTTTAATTTTTTTATAATTTATATTTTAAATGAAGCTTTGTGCTTCTTTGCATATAATTTTTTCCTTTGTTCTACGTAGAAATTTAAATATTTTTGTTTTAAATTTTATGAATAAAAGTATTAAATAATGTATATAATAATTATTATATAAGAACTATAGTAATCACTATATTTTAATAATAAAAATGGTTATTAACATAATCAAGAATTATATGCAATATGCGCAGACATTTTCTTTCATAATATTCAAAATAATGGAAAAAAAATTATCTCACAATATCTTTTAACATTTTTTTTTTTTTTTTTAATATTATGAATTATAAACATAAACGGGTTATTTTATTTTGATAGCTATCTTATTAAGTTTATTAGCAAAATAACTTACTTCCTGTATGCCTTTTATAATATTAAACTTATCTCCGGGTATATATTCCATGGGATTCACATTCTCAAATTACACATCGTGGAGGTTTAGAGGGTTCATCACCATCATAACTATTATTAACGTTGTCAGTTCCCGACACTTTTTAATCAAAACAATTATGATAATATTGTGTCTATGTTTTTGATAAGACAAACATCTGGTATGGTTGGTTGGTATCTATATCAAGTAAATTTGACATGCTTTAATTGACAGTTTCAACTGATAATTTTAAATTTATTCTATATATACTTCTGATTATGCAATTAATTTATATTTGATTTTACATTTTATATAATCTTATTTAATGTAATTTATTTGACAACTTAAATTCTTGTTCTTTATGTATGAACCAACCGATAAGGCGTTGCCTTGGTTGGATATACTGTATCATGTGTTAAAAAAAAAAAAAACTTTATTATCAACGCATATACAATGTAGTTTGATATAGTCTTGTCTGATTTTGATTGTAAAATTTACTTTAACTCATCATATATTTAAATCTATGTAAACATCTTACTTAAATTATGTCCAATTTACAAGACATTTAATTTATTTTCATCAACATATATATTGTTATTAACAAATTTAAAATAACCTATTCAACAATTTTATGATTAAAAAAAACTAAATAACGAATTAAGCTTTATTTTCTATCCTTGTAACGTAATAATAGTTGAACTTCTTATTCACATTCATTTTTTTAGTATTATTTATACATTATTATGTGTGTGTGAGTGTATGAGAGAGTTGAATTATATTTATATACGTCTCAATGTCATTACCAAACTGATCATATATATTTAAAAATATATGGATGACCAAATAAAACGACTAAACTATATATATATTATAAAAATTGCAGGTCTAATCTTAATTACATATTATTTATCAAAATATTTTGACAATGAGTTTAAATATACGCCATGCTTAAACATATAATAAATTATGGCATATTAAAAGGTATATAATTAATAATACTAGACAAAGACGTCTAATGATTCTAATTTACTCATATATGATATTAACGTTATATATTATACAGGTATATATATATATATATATAAAAGCTTGCTATAATCTTTACATTTATTACTTTCATAAGACTAACAAGCTAGTTATAGAATGCAAATTATGTAACCATTTATGTCTTGTAATTAAAAATTATATAGTCACAAAGAAGATATACATTAATGATAAATATTTTGAATGAAAAGTACATGTATTTTAGATTGCATAACTTTCATGCATTTTTTTTTTTTCATATCATAATGAAATTTATATAAATGTTTCATTAAAAATATGTATAGTTAAAAATCTTCAAATAATAAAAAGGCAAAACTTCTTCACTTCAATCGTGTAGACTAGTAACATATTGTACAACGTAATATTTTGTAACGTATCCGACAAGGTTAATTAACTAGCACAATGACAATTTTGGTCATTTTTACTTTTAACAGAAAAATACGATTTCATTCTATATATTATATGTTTTTTAAGAAAATTTATATTAATGTTTAATACTTCACAAAAATCAGATAATAAGATTACAGGTGAAATCTATGATGGATGATGGATATATGTATTTTATTATAATATTAATACATATTTTATGAAAGCTATATATGGTATACGTAATACGTATCACACAATTAAAATTACAAAAATAAATAAATAATAATATCACTATAATAGTTGATAAAATAATTATTTTATAAAATCGATATTATCTTCAAATTTATAAAATTGCAAAATTTAAGAGAGATTAAACTGACTCTTTAATCATGACATAATATTTAATTGATTTTTACGAACTGCAAAATAATAATATGGATCACGATAACATACGGACACGTTATAAATTTTAGCAAAATATTATACAACTTATTTCTAATTTTATATATAACAGCAAAATAATGTAAAATTGAGAGATTTTCACAATGTAATTGTTTTATATAAAATTATTATTGCAGACTGTAATAATCTCACGGTGCATGTGTGCAGAAAGTTAAGAAATTTTTGGTAACATGTAATTAAAGATTTCTTTTATATAATAAAGTTGTAATATATTTATAAAAAAAAAATGTAATTGATCAATATCAACCCAACTATATACAATTTTTGTAACTCAAGCAATTCAAACGCTGAATTACATAATATATAAATGATGAAACATTCTATTTGGATTATTCGAATTTTAAATAGTGTATAAAAAATTAGCCAAATTTGCAATTTTTCTAATAAATAACATCATTTATTTATTACAAGATATTGAACTCAAAATTGGCTATGTGTTTCAATTTTGGTTCTTAAAATTTACATTACGTTGAACCTACATAGAACCGTTTATCTGATGCATCACGTGCTAATTTGTCGTTATTTTTAATACCAAGAAAATATTTCAATTCGTCACAAAAAAAGCATGCACTATAGTACATCACAGAGATAGGGTGATAGTGATTTTTTTATTATTTTTATTATTATTATTATTTTTGCATGCAGAGTATAGGCATAACGAAAGACACATATCGCGTAACCACATCAAACAAAAAGCCGCTATACTTTTTTCGTTTAATAGTGAGGGAGTATAATTTTCTTTCTCGCACCCACAAGCATTTGTCCACCAAAAAAAACATTTAAAGAAAAAAACAATTTAAAAAAATATATAAAAATTATATTTAGATGGAACTTCAGAGAGCGTGTTTTATGGACTAAAGATAAACGATGACATTTAATGACCTTTTCTTATATAGCTGCACGAGTATAGTATTATAGTATAAATATACGTAGTAGTATTTTACTTTTTCTAATATAGGCATGTATATTCGACGCCAGAAGCAACACAAATATATATATATATATATATATATATATATATATATATATATATATATATATATATATATATATATAGTACAATTTCAGCAGCCACCACCATTTGGGTGCTATAATAATAATTGAAATCTCCGCCTTGTCATTTACTACGCCACCGCTAAGACACGGAGGCGTTGAAGTAAAGGGCCACCGCAAAACGCTCACATATACAGACAATAATACCTAATTCTCGCATTTATAACCGACCCACGCTAAAATGACTTGGCGACGCGTCGGAACGCGGGCGAGTATTCCTCCACAAGCTCTTTTATTTTTCTTCATTTTTTTTTTTTTTTTTTTTTTTTGCTATATATTTTTTGATAGAACTTTGTAATCTTATACACCGTGCTCATCTCAAATACGGAGGCCTAAAATAAGGAAACGTAGGTGTAAAATAATAATAACGTATAATCAAAGTTTATTTTGATTAAAGAAACCTTTATAACTTTTAGTTTTTAATTTCTTGTTGCATGCTGTCTGCAATTTAATAGTGAAAACAACAGTTTTTTTTAATAATATATATTTTTATTATATAATCGACATTACTATATAGAAGTTATATATTCTATAATATATAGGGTAGTTGCATTTATAAAAGTCAACGTCATGTTTGATCACTAAATAATATGGGCCGGTATGGGAAAATAAAATAAGAAATCTTGCAAGTTTAAAAATACTTTATACATATATAGCAATATTTTTGAAAGCATCGGGGTTAAATTAGGTTTTAAATTATGCAAGAAAAATAATAATAACCAGAAAAATTAACTAATTTTCCAAAGAAAATAGCAAAAAATAGAAAAAAAAACAAAAAAAAAACGCACGTTTGTTCTATTCTGAGCAATGTTATTCATCGCTCCAGTATGGCGTCGAAGCGCATTCAGTATGACGTCATGCGGATATATCATAATATATCGTCTCTAAGTTGCATCGAAGTGGTAGTAGTACACCTGTCATAGAGTAAGCGAGTGTGCCTAATACTGAAGTTATCTCGAGCAAGATAAATACCTGGTCTTGTAATTATCATAATCTGGTCCGTTATTGTTATAATCATAATAATATTCCGTCCATATTGGTCACGCTGATGCAGTCGCGTCACGGTCCATATTATGGACCTTGTAGTCGCGTATGCCAAGTAAACTTATCACGATACCAAGCAACGTTTTTAGTAAAGTTATCGCAAATATATATAAATATTCCCTTTTAAAATTAATTATTTTTCTAATTTGAATTTTTTTCTTTCTGTAAATAATAAAAAAAAATTATATGAAATTTAATATATTAAATTTCATATAAATTTTATATAGTTTTTGTATAGTTTGTATAGTTTTTCTTACGCCACCTATAAAATAGTAATACTAATAAACTGTTACGTTATATAATAAAAAAAATCACTTACCTTATCATTCGATGCAAATAATGTATAACATGTCCTTTTTATGTTTAGTATTGCAAATAGAGAATAAAATATGATATTTTCCAAACAAAATAAACATGATTTTCTATACACTTTTGATTTTAACTTTGATAAATCCTAATCAAATTTGATCAAGAAAATATCATATTTATACATTAATCGCGTTTTATTTCACAGTATACAAAATATTTTCATTCATATATATTTAAATTTGTATATGAAATGTTAAGTTATATAATAAAATAAAACAACATTTCTATCATAAAAGATAGAAAAATAGATATGCATATATACAGTATAAGAAAAACGAAGTCAAACTAAATAATTATACCTAATCCATACTGACCGGAAACTGAAGTTGACCTTTGCATTTTTCTATCAAAAATAACTAACATAATAGCTTGTTCTGTAAAGTAAAGAGAATCTCAACAACAGTGATTGGCTGACCAACAAAATACGACACATTCATTGGTTGATCTTGTTTTTTGAGCTAACAAAATTGACAAAAATTGAGTCACATGAAGAGCATGGAACTTTTTTGTGTGGAGTTTCTTTTATTCTTATCAAGTTCAAAGTTCTAAACGAAGAAATAACAATGATCGACCATATGTATAAACGTAGTAAACAGGTAACGAAGTCATAATCAGCTGTTATAACAAAGGAACATATCGACACAAAAGTTGCGCCGGAAGTCTGACTTTGCAGAGCGAGCTACAGTGTATGGAAATTACCAGACTTATTTTTTTTTTATAATCTATATAAACCAAATATTTTTTCCTTGTTAATTTTTTATTCATAATATAAATTTGATAGAAATTTCTGCATAAAATAGTTCAACATAATAGTTACGTTACCAAACGTTTTAAAGTAATATAAGTATAATATTTTCTATGCAATTGAACGGTAAGAATGATTATGTAAGTAATTTTTATTGAAATTTTTATTAGTTGACAAAAAAATTATTAATAACTTATAAAATGTCATATAGTTATACAAATTATATAAGATCAATTATATTTAAAATGTATTATTTAATTATATATAATAATGAAAAAAATTGCAATATATCTTAGAAAAGTACGTTCAAAAATCTGTAGAAGGAATTTTGGTGTATAGTTATGATAAAAAAAAAAAAAGAAAGAAAAGAAAACTTCCAAACTTTGTGATGCTATTTGAAAGTTATAGTAACAGCTACCTATGATAAGAATTTTAAAACTTGTGACCATCAGATAAGTGAGAAAATAATTAATGAAATTAACATGGGCTCTTATGGGACTAAAATGTCAAAAAATGATAAATTAAAATCTAGCATGGTGACCCCTCAAAATTTTTCAATCCTATCCTAATGTATATCACTGTGCAAAATTTCATATTTCTCTTTCTTTACAATTTTTTAGTCAAATCCCGTAGTACCTGATTACCCCCCGCCTTAATTCATTGTTTGTATCGTGATATTTAATATAAGTTACTTGGCAGACGCGAGTGCAGCGTGACAATTACGCAAGAAACATTCGTCATGGGTGCTCGTGACAACTTCACTAAAATCACACACACGCGTGCTCTGGGTGGGACAGAAATCGTCTCACGCGATAGAGACGATATTCTCTTTTGATGATTTCAGTTTTATAATATTAACTTGCGATATATTATGTATGTGTATATATATGATACACAGTTATATTTATGAACTTAATACTAATTTATACAATAATATAATATTAAGTTTTCTGTATTACTTTAAAATTAATCACTATTGTTGTCGTGTGGCCTCATTTTATGTATGCAATATTCCAAATTTTAACATATTAAATAATTTTCATATAAGTTTTTGGCACCTTTTTAATAGTTTGGTTATTTTAAACGCTCGGTTGAATATAAAATATGCTTCCATTTTATACAAAATATATCATACATTAAGTTACAAACAATAATATATTTTTATATACGTATGTATAATATAACTATAGCATATATTATATAACTATGTATATTGGTTGTAACTTGATGATACATAATTTTGAAACATTAAGAAAAGGCATTAATTGAAGATGATTGAGTTCAAAGTCTTCAAAAAAATTTGTCTAAAGTCAAGATTTCCAGCCAAAATATATATAGTTATGCATATTTTATCTTGCCAGGAAATTTTTTATGGATATTAATCATGCAGAGTAATCTTCATTTGACTTATTTAATATTTGCTATTTTAGAAACACTTGATGATAATATCGCGGTTAAAAAAAATGCGAGCAGCATGAAATTAATACGAACAAATCATACAAATATTCTCATCGGTATATTCTATATTACACTTTTTGTTATTCTCTCTAACGTAATATTTCTACCCTATAAATAGCATTTTTTTTTTTAATAAATCTAAATTACTTTAAATTGAAATAACGAACATAAGTATAGCAAAATTCACATCAGTGTATATTAATGATTCAAAAAATTTCTTTGATGTTTCTTGCGATGAAAATAATCGCATGTAAATAACACCTCAATTATGTATGAATAATTTTAAATCTATTTGTAATGTTGGCAAATTACACCAACGTCATATATACAACTAAGTACTGCAAAATGCAATTATTCACTACTTTTTATTTCACTGATGTAAAGAAAAATAGTTTTATTTGATTTTTTTTTCTTTACTTTTTCATGTTAACAAAGTAATAGCAAAACACGTAAAATAACAATTAAATTGCTTACAATTTTATTGTTATATTATACTTATTAGCATTTTTTACATTTAATGTATTTTATATTGTTTTCCTGAGTAATTAAAATATAAGTTTGCATTATAATAAAAAAAATTTAATTAATATTTAATTTATTAAAATTTTATTTCTTAATATACTATATTACAAAAAATATACAAATAGGAAAATGAAATAAATTTTTAATTTATTGTTGTAAATTCAGCTCTATATAACTGCATGAACGCCGTATATAAGTATATACCCAGCAGCAATTGACCATACTTTTTAATTTAAATGAATACAAAAATATAGTCAATTATAATAGTTGAGGTCACAATTTATTTAAGTTTAGTACATTTACCTATATATTTAATAATAATATGGAGCGTTTGCAAAGATTGCATCTGGACAGCAGACGCCAGCAAAACTGTAATATAAAAAAAATCTTACATTAGTTCACATACACTTAAAGATTTTGTCATTAAAATTAGTACAATTTTCGTGCTACTTATTTTATATATAGTAAAAGAAATTACTGATTGATTCGCTCATAAAAAAATATAATAATAATTTGAAAGTTTATATTATACTGCATGTATATAAACTTATATATTATCTTATCATGACTCATTATATACGCATACCAAACAATAGAACAAGTAAAATAGATTTTTGTTACAATAATTAACTAATGTTCTTTAATAATTAATTGAATTTACATAAGAGGTAAAAAGATAAAGGAAAAACATTTGAGTAAATTTAAATATAATTAATAGTATTCAGCAGTATATTTAGTGATTTATGACCTTAACATAATATGGAACATAATATACAAATTTTATAATATGGTTATTCGTTAACTGAAATGGAAGTAATCGTGTATAATATGATATAAGTTTAAAAAATACTACGATTAATCTATGTTGCTAATGAGATTCAATTATACATCACTTCACGCCAAAAAATTATAATATATTCAATTAGTATTTGAGTTCAAGTGAAAGATATATGATATTTATATATATATATATATATATATATATATATATATATATATATATATATATATATATATATATATATATATATATATATATATATATATATATATATATATATAACAACACGACTTACTGGTTGATCGGGCAGAAGAAACGTAAGAAATAATGGTAATTATCTGCGAACTCCTTCAGGGGGCAAAAGTGTAGATGGCGGCAATGACTTGGTTCTTTCATAGGTGAGAGGCACGGAGAGTGGGCCTCATTCGTCTGTAACAACAAATTTTCAGGGGTAATGTATAGGCAATTTGCACAACAGAAATGCTCAACAAGTTGCATATTTATCAGGGGCTTACAAAACAGCGATCTTTTTTTTTTCTTTTTTTTTTTCTCCCGTCCTTATTATCAGAATTTCTTTCTCCATATTACTTACTTCATTTAAACCCAAAGAAAATAATTGATCCGCGCCTGCTCTTCCTTTTGGTAAGACCAAATATCGCAGTCCGTATCTGACATCCCGTAACCAAGATAGTTTCTCCAATGTTAGCATAGTGAATCCTGAAAGTACTTAGTTAGAAGTAATCTAACAAATCAACAGTTCAAGTGTATAAGTGTACTTACTGCTGTCCTCGGTCTCCTGACTGTCCACAGTGTCTACGTCATGCGTGATGCTTGAAGGGGGGTCGGGGGGTTTATCGGAGTCGATGGCAGTGCTGGCAATACGACGTTCTCCACAAGGAATATAAGCCTGTTGTAGTGGGAACCAATACTCGCCTTCACCACCTTCTGAGCAAGCATCATCACCTCCGCGTCCTCCTTGACTTTCACTGCCAACTTCTTGACTTGCAGGGAGTATTAAGTTTACCTCTAGACCAGCTGCAAAATGAGATTAAAATTAAATAGATTATTGACATTTAAACACCCTATTTCGTAAATTCATTTTATATTCTAAGACAATCGAATAATAGTTGCAATGTTTTAAAATAAACTGTCTCTTTACCTTGAGACGCTGGATCCTCGTCTGTCACCATGGAGAGTGTTGTAGTTGCAGTTACGAAAGAATACTGGAATTAGAATACGAAGTTGCTAATATATATAGGGGAAAAAAGAGATATACGTATACGTTATTAATATATTATTCGCACCTCTAATGCAAGTTGCGTTGCCTCTTCTCGAGAGTCCGTTGAAGCTGCACCTCCAAGCAGCAACTGCTGCACAGTCAGGTAAGCCCACAGTCGGGACAGTGGTGGTGACAGTCGCTGAGGAACAGGTGTCGAGGCTGCATTTGGCAAGTGCAGTGTTGCTACGTTCCCATTGTTATCACGACCTTGCACTTCGCCCCACATATCAGCTATCTCCTGGCCTTCTTCTACGCTCTGCAAACGTCCAGCTACCACCAGCTCAGAACCAAGGTACGCCGCAGCGAACCGATGCTGGGTAAGAGAGCTTGGTTCTACCTGTGAATTTCATCTGATATCATTATAACGTTTTTAAATAGTTTCATAATAACTTATATACATGCTTTCTTTGACTAATATCATGGATGTGTAAATTTCATGTAGAAGGGAAAATTATATTATTTTCATAAATAGTACGTTAAACTATATTAAAAAAATATCATGTATCATGTAATTATTATGTAATACTTTTAGTTAAAAATTTCGAGTAAAATCATAGAATCGTGAAATTTTGTCATACCAGAGCCAATAATAATAAAACTTTTAAATTACAAGATTTTTTTTTAATTTGATGTTTTATCTTACCACAGTATCAGGATAGTGAAAAGCTACATCTGCAAGAACAGGCGAAGAAAGTTCTGCATAAACTTCATGCAACTGAATAGCAGCATCTTCAGCATCGTAAATTCTTCGCGCTGTACCAAAATTTTCAGCAGAAAGTCTTCTCAAAAATGCAAAATCAGCTTCTTCGCCAAATGCCAAGCTATATACAGGAATTGGTCGAGAAGCATCTGCAATAAAAAATTGTGTATCAAAGTTATTGCACAAAGCAAAAAATAAAGTTAGTAATAATAATAATAAAAAAAAAATCATATTAAAGACAAAATAAAGATTTAATCACAGCACTCATCATATAAGTGATGATGTAAATTATTATGGGAATTAATAATTTTAAAATTAAACTTGTTTCATCTGATTCATTTATGTATTAAGGTAAATGCACGCATACAATTTTCTTAATTTTGTGTATAATGGGGGTAATATAGCATGAAATAATGGCATGTTAGTTAATTGACTTACTTGATTGCTTATTTGCTGCTCTGACGGCCTGAAAGATGCGCGCTGGTTCACTCTCACCCACGGTTGTCTCACCATCAGTTAGTAACACCACGAGTGAGAGAGGTGACGTGGCCGTGTGTGCCACGTCAAGCGCCTTTACCAGGGCACGCTGAATATTCGTTCCTGAAAGGTCAATGTCCAAAGTACAACAGAACAAATTATGGCATATAGTCAATCAATGATTGTTGTTATAAAGATATTGTATTGTGAGATAAATGACATTTTTCTCACCTCCCATGGCTTGAAGTTGGCTGATATATTTTTTAGCTTTGGTGACATATCTTGGTGTTACAGGAACCACTCGTCCCTCCCTTTCTCCCTTTTGCTTTCTTCTTTTTTTATCCTTCTTTTCTTTTCCATGTGGACTCCAAACCTATGATAAATATTTAATTGATAGCGCAGTTTCATGTTTAATAATCACAATTACTAATAACCAATGTTTGTACTTCATGAATGAAATACAAAATTGTATATATAATAATTTTATGAAATTTTATGACATTCTGCAATTACTGATTTAAAGCTGTTGAACTGTATTATGGAGAAAAAGTCTCCACGCCGAAGCTCATCCAAAATTGCCACCATCGCAGTCTTGAGCTGTTCAATTTTACGACCTGCCATAGAACTACTTAAATCCAGCACGAATACCACGTGTTTTGGCAATACACTCAATGCAGTGGGTGCAAAGTGGTGTGCGAAGAAACCTTCATGGACCTATATATAAAATAAAACAGTAAAAAATAATGTGACCAACTAAAAATATTAAATTTATACTATAATAACAACATAATTATATTAACACTCACTGTAACTTCACCGTCTCGAGGACGCGTTAACTCAAACTGAACTACAAGTTGTCCCGATACACCTTCATTTTTCCTGCTGGTAGCATCACGGGTCCAGGAATTTGTGTTCGCCAGTTGCTGTTGTTGTTCTTGAGTAGGGGAGAACGTGACATGTGCCTCGTGACGTGACGATCTTCGTATCCTTGCCAAGGGAAATTCTGAAAAATACACTGCTGTACTATATTCTCAAGTATTATGATAAAAAATAATAATAAAGCTAATTCACCTGCTTGTAATTCCAATGGATCGATCTCATGTCCAGAACGTAATCCAGGTACACGTAACACAGAAAGTTCACGAGCTTCATACAGATAGGCATCTACTCGAAATTCGGGTACAACCTTATTTTATACAAAAAAAAAAAAAAAAAAAAAAAAAACATGATAAAAATAATACAAAGTAGCAAAACATATACCATAGTATAAATTTACTATTATGCACATGTACGAAAATATTCCCTTTTAAATACAAGGTTGTCCGAATTAACAGCACTAAATTTAAATTTACAAAAATTTGTACCCTGTGTACAGTACATTGTAATTAATAATATTTCCATTAGAAAAGCAGGTTTTAAAATAATCCAATTACCTAAACTCATGTTTAATTTAATTTATTCATTACAATATTTAGTTAAGAAAATTTTAAATTATTAATAATTGCTTTATTTTTAAGTTCAATTATTTTACAACGATGACAACATATGACAATATTTGCATACCCAGTTTTTTTTTTTTTTTTTTTTTTTTTTTTTAATAATGTAATGTTAAATAATAATGTTTCCTTTATACCATAAGTAATAATATTTTGCATATTTCTTCTCTCACCTGTCCAGGGTTTATGTTGAGGACGAGCTCATAAATGCCAAGTCTACGTGAGAGCAGCTGCTCGTAAGTAATGTAAAACGTGACTTCTTGTCGCGCAGGTAATGTAACGTGAGCACGTACCAACTTCGAGTCTCGTGGAGTCCTGTTGACGAAAAATCGGCATAGTTGTGTGTAACAGATAATCAAATTTTCACAAGAGGACATAGTTTTTTAATAAGTAAACATAAACAGAAAAAAAAAACACATAAAACTCAGCTAAAGAAAAAATGTAGCAAAGAGCCTGAACTCGATTGAAATATTTTTGGATTAAATAATGATGATAATAAAATAATAATTATTAAAAAAATAATAATAATATTTTTTTGCATTTAACAAAATGAAGTTGAACACAAATACGAAATTTGCTTGAATTAAATATAAATAAACTCAAAACCAGATTGCATTCAACGTAGCATGGATACAAACTCAAATGAAATCTACTTGAAATTTAGTAGTAGTAGTAATAATAATAATAATAAGTGACCTTACATGAATTTTGATTAAATTCACCGAAATATAAAGATGACATCAAATAAAGTCTGCTTGAAACCAACAAAATAATTTGACCTGAAATGAAAGCTCTGCTGGAATTCAATTACATATATTATTAACTTAATAATATTAAGATGAACTAATATGTAATCTACTTGAATTGAATTCATTAAAAACCGATTATGATATACAACAAAATCATTTCATATTAATTCAATAATTAAAAAAACGAAAAAACAATTAAAACAAATGAATGATAGAAAACAGAAACTATACAAATTCAACCTTATAATGATCAGTTGATTTACTTAAGTAAAATCTGTTTTAATAACAACAAAATAATATGAAAGCAAAAGGGTAAAAAATGTACAAATTCAGCAATGCTTTGTACTTATGTGAATAAATTAGTGTAGAAAGAAGCAACCCGTCAGTATAAATTATAAAATACAATTATTTACAGATTTTTCTTCTTTTCAAACACTATAACTGAGGAGAAATTTCATTTTCTTTGTACTGTTTAATTTACGATAATTTAATGATAATTTGTTATTGTGCGTACATCAAGTACGTACTTGAAAGTATCACTGGAGTGTTCCTCCTCATCTTGACCAACTCCTTCTTCCTCCTGTTCTTCACGTGTGGTGACAACCGAGTGGAGAACTTTATCACCCAGCTCGCTGCAATAATGCACATAAACGAGAATATGAAACTATAAATTTATTTATTTATTTTAAACCTATTATGGTTATTATATGAAAAGAATTACTTCAATTTTAGCTCCACGTCAAAATTTTTGTTGGAGTTTTATTGTTACGATTTTAAGTGCTTTTTAATTCATTTTTTAAATTTACCATTTCACAATTTAATTCTGTAGCCTATAAAAGTAACTGCACACTTTTTTTTTTCAATAAGGCCAATACGATCAGATAAGAGTAAAATATAATTATATATATATATATATATATATATATATATATATATATATATACATAATCAAGATGTTGTGAATATATATACGCATACATTTGATGAAAAAAAAGTTACATACACATATGCGTTCCGTTCGTTTTTTATTATTATTATTAATATTTAGTTACGAAATATTAAAATAGTTAATATATTCATATAAATACTATTAGCAGAGAAAAAATTTAAATATTACTCACACCAACAAGCTGGAAACGAACGCTGCCTCGGGCACGACGACGCTAAGTTCGCAGTCTGGTGCTGCAGATCGACGATTTGGATTTACCATTCTCACCTGCAGTAAGGTGGTAGCGTAGCGCAGATGTACATCACTGCGTAGTATGTAACTTTTTACCACACACCCTCCTTCGCCCTGAATTATATATTATCAGATAAATATATGATATGCTGGATAAAGTTATTATATCAATATTTAAATTAACATACGAGAAAAATCCCACTTTCTTATCTTTAATAGTCGATAAATTTTGATTTTTATTATTGACCTTTTTCACAGATTTTTTTCATGATATTTATTGTTTAATTTATTGACTGCATTTAAGCTATAAAATCACTTTTATTAAAACACTCTGTCATTTGACAAACATTCTTTTAAATTTTGTCAAAGGGGAAAAATGGACGAAAATAAAAGTCGAATAATGATGAAAATAGTACGTCGGTTTTCTTTATTCACCGTCGCTAAATTTATACATAAAATAGTTTAATAATTTACTAAATTTGCATATAATTATTTTAAGAGATAGTCAATGTATCATTAACATTAATCAACACGCCAATCATTGATGATACTGAGGCACCTGCCGCGGGAGTATTATATATGCATAATGATGTTTATAAAAAATCTGATACATAGGCGTGAAACATATAATTTATACTGTAAATTATCTTAGGTTATTTAAGCAATTAATCTTAAATATTCAATCATTAAGGGTATTAACCTAAAATATTAATAAATTATTTTTAACTTCAAAGTTTGTATCGTTTTTCAAACAAAAGAAATTTATATAATGATAGGTCTCAGACGAGTATCCTTATTCTCTGTAAGCTATTATCGAGCGACAATAAATAAAACAAGATATTGTAAAATTGCTACCAAAAAAATAATGATAATTATTATAATAATAATAAAAAATGCTATGCTGTATGCTTGTTTTAAAGAACTTTTGAGTTTTAATTGAATTTTTGGGAGCTAGGTAATTTTTTGGTTCTAAAAATATATTTGATCTACTTTTATTTTCTATTATATATTATAAAGCATAATATTATAAGAGAAGTTGAAATAAGAATAATTAATCCCACCTGTTGCAGTAAATGTGAAGACAGGGCAGTGATTGAGCTACAACATAGCAAGCCGAACACAAACAACGTGGATGTAACCCGCGAAGTGCACACAATTGTCATCGTGCTTTCTCACTACGCGCGTACGTTGCGTGCTCGTCTAAACAGATCACTCTCAACTCAAACACTGAAAGAAAAAAAATCTTACTTTACGCCACACAAACTTTTCTTGTTGTCATAAAATGAAATCACGATCTCTTTGTGACGTGAATTCTGCATTAATTGTTGATGGTTAAGACGATAAAATACACAAACAACAAACACACTACTTATAATAAAGGAGGAGCGCCAATTTAAAGCTCTAAAAAGTTTATTTCGCAAGCTCTAAAACGCCTCCACTCTACCTTGCTATTTTCAGTGACACAATGAGGCTGTACATGTTTTTGTCTACTCGCGCTGTCTTTTGTCTTTGGCTCTTTGCCATATCCGTGTAATCTGTTGTTAAAATCTTATACTCAGCGTAAAGAAGCAGTCAACACACTGGTGGTCTCTTTTATATTGTTTGTGAAACACATAAAAATTCAATAAAAATTTTGATTTATACTTTTTATATTCATAGCAGTTATAGAAAGTTATAATATTAATGTTGCAATTAAAAAAAATATCAAAATTGTTCCAATATTAACTTTTTCTAAATCTATATTGTAATTTTATAATTTTTTATTCCTCTCTAAATGCTTTATGCTTTGTAAAAATTTCTATTTTGGCACTATGTGAATTCACAAAGCTTGGATAAAATCATTACTTTATTTTAATAATATAAAATATTTTTATGCACGATTCTGTAACATATTCAATTAAGTAAATAATAATCAAGTTGTAACTAAAAAATTAAAAAAAAAAAAAAAAAAAAAAAAGAAGAAGAAGAAGAAGAAGAAGAAGAAGAAGAAGAAGAAGAAGAAGAAGAAGAAGAAGAAGAAGAAAAAGAAGAAGAAAAGTATGTGATCATTGAATTTATAACTAATTCACACACGCTACATAAATTATAGTAGGAATCATTAGTGTAACTTTAAAAAAATAAAAAAATAACATTATTTGAAAATGTGTATACAAATTTATTATCAGCACAAAAAGGAAAAATATAATAGTGAAATACAGTACACATAAAATTTGAGCAAATAACTAAACCAAATTAATGAACTTACTGAAATTTGAACTTCCGTGTTAACAATTATGTAATCAAATCTTTTAATTAGAATTATATTAACAGAACTCACTCTATTCTTTTAGGCACTTTTTTTTAAAAATTCTTTATTAAATACAAATTTGTGAACAGTGTGAATATTGAACACATAAAGGTACGATTTTAACCTATATGCCATTTGTATAAAAATAAAGCTTGCACACAAAATTAGATGTATAATATACACCATACACTGCTATGTTAACAAGCTACTCATTATAATAAAATGATGTAAGTTTATTGATATATTGAATATTGCATTTTATTAATAGTAGTTTTATAATTTAACCATAAACAACAATAGTAGTTCCATTTTCAAAACATTACACTATGACTGGTAAGAAATCACACTTAAGAGTGCGGTCTATAGGATCCTGTAAAGATACCACCTGCATTACAGCCATTTGAAATACATTGGCAGTGGTCATGCAATAACTCATACTATTTATGTAGCATTTTAATTCTAAAACATCACATTTGATAGTGCTTTTTATAATTAATAATTATTACTTTGAATTATGGTAATATAATTAATAGGAAAAATTAAATAATCATATTTGTTGGTGTTATACCGACACAAAAAATATAAAAAGTAAGAAATGGTGAGAAAAAGCTGGAGAATAATTTTGAATACATATTTTTTAAGCAAAAAAAAAAAAAAAAAAAAAAAAAAAAAAAAAAAAAAAAAAATGATTTGATCAAAATTTAGAACAAAAATCAAGTTTTTATAAGTGATCCGTGCGCCCTCAGAAGGAGCTCACCGAAATTTAACTTTAACTCCTCCCTCGCAAAGACTGCATGCCAGAAAAATAGCAATACTTCTGCTGCACATACCCTCATCCCTATACCATCACTAAGATTTTGACTCGCCTCATTTTCTTACGGTACATCCGTGTTGCTATTTCTTTTAGTTTTTAGTTTCTATAGTATATTTATTATAACTATAGTGGAGAGAGAGAGAGGGGAGAGAGAGAGAGAGAGAGAGAGAGAGAGGAGTATTATAAAGAAAGAGCGTTTTATTACTTACTACCTGCCCAGACGACCCAATTATCCTCCGCATGATAGAATATTGATAATTAGAATACAAAATTATTTTGAATTAAAATTAATGCATTTGTTAGATTTATTAAAAATTAAGCAGAGATATCCTTTTGGATCGTCGTTCTAGCGTCATTTTTAAGCACAAAATGAAAAACAAAATATTATACTATAATTATCAATAAATATTTAAAATGATGCTAGAACACCGATCAAAAAAGATATCTGTATATATTTTCATAAATTTAACAACTGTATTAATTTTATTTCAGTGTATTTATTTCTTCTAGTTATCAAAATTAAATCATGCATAACATAATTAGGGTCTTCCTGGTCAGGTAGCAGGCAACACCTCATATTATAATGATCTGCATATGTGATATTTTTATAAACAGCAGAAGTTAAAAAATCAAGTATCATAATACACCATATACTTGCGAGCATTTATGAATGCATGATTATTCTTAAATAATCGTGCATTTAGCCAAGAATTGCTACTTGAAATGGGCGATATGTATGGGCGATAATGCAAAGTTAAATTCTCCTAACTATAGACTTGTACATCAAGTCAATGCTATACACTTTACTTAGACATTATGCATTTATGTCTATTGGCATCTGTGAAAGAGTGGTATGGGAGTCAAAAAAAGTATCCACCCACTGATAAGCGCCTCCCAATTTTTAGTCAAGTTTTCCTATGTTATTTTTAGGTAAGGATTTTGAGAGGAAAAATATTTTACTAAACCGCACTCTTAATGTACTGATTAAATGTACTGATTTGAACTACTTTTTGTTATTATTATTATTTTCCCTGATGGCTATTGAGAGTTGTAAAGGTGCTCTTACATATTCATTTATTTGTTGTAACTTTGTGAAGCAAATTGTTCAATAGCATATCATTATAAATGGGAATACAGTATTTATTTTGCTGCTGTAACAACTCTCAAGCAGTATAGGGGAATAATAATAAAAAAAAATAAAAAAAGAGGAATAAAATAATAATAATAAACAGTTCTAACCTGGCAAGTTTTTTGGTATAATTTTTGTGTAAATTTAATATTACTGACATAAAAAAAAAATCAATATGGCAGTACTACAATAATAAAAACATTATTATATGGCAAAGCAATAAAAAAAAAAAAAAAAAACAGCGTTTGGCACTAAACTCCATGAGAAAACAGAGGACATGTATTTGTGCCTTTGTTGGTCCTTACAGACTCTGAGAGAAACTTTTGTGTATTATTAAATAATATTAAGAATAGTAAAGTGGGGTAGCTTGATTACAATGGTTGGCTATCGCCCACAGTGCTAGAAATATGCACTGGCCGTTACAATAATGTGAGGGCTGAGAAAAACTAAGCCCATACAGTAAGTAATAATAAAACAAATTACTACAGCCAGAAATAAGTTATAGCCTCTTAAATCAAATTCATATTTGAATTCAATCTGATACATTATTTCTAAAATATATCATAATATGAAATATAGTTCAATAATTGCAAACTAACATCTAACAGATTCATGGGTTGATGAAAAGATGATACAATAAAACATAGATACATTTGAAAAATTGGGGATTTGAGATGTTGAGCTGTTAATTGACGAGAGAGAGAGAGAGAGAGAGAGAGAGAGAGAGAGAGAGAGAGAGAGAGAGAGAGAGAGAGAGAGAGAGAGAGAGAGAGAGAGAGAGAGAGAGAGAGAGATTCTAGCCCTGTCTGAAATTAAAAGGCGAGATTCATTATTATTTTTAGCAAGCTCATTATAAATATCCACTGGTTACAGTCATGTCATTTCTAAACACACTGCAAAAATATGTTGACTTGAATCCTTGACCTAAACCAGTAGATAATGCGTAATGATATACCGTATAATTTTTAGTATAATATTCTATATCATCATTGTTAATTTTGAACCATTTGTATAAACAAAAAATCAATAAAATAAGGAAAACAACCCAATCTAACATCAAAACTAAACTAAAAGGTGTACAAGTAAACTTTCTATGACCTAAAATTACATGTCACAGTGCTGCACACACTATGAGAATTTTAAAGATAATAATTCTTCATTGCAGGAGGTAGTTTAGAAGCCTCAGAATTCAATAGTGCAGTCTGGATGACCCACTGCCATCAGTAAAAGTTGTTTGAAAGTCTCAAGATTGGCATCTTTGACAAGTTTCACATTGCATTCACATTTGTCCAGATGATCCACAACAACTTGACCCCTTGTCCTTGCTCCGTGAAGCTCAACTGTCAGGTGACACCTGAAACATTTTTATATATTTTTTTTGTAATATCTCAATATTAAAGAAAAGGATAGAATAACCAGCAAGGGCATTACCACAGTAGAAGTTCTATGGAGAGGTCGAAGTCTCACATGGCACAGTGTTTTGTTATAAAAAAGTTAATTTTATAACTGAGAGCTTTCGTCATATATTAATGACATTATCAATTAAAGAAGAAAATTACTCGAGCACATCACCAAGCAGTGTCTTGTCTTGCACTCAGTACAAGACAAGACACTGCTTGGTGATGTGCTCGTTATACTCAGTACAAGGCAAGACACTGCTTGGTGATGTGCTTGAGTGATTTTCTTCTTTGATTGATAATGTCATTAATATATGACGAAAGCTTTCAGTTATAAAATGAACTTTTTTATAACAAAACACTGTGCCATGCGAGACTTCGACCTCTCCATAGAACTTCTACTGTGGTAAGGCCCTTGCTGGTTATTCTATCCTTTTCTTTAATATTGATCCTAACCGCGATGGTTTTTTCCTTAAATTGATTTTGTAATATCTCAACAAATAAAATTATAAGACCAGGAGAAATTTATATTTTGTATATTTATATGGGCTAAATAAATAAACTAACAAGCTTTTTTTTTTTTATTATTATTTTTACCATCAGTCCTATAAAACAGAAGGAGGTATTTAAAATTCAACATTAACTATTTACGCATCGGGTTTATTGGCACAGTAACTCAATCTCTAACATCTAATTAATGAAATTTTAAAATATTATCAAGCAATCTACACTAGAAATTTGATACCATCTACCAAAAGTCTATCAATTAGATTATCTTCATGTTTTATTAATTTTCAGTTCAATGTGCTCTAATTGTTCTAGTATTTTCTTTCAGTAATGTATTTTAGTGCAAGGGTAAGTCAAAGAATTTCTGTCTATTAACCTCATAAAGGGATGTTTTGAAAAATTCTGCATTGTTAATTATCAAAATAAAATAAAAACTCACGTTGAGAGTTTTGTGATCATGCTTGGTCGGATGAAAACTGCAGTGATCAAAGCATCACAAGGATACCACTGCACATTCCTTGTCCTTTCAAACACAGAAACTTCAATGTTGTTGAGCAGTTCTGCAGCTTCAGTGCCTGCCTTACCTAGCACTTCACGTCGCCACTCCTGGAAAATATCACTTATGTTAATGTTTACAAAAGACAGCATACTTTATTTGTTTGTTAAAAATTAGGACATGCGAGATAGTAATGAATGAGCTTAGACTGACAGGAATGCAGTGATATAGAGAAAATAATTTCTCTATGCCAAAAAATATTAATGCACAGCGCATTAACTAGTTTAGTTAGAAATTATTTTTGCTACCACAGCATCCCTGTCAGTCTAAGCTCATTAGTCATTACTAGGGACCGGATTTTCAGTTGTAAATGTCTGCTTGTGCCTGCAAGTTTGGTTGCTCCTCGTACCACACAACAATTTACTAAATATTTATAAATTTTGGTTCATTACAGGTATTACAGGTAGATAGGAAATATTTTACTAATTGATAATAAGTTGTGCAGCAGGAAAAGTAACTGCTGTTTTTGCAGGCCGCAAGCAGACATTTGCAACTAAAAATCCGGTCCCTAGTCATTACTATCTACCATTCCCCAATTTTTCTTAATCTATCTATGTGTCTTTAATCAATTTTTTTTTATTATCAATCATCACATGGTCAATTGTTCCTTGATACAGTATTTATTTATCATTTTTTGTTAGGTGGACTAACTTCAATTTTTAAGTTTTAATTCCACTAAAACAATCGGGCAGTACAATCCTACAAAGTGATTACATTGTCATAAAAAATATTGTTATTAAGTATTATTTACATGACGCGTAAATTTGAAGCGCGTCGACGGATAAACAAAAGTTGGAACAATATAAACAAATGGAGCTGTTCACATTGGTTTTGAAAATTACATGTGAACGGCTCCATTTGTTTACATTGTTTCAACTTTGTTTATCTGTCGACTTGTTTCGACATGTGCCAAATTTATGCGTCATGTGAAAAATACTTTTAGTAAATAGAGAATGTATTTCAAATAGCAAGTGAAAGCCTTATTTGAGAAATTGAGGGTTAATGTATTTGATAAAACATCAAACTAAGTTGTGCTACACAAAAAACAACTTACATAAGGGATGCCAAGATGCATGCAGGTCTCCCATGGTGCTAAAGTAATGTGACTTTGAGCATTGGCAAGAACTATGTGGGCTGCTTCAGGATCTTGATGGAAGTTAAACTCGGCACATGATGTCATGTTTCCTCTTGCTAAACCATATTTCAGAAATTATTATGGCCATTAATTTTAAATAAAAGAAAAACAGTGTAAGGAAGAAAAGATAGTCAGCAAGAGGTTTACACCCTTTGCTATAGCGAATTTAATATACATATGAACGATAATAAATAAAACAAATCTCACAATGCTGAAATATAGAAATTACAGTTCCTTTGCCTTTTCCCACACCACATTTGTGATTGGCTAGCTGTATCATTAAACACTATTGATAACATGAATGAATTATACATATATCATTCATATCATGTAATTATTATTAGGAAAGATTAAAACCATTTCGGTTTGAAATGATAATCAAAGAATAGGATAGGAGAAACCAACACGCGCCTTACCACGATGAGGTCTGTAGCTTGGTGAAAATCTTGATGGCACAGGTTACACAAATATTTACAAGTTTTAAGATGTTTCGAGGGCAACAGCCCTCTTCTTCAGTTGCTTAGAGTGTAGTCTACACTCTAAGCCCTCGAAACATCTTAAAACTTGTAAATATTTGTGTAACCTGTGCCATCAAGATTTTCACCAAGCTACGGACCTCATCGTGGTAAGGCGCTTGTTGGTTTCTCCTATCCTATTCTTTCATTCATATCAGATATATGAACTAAATCTAAACAAAATAAATTTAAAAAATTTTAATTTTGCAACCCTATATGAAAGAGATATTATGATGTATTTAACGTGGTGCTAGCAGTATAATTAGAGTTTTACTTTACCTGTAAAATTTCCACCCATTATATAGATGCGATCTAAATTAGTAGCAAATTCAGCGTCACTCTTAATAGCAAGAGCAATATTTGTAAGTGGTCCAAGGCAAATTACATTGAGTTTACCTGAAAATTAAAAATGAAATTAAAAGTTAAAGCTAAATGAATATTAGGTATAGAATATATAAATAAAAGTAAATTTTATGATAAATTTAAAAGAAAAGGAGAGGAGAAACCAGCAAGGGCTTTACCATAGTGAAGAGAGTCCCATAGTTCGGTGAAAATCTTGCTAGCACAGATATAAAAATTAACACATTGGAAATATTTTAGCAATAAACTCCAAGTAAAGTGAGTTGGAGTGTGTTTTATGCCTTCATCAGTCCTCATATCTCTCTTGGAGTTTATTGACGAAATATTTCCAATGTGTTACTTTTTTATATCTGTGTTAGCAAGATTTACACCAAACTATGGGACTCTCTTCACCATGGTAAGGCCCTTGCTGGTTTCTCCTATCCTTTTCTTTCAAATTTATCACAACTAACTGCAATGGTTTATTTTCCTTAATATGTCTCTTATTAGAACTGTAAGTGTTATATTTTTTTTTCTCTGTATTTTGTTAACACATACCATCTCCATTTCAGTTTTTTTTTTTATTTATTTATTTATTTTTTTAGTACCTTTGTTGCAGAGTTTTGATTGATATCCAAAAAAAAATATACCAACGTTTACATAATGGAGGTTAACGGTTTAGCATGCGGGGAGACGCGGGGAAAGCCAAGGGTCCCCTAATTTAACATTACGCTTATGGGGAAAAACACGTTTTTTTGCAATTTTCAAAAAAACTACTCCACCGATTTCAGATAAATTTAAATGCAAAATATACTATGCATACTTTTACGTGTTTTAAGCCATAGAATTTTTTAAAGAATTTTTTAAACCGATAACCTCCATTGAAAGTTTAAGTGGAAATTATAAATTATTTATAACCTTTGTGTTCTCTTGCAAGTTCTATTAGTTTGATGACAGCTGATTCTTTCTTAATAAGATTCATGTCAGCCTCAGATTCAAATGTAGCATCTCCAAATCCATCATACCCATGATATGGCTTTTCAGTTGAAGGTGGTTCATTTTTTGCCTTTGGCTCTACAATAATAGGCTCCTTTGCACCTCGGTAAACTGGTATCTGCAATGTTCATAATACATTTAGGTTGCTAATGTTGCTTTAAAAACTACTCAATTCATAAGAAATATACTATATGTAAATATATGTACGTATAGCATCTCGATCACGTCAAAATGCATCAAGTGAAATTATCACGAGCTTGTCTAACGTTCCATCTACATAGGGTTTACACACTACAGCAGTACAGCATCAGATGGAACATTTGGCATGCTCGTGATAATTTTACTTAAAACACTTTGATGGGATGATTAGACTAGTATAGCAGTCTCCTTTACAATATTTTAACAAGCATTGTAATTAACCCTAAGAATTACACTTACATCTTCTCTTTTGATAGAGTGTAAAACTCTCAAGGCATTACGAGCACCATTATCAACACTTGTGTTGCCGCAAACACAGGTGATAGCAAGCAAGTTAACTAAGCCTCGAGCTTTTGCAGCCAGCATCATGTAGAGAGCCAAAGCATCATCTGTACCAGGGTCAGTATCCACAACAACCATAGGAGGTATGGACCCAGTCTGGAACAGCAAAATGAAAATTGAGAACACAATAATTTGCTCAAAACAAGTTGTTTTTAAAGAATGATTAAAACATTGTCAAAAAGGGAACTTATAATTGTATACAGTTCAAAAATAATATGTAATAATAAGTCAAACTTAAGCTAATAAATTGCTAACCTTTAAATCCATATTCAGTGTGTTTGAAAAGCTGTAAGTCAGAGACGTTTGTACTTTGGTCCTTGTAGTAAGAGCACATAAAACGTAAGCAAAATTTGATAGTCTTGTAGCCACTATTCTACTTAGGGTAGACACGACTATTTATTGTTTAATAATAAAACTGAGAATTATTTGAACGGTTATGGACTAGCAACACCTAAAATGTTAAGATTTTTTACAGATTCTACGAGGACGATCAGGAAAATAGATAAGCATCAATAAGCATTCAGCATTTCAGCATGTGAATTCAAAACAAATATGCCACGCCCCCAAGAATAAGCAGCAGGTGTAAAAAAAAAGTTGAATAATTGGCGGAATTTTTTAAAAAACAATTCTCTTGTTCCCATTCCAATGTCCCTCAACGTCTCTCACATATGTCTTTCAACTCCAGGCACTTTTTGTAGTCCAGCAACACTAGCGACACCGCACGCGACACCTGAACTACAATGTTAAGCTTACCAAGCTTTTAGTTCCAGATGTCACTACTATTGGCGCAGCGTCGTTTCATATTAAACTAAGCGCTAGCATAGGGAGTTGGAAGACATGTGAGAGACATTGAATGTCCCTCACGTCTTCCAACTCTGGGCACTTTTTGTAGTCCATGCAACACTAGCAACATTGCACGCGACACCTGAACTACAATGTTAAGCTTACGCAGCTTTGTAGTTCTAGGTGTCACTACTGTTGGTGCATCATCATTTCTATTGGACTACGCACTATAGCATAGGGAGTTGGAAGACATGTGAGGTACATTGATTCCCATTTGTGACCACTAGCAACAAAACAAAGTTGAGTGCTTGCTCACTTTATGCAATGTCCCTTACATCTCTTCCGACTCTCTTGGCTGATTTTTTAGACAAGAGTTTTAAATTTCCCTCTCTAGAGGGAACACTGCGATATGTTTGGGGGCTATTTAAACTATTATGATAAGGCTGACTAAAGGTCAGAAACGATATAATATATGACGTAAACAGATTTAATCACTCGGAATTCATGCGCTCAGGTGACAACAAGACCTCAAACCTTGTAAAGCAGTATTAGTAATAGTAGTTTTGGCTGCCAATCGCGGCACTAGAGTGTAAAAGCTTGAATCATGCTTGTTTACAAATTTATACCGGGAGTCGGAGGACATGTAAGGGACATTGTACTTTATGTGGGCATGCATGAAATATTGCTATAGGAATACTACTGGGTAAAATTTGCTTGATGTTTCTGATATAGGTAGGATTTAACTATATATAGGGTCTCAGATTACTAAACGTAATAGGTACATATAGAAGATCTGCAGACAAAAGTCCCTAGGATAAAAGACCCTGCCTGTGTGCACAGGTATTACAGTATTTTATTCTAGGTCCTTTTGTCTGCAGGCCTTCTGTCTGTATACAAAGTAGAATAGCTCACTTGAAAATAGCTTGGTCACGTAAGATCACACAAAGATTCCTTCCTTGATTAGCAGATGATTGGGGTATGGGGAGAGACATATCCTCAATATAGCTGAGCCCACCATCCCCCAATATATCCGTCACTATATTGATTATGTTAGTTGTTATTAATCTGTCAGGCACTAACAGATTTAAAAAAAAAAAAAAAAAAAAAAAAAAGTGGATAATAGAATAGTAATTTATACATATAAAACTTCCATAAAATACACATGGAAATGTACTCTGTGAAATAAAAATGATGATTATAGAAATATATACATATATTATATTTTTAATTAAAAATGCAAAAGTTTCATGCAACACATTACTGTACATGAAAATGTCATCAGAAAAAAAAAAGAAACATCAAACTCATATTCTATAATTTATAGGCCATACAGAAGGCCTACTACACTACAATGTCTACAATACAGAATAAATTTTTACTTAATTTAGATTACAATGTTCAGCATTTCATAAAAGCAGATAAAATAAGAAAAGTGTATAAGTATAATACTGTATTATCAAAATCAAATGCTTAATTTCAAATAGTGGTTCCTAAAAAAATATTGCAATTTAAGCCTAATTTGTTACAATACTTTACCAAACTTTCATAATTAGGCTATGATAAATTGCATAATTGAATGTAATTTTTGAGAACATAATATTAATTTGGAATATCAACAATGCACATTTTCATCAGCAAGAAGTTATGAATACAGCAAATTTAGCAGAGATGCTATACTTGTTTGTACCCAATACTTTAGATTTTACATAATTCTAATGAAAAACTGTGACCTTACTCTGGTAGTCACTAAAAAGTCATAAAAAAAAAAAAAAAAAAAAAAAAAAAAAAAAAAAAAAGCACTAAATCTCACTGCCAAAAGTATGTACTGACCATATTGTACACAGCAAGTAACAATATACCATAGGTAATGAGGAAGGTGAAAATTTTTAATCCCCACTTTTTATGACATTTTTGAAAAGAGCGTTAAAAAATTTTGAGGTGTAATTTTTTCTTAGAACAATTGGAGCATGGGAAGTATTTTTAATTTATTTTTGAAAATTGACCTAAAAAGCCTGTGACATCATCAATCAGGCATTTATTTCGGAAAGTATTGACCGTAGAAGGTTCAGTAGCCAGTTGTTTGAAATTCTGATTTTATTAAACTGGTTACTGAACCTCGAACGATTAGTATTTGCCGAGAAAAAAGTGGACTGATGACGTCACAGGCTTTCTAGGCCGATTTTCAAAAATTAATTAAAAATACTTTGCATGCTCCAATCGTCCTAAGAAAAAAACACCTCAAAATTGTTTGCTCTTTCCAAAAATATCATAAACTCAACAAAAAAATTTTAAATTCACCTTCCTCATTTTGTGCTAGTTTTTTTTATTGCATATCTTGGTACAGTCAAAAAGAATACACCAACATAAATGTTCAAAAATATTATGAGCGAGTGTGAATTGAACAATATTTAAAAATTGAGCACTTTCATAATAGGCCTATATATACGTTTGGCTTTAATTACGAAACAAGCTCAGCTAACAAATAACTCACTATTACATTATACTGTATTGTGATATAAATTAAATCAATAATAACAAGGTGTAATTGAAAGTAACATAAAAACAACACCAACATCATAATATGTAGACTAATAAGACAATATAGCATATACTATAGAAAACGCAAGTAATTGAGATGATTTAATTTATTTAAAGAAAAATCATCGTGGTTAGGACCAACAATAAAGAAAAGGATAGAATTACCAGCAAGGGCCTTACCACAGTAGAAGTTCTATGGAGAGGTCAAAGTCTTGCGTGGCACAGTATTTTGTTATAAAAAAAAAGTTCATTTCATAACTGAGAGCTTTCGTCATATATGAGTTAGGAGCATAACAAGGCAGTACAGACAAGACACTGCTGAGTGATGTGCTCAAGTAAATCTCTTCTTTGATTGTTAATGTCATTAATATATGACGAAAGCTTTGTTATGAAATGAACTTTTTTATAAAAAAAAAAAAAAAAAAAAAAAAAAAAAAAACTGTGCCTTGTTATGGGCCTCTCCATAGAACATCTACTGATAATTCTATCCTCTTTATTATTGATGATTAAATTTAAACAACTATTGCCACAGCACAGTTATACTTTGCTTTGTTTTTTATGAGATCTAACATGATAATGAAAATTAAAATATTTACTTTATTTTTATAAACATTTTTCTTCTTATAAGTACTTTTTGCTATTAAAAATAATAATTATAATAAAACTTTACAATTAATATATAACTAAGTCTATATCAAATCTGCATCCAAATATCAGTAGCACATTTGTCTCCTATCCAACAGTCTTTGAAACCTTTTACTACTTGCTGAGCTTGAAACCACTCATTTGTATCCAATGGACAGTCCCTTGGTTCATGTGGATCCATGGTTTTGCACATAGGAGAAGGACACTCTAAGCCTTGGAGATCTTGATAAATTGTAAAGTTTGGGTCACTAGCAGTTGATGGCTGTTGAAATTTTAGCGACAGCTGGGAGCAACGAGTTGGTAAGGAAAACTGTGGCCTCAGTTCAAACCATGATTCTACTTCATTTACAGGTTTTTTCAGCATTATGTGAATATTGCATGGCTTTGATGGACGACTGGTCATTTTTTGTAAGCTTTCACATGTGATTAGTTCCCTGTAAAATAAAATTAAATTTTAGAGGGGGAGGGGAGGGGGTATTGCATTGATAAACCCTGTAAACCCTGTTTTCTGCAACTAAAATGACAATCAACTGTGGTTACATTTAAATGTAATGCACATTTTTTGTAGCAAGAAAACAGGGTTTACGAGCAACACTATTGTTGAACGTCACAAATCATAAGCTAAATATTTACTTGCTCCAGTAGATTTATAAATGAGCATAAACCTATATTTCGATGTTGGGATGCAGAAATGCGACCGATGAGAAAAATCATGAGTAAAAACCTCATGATTTTTCTCATCGGTCGCATTTCTGCATCCCAACCTCGATTTATGAATCATAATAATAAAAATATATACATCTTATGCAATGCTAGATGAGTTAATGGCATTACTCCACAATAGAAAGATAGAAACATTTGGTTATGGCAATGCAATAAAAAATTGGCTTATAATAATAATATACCTAACCTAAAACCTAATCTAAAAATTAAAAAATCACTGAAGCACATACACTTTTTGTGTATTTTGATTGTAGGTGTAGGATGAAAGAAATTATAATAAATATAATATATTTGTAAAGTATAGATGGATTTTGACACAACAATTTAAAAGTTATTATTATTTGCACTTAGTTATGACACATAAAAATAACAGAAAAAGTTACCAAAATATAGCTGGCAGGTTCAACAATCTCCCCTACCACACACTAAATTTAATTATATTACTACAACAGCTATGGTATTATTTTTTAATACATATATATTATACTATTTTATAATAAAGGAAAAGGATTGACAATTAACGAAAGCCAATTTGTGTTCTACTATTTATAAGTTTTTCTTAGCATCTACTACCGATTTAATATATTTCTCATACACAAATAGAAGTAAATATAAACATCACAACTTGACTTTCTTTACTCGTTGATGCATTTTTTTTTTATTATCATACTTGTTACTTATTATTTTAACAAAGGTAATTTTACTAGTTATTGACAGATTGGAGTGTTACTCAGTTTTTTTTAATTATATTTAGTTTTTGCACATTGCATGAAAACAAAACCTTGTCTGCTCATAACTGTAGCCTGCTGATAAATAGTACAATTACCGTACATTGTGTACAGTACCTGAGTAAATGCATGAGGCACCCTCTTGATGGAGCAGTCTCTGGGGGTACAGGGAAGAGAGGTGGTAATTCTACCACATATGTTTCTTGAGGACTTGCTATTGTTGCCCCAAGTAGAAGAGCAATTGAAGTTGCACCAGAGATCTCATGTCGGAGAGCCTATAAATAAAACACCTGTCTCACTAAAAATGAACATCAAAATCACCTTACTCATTACATGATCAGATATATACACACGATGTTCTGATAGTTCACAAGAGGTAGCTTATTTGACATAAAAAAAAAGTTATATTTCTTTTTGAAACCTTTGAATCTAGTTTATTTTATTATCATTACTTTTGCTACCCTACGCACAGTGTATAATACAAAAAGGATAAAGAACAAAAAAAAAAAAAAAAAAAAAAAAAAAAAAAAGTGCATGGAGTCAACCGGGGTGAAATTGAAACTCCAATCATGTGCAAGTGTTCACTTTTCCCTATCTCTTTAAACAACGCAGAGCACTTTGAAAGCGGGTCTGTGATTGGTTTTCAATTTCACCTCCTTTGGCTGTATAAAAACTTGCTGCGCGCAGGTATATGCTCAAGGTACATTTTTCTTTTCACTGCACCCACTTTGGCAGGCATGACAACCATGGTACATTTCTTCTCTTTATCTACCTAATGTTAAATAAATTGGAAAACAAAAACATAACACTTCTTCACAAGTTCTATAGGCCCTATTTTCTTTTTATGAAGTTAGCAACGTTGTATGACACCCAGTAAGATAAGATTTACAGTAATCTAAAGATGATAATGTAATGTGCTAACATGTACTAACTAGATTATTACCTTGAATGTCTGTTCTAAAGATTCAACAGCCTGTGAGGATTTGGTGAAGTGTTTTTCAGCTTGAAGTGCTACAGAACGAGGAACAGTAGACTCATCGGATGATTCTATTTTCTGTAAAAATATTCACTCCTGATAGTAATTAGAATTACTTATTATACACAAACCATGTAAATCATATTTTCAATATACAGCTCTGACCAAAAGTTTCCGAACAATTTGCATAGGCAACCCGCAACCACAATATGTTTGTTATCTTTATGAGAAAACGCAGGGGCCGCCACTGCCCTATTTGGGAACTTTTGGCCAGAGCTGTACAGTCAGTCAAATAAAAGGTTATTCTTTAAATGTGTTAAAAAAAATCTTATTATTATATTTCTATTTTTTAATTTTTAATTTTATATATTTATTTATTAAACACCAAGGTGTACTTATACATATATAGGTCTACATTTTTACATATTGACTTAATGATAGGGTCCGAGATGGACAATGAAGTAAGTGGTACCTAGTACATAGGCCACTACATAACACACATACACATTTATCATTACACTCGTGATATTCTTTAATTTGACAGATTACATGGTGGAAACCATGCACCGCATAACGGGTAAAAACATGCCTGTCTGTACAGTTTGGGCCTTTCCACCCATTAATATTAAACGCAGGGGTATTATATATTTTAAACTAATACATCAACTTCAATGTTTTTTCTTTATATGTAATGTATTACACATGTAACTTGTTCCTTATTTGCAAGCCTCAAATTATATGTGGAAACATGATTTTTTTTTTCTTCATTATAATATATTCTTGTTCTTCAATTTTTTTTTATATTAAGTACAAAAGGTCGCCTCTTGTACTCAGCAGGTGAGCTGCGTAGCCATCAAGCCCAAAACTTCTCATACTGCACGTCCATGCACTACACTCTCCCAACTAAACCTCTTACTCTCATTGTAACATCATAAACATTTATTTCTAACTCAGGTGAATAGAAATGAAATAATAGTGCAATACATCATTTATGCTTAGAAATATTGGTTTGCTAAAATAACAAATCATAAAATCTCTCACCTATATTTATTATATATGATATATGTATAATATTTTTCCTACTTACTTATTTACTGATAATATAGCTGCTTGCTGGCTAAGCAGCTCACAACAAGTGCAAGTGGCATACTTTAGTGAACTTTATGTAAAATATTTGGAAGAATGTGAGTTGATGTTGTAAAATTCTTAATTCCACATAGTTTGAGGCACGCCAATAAAGAATAAGTTTAAAGGCGTACATGTCAATAGTTAATGTATCTCAAAAAGCATTTGTCATATCACAATGACAATTTCAGGGTAAGTTTAAAGTATTTTTATTTCATCACATACTTAATTTCACAAGGATGTCTATGGATTAGAAGCTGAGTAAAAATAGCATGGGTAGCATAGGAGATATGAAAACTCCTATCTCATCCCATGTTAAATTATATATTTTTACAATCCATAGAACATAATGAAATTACACGCTAGCTAATGCCAAATTAAAATTTGTTATGGTTAGTGTTTAATTCAAATAAAGTAGAGATTCAGTGTTTTTGAGATGACTGCCAAGGATTTGTAACTACTGTATCCTATATTTTTATTTAACGATGTGGTCCTTTGAGTATGTATGTATGTACAGTACATACATACAGTAATATGAGAAGAATAAAAGCGTCAATTTGTATCAGGAAATGACATTGGCCACTTCTCAGCTACTAATAAAATAAGCCTAGGTAAGACCTACTATCATATATGCATACATAATGTACACATACGGTACATATCATACATACTGCATGGAGATTCAATGGGTGGTTGTGATGACTCCATCGGACAGAGGTGCTTTTGCGTTTACATGCATAGATACATTTGTTGTAACTAGCAGCAAGTTACTAAATACGGTAGCATTGTTTTAAAACTTAATATGTATATGAATGCACCTTTTATATGCATAAATACTATTAAATACTGATATATACTCACATTTTTCTTCTCCAGGTCCCATTTTGTTTTTTTATCAACCACGAGTTTTAGTCTATTGTATTGATAAGGAATTTGTTCTTTCAAATATAAAATATATTTAATTAATTCTATAACTAGCTCTGAACAAGTCGCAGTTGATACAACATCAGGAAAATTTATACAAAGTTCTGATCTCATTCTTTTACTATTTGTAGACAATTTTAATGGAGAAAAGTTTAATGACAAGTCTGCCTGTTCGTCTAGGTTTATTTCTAGAGCATTTATCTTGCTTGTAATAGACACTTCCTGTACATCATAACCCCCAAAAGAGTCTATATGATTTGATTGTGCCATTAAAAGAATGCAGATTAATAAAATATAAATATAAAAACACTAATTGATTAGTAAACTCAACCAAAAATACCAAAACGTCAAAAAATAAATTAACGACGACAGCTGGTTACGAAAAAGCGCGGTAATAATATACAATGCTGCCTAATCTCTGGTATGTACCGCCTTATTTGTAGCAGTTGCCAAATTGGGTTGATTTGTCCAGGATTTGCCGGTCTTACATTTACGCGGGTAAAAAAAAACTTTTAAACTTTTCAAACTAAACTGCGCAAAACTTTTTATTTTATTTTGTAGTTGCATGGTTGCTTTCATATAAAACTTATATAAAAGTCGACGCCATATGTGAGCACTAAACATGGGCTGCATGGGAAAATGACACATTTTGCCAGTTTAAAAAAAATACTTAGCAATATTTTTAATTACAAAAAAAAGTCATCATAATAATAATTAACTAATTTTGTAAAGAAAATAGCCACAACCACGTTTTTCTTATGTTGAACATAATTTTATTCGTTGCTCCAGTATGGCGTCGAAGCGCATTCAGTATGACGTCATACGCATACACCCTATTATACTCTCTAGGGTTGTTGAATGAATTTTAAACACGAATAACAACATAAGCATATTTGACTAATTTATTGAGGGGTGTATACAGTTTACAGTGTTATGTAAAATAAAATAAAAAAATCAATATTTTTCTTGTGCAAAAATGATTTAGTTTTTAAAAAAATTAAATTAGAGATCTGTATAAAATAATGCATAATGTGATACCATACAAGTAAATAATATAAAATGTATACGTATGCCTTATAGTTTTTACTTTTTAGAAACCTTATGTGTATATAATCAACCTCTATTTGTTAAAAAAGGGTTATATAATCATACATAGGCTATACAAGAGAGGAGATAAATGTATGCATGCTTTTGCATTTCTGTAAATAAACCAATTTTATTGGCCTGCAGCTGTTTAAACAAAAATTATATATTATGCTTGAAGAAAAACTATATAAACATAGCAATTAAGTAACTTGATTGTCAAATTATGCAGTTGTATGAAAGATAACAAAACTAAACTAGAATTGAGAATTTATGATTAATTTGATATAATAACCTACATTATACTATATTTTAATACAGTATATGAGTCTATATTCTATATATTTTTCTTCTTCTTTTGCTTTGGTTTGGGTTGTGGAATATAGTAAGAATTTCTCTCATAATCATTTTTAAATAATTTATTATTTCATTTTGTTCATGATTATTTTACAAACTAAGCAAAACATTACTATTAATATATGTTTTTTTAATTATAAACATTAAAATAAGGCATGCAAAATTAAAGTTTTTACATTTTATAGTAACACTAAACCTATAAAAAAGACACCCGCATAATATGTATTTTGAGTTTAATATTAATTAAAATTAATTAGTATATGTAGTGTAAATAATTATACATGTGGCTAAAAATAAAACGGTGGTGTATGTGGCATGTATATATGATAGCTTTGTGAAATAGGATAGGAATAAGATCTTGGAAATTATAATTCATTAAACTAAATAATCGAAAGCTCGGAAAATATAACGCATTATTTTGTTTTATATTCCTGAGACTAGATTGACTACAAGCTTTCTTTTCATAATGAGCAACTATAAGATTTCATATAATATATATTATATATTAATATATATAATTGATGGATTTTATGACAGATTAAATATTCTGAATAAAAATGATGAATGAATGAATTTTATTTCAATTGAGAGTGTGTGTGCATAATGCAATTTATATCATTTTAATTTCACATTGCATATAATCCAAATGACGTAAAACTGATTTAATAAGATTTTATTTCAAATATTTTTTTTTTTAATGTTAAAATTAATGTGGCAAGCTTGCAGCATTTTTATGGCAAATTGTTTTTTTTTAAAACTACACACTGGACCATATGTTTATTATAAATAATATGACAAAGCTATTACAAAATACTTTATTATTTTATTATTATTATATAGTTGGGCATTCAAGCCAGGAACTTTTTTTTATGGACACAGTGCTTGAACAATTTTAAAATTTGCAATATACCGCGAATGTTCAATAACACTTCTTATTTCCTTTACTTTATCATGTCGACTATTTTTGGACGAAGTCCATTTTTTACTTAACAAAAAAAAACTTGAGAATTAATCATTTAAATCTAAATTTAAAAATTAATACAATACTTGCTAATATTCTTAAACAATTATATCGCTGAACACATATGTGTATAAGAAGAGTTGTGCCTTGATTGGATCCAAAAATTTATAAATCATCCATTAAGAGGTAGCGTTGAAGGGTAGGTGGAAGCCCAAGTCTTGGAGTGGAAGCAGTTAGACGAGACGGTCCCATAGATTTCCGTAATACTTTCCAGCAATTGAATTGTAATCCTTGAGGTTGAGTCCAATATCCAGCTATTGCGTCCTTAACTTGTTGAAAAATAGGACCCAGAACTTTAGGACAACGTGCATGTCTAAGCATTGTATGAAATACAAGAGAACGCATTCTTAATGGTTCTCCACCCATTACACGTGCCAATATATTTAATGTTAAATTACAATGTTCAAATTTTCGTCTTAATATAAGTGCACGTAATAACCATGCAAATGCAGTATGATCTGATTCATTTGGAAGTTTCGGTGCTCCGTGCCAAACACTTGCTCCACTATTTAGTAAGAGACGAGTAAGCGCTATGCAATCATCTAATTGCTGTACGCTGTAACTTAAAAGTGCACGTCCCTCGAAGTCAGTTTCATTAGGGTCCGCACCAGCACGAAGTAACACGCCTGCAAGCTCTACAGCCTCACAGAACGCTCCACGTTGAAGCAGATCTCGTACCATCAACAATGAAGGGGCACTCGTCAGAGAATTGTTTGAACTGAACTCATAAAATTCTCTTCGGGGACCATCACGCTCCAGCCAAGACGTTTTCTCACATGATTGACACGAATTTACTGTAATAATAAGAGCAATAATTAAAATATTTAAAAATAATAATAATAATTTTTATAAATATATAATCTATTATTATTACTTTACTGATACTAAGATAAAATAACACGTAAATGAATAATTTTAAATATTGAGATAAGCCGCGTCAGCTGTATATACATTTTATATTTGAAATGATAAAAGCTTTCTCTAATTGACTCCACGTACTTCAAATGTATCTTAATTACCGCGGGAGTTGTTTGCATATTATCATGCATCACATATCACATTTACACCAGATCAGTATACGGCACCCTCATTCAAAAATTTACATTCTCAGTTAATAAATATGTAATGGTATTCTATCCCACCTACATACTACACACTCTCTTTATCTCTAGCTCACCTATAAGTGAGCTAGAGAAAAAGAAAAAGGGGTGCTAATTGAAATCTTAAGTAACCTTAAAATTTACAGTTACGAATTGATATTGATATTATTGTCACAATACAGCAAAAATTAAACAAAAGACGAACCTGAATAGGTTGAATTGGCAGGCCCTAACCACTCTGAGAGAGTGGTGCAGCCACAGGTATGTGAGGTGTTTGAATTGGATGTAGGTAGGGCACGCAATGCAAGCACAACTGCTGCTGCTACGTCCCTCTCAGGGGCTGCTCTCTGCTGCAGTCTGCACTGCAAAGCACGTTCCGCAGCTTCGGTGCATGGTCCTCGAGGAGCTGCAGCCACGCACATCTCCAGCTCGAGGCACAAACGTCGGTGCAGCGCATGTAAAATCGCAGTAGCACCTCCACAGCTGCCGCTTTCTTGCCTGCAAAACAAAACACAGCGCACGTGTCAGTAACTGATGATCATCATCTGCCTGCCATTCACCTGCTACTCACGCTAACTATGAGCTAACTGTAGTTTGACGCAACTCTCACTAAAGCATAAAACATCTTTATTTTATATTATATATATAAATATATTATATATATGTGTGAGCTTTTACCAATTTCTAATCATAAATTTTTTGATAAAATTTCTAAACAAATATTCTATACACACATTTTTTTCCAGCTCCTATACAGCTCGTATGTTATATAATTTATAATATATTATACAATACATTATATTATAGCACGTGACCGTGCATATGCATATAGCACCAGAAACTATTCTAAAATACATTAATTGTCAATTCTGTTTTGTGCAACACAATTATATAATAAATTATAATTAACCACATTGTAAATTTCAATGTTAAAAGCTTCAATTAAAGTATTGTAGATTCTATATAATATAATGACAGTATGTAAAATATAATCTTTAGTCGTGTCGTACTATATTATATACCAATATATAAGAGCGTTTTACTTGAAAAACTGTTAAAACAAGTTATATGAAAATTAAAAAAAAAAAAAGGTTTATAACTGTATGAGCAATAATAAATATATACGTATTTTGATTATATGTTTTGGGACTTATAATATTTATATATAGGCTCAAACATTGTATCATCCACGTAAAATAATTGAAACGTAGCTTGCTTAATCCATTCTATATAATATAACAAATATTTGTTATTTTATCTGTTTTATACTTTTCATACTTTTATTGAATTATCACGAAGTCTATATAATAATATAGTCAGGTGTATTTACTATTTATAAGAGGATTTTCTCCAGATCCGGTGCCCAAACATTATTTTGCAATTATTGTTGTGTAATATACTAAAACCAGCTGATATTTTTTCTTTTTGTCTTAAATATAATTATATGAACAAACACATAAATATTTATATTTTCTTATAAACATGGAACTAAATTTGTAAAAATTTGTCAAGTTTTCTTATAGAATAGATTTTGAATTTTAACAATAATTATTTGTTGAAAAAAATGCAAATTATTTCCGAACGATATACTTTTTTTAAACGTTATGTAAACTGATGGAGAAAAGAATTATGAATTATGACAGATAAAAAATTTGTACGGTGTGACCCCGTGTTTACGCGGTCAATGCTTCTCGACCTCGTGGGCACAGTATGCATATACCCTACACATTTTAGTATCCAATTTACATACAACGAAACAATGGTTAGCGATTGAGGTGAAAAATAATACTATTTCCTTTTATATTCACTCTTTAAAAATTATTAGTTTGACTAAAAAAATACAATAATTTAAAAGACTTTTTATTGAAATAGTGGGCAGGTGGGGTGTTTATTTCTTATCAGGGGCGGATCCAGGGGGGGGGCGGTGGGGGCGACCGCCCCCCCCAAATGGCCCACGTGGGTGGAAAAAAATGAGCAAAAATTCAAAAAAAAAATTAGTCCATTAAAAAAATTTTTTGCGCCTTCGGCGCAACTTTTATTAATGAATAAGCGTTTGAATCCTATGAGTATATAAAAAAAAAAAAAAAAATTACATCCCCTTAGTTGTCATGTCATCAGGGTAATATACCAGAGATATAGTTCTGTTAATACTTGGACATCCACGAAATATTTTGCTCGCGATAAGAACTTAAAAAAAAAAAAATACAAAAAAAAAAATAATAAAAAAACTTAAGTGTAAATTTTCTAATTTTTATCTCAAAATATTTTTCCATCCAAATATAAGTTATGTTTTACAATATCATAATAGTTTTAAAAAGTGGAAAACAATTTTTAGAAAATTGGGATACCAAAAAAAAAAAAAAAAAAAAAAAAAAAATTAATAATAATACACAATATAATAGTTTATTTTTTAAATTTTGACCTTTTTTTTTTTTTTTCAAGATTTTTTGTTTTCAAGATTTTTTTTTTTTCAATGAAATAACATTAATAATTTATTGCATATTTGATTGTAAGGAGAATGGAAATAAAAGAAAAAAAGAATTTTGAAGATATTAAAATAGAAAATACTCCGGAAATCATTTTGTCTTACTTTTACTTCTTTTTTTGCTTATACATAAAAAAAAAAGGAAAAAAAAAAGAAAAAAACTACCAAATCAAAAATTTTGCAATTCAAGAATATTTTTTCAAAGGCATACTTATTTGGCAGATTTTTCCAAAAAGGGGCGTGGCCAAATAAAATTTTTCGCCTGCGGCGCGCTACCCGCCCCCCCCGGTCCTTCATGATTATTTTCCTGGGGGATCGCCCCCCCCAAACAAATTTCCTGGATCCGCCCCTGTTTCTTATATTATAAATATATAATTATATATACACACAAACACACAGAACTTAACAACGATTAAATAATATAGAAAATATTAATATTTTTGTCATATCTTTGCAAATATAAAAGAATTAGGCTTAATGTACAGTATATTAATTAAAACATACCTTATCTATAACTACTTATTTTTAAATTAAATTAAGTAAAATGCTTTTAAAAAATGAGATGCATACCTTATGCATAGAATGCAAAGTATACGCAGAAAGTTTCTTTTATCGGTATATAAGTTCATTTTTTTTTATACATTGACTCAAAAACTTTCAAATTACTCGAATCATAACGCCACTAACGAATCATCAACTATAAAACCTACCACAGAGAAAATGCTGTTGCGCTATTTTCATGAGAACGGAGAAACAATTTAATTAATTAAAAGATTGAAATGCATCATAACTTTTTTGCGTGGTAATCTTCATAAATAATTTAACGTACATTACGATTGCTGACTGGATGTTTTGCTACGCCATATATATAGCATATATTTAACATTTAACAATTTTTCTGTAAACAGTAGCTCTCATTAATTAAATATTTAATTTTTGCCAGTTTTATGTATGTTATCTTATATAAAACTAGCAAAAACTAAATATTTAATTAAGGAGAGTTTTTACAGAAATATTGCTAAAAGCTCACCGCATCAAATTTGCACAACATGCATAGTAATAATAAAAAAAGAAAGTTTTAAGTTTTAAATACTTTATGTATTTTGAATTCATTAAATTGCACAATATTGTTTTCAAAAATATTTGGGCAGATTCGAGCATTGTCCCGTTCTATTGTTTGGAAGAAAACATGCGGCACATAAGCAGGCGTGCATGCCGCGGTTGTGTTGCGAGCTACAGTAACTCGCGCGCGAGAGAGAAGCAACGGCATAGCGGGTCGTTGTGGGGATCACTGACCAGCCCCACGCAGCCGGTACAGCCGCGGTGCCACCGCGGTGTTAGAGTTCTCTCTTCAACCCGAGAGTCATCGGCCTTAGTCGCCCGCCTGCCCCGTGGCCCCGTGCCCTCCCGCGGCCTTACATCTATACTATGAGTAAGCACCATCACAAAATTGTTATAAAATCATTTAGCTTAAATACCATACCTAAAATGTAAAAATATATGCTATATAATATGTTATTTATGATTTATTGAACGTGCTGAAACGTGCTGATAATCATAAAATGAGCATTCATTGCTTGAACATTAATGTTATAGTATTTACTATAAAAATAAAACGCATACAAAATCTATAGGTCATGATCTCCTTATGTCATGCAATAGGTATAGGAGTAGGACCACTATACCGCGTAGGACCAAAGTATAAGGTTCAAGAGTTTACAAGAGCTCTCGCAAAATACTAGTTTTACAAATAAGGTAATCCATATTATGATAACCTGAAAAATATCAAATGTCATATTGTAGAATATATTATATATATTCAAATAAAAACCGTCCCAATCCTGTATATAGGTTTAAGAACAACAATTATTATTACTGCTATGATGCCATTTTCATTTTTATAACATCAAATTCGGTTTCTTTTGATTTGTATGTGAGTGTGTGTAATATATGTGTATTTATTTATCAAATAAAGGATATCCATTAATATATTGATTTTTTTCCCCTAATTTATTATATTCTAACGTCTTACATTAGGAAAATACGTCTTTTGTAATTATTTCACTGTATTATCTATCATAAATGTATACTTTAGAGTACTGAAGTACTTTATACGCAATAACGCAACGCGACGCACGCACGCACGCACACACACACACACACACACACACACACACACACACACACACACACACACACACACACACACACATACACATACACACACACACACATTGTAAGTATTAATTAGAAGGAAACCCATATATTTATACTATACCTTTAAGATGAAATTTTAGATTTTATTGTTAAATTTATTTCTAATTTGAGTGTATGACGTTAAGTAAACACATAAATATTTTGGGTTACTTCCAAATTTTGTCAAGCTTTATACCTGCTACAAGTTTTAATGGATTCATTGCACTTTGCTTGTTAGTGACATATGCAGTCGAAGTATATTATAATTTGAGTGCACGCTTGCACACACCGGGGTCTATCCAGTATACTGTACTTGCATGCCATTACAAAGTGCTAGGAAATGAATTGCATTCATAAATATATAAGAGAATTATTAATATAATATGAAATAAAATTCCTATGAAATGTCAAGAATGTGCAATATTATTTTTCATCTGTTTAACTAATTTTTAAGATTTTCATGTGAATATACATCATAATATCTCAAATGAGTTTAAAAAAGCAATTTATGCCATATAGAGTGCAGTTACTACAAATAAACATACGAATAATGTAAATAGAGATGCCGATGTGGTTTCTGTGCTTTTCAATAGATAAAAAACAGACATGTAAAAATTTCGTCACAAAATGTAAACTAGGGGGGGGGGGGGGGGGGGGAATATGCTAAACAAATACAAACTATCGGTGAGCACTTAAGGCGGGAAATCAGGTGCTACGGGATTTGACTAAAAAGTTGTAAACAAAGAAAAATCTGTTTTTTTTTTTTTTTTTTTTATTATTATTATTTTTTTTTTTGCACGGTGATATATTATGGAATACCGTATCTTTAAAAATATAAAAATTTTGGGGCGTCACCATGCTAGATTTTAAATTATGTTTTTTTGAAATTTTAGTCACATAAGAACCCATGTTAATTTCATTACTTATTTTCTCTCTTATCTGATGGTCACTGGTTCTAAATTTTTTTTATCATAGGTTGCTGTTACTTTCAAATGGCATATCATAAAGTTTGGAAGTTTTCTTTTTAGATTTTGAGATGCAAGCCAACTGAATACAATACAACCCTTAATATAACAAAAAACTAATGAAAGAAATTGATTTTTACCTCACGCTGTTAAACTGCAATAATTTACATACTATACGTGTTAATAGTATATGCGCCCGTTTTTGCAAACAGACTATTGAGTTTTTCAAAAAAGAAAATATTTTAAATACTAAAAAAAAATAAAAATATAATAAAGAGAGAGAGAGATCAATTTTTTCGAGAGCGTGAGATTGTGAGCAAAACAAAACTCTTTTAGAGTTCAAAGCCTTCTATATTACATTGTCGATACAGTTGTACAGATTCTATTCTATGTAAACAGCAGCAGCACATCAAATTATGTGGAAACTGCAAGAAAAACAACCTCTTATTCAAATAACTCAGAGAAATAACTACATAGACTTTAAAGGTCCTTCACCTCTCTCTGCTTGCACTTTTCAGGTAGAATGCATCTTTGCGTAAAGTACCTTAAAAATTTACACAAAAAAGGGAAGGACGACAGGATAAAGATTTCACTTCCTTTCTATTGAAATATAAAGAAGTATTTTTTCATGTCCTCAATAACACCCCCATCCAGGCACCTTTCAAATAAGAATATAAGGCTCTGCCTCTATCTATAAATCTGTCAAACCTTTTTTTTTTTTTTTTTTTTAAATAACCTTTACGCCTCAATGACCTTCCCAAAAAAAAAAAAAAAAAAAAAAAAATCATCAAAGTTCAATGAATTTTGAATAGGAAAAATAGTTGAGCTGAACTTGAAAATATTATCTCGTCTCGTGCAATATAATTTATGTCGCGTTGTTTTAAGCTATAATAATTAATGATAATGACGATTAGCGGTAGTCACGTGCATAAAGGTGTGTGTGTCTTGCAAGGTGAGGGATCAATGCTTGGAGAAATGACAATGTTGTCAACATCTTTCTTTTTTATTTCGTTAAATTCTAGAGCAAAGCGGTAACAAGATTTAGAGAATTATATTTATAATAACAAAATGAATCAGAAGTATGTACTTGCGAACGTCGCGCCAATGTATGAAAATGTTTACGGGAGTTACCGTTAGGCGTTCGTTCACCCGACCGCACTTGGATCACTCGTTCGTATGTCTATCTCGCGCTTCGCGCTCGCGAGAATAAAGAGAGAGAACAGCAAAATCGAGTCGAGCTGCACAGAGAGGCAGGCAATGAACGGACGGGCAGAGGATACCGCTTGAATGTCCCGACTCGGCCGGACGTCGACCCTAACTTTTTAAACCCCGCAAGGACGACTACCGTGCCAAATAGCGTAGCTAAATAATAATAATAATAAAGAACTAAATTTTAGGAACCCTAATTAAAAAAAAAAAAAAAAAAAGTTGACTTATGGCATCGACCTTTTTATATACCAAGAACCTCTGGGCGCTTGATAATTTGTCACACATACGTGCACAGCATGGCACCGATCGATGGATATATATTTCACATGCTACATACATTTGCATAATGGAGCGTATATTTACAGAACTAATGCCCTTTGTAATGACTAAGATAAACGCCATTTCTCCCCTTAAAAAATACATAAATAGCGTGTATTAATATATGCACGTTCTTTCTTCAATATCAGTAAATAAGTGTTAACACTATAAATAATACAGCAAAATAATAATAAAAACTTTTCATACATTTTTCTCGATCATGTACATGTAAGATAAAAAGTAATAAAATTATATATTCTTATATTAATATTTTTTAAATAGATATATTATGATATTTCATCAAAAAGCATGCATGGTTTTAATATTACAATTAAGTATTTGCATGCTATATTATTTTTACTATAAATACACATATAGGCTTCTTTGTTTAAAACAAAAAAACAAAGCTGATATATTATATCATGAGTATTATATAATAATTTATTATACCTAAAAATTTTGCATGAGCTTATAAGAATTTGAAGAAAAAAACGTGGAGCATAAAAAAAAGAAAGAAAGAAAGAAAAAAAAAAAAAAAAAAAAAAAAAGAAAGAAAGAAAGAAAGAAAGAAAGAAAGAAAGAAAGAAAGAAAGAAAGAAAGAAAGAAAGAAAGAAAGAAAGAAAGAAAGAAAGAAAGAAAGAAAGAAAGAAAGAAAGAAAGAGTAACATTTAGATTTAGATCCATATATTGCATTTTTATTACAATTTTATTTCTGACTTACCGTCGTGAGACTGGGCTCATTCGCAGTGCCTTCATAGTAATGTCTTATTCCTTATTTTGATTTGAAACACTGTTATATAGAGTAAAACACAACACTGATAAGAGCCAGCCTGGTACCTCTCCAAATTCCTGAGGAGATGATAATTAATGATGAGATGACAGAGATCACAGACGAGCTGGTCCCTAACGAGCGATCGAGCGCGAGTGAGCAAGGTGCTCCCTCTCATCCACCACTTCTACAAGTGACGATGTGATGTAGCGTATTACTAAAAACAGTGTTTACCGTGCTTTGTGCCGCTGTGGCCCGTGGGCTTGCTTTTCCCCCACTGCTCCCCCCCTTGCAGCGCCACACGGCGCCGAGCGTGAGCAGCCATTACGCCTGCAGAAAATACTCACTCGCAACCCGCAATACTCAACTGACCAACTGGTTGCAATTTTAAGGGGTTTTATTTTTATTTTTTTAATAAAAAAAAAAAAAAAAAAATTAATATATTAATAAAATAAATAAATAACGTGCTATTAGTTATTTATTTTGGTGATCTTTCTTTAATACTTTTGCAAGTTATTTTAAAACAGTACAGTAATTAAATAATATAAATAAGTGGAGATTTTTATGTAATAGTTATACTATAATAATAATAATAATTCATATCAATATGAATGGGTGAGAGACATTATGTGAAATTTTGCGCAGCATGTAAGTAAGTTGGGAACCATTTTTCTTCTAATGTAATTTATACTTTCCACAGGTATTAAAAAAAATTAATTAATTATTTAAATAAATAAATAAAATAATTCTTATATCTATATTACACACATACACATACGGTTGTTTACAAAAAAAGGCAAGATTTTAAACAACTAAATATTTAAGAGAATTTAATTTTTCTAATTAAAACGTCCAATACATTAAATTAAGATCTTTAATTTTTTTTAAGTGTTTTTAAATTAAGTGATTTGCGAGCTAGAGACAAAATGTAAAGAAAGAGAGAGATATGAAAAAAAAAAAAATTCTGCTGCAGCTCTGTTCTTTATTTTTTGTTGGGGCTTTTTTGAGCTATTTAAAGGTCACCAGAGATCAAAGAGGTGCCCTAACTCTCTGCTGGTGCCCTAAAATGATTAAAAGTTATAGTTTTTATACAGTTGAGCTGAGTGAGTTAAAAAGGTCATAATCAAATGTAAAGAACAAAAACCACGACTTTAAAGTAAATTCACTGCTTTTTTCCATCTTCTTCCTAACCTAAAGTTATTTAATTTTATTATTGAAGTAATTTTAATGTGAGTTGGTTAAAAAATTTGAAACTCAAACAATAAATATTAGACATTTCTCAGTGCCCATTTTTCGGAGAGAGACAGTGGGTGAAGAAGAGTTGTAAAACTATAGATTCAGATGAGAAAATAAACAAACTCACAGTTCTACATTATAACAAAGTGCTAGCAGACGACTTTGTGTTTGTTTCAATTTATCATGCTTTCTTATGGAGCAATAAAGCAGCTATACTATAAACTATAACTCAAATAACAATCTCAGAGTCGAAACTTTTACTGTAGCTTGTTGAGTCTCAAAGCTTTTGTTTTCCTGAATTTCGCATAAGTCAATTGCTGAGTGGGGAAAAAAAATGTTACCAAATTGATTGAAACCCAGGAAAACAAAAAAAGCTTTGAGATTCAGGATAAGCTACAGTAAAAAAATTCAATTCAGAGAAATAATTCTAACTCCATTATAGTTGCTTCCATTGCACATATTACATAAGATCAAGCATAATATTAAATTGAGACAAGAACACAAAGTCATCTCTGCTATAGCACTTTGTTTGGTATTAATTGTTGGGGTGAGTTTGTTTATTTTCTCACTTCTTTAACCTACTTTTGCAAATCTTCTATTTGAAATAATAATAATAAATAAAAAATAATGATCCAGAAGAAATCTTTCACGTGAAAAGAATGGGAGATGAGAGGAAAGAATCAAAATCATATTTTTTGTTCTTCGCATTTAAATATATATGTTCTTTTTCCCCAGGTCAACAACTGTATAGATATAATTTTTAATAATTTTAGGACACCAGCAGAGAGTTAGGGCACCTGCTTTATACCTCAGGTGACCTTTAAATAACTCAAAAAAGCACCATAAAAATATGAATTCTGGTTACATAGCTTAATTATAATAATTTTTATTCCAAGTAAGGTGCATTTGCATATAACATATAATAATAAAAAATTCCGTAATATATACATTATTATTATTATTTATTTATTAAACACCAAGGTGTACTTATACATATTTATATAGGTCTACATTTTTGCATATTGACTTAATGATAGGGTCCGAGATGGACAATGAAGTAAGTGGTACCTAGTACATAGGCCACTACATAATACACATACACATTTATCATTACACTCGTGAAATTCTTTAATTTGACAGATTACATGGTGGAAACCATGCACCGCATAACGGGTAAAAACATGCCTGTCCAGGGGCGGATCCAGGAATTATTTTCGGAGGGGGCTGAAGACAGATAGTGAAACCATGGTGAAACTACTTCACCCCGGGGGGGGGGGGGGGGGATAAATAGCGCCGCAGGCGAAAAATTTTTCGGGCCACGCCCCTTTTTGAAAAAAACGCAAAATTAGAGTATATACTTGGCAAAACTTACTATGGAAATTCTGAAAAGCAAATTTTTAATTTTTTTAACCAAAATGTTGAATTTTTAAATAAAAATTAGGACTTAACTGCTCGATAAAATATCTGTAGTAGAGGACAGGGTTACATATTTTTTTATTTATTAAAGTAATTAATTTTAGTTACTTTCTAGCTTGAAATGATTACACTCAACAAATAAATTTTTTTACACTAAAAAAAAAAAAAAAAAACTAAAAAAATATTACATGTGGGGTATTATAATAAAAAAGAAACAAATTATATTCTATATATTATAAATTCGTCAAAAATTTATGTATTAAAAAAAATTATATACCTAAGCTAATCTCTCGGGAAGGCAGCGAAAATTTTAAATTTGGTTGAAGAATGGTTATGATTATGATATGATATGATGTATTTCAGTGTTGCAACATATCTTATTATGTTAGACATAGTTATTAACTCGAGTTAATTCCTCTCAAAAAGTAAGCATTTTTTTATAGTAAAAATTTAAGTGCAATTTATTTTGTCAAAATCTTAAAGTCGATTTACATTATTTTTTTAACCTGAGATTCAAAACATTTAAATATAATGCCTACGTAAAATTAAAAAAAAAATATATATATTATTTTTGTTTCAAAGTAAACTTTTTCATTTGCTTTGATACGTAGTGTAAAAAATTATTAAAAACAAAAGTCAATTTTTTTCCGGCCGCTTCCTCGATTTTCGATAGCAAACTGTTATGAATAAAAAAGTCACGTTGAAATTAAACATTGTAGGTACAATAGAATTATTTAACAAAATATGAACTTATAAGGGAGGGGTAAGACTCTTTGGTACGAAATTTGAGTGGTATTTTTGATAATATAAAATAGCAGTTCCGCAATAGTACATAAATTGAACCATATAAGAGTTTATGGAGTCTTGGCCCAAAATTACCCACGTCTTTGCAAAAAATATTGACTGTTTTTCAGTGATCAATGATCATATTATTCATATGATATGTACTTACAGTATATGTATATAGTTTAAAAAATAAATGCGCATGATCACTGCACGTACTCGTACGAAAATTTAATAAAAAGTTATGATTTCTGGATTAATGATATAGAAGATAATCTCGGACTATGGAAAAGAAAATTTTTAAATTTAGACTTAAAAATGAAGCAATCTGAATTAAATATATATATATATATATATATATATATATATATATATATATATATATATATATATATATATATACATATATATATATATATATATATATATATATATAATAGTTATAGTGATTATTATAATGAAGCAATCTGAATTAAATATATATATATATATATATATATATATATATATATATATATATATATATATATATATATACATATATATATATATATATATATATATATATATATATATATATATATATACATATACATATATATATATATATATATATATATATATATATATATATATATATATATATATATGTATATATATATATATATATATTTAATTCAGATTGCTTCATTTTTAAGTCTAAATTTAAAAATTTTCTTTTCCATAGTCCGAGATTATCTTCTTAAATGACTATATATATATATATATATGTTTCTTAAAGACGTAGAACACCTTGAACAAAAAACTTGGCTTATATCCTAACATACCCAAATATCAGCATTATTTTGGCCGGAGTCATTGATTTCTAATTTATTTTCCATTTACAAAATCTCAGTTGCGGGTTTACTACGTCACAGCTCGCCTGTTTCCGCGCGCGTGGACCAGGCGAGCTGTGACGTAGTAAACCCGCAACTGATATTTTGTAAATGTAAAATAAATTAGAAATCAATGACTCCGGCCAAAATATTGTTGATATTTGGGTATGTTAGGATATTAGGCAAGTTTTTTGTTCAAGGTGTTCTACGCCTTTAAAAATAGTTTAATTTTTTTTCTTTATTTTTTAACTTTTTTTAGTGCGTATAAAATTTATATCTCGGCACAAATTTCGGGGGGGGGGGGCTTCAGCCCCCTTAGCCCCCCCCCCCCCCCCCTGGATCCGCCCCTGTGCCTGTCTGTACAGTTTGGGCCTTTCCACCCATTAATATTATTAATATTAAATGCAGGGGTATTATAGAAGGCCAGGCTGATATCTTCAGTTTTACTTAGTCTATCCTTAACATTATAAGAAACATTATAAGAAACATAGAATTACGATTACGTTGTGATGAGTTCCGTGCAGCGCAAAATAAATATGTGCAAGGACATTAAAAACTTTTAAAAAATATCCCGCGTTTTGAAGATGCAAGAAAAGTAAATGTTCATTGGAGAATATATTTTTCTTACCTTGCTATGGATTGGTTTGATTTATCATGTGACCTAATTTTGAGCCAATGAGCTAGTGATTTTTGTGGCTCGCGAAGAAGACGCCGGAAGTTGAAAAGCTGCCATATTGTTAGAAAATTGTTTCTCTGAAGCGTGGTCACAATAAATATCTGCAAAGAGAGGCCTTTTTTTCATAAATTTCCAGCGCACAAGCTTCTAAAATAGGTAAATAATTATTTAAATTAATATTTAGTAATTAGAAAATATAAATTTCTATATAAATAGGAAGTATGTTGCCCTAGATTATCTATTGTTGCCGGCATTTGTGTCAATGCCATTTTATTATGATGATGTATAGTAGAGAGTAGAGAGAGCCGCCAGGTTACAGCTTTTCTAGAAATTGGAATCTTGTTTTGAGAAAAGCATATCAATAAAATAAACAAAAGAATTATTATTTAATACTTTTTGAGATTATATTTCGCTTTTAAAATTTATTTCACACCACAAAATTGTGATTTATGCATATCTGAAAAAAAATTGCGTCGTTTCGCAGAATGGTGGGCACCCGTGTCTACATTGGCGGTTTGCCCTATGGAGCGCGTGAAAAAGATTTGGAAAGATTCTTCAAGGGATATGGTCGCATTCGTGACGTTTTAATCAAGAATGGCTATGGATTTGTGGTAAGTGAAAAATTCTTTCGTCTGCTAATGTAGCATAATAAATGTTTTTGAAAAGGCGGAATGTTGTTCAATTATGGTGGGGGAGGGGGGAAATTTTAGATGCATGTTATGTACATATATGTTGTTACTATGCTATGTATGTATATATGTTAGGACATAAATTGATATCATACAGTATAATATGATATGTATGTACCATATTCTGTTCTATATCGTACAATTATCGTGATGTATAGATATAAATATTATCATATAATTGTTATAGAACAGAATATTATCGTAACATTCATCATTCATGCATACCGACATCTTTTTTTTTTTTTTTTTTTGCATATAGCATAACATACATTATGTTATGAATTATAAATTTTGTCATGCAAAAGAAAAAAAAAAAAAAAAAAAAAAAGAAAGAAAAAAGGGAAAACAACTTCTTACTACTGTTGTGTGTATCTATTATTAAAAATTTTTGTCACACCAGATGACCAGAACCCACCAGCACCCTCATTTTTACAACTTGCAATTTTCTGATGAGTACAAAATTTGCACAACATTAAATGTAACACTATCTTAATGAACTGACATTTTTTTTTATAGTCTACTCCATTTGTATAAGCCTCGAAAAACTATTGCATATATATTGTATGTGTGTGTGACTCAAAATAGGCCATTGTTGGGACTACTGTTGTTGTGTTGTAGCACTTGATACACATTCATACATACAGGTAGCAACATCACAATGATTGTAGTTGATAGTCTAATGCTAAAGAAAATACAATGTATTCATGTGTGGCAATACATTAAATTGAAAGTCTTCATGTGTACAGTATAAAAGCTTTAATTAATGACTTGGAAGTTGTGTGGCAATGGCATCAAATTTTGCAACACAAAATGTGCATTGTTTGTATCATATTATGCATCATATATAAGATGTGTAACCTTATTTTTATTTTACATTTATTTATTATACATGTACAGTGTGCGAATAATAAAGGGTAACCATTTCAACTTTATCCATTTTTGGGCGCCTCAAATATTATGAATAAACGAGAAATCTTGCTTTTTACATATATAGTAAATAGATGTTTATCACGAAGAAGAAGACCAAGATTGTCAAAGAATAGAAGAGGTAGCTCCTCGTTGCTCAGGTGATTGATAGTCAACAAGACAAACGCTCCTTGTTCTGCCGTCTGCGAACTTCGCTTGCCCAACTCAACCTCGTATATTATTTTTTTATTTTTTCATACTATTCTTTTGATGCTACAGTAAATACTAGGCATAGCTTTGATATTTTAATGATAAAAAAGGCAAAAGTTATATATCGACTTTTACGGATAGTAAACGGCCATCAGGATTGTTGTATTTTTCAACTTTACATCGTAATATCACCACAGTACGACTTTGGAAAAAAACTAAGACCAACACTCTCGTAATGTGCACATATCGGACAGTAAATGTGTAAAGTTTTGAATTTTTACTGCTCATGATAACTTCGCTAATAATTAATTAGTCATAAGAAACACCGATTTGGCACTTCATTTTTTTTAATTGTGGACTTTACAGGTGAGTTATCTATATAACCAATAGTGACAAAAATTCCTTACTTGATGAATCGAGTAAACAAATGTTACTTGTAAATGTAACATTGTTAAAATAATTCGCAAACCACTCCTTTCCACCCCCTTTGCAAATAAATGGCAAAAAGCGTAAACTTGGATTCGCTGAAGTTATAAAGATGAAAATTAGTTTCAGGGTAGACAGTAGTCTAAGTAAAACAACTCAAGTAAAAAATGTGGGATATTTTTATTTTTAGCAGCGTTGCAATTTTTTTTAACCCGGGAGACCTGAATGTAGGCAACCTGCAACACACAAAATCTATAAAAAAATTCAAATCTTCTTAAAAAATTAAAAATTCATACATTTTTTATTTGAGTTGTTTTACTTAGACTACTGTCTACCCTGAAACTAATTTTCATCTTTATAACTTCAGCGAATCTATGTTTACGTTTTTTGCCATTTATTTGCAAAGGGGGTGGAAAGGAGTGGTTTGCGAATTATTTTAACAATGTTACATTTACAAGTAACATTTGTTTACTCTATTCATCAAGTAAGGAATTTTTGTCCCTATTGGTTATATAGATAACTCACCTGTAAAGTCTACGATTAAAAAAAATGAAGTGCCAAATCGGTGTTTCTTATGACTAATTAATTATTAGCGAAGTTATCATGAGAGGTAAAAATTTGAAACTTTACACATTTACTGTCCGATATGTGCACATTACAAGAGTGTTGGTCTTAATTTTTTTCCAAAGTCGTACTGTGGTGATATTACAATGTAAAGTTGAAAAATACAACAATCCTGATGGCCGTTTACTATCCGTAAAAGTCGATATCTATTTTTTCGTTCATTAATAAAATAAAAATGTTTTTTTTTTTTGGTAAAATAAAAACAGTTAAGAAAATCAAGTCGGTGGCAGATATAGAAAGACATTGAGTTGCGCACCACAAGTCGTGTTCAGCTTGCTGGCTTAGCTGGCCAAGCAGCTCACCTCAGCGCGAGGAACTAACTCTTCTCTTCTTTGTCAATTTCAGTCTACTTCCTCTGAGCTTAGTGATAAACTTATATTTTCGTAGCAAGCGAGATTGCTCATTTATGGATAATATTTTACTCAAAATGCGGAAAAGGAAGTGCCGAAAGAGAAAACCACGTGACGAGAAAAGTTGGTGCCAGCAGCAAGCTAGGTCTGAGCTACCTCCCACTTTTACTGTCACGTGGTTTCCTTTTCCGCATTTTGAGTAAACATAAGCAGTTATCGCCTTAGTCAACTCATTTCCTGTCTTGACCAATTCAATCATCACAACCTGATAGAAGTCGAGCAAAAGGTGGAGAAGTGCAGCAGTAAACATGTCTCTTATTGTTATGCATCAACTTGTGTTGGTGTTGGTGCAGAAAAAATCTTTTGAGTCTCCTTTTTAAAATAACTTGCTGTACAGTAGACTTACTTGAGCACTCCATTCCCCTCATACCTGCTCCATAATTTTTTCTTTTCTTACATAGTAGTTTTGTGTATTATAAATATTAATGAAAAATCCATTCTTCAATTTGTATGAATAATAAAAAGAATTAGTTTTTCAAAGTTAATCTTTTCATTAACTGTGGGGTAGTTTTATTTATTTTTTCTGTTTTTTTTTTTTTTTTTTTTTTTTTTTTTTGCATACAGCTTATAAATTGTGATTGGACAGAATTAGTCTCAATATATCGATGCTGTTGCGGCTAAACCACGCTTCTACCTTTAGCGAGTTTCCTTACTTTCACGCATCTACGTTTATCGCGATAGCCTTAAGAACGCGTATCTACATTTATCGCGACAGCAGGTAAACACATTTCCACATAGGAAAACAGGTGTAGAAATGTGTTTACCTGTTGTCCCGATAAATGTAGATGCGCGTTTTCATGGCTATCGCGATAAACGTAGATGCGTGAAAGTAAGGAAATACGCTAAAAGTAGAAGCGTGGTTTAGCCGCAACACCATCGATATTATTTCTAAGTTAAAGTAGGTAACATAGAACAACCAGAACTTATGGACAAATTTAATAACTACTGGTCTCCAATTTCAAGTACAGTATTTGAATTGTTTTGCAATGGAAATTTTGATTCCCCCCCCCCCCCCCCCCCCAAGTGATCCTTAAATATTAATACAAGTTAACCGTGCTTAAAGCGATACTTAACCCTAAAAATAAGTAATTTTTATTCTTTTTTAAAATAATTCAATAGAAATCAGTCGTTCATTTTACTTTTCTAGCCCACGGGATAAGCGAGCCCCGCTAGGGTAAAGAGGAAATCTCTGATGTCAGAGATCTCCTTTACTGTGTGAGTAAAAAATCTGTACACCTTTTCAGGTAAGCTTAGCAGGTAGAACAAGGGGTACATATTTTTTACTCCCATAGTAGAGGGGCGTGTACTCTATATCGTTACTCTCGTGGGGCTCTCTTATCTCGCGGACTAGAAAAGTCAAATAAACACCTGATTACTATTGAATTTAATGTAAGAAGATAACCTATGTAATCCAGAGAGGATTCCCGCTGAAAAGTACTGGTCAGCTGGAGACGTGTATTGCAGGTCAAAATTACATTGATCAAATGGGCAACAAAATATAACTTCCAGGATAAAATCAAATTAAAGGCAACAGAAAATTGAATAACAATATTCTCTTTGGATTACCTATCTATAGAAATACCTTATTGAATTGTTTTAGAAAAGAACAAAGAATACTTATTTTTAGGGTTTAGTATCACTTTAACTTTGTGTGTTTGGCATTCCTTCATACATTAATGCTTAAAAAACTGCACTTGTTTCAGGAATTTGAAGATTATCGCGATGCAGATGATGCAGTTTATGAATTAAATGGCAAGGAACTTTTAGGAGAACGGTAAGTGTTTCATTCTTAACTTAAGTTTCCATTATGTATCACTTTGAATCAGTAAAACTGTTTGTTAAATCCAGCAAATATCATTCAGCTGTTCATTGCATTCATTTTATTAGTTTTTTTTTACTACGTAATTGTGTACGGAAACTGATTAACTCTCGGCAAATATTGATGTTTTGAGAATTATTATTATTTTTTTTTACCTATCCATAGTCCATACACAGTAATCACATAAGTTGTGGGTGCACACAAAGTTTGGTTTAAACTTTCCAAAATAAAACCTCTCAAAAATATTATTTGCTAATTTCCTATTTGAGTCGAGCATTTTCAGATAGCATTAGATTTAAAATATTTTTATTGCTTACTTAAAAGAAATTTGCAAGCTTTTGAGTAAATCAGTTTCAGTAAATATATTCGTGTCTGTATTTTGTTTCAACTTATAATTTTTGAGAACTGCATTAGAAGCAGTAAAAATTAAGAGTAAATATAACTACATTCCAGTGCATTATTACTTTTGGTTGAGAATTAATTTCAAATTAAAAGCATTAAAGAAAAATGCAGCCAAGAAGCTGGTTTGTGGTGCCTGTAATCATGTTGCAGCCTTGCTACTTGATGGTGGCTGCCAGTGGGTCCAAAAGCAAGTGCATGCGCAACTTTGTGTTATTCTCCTCCTCCCACAGGGTGATAGTGGAGCCGGCTCGTGGATCCGTTCGTGGAGGCCACAACAACGCCTCCTCCTCCTCCTATGGTTACGGTTCCTCCTCACGACGTAGGGGAAATGACCGGTAAGTCTGATACTTTGCTCTGCTCGTTCTATCTCAGGGTATCGGTGGAGAAGGCAAGAGGTGCACCAAGGGGCTCAGACCTATGGAGAGGGCGCAGCTCTGGGGGATCCATGTCCTCAGGTCCCAGCTATGGCGGCTCAAGCCGGAGCAGCAGACGCCCAAGTTACGGCATGGACAGGTGACACTCCCTCTAAGCAAAACTAACTTTCCAGCAAGCATATTCAATTATTTAAATATTTCATACAAATTTTTGCTTTACACCAATATAGTGCATAGGTATGAAGCTCCTTTAGTTGAAATAACATTTATGGAGTTGAAATGAAGGTTACTACCACAAATTGATGCCAGTGCAAAAATTTCCTCATCTTTTGGCGTTATTATTATTATTTCTTCATAATTGTGCATGCGCTTTCTTATAACACACTATGTGGTGGTGCTGTATTGTCAAATGTCCACTTGACCTTGAATGAAAAAAGTTTGTCAAATCTACCCCAAAATTTGGATTTTTCCAATTTAGGTCATTTGCAGCAAACACTATTTTTCATGGTCAAGTGGACAACAGACATTATAGTGGCATTGCAGTGATAATTCGAGGGTGCTCCACTTTCATGACTTAAGTCCATTTTACCTTAAAAATATTTTTTACTGCAAATGACTTGCAATTGAAAAATCCAAAATTTGTTAGCGATCGTGCAAAATTTTATTATTTAAAGTCAAGTGGACTTTAAAGTTTGAACATCATAGCAAAGCACCCTCTATATATATTTTATTTTGATAACAATAGATTAATACTTCTTATTTGCTGCTGGTTTTAGTTTCTAGCTGTTACCATTTTTCCGTTCCATCTCAGTGCTTTGCATAGGTCATAGTGCTAATCACATAGATTACTAGTGTTCTAGTAGTATTATTGAGTATCCGAGGAATAAATGGTTACAGCTAAATTTTATATTCTATCCCCCCTCTCCTTAATATTATGCTTGGAATGCTTTTTTTAATTGCTAAAAATATATATATATATATATATATATATATATATATAGGCCTATATATATATATATATATAAATTACTGCATACGTAGGTGATGCTTGATGGTGGCTGTTTTCTGTCAACAGGCCAGGAGTTGAACGATATGGGCCACCAACAAGAACTGAGTTTCGTCTGATCGTGGAGAATCTCTCTTCCCGAGTCAGCTGGCAGGTAAATATGTTTTCAGCAGGAGCTATTTTGTTGTAGAGGCATGGAGGTAGGGGAACAGCACAATAGACATCTTTATTATGATACCTGATTAGCCAGGAGCTTTAAAGTGTCTTTTAATAACTGATTTTTGTGGGGTATTTTCTTAGTGATACATTTACAAGGTATACAGTATTGTGTTATTTATATTTTTAAAACCTTTAAGTATAAAACATATCAACATAGTGCTGTTCTTCTCACTTTCTATAATATAAGTAGATATGTGGAACTATTTTAAGGAGATTTTGTCAAACTCCTAAACCTAGCGGCTTAAACCTGGGACCATTGTGGTGGACCATTGGAGGCCTTGTGGGACGCTCGCTACCTTCTACCCTAGCTGTCTGACCTCTGCTCTTGCAAGTTTAGATGTGGTATCTCAGGCCGCCTAGTTTAGGATGAGGAGCTTTAGGAGTACATCTAACATCCCTCCTCCAACCATGTGTTAAATGGGCACAGTGAAATAAATTTAAAGGAAGTGATTTTAGAAGGGCACAACCACCAGCAGCAAAATAAAATAATAATAATAATAAAATCAACCTGAATTGAAGTAAGAACATTGATGGCATACACAAGAAGTAGCAACCAGTATAAAAGCAACAGACAGAAAGTCTGAACTGAAGCAAGGACCAGTATTGGTTTGATTGTTAAGTTTATCCTGATGATAGCCACCTAAAGAACTGCTTCTTCAAGTAAACCACAAGTACAAAACTGATGACCAGAGACTGAGCTGCCCTTTTTTATTATTATTTTTTATTTTTCCATTTTTATTTTGGAACCCTAAATGTGGTTCTTGAGGGTGGGACTGGGAGTTCTAACAGGTAGCACGAGGACTTCTTCCTCTGGAGGAGCAGAGTATGGGTTTGGAGCAAACGTGAGTGCGTGTGATGCCATGAGGTGAATAGGACGTCCCACTGGCCTTCCCAATTGGTCGTGTCCCCTGCCTGCTGCCTGGCCTGGGCATCCCAGATTGGTTGGTTTCTCTTGGGACGGCCTCTTCCATTGGTCCAAAGCTGTTAAGCGTGTGCCCCTAGCCTTCTCGCAGCAAGGTAACTTCGATGTTAGAGGTTATTGCTAGATAATTTCTTGGTTCTGTTAATTGTAGCAGATGCTACTGACAATATTTACAGATTGGGTTATATAATTTTTGTTATATCTTGGCATTATAACAGTATGGAGAATGTAGCATTATTATTGCGTATTTATTTTAATTTTATAGTTCCATTTTCCTTGGACAATTTGCTGTGTTATAAAACCTAAGCTTGTGCTTCAAGGGCACAAGTTCATGGTTGAAATAAAGTAAAAGGAAAAAAAAAAATGTACATTTTTGATATTGATATTTCTATTGATTTTGTGAAAAGTAATTTTAAACAAAATATTGCTTTTAATTGTTTTCATGATTCTTAAAATTCTGACATTTGGATAATTTTTATTAGGCTTGTTAGTTTAGTATCCATTATTTTCATGTGAAATTAAAGCAAATAAAAAAGTTTGGACACTTCTTTATGCTATTGGTCGAGGACTTGTCTCTTTGTGTATTATGATGTAATTAAAACAAAGTATGGCAACTGTTGCATGTATCTATATGTACATCTGCTACTCGAAGAAGATGTAGCTTGAAGCTGAAGTCTTGCACCTCTTGAAGAGTTTCTGACAGACTAGATAAGCGATGCTAAGTGATAACTGATGCTTGGATACCACTGCTGGTCATAGTGGACTGGACTTCTCAGCAGCCCTCCTTAACCATTCAAGATGGTGCAGCATGAGATAGCTGCCTTGAAGGATGACAGTGTGTCCTAGATGTGATGTGATGACCTGAGAAAGAGGAGATTTGACCCAGAGCTGCCATCCTTGCATCTGGAGACCTATCTTACCACATAGTACATCAGGAAAACAGGGAAACAAGGAGATCCACAAACTAGAAGCTGAAAGAACAATATTTTTATATAATGCAATTATAATTTTTAATGATTGCACAAGACTATAATAATGGATAAAAACCGTTTGGGGGGAGGGGGGGGGGTGAAAATGTTCATTTACATTTGTAAACAATAGCTATGACATAAGTTCTTAAAGTATCAAAGGATGAAAATAAAGTCCCAAAATTTAAATAGAAATTATCGTCTGTTCTAAGTAATATAAATTATTTTGCAAACTGTACAAACAGATTTGTATTTTGTATCTTAACTTGATTTTTTCCCCCAAAAAAGTGCCCAAGTGTAACAATTTGCATGAAAATCACTTTCATTTTGTGCAAAATAATAGTAATAAAAAGTAAACTAACATAAATTACAAAATACATTATGGGTTATGGCATCTCCTTGCTCTGCAGGATTTATGCATTTTCTGTTGTAAATAATAAGTGACTCACCATTGTTCTCTTATGTAAAAGTACCATGGGCTGATGTACTTCCCTTAATTTTTGGTGAGAAGATCTAGTTGTATCGTTATTTTTATTTTCCATTCTCCTGGTTTAAAGCCAAGATATAGTTAATGCTTTGGTCAGCGGGTAAATTATTATTGATACAAATAAAAAAAATAAAATAAAAAAAAGTTACAAAATTATTGGACAATAATAAATAATTAAAAGATTTGATAGCTGTCCATGGCTAGAGATGTGTTGCTGATAATAATAGTGTGCTGTGTGCAATGCTCACACCGTGTAAACTAATATGCAAGCCAAAAGTCACATTTTTTTTTTTGTTTATGAAACTTGCTTTCCAACGAGCAATATGAGCCACTAGTTAATACTCTTAGAAATTTCTTTTAAGCCTGATTTTGAAAATTTTCTCTACTGTGGCATGGCGCTCCTGCCAGTGTAAGCTCATTACCATCACCCACTCCCCAATTTTTCTATCAAATCTTTTAATCATCAATTATCGCATAGACTATCTTTCCTAATATTTAGACCATGATTAGTTATGTAACCCAAACTGTACCACAAAAAAAATTCTGTTCATACCTTATTTTTAACCTTTTGCATTTTTCTTTCAGTATTAAAAAAAGTTTCTGAACTACAACTTCCCTTTGAGGTCAACTAATTTTTAAGTATATTGCCAACACAATAACCATTGTTTTTTTGTTGTATATATATTTTTTTTCCACCCGTTTTCTCTCTAAGCATATTTGAAATTTTGTGGGAAAGTCAGAAATTTTAAATTGATAATATTCATTTGATGGACATTATTGTTTACTTGCATATTAAAAATATGCAATAACATACACATTTCGTTTTTATTCAGCAATGCATTTATTTTTATTTTAAGATAATGCAAACCATGAGTGAAGAAAGTTCTATAATATATCATTGCATGTTATTTTTTAATTCTAGATATATTTTACAGTAGGGTATAGTAAAATAAGGGCCATAATTTTGTTTTGCTTATGTGTTTGTATTATTTCTTTCTACATACGTGGTAAATATAGAATTCCAACGTGTTGTCCGTGAGAGTCCTAGAGCTTTGTTTGTGCTTGAGCTGACTGGTGCAGCCAGCTGATGGTCCCTGGTGTATTTTCCGTAACCATGTGTACTGATGCAGATTGTTTTTTGTTCTTTTTTGTGTGTGTAGGACTTGAAAGACTACATGCGCCAGGCTGGAGAGGTCACGTATGCCGATGCCCACAAGCAACGTCGCAATGAAGGGTAAGTAAAAGTTTTCATGCAAATAAAATATTATGTATGTAGATTAAAATTATTCTTTAATCATTCCTGTCAATTATCACAAAATGAAAATACAGTAATTACAATTACCAAAAATAACCCCCCCCCCCTTTTTTTAAATTTTTTTATTTGTTGATGCATATAATAAATTGGGAATAGGAGTGCTTTTTTATGAATATGTAATCTAAACCATCTGTTAGCAGGATGGTTTGCCTTGCCAGATGTCGCATGTCGTGGAGTGTACCTCAAAAATACTGATGTAGTCTAAACTTCACTGTTAAATATTTTTATTACTTTGTTTCCAAAGTTGTTACTAAATGTACTATTTTCATTTTAATCTTTTTATAATATATATATATTAACTAGTTACAAAAAACATGTGAATTGAAAATATAAATATATAGGTCTATATATATAATCAATCATTATTAACCAAAGTGGTATTTTATGTGGTCAATGGGTTATATAGTACTTTTACTTGGGATCTGTAAGTCACTGTTTACTATAAAGGGTATTGAAAGTACGCCAGTATTGAAATTTTGAAAAGGCAAATTGCTATATATATTTTTTAATCATTTTGTTGTTACAATAACAGTTTTTCCGGGGTTTTTTCTTGCCTGTTTTCTTTTACCTTCAATGGGCGAGTTGCATTGGGGGCCAAACTTCTGTTTTGTGCTTCTTAGCAGCAGTTAGATTAAGAGAGTATGATATTTGTGGAAAAGGTGCACCCTGTAAAGCTAACTTCATATGATAAAAAATAGATTCTTCTGAAAATCTGTTGTGACATAAAACTTGTCCCTTTCCTGTTACTCAAACATCTTCGTAAAAATTTGTTTTACGGCCTTAAATATTGTCTCCCTGGTCATTTTTTTGATAATAATTAAATTGCTGCTAAAATGTTCTGTGCCCACTGTACAACTTGCCCATTAATTATTTCAAACAAGTTCTATGTGTTTGTTGAGGTCATTTGCGCTGACTAAGAATTGCCTATGTACAGAAAAGCCCACGGGTAAGTTGGATTGTGGTGAATTTGAAAGCATTAAATGGCCATTTTACTTGTAATATTGAGCAATGCAAGAAACAAAAATGTATTTGAGCATAATAATAATATACTGCTGTTGAATTAACTTTTACATGCATACCCCCAGTTAATATATAAATTTCTTGCCATGAGTCTAGTAATTCTGCCATATCAACAAACTTACATTCTTAAAAATGGGAGTGCTTGCTCAATTATATTTTCTCTTATCATATGGCATTACTAAATATGCTTATTAAAATTCATTTGCCATGGTTTTGAATGAATTATTCTCCCTTTGTGATTGATGAGATGAGTATTTATGTTTTTGTTTCAGAGTGGTTGAGTTTGCTACCTACCAGGACATGAGAAATGCCATTGACAAATTGGATGACACTGATCTAAATGGCCGACGTATTCGTCTAGTGGAGGACACACGAAGGCGCCGTCGTTCTCGCTCTTCATCTTCTCGTTCACGTTCAAGGTCACGCTCCAGGGGACGCAGGTCTCGTTCTCGTTCCAGGTAAATAAGTTATCTTCAATTTGAGTGTCAAGTATTTAACTTTCCTTTGAATTGATGTGTTACAAGAATTTCAATTTTTATCATTGTATTCAATGCAGAAATTGTTATGGTTGTTCACTAATAATTCTAGTGTTTATTTGGTTTATTATTATTATTTTATCTTTTAACCAAGCTGTATTTCTTCTACTAATATGGACTTAACTTTGTTACTAAAATTGGTCAAGAAATTATAATCCTGGCAATTTTACTTTGCTGCATAGTTTGTCTTTAATAACACAATTAAATAGTAGAGGCAACAAGTCCTTGTGTTAATAATAGGCCTATAATTAAAGTATTAAATAAAGAAGGAAGGATTTAAAAAAAAAAAAAAAAAAAAAAAAAAAAGTTTGTAAAAGAAAATGATGCCGTTAATGAAAATAATAATAATTACTGTGATGATTACAATAATAATAATATGTATAAATTATGTACGTGGTCTACCTTACAGGGTAGAAGGTGAAAATAAGGGCCCAGGGGAAGTGAATGAAAGGTAGAGAATTATTTAATAGATATATCAAAATGGCTTTATTTTTAAGGCGTGTTTTTGAAGCACTAATTTTCAATCATACATGTTTTGGGTAATAATACTTATAAATTGTTGAGGTCAGCTTTATTATTGTTAATATTTCTATATTTTATTATGTTTTTTTTTATTGTTATGAAAAGCACTTGGTGAAGGAAATTGGATAAAACTGGGTACTGCAGGATTGCACTATTCAAGTTTTTATAGTCAGGGTAGAAGGTAGCACTGTGTTTTTAAAATCAGCCTCAAAAAGTCTTCGTGTTTATTTTTAGATTTAACTTTTCACAGACTCATTTTTGCAAGTGCTGCTGAAGGGGTTATTTACGTATTGCATTTGATTGTTTTGAACATGTGTTTAATGTAAGTAGCGCATAGTGCATGTATTCACGTGGAGCTATTTTTCAGGTCCAGATCACGCAGGTCATCTCGTTCACGCTCACGTGGCCGTTCTTCTCGCTCCAAGTCACGCTCCAAGTCTCGTGGTCGAGCTTCCCGTAGTCGTTCACACTCCAAGTCTAGGTATGTTTGTAATGAAGATTTTTAGAGAGAGAGAGAGCGGATGTATTTTTTTGGTGATTTAATGTCAATAGTTTTTTTTTTTTTAACTTTCAGTTCACTTTTGAGTGTGTGGTGAAAATAATGTTTTGTTCCTAATGTAGAGGTAGTTTTTAAAATAAATGAAATTTGTGCTGGTTTCAGGTCTCGTTCCCGCAGTGCAGGAGGCAAGAAGACTAATTCTACAAGACGTCGTTCCAAGTCCAAGGAAAAGTCACCAAGGTAAATATAGACTTGTTTGTTGTAACCATTTGTTTCTTTAGGCACATTTTATTTTGACACTATACCTCCATCCCTTTAACGTCTACTTTTTAACTAGCTCAAGCTAGAATATTTGATCCCTAGTCCCAATTTACTATTTAAATTAGAGAATTTTTGCGTTTTATTAATTTTCAATTCAACGTGCTCTAATCTCTACCAACTATTTTCTAAATATTTTTTTAAACTTATTAATACCCAGTGCATTATTTTAAATTTTTTCCTCCATAAAAGGCAAGAGATAATAAGTTTTATTTTTGTGTTGTACAGGAGAGAGAAGGAATCACGTTCCAAGTCACGCTCCCGGTCTCGCTCTGCTGAGAAAAATGACAAGCCAGTAGCAAAAGCAGATTCTGTGGATGGTGCCAACCATGATGGGGAAGTAGAGAACAACCATCGCTCTGCCTCACCTGATGTCAAAAGACACAGTGCTTCACCCCCTGGAGCCAGAAGTGATGAGGAGGGCTCAGAAGATGGACGCAAGGGAGGAGAAAGCATGGAAGATGATTAAACACGACATTCTGTGCTGCTGTAAGCCTGGTTAATTTTAAGGGCCCAAACCTTATTATTCCTTATGCAATTTCTTGCACTTAACTCCCTTCCTTAGCAAATTCTGCAGAACTAAATGTATATTGGAACTTGTTTTTAACTTTTCATCACAGCACTAATAAAATTTGTGTTGTGTACGTTATGATTAAAGCATTAGTTTTGTATTTTTTTTTTCTCTTTATCAAGTAATGTGTATCTTATCACATTTTTGTTTTATTATCAATTAACTTTAAAAAAAAAAGGGATTTTTCTTCTTAATTATAACAACAGAGGTAAAGTAATTTGCCCTTGGCAAATCCAGTAGACATAGCAACTTGACTTTGGCATCCTGTTAGGGGCCATGTTCCATATTTTCAATGTTATGAATCATGTAATTGGTTACCTCAATTTTTGTTGTCTTTTTTTTTAATGTGAATACAGTTTCAAATAAAAAATAAATAAATAATTTAAAAAAAATCCTTAATGCTAATGTGTGACTTTAATAAAACAACAATTTATTTTTTATAATTTTGTCACTCAAGCTACCAAGCGACAAGTCATAAAAAATCATTTTAATGCATGTCTTAAATGTGTAGTATTAAGTAAAGACAAAGAAGTAATTTATCTTTGAGCTTGATACATTACAAAAAGAAGAGCAAGTCACTACTATTGAATAATACCATACAAAAATTACTAGATTATGTGTGTGCCATAGAGCTGTAATTGACTCATTTTTTCTTATCTAGTAGAGCCAATATAATATTTTGAGGGTACAAGGTGGTAGTTACAGTTCTATGGCAAATATTTGTGAATTGTAGCAATAGATTATAAAACATTAACAATAAATATAATAAAAAAAAATCATTTAAACTCTTAAATTGTTTGTCTTTATTTATTAGTGATTGTGTCTCCTCTCCACTTTTCTCAGTACTTTTTCACTTCTTATTTCTTGTGGTTATAGAGATAAGCAGTTGCGTAAATTACTTATCTTCCTTTGACGTTGGTTGGGTTTCCACTGTTTATGATATTTCCTCTTAGTTTGGCTGCCCTGCTCACAGAGCACACAGAGCTTACATCAGAGGCACCAGAGCTTGTGGGAATTAGCAACAGGCAGTGGAATGGGAGATGGGAGGTTAAGGCGTTGGAGGAGAGGAGGAAGAGAGATAGAATAATATATTGTATTGACAGTTTTTTTGCCTTCCTTTATTGCCAGCTTCTTTCCTTTAGTCAGTTCAGAACGAACATAAAGCCTTCAAAAACTTTTGGTAAGAATTGTATACTACTATTATTTTATACTCATCCCTTCCAATCAGTTAATATCTTTGCAGTTATGTATTTTCTGTATGGTATGACTAATCTGGAGGGGATTGTTGTGTTGCTGACATTTGCTTTTCAATAATTATTTAATTAATTTCAAAATTAAGAAAATAAATTATCACCTTGCAATTATTTTATAGATTTAATTTTTTACTGACATTACAGAAACACCAACAAAAAGATTTGGGTTAGGAAAAATTACAGAGAATTGACTAAGAAACAACAACTGTGTTTTGAGGCCGACTTTAAGTGTTAATTCTTCCGTTTTGACGTACTTTGCATAAGTAGAAATGGAAGCCAATGTGAGCAAAATTGCCTAAAGTCAGCCTCAAAACAGTTATTCCTTTGTTAGTCAATGGAAAATAGTAAGCCTTGAGATGTACACCTTGTGAGAGAGAATAAATTTCTAACCTATAAAAAAGTAAATGAAATAAAATGCTTATATATAGACATAACAAGGATATAAGTATAACCTACAAACTACAACGACTTTTATTGTTAAGAATTACAGCATGAGGGGTTGACCAGCATATTTGATTCAAATTACTTTCCACACCAATCATTTTCAGTCCTGAACAGTTATATTAGAAGTTCATAGCAAGAGTTGATGAGGTACTAATTGTTTTACGACCACCACGCACCACGCCCTGTGAATCAAATGCAAATCAAACCCCCAGTGTTATATAGTTCTAATGAATGTGGGTGAAACTCTCTCAAATCCTTTATACAAATGATAAATGCATTCAAATTTGTTCTGGGTTATAAATTATTTTCTCTCCTCTCACACTCCCTCTCTGTCAGCTTTTAAAACTCGCATACTTTCCATCCAATTTTTCTTACTTGGTGAAAGATGATAGAAGCAGTGAAATTCTTCCTATGACACAGAAGCAGAATAAATGAACACATTGGATATATTTTCCAGCTAAAACTTTAAAAGACATAAAATTTTACATTTTGAGACTTTGTAAATACCAAAAGCTATATTCAATATTATTTTGTTCTTCTGTGCTGAAAAGAATTATCACAAAACAAAAGCCATATGTAAAAAGAATACAAGTTCTAATTTACAAATAATTAATATTGGTAGCTAGCTGTAGGGGTCTCTAGCTAGCTGCCCCCTAGCCCTCCTAGCCCCTGCCCCCCTGCCCCCTAGCTAGCTGCCCCCTAATGCCAAAATGCAAATTATTGGAGGAGCTCGACTCCTATATATATTATAGCTCATTATCCTTTGATCCTCCTATAAGGTGTAAATAATTTTAATGTTAATTAGTTTCCAAAATTAACTCACCTATTGCCACATAATTTATACATAAAATGTGATATTCTGTGAATTTGTTTTTTCTTATGTATAGGACAAAAATACGTAGATCATTGTGTGCAGTTGGATCCTTTTGCTGATTGCCACAATCTTCTATCATTTATTTTAATTTTTTATTGTTATTTTTTTTTATCTCGATCCTATAACAATAAAAATGTGGTGATTTGCTGAAATATTAAGATAGTTCAATAATTCTTTCTCCTTTGACAAATTTTAAATCTTGTATTTTACTTATACCCTAAAAATGCAACAACATATTTTACATTATTATCATTACTTTTTTCTGCAGGGGTACAAAGCAAAAACCTGAACACCACCAACTGAGATAATTTTTATCTAAGATGTCATCCGAAGAACAAGGAATTGTTGCACTCAACAGTGATTTCTGCCAACGTTTGTTAGATAAGTATGCGCAAAGTATAACCAGTATTTCTAAACAAGACTTGAAGACACTAATTCACGAATCACACGAAGAAATGAGCATGAGTTCTGACAATACTATGCTATTTGATTTCTGCATCATCGCTAGTGAAGCAGACACATTCATAGCTAGAAAAGTGAAGCAAAATCTCTGTCAAGAATTTCGTATAAGAGGTTGTACAGTAGAGGACATAGGTGGTACAGGGAAAGCTATTTTCAACTTGTACGAGAACATGATGGAAAGAAGCACAAAAATTTTATTTCTTATCACAAATAACTTCACAAGTGATGGTTTTTGTATGCGCATTCAAAATGCAGCAGTATTTAAAAGTGTCCTTGAAAAGGCAGTTACATCAAGAGAAAAGTGTGTTCCATTGATTTTAGCATCTGGAAATAATGTTAGACTTCCGTTAGCACTTACAGGAATCACAGGAATAAAATATAATGATACTGAAGGTGAAAAGTCTCCATTGCTGGCCAGTACATTTGCACATGCCTCTAGGAGGAGGGAAATATTGCAGAGAAAATACCACCAACAATATTTTAAAACATTGGTGGATAGTAATATCAAGAAGTTTTTTGCTGAGCAACAGGAAGATTTAAAAGCTCTTGAATTCACACCTAACACTCTACAAATTGAAGGAGCTCCGGTTAATGAAACTAATGCAACTAATGCTGTTCAAGCTTTGGAGGTGTTGCAAAAACAGATGCAATGTAAATCTGTACAGGATTTAGTGAGTCGTCTCACAAGCCTTACTGCGAGTATAAATACTGATTCAAATTGTGATCTGTCTACTTCTTCTGGGAAGCCATCAAACCAACAGAACCAGATATCTGATAGTGAAAATGTGCATGTGGGAAATAAAACAACTATAAATATTATTTTAGGTAGAAATAAAGCCCAGAAAAATTGCAGTACTTCGTCTAGCTCGTCAGATGAATCGGAAAATGACCTGTGAATTTGAAATTAGTTGTAAATTCAAATTTTGTGTAAAAACTGTTGATGCGGTCATAATATACTGGCAAATTTTCTTTGTCAATATTTTGTTATTACCTTAAAACACATAAGTGTCTCTATGGGACAATTTAACATCCACATGCTACTATTACTATGCAAGATTAAATTAAGATAGGAATTTTGTAGTATAAAATAATACTTTCCAAGTTGATTTATTAGGAGCTATGGGTGTGTGCGCATGCGCATGACGTCATCCTGAATGCTTTTCGATGCTCTTCTTGAGCAATGAATAACATTGCTTAGCATAGGCTGCATAGGACAAACATAGTTTTTGGCTACTTTCTTTGGAAAATTAGCTTTGGGGGGGGGGGGGGGGGGTATTATTATTTTTCTTGCATTCTTGAAAAACTAATTCAACCTGCGTTAACAGCATAAATGCTCTAAAAATATTGCTAAATATTTTTCAACTGGCAAAATGAGTCATTTACCCATACTGGCCCACGTTATTTAGTGCTCACTTATGGCATTGACTTTAACATGAGTGAAATCACCCTTATGTATCACTAGCAAGATAATTTCATATTTGATACAGCATCCCATCTTATTAACTTTTATATAGAAATGTCTACACAGATAGCTATTTATAATTGATTCCATGTCTGTGCTGTGTCATGTATGATTGATTTGTACCTTTTTAAGTCATTAAAGTACATTGACTATGATTGTTCTGGTTCAGAAAGATATATAGTAGTTTTAAAACACTTGGAAATTTATTACAGAACCAAATCAGTTTTTTAATAAATAAATTGACTGCGATATGTATGATAATACAAAGATCTGATAGTGAAACTCATAAATAGATTACAAAAAATTGAGGAATGGGAGATAGTATGAGTGTGCACTAACAGGGACACCAAGCACCAAGGTAGAGAAAATATTCTAACCCAGGTCGAAAAGAAAGTAACTAACGCTTATAAATTTCTTATCGAGCTGGATTAGAATATTTTCTCTACCACAGCGTCATTGTTAGTGTAAGCTCATACTATCTCCTATTCCCCAATTTTTCCTAATCTATCTATATGTTTTACTATCAGATCTTTCTATTATCATACAATTAAGTTTTTAGTTATATAATATAAAGCTCCAAGCTATGATTATAAAATACAATTACAATAATAAATACAGTTTATGAGAGTTTGTAATTTAACGCCTATTTTAATGCTAATTTTGGGTTTAAGCAATAACAATACTGCTTATATAACACGGTGTAACACGAAAGCTAAACCCTTTCAAATACAGTTTAGTTATTAATTTTAATTTTAACATGCTCTAATCAATCGAATAGGTATATATACCTACTATTCTCAGTCATCAATTTTTTTTAGCATTATATAATCACCACAGTGGCCTTTCCTAATTTATACAATTTTAAGTAAGGATATAATTATTCAGTTATCACTTATCAGTTACAATAAAATGACTGTATGGCAGAATTTCTCGATTTATCATTTTCATAGTCTAGATTATAATAACAATTGTCATTTTCTTAATATATAGATTAGATGGAGAGAAAATGAATCAACTGTGGCTGTAAATGCGCTTAGGTATCATTGTAAATATGCTTATCAAAAATATATACCCCACAATTATTAAGTGCTATTTTATTTCATTCCATATATATTCCATTCAATGTTAAGTATGAGCTTCTCTTATTAACAATGAAATATTATGTCCAATAAAGTTTATAGCAAATCATTAATAAAAATCATGAACGTCAATGTTGTTGCAAACAGTATGTGTACTGTATCTCGTTTTTTGTCACGCGAAGCAAAATTTGTAAGACGCTTCGAAACGTTATGTAAATGTCAACTTACACATATATTGCTTCGCGTGACAAAAAATGAGATAGACATTTTGCTTTTACTGTAACAGAAAACGAGATACACATATTTTGTTCTCAACAGTAGTATCATAATTAACTTTTAAAACATAAGTGACATCAAAAGACAATACAAAACTAGGAACTTGATTGTCAAAATTGCATTAGTTCTTTTACTATATATCATAATTAATTCATAATTTGTCTTAAGAACTTATTCAAGCTTCAACTTAACTGTAGAGTTAGTTATTTCCCAGTATCTTAAGATAGAACCTATATATTATAGTATTTGAGTAACTGCAGTTACAGCTTTATTAAAAAGCATAACAAAATAAGAGTATCAATAATATATTATTATGTAGAGGGTGTAATTTTAAAATAATAATAATTAAAACACAACTATTTCATTTTGCTGCATGCTGTAATAAGTATAGGACATTTTTTTATTGTTGTTTTTTTTTTTTTTTTTTTTTTTTTTTTTAATCTTTTGTGTATATATAAGATTACACACACCATATCATCAATCAAAATTACTTAACATTCAAAAACATTCAATCAATCGCCCAGCAATCACAGCAATGGACAAAACCATAGCCAGAGGACAACGATAAACTGGCTGGCTGGCTGGCAACTACATACAAATGGCATTTGGCTGCCAAACATACTCCAGCAGAAAAAAAATATGTATAATATAGTATTATGTAGAGAATTATAACATTCAAAAAAAGGTCAACTTACTTAAAAAGCTATCAGTACCATTTTTTTTTTAAATAAAGGACCAATATCTGCGCCACATACTGGGGGAAAAAAATGTCTTGACCATTTTTTTTTTAAAGAAAGAAACACACACAATTGGCATCAAATTTTTTTCATTTAAAATTTTTTTAAAACACACATATCTTTATAAATGGGAGACTTTGACACACACACCTGACAAGACAACTGGGTTGGCACAAAAGACATAACAAGACAGATTTACAGGGACTTACAATTTTATGTCCCTTGGAAGCTGAATTGATAGTTATATTAATATTACATTAGTATATATATTATATGGAAAGAATCATATATATTAGCAGCAGTACTTTCATCAATATATTGTTACTGATAATAAAATCAAGAACATTATATTGATATGCACTACCATACTTTATGATTAATATGTATTTATATTAATTATTTTATTTGATATCATACTTGCAATTGAGCAAATAAAATTTTTATCGACATATTATTAGATTCTTTTAAATTGTCATAATCACTTTTTAATATATTACAACAAGAATTATTTAAAATTTATAAAGGAGAAATATGCAAATATATATACTATAACCTGTGATGTATTAAATAAGATAAAATTATTTGCTTTGGTGTCTTGCAATCAAAAAATGTACAATCGAGGGTTGAAATTGAAAAAATTAAATCCTTTATAGATAAATAAGAAATAACAATTTACCACCAAAATTTTATTTGTGAGTAATTTAGCTAAAAAAAAGTATAATTCTTACACCAAGGCTAAATATATGCTTGGATATGTCTTTATTTGTTTTCTTTTCCCTTCCATGAATGAATCACTCGTTAAATATATTTGCATATACTTGAAGTTGCAAATTAAATATTCATAAGGCTGATATCTATTCACTCCGTAAAATAGGAAGTACAATATTAAAGCCCTTGTCAACTTACTTTGGCATCATTTAGAATACTATATTGATAATTACCTTACCTTATTATCCATGAATTAGACACCACCACGTTAATTTTGTATTTATCTTAATTTATATTCAATTTAATGGTTATTTAACGCATCTGACGTCACAATGTACCGATGGAGCCGTCATAGGGGTAAAGAACTTGAGGGTTGAGCTTAAATTTATCACGTGACCAGAGCAGTGACTGTGATTGGCGGCGGTACATTATGACGTCAGATGCCTGAAATAACCATCAAAATAAAAATAAATGAAAATAAATACAAAATCAACGTGGTGGTGTCTAATTCATGGATAATAAAGTATGGTAATTATCAATCTAGTATTCTAAATAATAAAAAAGTAAGTTGGCAAGGGCTGTAAGTCCTTTATTTTCTGGAGAGAATAGCAGTTTGCCTCATGTGATATTTACTATTTATAAGGGGACATTGAAAATTGCAAGGAATAATGGCACCCTAACACAAAGTAAACCTTGCCCTTCTTAACAATCCATCAGTATCAATAGAATTGTATTATATTATAATCCTTGTTGTAATATGTTATACTTGAAAGTGAAAATGAAAAATGCTAATTTTTATTACCAAAACATAACACTTGAAACAAATTGTGAATAGTCATATAAAAATAAACAATGCTGCCAAGCAAATTGCTATTTTGCATTATATGTGGTGTGCTGATTACACAATCTATGTATATATAATGGAAAACATTGTAATATTTTGCTATGTTTAAGTTTTAAAATATCTACATAGGCTGGATGTTTTTTTTCAAATAATTTAGACTTTGTCTATAACTTTGTGTAAATTGTTATGTGATTTTATGCAGTAGGTTTAATGATTTGTTTTTCAATAAAACATTACAAATTATCATACTTTTATACCACAGGGTCTCACTTATTGTTCGATCATATAGTTTGTTGTTGCAACATATTATTATATTTATTTTACAATTTTTGAGCATCTTATTTTTATTTTCTATTTCCTTCAGTGCAAAAATATACAGTAATCTAAAGGGTTGCTATTGAATTATTTCTAAAATATAATTTTTTTATTCTTGGTTTAATATACCAAGAGATATTAATTAGAATAGGCCTTTGTGAGTTTTGAAAGAACAATTTTGGTGTAAAGGCCTACAAATATAGTTTGATGATGATTGTGCTACAAAGGTACCCAAGCATTGATATTCTCTTTGTTACTATATAATGTTACTATAAGTACGGTAATAAACCTACACATTTTACATAAAAAAAAAAAAAAAAAAAAAAAAAAAAAAAAAAAAAAAAAGATTAGAAAATAACTGTATTTGCAATGTGTGCATTTAGAGGACTATAATTATGCACAAGTTGATTTTAAAATATATGCTAAATAAATAGCCCTCTTATGGACAGACCTTTTAATTGAACTACATTCTATTTTACAACACAATCCTAATTTATATAATTATAATAATGAGCTTGTTTTGTTTTTATTAAAGTACAATGTAAAATGAAGAGTAGTTGCAATGTCAACACTCCAAATGTCTTTTAATGCTTTTGTCAGCAATTTAATGCAGAATTTTTATCTAAAAAAAATTTTTTTTTTAAATTTATTTGAACATATTGCTTGCAACAAAATTATTAGACGTCTAACTTTTCTCATTTAATAAAATTTTAATTTTTATGTTTGTGTAATTTTTAAGATAATTTCTAGTTGAAGTACATACTCAACACAACAAATAACAATTTTAAGTTGTGTATCACAGGCAATTCAAATGCAATAAAAAAAAAAATTAAACAAATCCTATTCATACATTGTACTTTTACTCTTTTATACAAAGATTTGTGTGTGTTTTATATCAACATAACATTTTATTACAAATTTTCAAACATAATTTTAGCAATCATTTACAAAAGAGAGCTATGATAATTTAATAAATAAGTAAGTGTTTATGTGCACTATATAATTTTTTTTTAAGATCTTATAATAAGTATTTATAGTATACAACCGAAGTACTGTGTTTTACTTTTTATTTTTACAGTGAGTAAAATTAACAATTTACATAATTTTAAAATAATAAAGAATTTTACAATTAGATAATTGCAAAGCTTATATTTTAACTCGTAAAAGAAGTTTTGGAATTTAATAATTTTTGTGGCACTTTGTTTATTTATTACAAAAAAAAAAAAAAAAAAAAAAAATGCGATTAATGCCAAATTTTACTAATTAAGGGGAAAAAAATAAATTGAGCACTTAATTACAATCAAGGGAATCTATTTAATATTTAGCTATGCAATTATATTTACAATAATTTGAATATCATTTTGGTTGTGTGTTGTGTTGACCTATACAGTAATAGTTTTAGTTAAGAGAAAAAATGAAGAGAATATATTCAATATATTTTTGTTCAGAAACAACATAACCCCATATACCAAAAGCAGAAGCTGCTTCCTAATTTGTTTCAATATATAGAAAAATAATATAATAGAACAATTATATATATAACAGATTGAGTTGAAAAGAATATTATAATCTAAAACAAATTGAAGTCAAGTAACCAATACCCTCTCGCATTATTAAGATTTAAAAATATTTGACATTATTTTAATTTTTTTACATCTTGATAACTTAAAACACAAATGGATCGAGTGCAATGAAAATAATATTACAAACAATTTATATTGCAAGAAATATAATTTACGTAAATAGGCTTTACACAAGTTCACAACTAGTATGGTAAATCAATAGGCACTTAATTATTTTGTTAGTTTTTTTTTTTTTTTTTTCATCAATTTCTAAATGATGATTTAACATTCAAATACAATAGCATTGTAAATGTCTTTCTTTTTATGTTTTACTAATATATTAAGGCCAAAAAAATTGATAAAAATATTATTTTTATTTGTAACAGCTTGAAGCTAATAAATTGTACATTTTTTTCTATCACTCTTATTTTCATTGTTAACAATTTTGAAGGCATTTTAATATTTATAGTTATAACAAAGATTCTTATCATATATACTATGAAGTACAAAGAAATTTGGTAATGCTGAAAGAAATAACATTATATTGCAAAATATATATTATTTTTATTAATTAAGTTGATTGTTTTGTCATATTAAGTAATTAAAAAAAAAAAAAAATACCAGGCTTGCTTCAAAGTATACTAATATAATAATAATAACAAGAGTATGATATATATTTTTAATTCTTATTCACTCCCATACTTTTTTTTTTAAACAAATTATTATTATTTTGTATAGCTAGGAGCTTGAAAAAAAATGTCACTGACTTCATGATAATCATTTTAGGTTTTTAATATCTGTATTCTGGATTTTAATGTGCATTATCATTTTATATGTTCACTAAAACAAACCTGGTGGAATCACATTTTTTTCTTTTTGTTTATAACAACAACCTGATATGTTGTTTTATATTATTATTTCATTATAATAAATGTATTATTATTATTATTATTTTTTTTTAACAAGCATTAAGCAGCTATGAGGAAGCTTTAAATCTACCAATAAAGTGAAATAAAATTACAATGCATGCAAATTTTATTTTAAACTATACAAGTCTTCTAAAAGGAGACTTGCAGTAGTCAATAAAACAAAATTAATGATTTTCCATTGTGAAGGTTTCATATTTTTTTCTTTATAAATTGATCAAATTTATTATCCATGCACTTCAAGGTTAATGCTATCAAATTTCAATGCTGTAGTCTGATAATGAGCCGTGCTTAAAAGAATAATAATAAAAGCATAAAATTTTAATGATTTTAACTAAATTCACACTTGAAATTCACCCAGGGAGACTTGAAGCTTCATCATTGCAATAATCATTGTCATTTCTGTTTTATCTATTGGTAAAAAGAGGTAACTGAGCTAGCTTTTTAAACTATATAACATATGTATGAAACATTTAGTTGCAAAACCAAAATCACTGTTACCAAAAGGCATACTTGCATATTTAGGTTAGCTTGTCTTACCTGTAGAAGAGAACCTGCCACCCTATCTGGAAATGAAAGTATGTCCCTTGGCAGCAGTCAAGTTGATAAGAACCCTGGTAGAGTTATCATGCTTAAATGTAGGAAACATTGTATGCATAAATTAACTACTACCCATGTAACACTCAAAGAGCTATTTTTTTAAATGAGGCATTCTAAATCATGATTCAGCAAAATGGAAGATTGTATGCTAGCAATGCTAATATTTTCAACTGTCTGTTTACAAGTTCAGAGTTCTATATGAACAAATAAAGACTTTACTATAAATAAATCAGTTCATAAATTAAAAATCATTATATATTATAAAAAATGGCCCATTATAGGTAAAAGTAAAACAAAAATGTTGTAATACACTAAAAACATGTTTTTCTTCTTGTATTAAAATTAAATGTAAATGGAAAGGTCACAATTGAAACTACGACTACTACCAATAAGAATAAACATAAGTTAAAGAAACTTTAATAAAATAATAATAAAAAAAATGATAAAAGATGGAAATAATAACATATAGATTAGTTACAATTAACTTTCAAAAAGTATCTTAAGGCACAGGATCACAAATCAGCACTACCACCATCTTGAATTATGTTGTTGTTTTAAGTTGGCTTGCATGTGACTGCGAGATTGCAACAAAATGCTTCTTCTTCATTCTTACCGTGTCCAAATGGCAGTAACGTAAAGCCTGTGCCACATGTGAGAGCTAGAGAGACTTTTATTTGTTTGTATTTTGTGGGTGGATAAGGAAAATGCCTTCAATGGCAGCTAAAATTATTAGGTGCAGGGGTCAACACAAGAATCCAAGAAGAGAAGAACAAATATGAAAAGTACCAGTTGTCCTGCCAGGCATCTTCAAAACTTCGCACACACTCACACAGCCTTGGTATGCAATAACTGCACACCGATCACTGGAATTATGTCATTTTTTAAGTTCTTTTTTGTATTTTTTTGTATTTTTTTTATACATTTTTATTTTAAATTAGAAAAAAAAAATCACGTTCCCAATCCCCAACAACTTTACACAACCCCCTCGTCATTATTATTATTATTATTATTTAATTATTAATATTTTTTTGTGGAATAATTATTTTTTGGACTATTTTTTATATTTTTTTTATTTTTTTATTTTTTTGCTTAGATTTGTATAAGGCATATGATTGATTCAGTCCAGTCCATAGCGGAGGTCAGCGTTGTGGTAGGTCAGTAGGCGGCTTTATGTGGCAGCGGGGGGGATTTGTGGGCTGCCTTGGCCGGAGATGAAGAGTCATACTCTAGGACAAGCCTCTTCACATGTGATAACTTCTCGTGCAAGTAGTGGAAACGACGTTTGGACTCTTGGTAGCCACGGTCACGTGTATTTTCATTGTACTCGCGTTCAATCTGACTTTTGAGAGCCTGTGAACAAGAGAGAGAACAACTTCTTAAACCAATTTATTACAAAAGAATTCTGTAGATCAACCATTTAAATATAAAGCAATATTTTTCTCAAATTTTGCATTTTATATCCTATATAATATCTTATACATACCTTCCAATTATCACTGCCTTCTTCTTCCCTCCTGAGGCGAGCTTGGAGGTCCACGAAGCGACGGAATACTCGCTCTACAATGGTATGCAAATCCCGATATTCACCATATGAAGCATTAAAGTCAGATTTGTATTTGCTGCGCTGTTCAGCAGAACGAATTGTTGTATACTCCCTGTTGAGTAAGGAGACGTTATATGTAGCAATTCTGAACAAATAATAATAATAAAGGAAAATGTCTGCCAGCTAATTGTGAAAATAGCAAAAAATAACATTTGTATAAATTGTAAACATAAAAGTTTAGTACTAAAGGCTAGAGTAGTAGAAGGCTTTTAGTAATACAATTTCAAGTTTGCCATCCATGCATTTTTTTATTTTTCTTTGTCAACTTTACATGAACTCAAAACAAAGGAACACAAGTTTAAAATTTGCAAGCATAGAACCTGATGGAAATCTAAAAGTTGATACTTCAAATGCTAATAGACTTAACTGCAAGTAGTTTTATAAGCATGAATGTCACTTACGTGAGGTAATCTGGATACTCGGCATAAGAATTGGCATGGACGGCAGGAGGAGCTTTGCTCTCCTCTAGTCCTTCTAGCTGGCTATCTGGGCTGCAACTTGTAGATGTTACTCTAGGGCAGCTGCTGCTATTGTTGTTGTTGTTATTAATATTATTACTCATGTTCCTACTACTGCTATTATTATTACTACTACTACTACTTCTTGTTATAGGTTCTTGTAACGTTCTTTCCTGTTGTTCAACAATAATTGGCCTTCGTCTCTTTTCATCTTCTGTAGTTGGTGGACGTTGAGGATGCAGCAGGAGTGGCGAGGGTGCTCTACCCATGCCAGATGAAGTCACAGGAGCACTTGGCTCAGGAGGTCTCCGATAGTGAGATATGCGCTGCCTCTTGGTAGGCAGGCCATCAGCACCATCAAAGTAACCTGGTCGTTTGGCAGAAAGATCAGATGACGAGATAATAGAGGGAGGGCTGCCAGGGTGAGTGCTTGTAGGTGACTGTCCAGATCCAGATGAGCTGCCCCCATCACTGCCAGGTGGAGTTAGGTTCTGTGGCTTGCGCCTGAACACCCACACACACAAAATTGGTCACTTTTTTTTTTATCTAACAACTGAATTTACTTTACTTTTATTATTATCATTTATTACTTTTTACTGATAAACCAGTAAGATAAACTCACCGCTTAAGCACCTGCCTATCCTGCTCAGAGTAGAAGGGCCAATCTTCCTGAATGTCATTCCATAAACTATGATTCAGATGGAAGGTATTATCTCTCAAGTAAGCCACTTGCTTCAGTACGGCACTTAAGGAATTCTTATCTCGCTCCCGTAAACCATCTAAAATACCACAAAAATGTAAATTGAGAATAACTTTTTCAAAAGATTTAACTCTTTACTATCTTACCTCTCCTAATTCGACTCATTAACTCAGGTTTCTTGAAAGGTCTCAAAGCCAGAAGGTGCATTAGCCTCTCTCTATAAAAACATAAGTGTAATTTTAAGTCACGCCCTTTGATAAACATGCTTCTCAATAGAATGCAAAAGTAATCTACGATCCTAATCCTACCTAATAGGACATTTAAGAATATCTGGGTTGCCTGCAGTTGGCTTAGGTATTGGCCGTGGTATAGAAGAATTAGTGCTAGATACAAGATGAAGATTTGGCAGATTTCCTGTGGCCATCTTGGTGTTGCCACTCGCCCGGTGCCCGCCCGGAGGAGAAGCTTCTCTCCTGGACACTGGAGGAAACCCCCCTCCCATCGCCTTCTTTACTTTCACCTTGCGTCCAATATCAGGTCCATTTGCTTTGATCTCCTTCGTGCTAAAATGGAATGAAATATGTGTCAGTCTGGCACCATAATAAAATTACCAAAGGTACCAACACTCAACAACTTACCAATTCTTCTTGTGCTGCTGCTCTGCGGCTGCCCAATTTTTACGTGCTGCCTCATATACATCCTCCTTGGCATGGATGCGCATCTTGCTTTGCAGGGTGCCCAGCGCGTCCAGCGTGCTGAAACAAGTATAATTATTAAGTCTTGGACCATCACAATTGCAGCAAATGCTGCAACTCCATATTGATCTTGTTGCAAAAAAAAAAGTCTATCTCGTATTTTGTCAGGGGAAGCAAAAGACCTATTTCGTTTTTTGTCAGTGGAAGCAAAAGGCCTATCTCGTTCCCAAATGTTATGGAGATGGCGCTCGAGATAGACCTTTTGCTTCCACTGACAAAAAACGAGATAGGCCTTTTGCTTCCCCTGACAAAATCCGAGATAGGCCTTTTTTTTGCAACAAGATCGATATGAATAATATTAAATACAATTAATCATTCCTATGCAAACTTCCACACAAGTTTTTATGCATATATTGTAATGTTGTTACTAATTTATACATAAATTGCAAATTGAATTCTAGATATTAAAAAATAAGAACACCAAAATTGTGGTAGGTAGTGAAAATGAGAAAATACAACTTATATCATAGAGATGCACTCTTACCGGGCTCCACTTTGCCGTACACATTCGAAGCTTCCTTGAGGACCTTCGAGTTCGGCAATGCTGCTGAGGCTAAAATTAAATGTATGGCCATGTCCGGGCTGGTTGGATGGAAATGAGAGGTGCTATAACAAGAATAAAAAAAAAAAAAAAAAGTTCAGATTATATATTTTATAATTTATTTTATATTTTAACTATATGACAAAACTTTGAGCAATATGCATTTAACCCATTTAAATTTAATTTACACAAAATCACGTGTCAAGAACTGATAATTACAGGTGTGAAAAGATATACTCATAGAGGAAAGACCATGGATATAATGAAAAGACTATATATTATGACACACCATGTTCAAAAATAAATACAAGTACATAAATAAACATGCTACATGTAGGGTAGGTGGGCCATTAATATAAAAACTAGGTGAAAACTTACTACATAAAATGTAATGAAATATCATAATTAAAAAAAAAAAAAAAAAAAAAAAAAAAGAAAAGAAAAAAAGAAAGAAAAATGCTTCCAACAACACAAAAAGCTGTAGTATTCAAAATGATTTACAAAATATTTAATCTAGTAATTTTTTAAAAGAATACATAAATAAACTAAATACCCATCAATGTACACATAAGAATTTAGTTGTCACTTAATAAATTTAAATTCTTAGAATTATTTCTATCTTTTCTCAATAGTGCAGCATTTAATTCAACTTTATAATTTTTAATGATTTAAACAACTTCATATAATCAGGACACATCGACATACCATTAGCAAGGGTCATCAGGTTGATCACTGGCAAGGGTCATCATAAGTTTTATGTTAATTTTGGCCTGGTATAGGGCTTACCATGTTAAATTGAAGGTTTCAAAATTTGAATTTCTCGCTTCAGAAATATTAAAACATGTAACAAACAACGCACATCATCATAAAGTAAAAAGCACAACTCAAAAAGTATTTTGGATCTGAACGATCTCCAGTGAAAGAAATGGGGTGAAAACATGCTCAAAGTTGACCCCAAATGAGGGTCTGACAAGTGAGTTCCGCTAGAAATTTCAGTTTCTCATAGTCGAACTTTCAAATATGGCAATATAAAGTCATTTTAATCTATGCTTTGACAATTCAGCTTTGAGAAACTGACATTTCTGGCGGAACCTAGACCCTCATTTGGAGTCAACTTTGAACATATATTTCACCCCGTTCCTTTAACTGGGGCTCGTTCACGTCGTAAATACTTTTTGAATTGTGCTTTTTACTTTATGCTGATGTGCGATTAAACGTGTTTTAATAATTCTAAAGCGAGAAATGCAAAAATTGAAACCCTCAATTTAACATGGTAAACCCTATACCAGGCCAAAATTCACATAAAACTAATGATGACCCTTGCCAGAGCTGTGTCCTGATTATGTGAAGTTGTCTATTCTGTACAATAAACGACTTATTATTATTATATACATTTGTACTTGTCTTTCCACTGATCACTAAAATTAAAATCAAGTACAGCAAAACAAATTAGTTAAAAACGCAATAATATTTTATAAGTTAAGGTAATCTTTACCATATAAAATGTATTATTTTAATGTTGATTGTTAGCACTCAATTACTTCACAAGACCATGACAGGCAGAGTGGGACACCATTATTGTGTTAACATTATTATGCACACATAGATTGTATTCATTTAAACTTGACTTACTTTGATAAGAATCAATTAAATAAAATATTTTCTTGGAATTAAAAAAAAAAAAAAAATGTTGCAATTGAAGATTTCATAAAAGAAAAAAAGTAGAGAGCTTCTTTTGCTCAGAATAATACATTATAATTTCTTATGTGTCTACACACAATGACAACAATTAAATTATGATACAATAAAAGAAATTAATGATGGTACTAAAATAATTTGAATTGCTATTAAAATGATAAGAAAATAAAAGTATATATTTATAAAGCGATTATGTTAAATAATGTCCTGTTGCGATTTAAAAATAGTCAAAAATAAAATAGTTTAACTGTTATTTTTAAAATAAATACGTAATGTAATAAAATCGAGAAATAATATCAGAGCTACATAATTATAATGAAATATTCAATGAAACTTAGCAAAAAAGTGAGTATTCCTCTTTTTTATTATATTAAGTTAGGGATTCGACTATACTTTTTTTTTTAAAATTATTGAATAAGATGCCCTAGCTATATTTTGTGATTTAACATGGTTAATATTATATTATTATTTATGAAACAAAATTACAATTTCATTCAACATTAAAATGTTAAGAAACATATTAGACAATATAGTATATCTTGAGAAATTGCAAAATCAGTAATAGCTGTCAATTTTATTATTGAATCACAGTCAGTCGATAGTATAGTAACCACAAGAGAGCGTTTGTTTAAACAAACGTCATTACAACGCCTTTAGGTCACAGACAACAGGAAAATGAATGGTTAAGTAGAGCAAATAAGTGTGCACAAGTGTTCGATTACTATGGGATCGTAGTGTACTTTTTTTCTTCTTTATATATATGCAGCTACTTTGCAAGTTTAGTGATGCACCTCACGTCCTTACATATGTGAGCAATTTTCTTAACAATTTTAAACCATACACAAGTAATTTTGTCTTGAGAGAGAGAGGGAGAGAGAGAGAGGGAGGGAGAGAGAGAGAGAGAGAGAGAGAGAGAGAGAGAGAGAGAGAGAGAGAGAGAGAGAGAGAGAGAGAGAGAGAGAGAGAGAGAGAGAGAGAGAGAGAGAGAGAGAGAGAGAGAGAGAGAGAGAGAGAGAGAGAGAGAGAGAGAGAGAGAGAGAGAGAGGAGAACGAAACCATGAAAGTTTTAAGTCAAGATCGTTATATTTACTAATCAATAAGGAAGAAAAAATAAAAATACCTTTTCATTAAATTGCAAAAAGGAAGAATTGTTATTGATTATAATTTCTATACAAGACAACTTTTACCAACAAAATAATTATACCATTTCTTAGAAAAGTATAATAATATAATAAATATATAAATCTAAAATAATGTACTGTATACATTGAAAAAGAGCAGCACGATACTATTGTTTATTGTTGCATGATGGCAGACATTAATCATTTTGTCAATATTATTTTATGTAATAATATTATTATTATCAATATGTGTACAACAGGTAATTAAGGTAATTTCCTATTCAACATAAATTATAATTTATCAATATGTCAGATTGGTATATTATATTTATATCATCAACATAATATGCATGCATATTATTTATCATCTCCGCACTCTCATGACTGCATTCTCGTATTATAGATATATATTTATACTCCTCTAATTCTTATAGGGGTTATTATATAATCATTTCCTTTTGTAAAGTGTTGAAGCAGTTTTATAACAACGTCCGCCCTGTTTTTACTCGACTCGACATTTGGATTATTACTCCATTGAGGGCACCGTATTTCTCCAGGCCATAAACATACGCAAATATCACTATCAGGGTTATACATTTTCAATTATTAATTTCAAACAGGGTGGTCACCAGATATCTGCTCTCTCTCTCTCTCTCTCTCTGAAATATATTATGTTCCATGCTTCATTGGCTATTTTATAATAATGTATAAGCCAGTTTTTTTTCCTCTCTTTTTAATTTGAAATAAAACTTGCCTCTACCCGCCTCCGCATTTAATATTATATGAAGGAGAAAGTATTTTTTTTTCTTTACTTGCTACTAAAGTGGGCCACTTTCTGCTGTATATTACCCTACAATACTATATTTGCAGTATTATATAGATTGAACATAAAAACTAAAGAAAAACAATTACTTTTACCACTCTCTGCTGCCATAATTATAATATTACAAAATTAATTAATGTAAACAAATATTAAATATACTTTTATTATGGTAATTAAATTATTATGATAAATACACTTGTACAAATGTATAATAATACAGTAAATATACTAATATAGCATGACAGTGTCATAAACATATGCCGTGGTCAAAGTGAATGGTAAATAGTTATTAGGCAATATTATAGACAAATTGGCAATTGGAACTGAAATAATAATAAGTGTGACATTTATTTCAATACACATTTTTTTCTTTCAATCACAGAAAAAAAAAAAAAAAAAACTTTCATATTATAAAGTTGGCACTAGATAAAAGTTTGACATATACATAATATTGAGGGGCGAGGTTTTTCTGGCATTATAATAATATTATTATTATTATCATTTAGTGAGACCTATAGGCTTTTGGCTGGCAGCAGGAGATTGGAGGGTTTAGTAAGTGGCATGGCATCCTGCTGCTAATGCAGGGAAAGTGGATTGTCTGCTCAGGCTCGTTGCTCCATTATTGCAGATCCGGGAGGGACATTACATACACACGCCATCATGCCGGGCCAAGCTCAATCTAATATCAACCTAACTTTTTTTTTTTTTTTTTTTTAATATTTGCCTCTTGCCGCATGCTTATAACACTGTACCTCTAATGTGGCTGTGCTGTTTAACTCACAGACATAGCTGCGGGCTGATAAGATAATATTTAACTACTTTTTTCTTGTATATATTTTGCTATCTTGGTAACAAAAGTTATATAATATATATGATGTGACATAATTTAAATTTTACTTTTTTTTTAAGACATGAAATGTTATGATAGAAAGAATGGGTAATAAAAGACGATAAAATTGGATTCTTTTGTGTGCAACTCTATCCTAGAGCAATGTGGAAAATTTTTATTTTAATAATTTGACACAGAACAACTGAAGCGTTCTCAGTACTGAATCATATATAGAGACAAAAATGTTCAGATCGCGACATTAGCTTTACACAGACAAGCAAAAGCAAAGTAAGCGAGCAAGCAAGCTATACAATATTGCGAGTGAGTGGTTTTGGCTGAGTTTCAAGGATCGACGCCGCTGGCCGTACTCTCTGGAGGCTGCTACTTTGCCTTTACTTTGCCTGCCTGCTTGCTACATTATTTTGCTTTCTCTCAGAGACTTTTTAACACTTTCCCCGCGTGTAATACTCTAGCTGCGGATCGAACCCGGAACACAAAAGAGAGACCAGGTCGAGAGTGAGATTTCTACTCTTGGCTCTTCACAGTATCATAACATAGATATATAAGTATAGCACGTAGTAGTGTTGCTTTGCTGGCTGAAGGCCCGGGTAGTTACTTAGGTAGTAGGGTATATTATGGGAGGGCAAGTCTCTCTACGGGAAAACTACTGTGATCGAGACTCGAAACGGGCGGAGCGCGAGCGAGTGAGTGAGCCGCGGCCTCGCTCTCTCACTTTTGCGCGAACGAGTGAGCGAGAGAAAGCAAGCAAAGTAACCAGCAATAGACTGACCAATGACTTGGAATATAAAAACACCAAGTGGTGTTGAAACTGTGGCGAGGCTGGTTACTTTCGACGCCACTAGCAGCAGCGAGCACGTCGACTTTCGTGTCGACACTGTTTCTTAAGAAAACCTTCTTATTATAATTCTTTTACTTACGAGGCCATACAGATTAAACTCGAAACACGAGAATAATTTACCACCTATACATAATATTATTTTCTTTATATTACCTTATGGAGTAAGAAACTTAAATAAAATATAACAAAAGTAATGATCAAAAATTTATTTTTCTACTACAGTAATAAAAATATTATTATAAAGTGTATCCTTGAGGATATAACGGCAGTCCAATTAAGCAACAACTATACAACCAAAAAAGGTCAATACAATTAATTTACGAAAAAAAGCTAGCAAAAACATGCCGCGGGTCTCATCTGCAGGTGTAAATAAGTCGAACGTAAACACAAAGTGAGGTCAACTACAGGCTGAACTAGCGGTGCTCATGGAGACGAGCGAGCACCAGTGGCGAGCATGCAGCAGGAGCACCAGCTAATAATCCTCGAATGCTGGCTGCCTGACTGACTTACTCGATGGATGCCCGCTATACGTAACGGTAGACATAAAGAAGACACGGTGGTGGTATTTAAAAACCAACATCACTGGCCACCGTGTCAAAGGAGATAAAAAACAAACAAAAAAAGGTGCCCAAATGACCGAAACTAAGAGATACGTAAGGCGCAAACAGTGATGACGAGACGAGTGCGTGTATTGCGTATGGGTCACGTCATTCAAGGCCATTCGAGGTCGCAACGTACGGAAATAGCAACATTTCACATATGTTTCGCGGTGGTTTGCTTTGTCATATAATTAGCTAAACGCGCCTGGGGAGGTTAATTTGGCAAATTTCCATGCGGGGGAGGTTAAGATTGGTTACATTACAGACATTTTTAGCATTCAAGTGTGTATTTTTTTTTCTTTCAAATTATCTAACAATTCAATTATTAGTGTAACATTATTTGTATTGTTTTTGGTTCTCATATGGAAGATAGCGACTGGGGTTAAGAGAAGCCCTGATGGTCCGTGCTGCTTCATCCAAGCACACGGCTGCTTTCCCCGAGATTGTCAGTGGCTCGCGCCCGTATATATAGCTCGGGTAGGCTAAATTGCCCCCACCTAGCTGTGCTCCGCCGCGCTCCGCCAATCCAAGTGGCGAGACCGTTCTCTGTCTGATGTAACGTGTAGAGTTCTCGAGTTGCTGCACGGCCCCACCGACTGACTGCCCGCGGCGCAACGTCATGCACCTTGCTCACTCCATGTTAAGCCCTTGCAAAATTTTACAATCGAGTCGCTTTCCCTTTAGATTGAATTAAAAAAAGTTAATGCTATAGTGCGAGTTAACATTCAAATCTATGAAGCAATAAAGACAATAATTTGATTTCAACGATGGTGCTCAATGAAAAAAATGGTGCTCAGCGCTCACACTTGTGGGATACGCACACTTTTGTGACCGCGTCACACAGTAACGGCTTTGAGGCCACGAAGACGACGCGACGAAGGAAGGCATCCACGCAGTGTACGGTACACACATTCCCGATGGAACACACCTCACGCGAGCAAGAATAACGTAAATGCCCTCCTACCCTGCTGACTGAGAGAGAGAGAGAGAGAGAGAGAGAGAGAGAGAGAGAGAGAGAGAGAGAGAGAGAGAGAGAGACAATCATGTCAAATCTGACTCCAATCATCAAACAATTTAAAGAATTAAACAATTTGGGGGACTTTATTTTTTTCTTTTTCATCGGAGAAACGAGTCAACTCAACCATTACGATGACGTAAATAAAATTCTAAATTTATAATAATCTCTAAAATTGCCTACGGCTATGGGAACAGTGACTTTTATATAAAAGCAAGTAAAATGCTCCTTCACTATAAATTTGTATATACCTATAATGCATTTAGTAATACGTTGTGAAAGACGAAAATTGTATACTATATTTTGCGAGCATTTGTGACCCCGATATCTAGCGCGCTTGAGCTCGAGCTAATTACGACTATGCTTGCCGCGGTTGCCTGTGGTGGTCACTTTATATGTTGATCTACCCTTCACGTCACAGCAAAAAAATTCGAAACATGATGACAAGTCCGCTTCCCTCCCGTCAATCTTGGATAATATTAGATTTTCCTTGTATGGCAAAGCATACAAGAGAAGACGTGATTCCCATAAGCTTGGGGCAATCCTATATCTGCTTATCAATTTTATTCATTTTCTCACAATTGTGACAAATATTAAAAAAAAAAAAAAAAAGTAAGAAAGAAAGAAAAAAAGAAACAAAAATCAGATTTCCTCCATTTACTATAAAAAATGAAAGTACGAAATCCTATATTTAGAATTGAGATAGTGCTTGAGTTATTTATTTTTTTTTTTTTACTTCGTTGCAATATTTTCTTCATTTGTTATTTGAATATTATAATGTTTTTCACGGGAGCAAGTACTGTACGTTTAAAAAAGTTGATGGTAAAAACTGAAAACAATAATAATTATCAAAGATGATAATAATGCTACTTCAACGCCGGCGCGTGTGGCACGGCAAACACGCAAAGTGCAATGGTAAGAAGAAAAAAGTGGCAAGAGTTTTATAAACATTCATACAGTAAAACAGGCCTAAAAACTACCTTCAAAATAATATTATGTTGGCCTTTAATAATAACTGCGCCGCAAGAGACGACCAGTATTTTAGAATGACTTTCACTCGGCGCAATGAGTGGCCCTGACTGCGATCATTGTGCCCCCCTCTCCCCCACCCTCACTGTTAATCAGTAAATAAAACTATCACCCATCTACCCCCAACTGAGGAACTTTTAATATAGCTACTGAATTAATTGCTATTTTTACCATAGTTTCTTGTAATTTTGCTCTATATGCTGCTGTGAAAACATCATCTAATTATCACGCTTCTTATTAATTTTATAAAAAAAATACAATGTAAAAAAATAAAACTTGTTTACTAAATTTTACAAAAAAGACCTTGGTACAAATGTATAATATTATCGGGGGAAAAAAACACACGGCTTATAAAATAGAATGTAAAATCACGTTTTCATGATGGAAACTTTTCTTTAATAGTACTAACCCATAAAAAATAATAAAATAACTTGTAGACACTGATGGGTGAAGTAGTGTTATAGCGAATCTAATTATTAATTGTGAGCTATTTTATAATTGAAGTTACACCTAAACCAATAGGTAACAATATTATACCATTAAAGTAGGATACTAATTAAATACTAGTGATACAAAATAATATAAAAATATATTTAATTGAATGTAGATATAAAAACAATCGATAGTCGTGACTAAAAAATATCTCACACTTCTTTCTTCCTGAATTAAAAAAAAGTTTAAATCAAGGTTAGAACTTATTAGAGGTACAAGGAAAGGGCAACGCAGTTGCAACCTCGCTTTAAAGAGAAGAATGATATAAGAGAGGGATAAGAAGTAAGGAAAAAAATCAGTGTAATAAGAAGGACGCTAGGTGTGCTGTGTTGAACGTTGCAAATGTAAAATCTTAGGCAGATGCTGTTTTCGTAATAATACAATAGAGAGACCTATGTACGTATGTGGAGCAGGTGGAATAACACAGGGGAAAAATAGCGACTGCTTTCTTTGTTACTCACCCCTTCATTGTCTAGGAACTGTATGGTCGCATGTTGACTGATTTTACCCTGTAACAAAAAAATATCACAGTTAATAAATAACCCAAACATGATCCATAGTTTTATGGCCGGAGCTTTAATTAAGTTATTTTCTCACGACTTTACCGACAGGCCTTCGATATAGCTGTATAATACTTTTGAATTATACGTAATTAACCCCGTCTGCGTGGTGTTTTACATCCCTATTAGTTCCGTTTATGAATACGTTATTCATACACTTTGTGTTCGTATGTTATACATACGAGCGAGAGATAGATACACCGCAGCCAAGCAAGAGCCAGCCCAGCATCGCGTTGCCAAGGTAACACAATGACGCGAGCGAACAAACATTGCCGTGGGTATTCCCATGCATGCTCTCACAGTCACAACTTTTAAATATTTGAATTATCAAGCTCATTAATTGTTTTCTTCACATCTGTTTTATAAATGAAAAATATGTACATTTATTTAAAGTGCATATCGATCTTTTCGCGTCAAGATGAAGCTACTACACTTTACAAATTTCCGAAGAATGAACGATCTACACTTTACAAATTCGCGGCTACCTGAAGCATCTGCTATATAAAACAGGTAGGAAAAGCTCCAGGTAGCCGCAAATTTGTAAAGTGTAGATCGTTCATTCTTAGGAAATTTGTAAAGTGTAGTAGCTTCATCTTGACGCGAGAACATCGATATGCCAGACATCAATTCTGCTTAGTCATCAATCTGATCCATTATCCCACATTTGAATTAAAATCCTATAAACGGAATGGTATTTTCTTCATACTATATGAAGTTAATGTCAGTCACCATTGAGCCTCATTTTTGTTCTCCAGTTACGATACCAGCTAGGTCTACAGTGACCACATAATACAGAAATTTAATTAATACCATATTGATCTGTACCGTATAAAATTATATAAATATATAATATATTTATGACAATGGTATCAAAAAGTTTTGCACTGAAAGTTGAAGTGGTTGAGGGTCCAGTAAGGCGGCTCAAGCAGATACATAGAGAGGCTGGGTGGGTGTCCTTGACTTGCTCTCACCTTGCGTCTTGCGCACGGGCCGCGAGCGAGCGAGCCAGCGAGCAAGCAAAGCAAGCCAGCCATCAAGCTACAGAAACCCAGCTACACTTTACTTCACCTGACCAGTTAGTAGTATATTATAGGAGCGAGCTCAACGCATGCAAACTACATTATACGTACATATTGCATATTAAATCACTACTGCCAAATAATAATAATAATAATAACAACAAATAAATACATCCATCACATCCATGCTGTATTATAAACATCATATTATATATATATATTATTAATATTATTATTGTATTTACCTTTAAGAAAGGTCTATATGATATTACGTTGTTCTCCATTATATTAATGGAGAACACGATGACAAGAACAATTTTATTTTAAAAATAAATACAAAACACACATAAACGATTTAGATGTATTTAAAATTATAATATTCATTAGACACACCATACAAAATAACAGCTCAAGGAGAAAATACATTTAAACTACATGAAAATAATTTAGACATTTTTTCTCTGTGATTATTAATTATCTAGATACTAATTATTATCATTACATTACACTCCTCATTATAAGAATATTGCAACAAAATAATTCTTACATAAAACAATGGAATCCAATTATTTCATCATATCTATTGCTAGAGCATGTAATATAAAAATAGTCATTACACGTTTTTTTTTTTTTTCCTTCTTTCAATTAATTTCATACAGGGAGTAAATCAGCCCCACATCTTATTACAAGCAGTACGACGCCATATGGAAAAAAAAATGTAATTAAAAAACAATTGAAGTCAAGTAATTATCTCAATAATGTAAACATGTTTCATAAATTAGAACGATATGCTTTTCTAGCTTCGCTTATGTAGTTGTGATAACAATAAAAAATTCTGGAAAAAAAGTTATTCCAGTGATAAGGTGTTATCTTTTATACCTCCTCACACAAACCATACTGTTGTTGATATTTGCTGAATGACCGAGCACTCACTTTGCTCGCACGTACTTACTTATGTTAGCTCGTCGTAACGTAAGAGAATATTATATATATATATATATATATATATATATATATATATATATATATATATAACATTTTTTGGTTTCCATTTATTTTGCTATCAAAATTATTCATGATAGCAAGAAGGAAATATATGCATAATATATTTATAAATAAAATGTTTAACGGTGGAAAAAATGATAAAAAAATCAACTCTATAATATAATTCAAAGAAAAATAAAATATTATCAGTATTATTTGATATCGTGTAAAAAGTTTCTTAACCTTTTACGTATTCCTCGTATAACAAGCGAAGCGGGTTGCCTAAGTTAGAAACCTGCAGGCGATTATGGAGGATCTTGGAATTATCTCTCTCTTTCTTTCCAACGAAACAATAAAACTAAGACGTTCAAGAAATTTTCTTATAAAATACTCTTTGATATTTTTTTCTCTATATTTCTATAGTTGATTGGTAGACTAACTGATCTCTTTTTAAAGAAACAAGTAATAAAAATAAATTTAAAACGTTATTATTTGACGTTAAACTATATTTCAACCGACTTTAAAAAATATAATATTAATATAAAAAAATGATGATATTCAAGGACAATTTTTTATATAATATTAAATATACTGCAATCTCATCTTTTCAGTTCACAGTCCAATGTAAAAAGAAAGAAAGAAAGAAAAAAGTGTCCGGCCGGAGGGCAATTTGCCTGACTTGTGTCTGTATAGCTTCTTATGTATATGTTTAACTAAAAGCAAAAGCCTCTTTAATATAATAAGTTTGCCAGCTAATTTCCTTTTTATTTTATATTACGTAACTGTTGTCTTGTTAGGTGAGAGTAGTTTTATAATATTATTCCTGCTGTATGTATATTGCTGCATACGACAAATAGCTCACACGCACCATGGCAATCGGGGTATATAGCGTTACGGTATGCAGAACAAAACAACATCATACTACTGGTTGCTTACACACAGGATGGAAATCAAAATATTCACGTTTCTTTAGACAAAGTAAGAGGACGTATGTTTTTTTTTTTTTTTTTTTTTTTTTCTATATTAAAAAAGGAAGCCAAAGTTAAGAAAATTAAAAGGATATTATATCTTTTTTTTTTCTTTTTTTTTGTTGGCCACATAGAAATGAATAATAAATGAAATTTTATCAATTTTATACTGCTACATACAGTACTCAATTCACTTCTCTTGCTTTTTCTCTTAATAAATTTATAAATAAATCAATAAAAAAAAATGAGACACAGATGTTATTTAAGAAACAAGTTTTATTTTCTATTAACTTTATAGAAAGAAGATGCGACAAGAAAGGAAGTCCTTGCTTTCAATTTTTATTAAATTCAATGGAAATTTATCCATTCTGAATAAATATAAAAACTATTATGTGTGTATTATTATACATCCATTATATAGGAAAGAGATGTTACATTAAAAATGTATGTAAACTTTAGTTAAGAGAGGGGTTCTAACATGTAAATTAGTATAATATCTCGTGTCAAATCAGCAGGCAACACATGTGATCAAACAAAAAATATGTACGTGACATTTATATATATTATAAACACCTTGACCGCCAAGCTTGGTTAGTTTTTGAAACGCAAGTCACAGATTACAATATATAAGAAGTTGAGGGGTTTCACACTTCTCTCTCTCTTTCTCTCTTTCATATGAAGCACAACAAAATAAAACACATGTAATTAATACATGTAATGCATTGTACAGTACACGTATTACACTACTGTATAAATGTATAAATGTACATCGTTTTCTCATAAGTCATACGATCATTAGATTGCATTAAAAAAAGTGCATTTTAATGTGTTCAAAAGATAAAACAAATTGTGAAGGAACAGGAAAAGCAATGCTTTGACATCAAATCGACGGATGAGACATTATCATTTCGACTTCCTTTTCTTATACTAAAATTCAATCTTATCACATAGCCATATTTATAGAATTCTGAATATTTAAAAATGCAGTTTCTTTTTACAATAGAAAATTAAATTTCTCAGAGATGATTTGATTTGCATAACACTTTTTAAGTTCCGTTCTACTACTATATATTTTTTTTTATGGTTTCTTTTGTTACGTAAAATGTATAGCCTTGGTTAGAGAAGAAAAACCTAAAATTATTCACGCATGAAAAGTTATTAAACGTAATATGATGAAAAATAAAAGGAGCAGGGAACTACCATACGGGAAATATCATTTTTATCTTGATTTTAAACTATTAAATAAATTATTCTTATTTGTATGTATTAAAATATGTATAACTAATTTTATAAAGTATTAATTGTATTTAGAAATACATGAAGAAATGATAAAGATTAAAAAATACCAATGACAGCAGTCAACCTTATATATATATATATATATATAGCTCAATTTTAACTTTCTCTATATTATTAGGAAAAATCAATATTCCTAATCTGAATGTTAATTGAATTGAACTAAAAAACAACAACCAACTTTCAATATCTATGCATATATTTTTTGTAGCATTTATTATATAAATGTTTACTTTTTTTAATTTAAAAATAATGGCATTGCAATAAAAAGTCGTTCCGAAACAAGTTTGTTATTAAAACTATAATACTTACTTACTTTTTTTTAAAGTTTTTTTTTTACAGATAGTTGCGTGCAAAATACACAGCATAGAGTATTATTATAGTTAAATATAATTTAAAACAGGCTTAATATTTTGATGGGTCAGTGGCTGCAATTAAAAAATAATTTAAGAGAAAAAAAAGTAAATATTTCTTTTATTCGCATCAATTTCATTGCACGCATATTATATATAATTTTAATCTTCAATTTAGATAATAGAACATTTCTAGTTTTCATTATTTATTTTTTCTATCTAATTAAAAAAACTTGGAAGCTGGAACTAATTGTTACACTTCAGAAAAGATGCGATAAAAAATGAAAGTATATATTTTTTTTAGGGACATAATATTGCATGTTACATCATAATCAATTAAAATTGCATATTGATGGAAATTTAAAAAATGACTTAATAAAATGGACCATAGGATTGCATAGAATGAACTATCATAGGTTTTAATATAATGCTTGTCCGTCGTGCTACTTTCTAAAGGTCAATCGACGAGCCGTATCGCAATAAATTGAAGGGAGACAGAGCGCATTGCCGGCCGGCTGCATGCCCTGACTGCAAGGTATGCGATGCAGTGCAAGTACCTGATACCTTACACGCAAGTGCACCTAATTAAAAACACTTACTTTGTTATCATTACGCTTTATAATATACCGGCATAGCACTTCTCTCACTCATACTCCCAGTATCAACAATACCTGTTGTCTATCATTATGGCAATAATTACAAATTATGTACATTTTTACAACGCTTTTGAATCAATGATTAATATTATTATATGGCTTAAAACACGTTAAAGTATGTCTAATATCCTTCATTTAAAATTTTCCGGAATCGTAAACTTTTCTCAGAATCGTAAACTTTGCAGAAATTGCAAAAAAAAAAAAAAAAAAAAAAAAATCTCCTCACAAGCGTAATGTTGAATTATACATCGGGATCCCACGCCCTTTTCTAGTGCGCCTCTGATTAGTGCTGCGTCACCGCCGGTAAGAAGCATTAAACAGTTACATTAAAGTTTTTACGTATTAGCAAAAAAAAAAAAAAAAAAACTACTGGAAGCTAGAACTTCTTAAATGAGGAACCGTGATTAAATAATTTTTTTTTAAAAATTGCATATTTAAGTTCTAAATTTTATATATAATTATATATTATAAATATTATATAAAATAATAACAAAGAAAAGTGTAACCAAATCAGTTATGAAATATTAATACAATATACGTACATCATTTCCTATTAAATATATAAATTTATATAAACGTGTATAGAAGCAAATTAAAATATAGTCATTTACATTTTCTGTATGAAGCGATTTGAAAGTAAGCTTTCACTGAAAAATCCAATCTAGTCGTTTATAAGGAACAAACTACTTTTATTCGGCGCGATATTTAATATTATCTTATACATCTATCATGTATAGTCTTCAGGTTAAAGTAGGTTTAAAACCCGAAAGATTTTTATATTTTTAATCACAATATAATACTTAAAGAATACTGCTTATAATATTTATGGAATCTTTCTACACCAGAAAGACGCGAAACATAAATTCTTTATGGTTAGTTTTAAAATATAAAGACAGCGACGAATCGAGTAATTCATCTACGGTTAGTACATAAAAATAATTGGTCATTTTAGTAACTATTGCAACTTTATTATTTTGCTTTGGTAGCAATTAATAATTAATTAATATCTGTTAGAATGAAACTGCACTGCATGTGACATAATATATCGAATCCTACAGTTCACTTTTGTATCGCTCAATGAGATATTAAATTACCAAACCCACACTTCCTTGTTAATTAATGCTATAATAATAATTATAAGGCAACTCAAGTAATAACTCCCCTCCCCTACAACAATAAAAAATATAAACTTAAATCAAATATGAAACGCAATTCCAAGTTTTAAAATACAAAAACAAAATATAATAACATGTCATTATTATATTATTAAAGTAAATTATAAATTACTTTTTTTCGTTTTTGTATATTATTAAATTAAAATGATTTATTATTATTTATCAACAACAGATAAGATAAAATACATGCTTCTTTCTTACGTCTGGGTATTTATTATTATACTAAATACTCAACAATATCCAGCAGCTCAAAATATGTACTTGTACTGTACAATATTTTTACATAAACATAATAATAAACTATTGTTAAGAGCAAGCAATGTATACACGTATACTGTATGGGATATTAACTTTGTTATATTATTCTTATTGCCTCATAATGCATTGAAAATATGGACACTTAAATAAACGTAAAGTTCAATATAAATATACATGTTAATTCTATAAAATATAGTAACATTTTGTGTCATAACGTTAGTGTGTGTGTATATAATACTTAACACTGTACCATGTATTTTTTTCATTGGCATTAATATTAAGAACGTGTCGTATACTTAACATTTAAACTCAAGACCAAGACTAATCAATAAAATTGTTATTTTTTTATGACAAAATAGTTTAAATGTAACATAATATTCATTAAATATAGCTCTACTAAAATATTATATAATTAGGAAAAAAAATTATTGTACTGTATATTATATAGTGTTATAAGCACTTTCAGAAGAAAGCAGTTTTGCATAATCAGCATGAATGCTTAAGATAATGTAGATTATACGTATACATACATGGACATAAAAAAAAAAAAAAAAAAAAAAAAAAAAAAAAAAAAAAAAAAAAAAAAAAAAGCAGTAGGAATATCAGCTGCAGAGCACGCCCAAAGAGGTCATTATCGCAAGTGTCACTATACTGATAACATACATAAGTGACATTATCACGCTGAAATATGAATATTAGTATATTGTGAAAAAATAGTAAAAATAAAAACAGTATCCACAACCATATGACTTCTTATGCACCACTTATTATTATTATTATTTTTGTTTTCTATTTTTCTATAATATTATCGTTCCACTGTAAGAAATAAGTATGTATGATATTTATGATTTACTCTATTAGAGCATAAAGTAGACATGTCAACTGCTATGATACAATCAATAAAATATTTTTATGTTGTATGTTAGGATAATGTAGTTGTTTCTTTTTTTTATACATATATTTAAACAAAATGTTAAGAGAACTGCAATAAAATAAAACTATAAAAGAAACCATAAAAAATTGACTTAATGATATGTTTTTTTTAATATAATCAACTATCATAATAAAATAGGCATATTTTTATATTACAAAAAAAATAGAAATAATGTGATAGATAGTAAAAAAAAAAATGCACAATTTATAAAAAAAATACTTTTGTATTATAGTATAATGAAACGGCTTAATAAATATTAAGCGTAATCAAATTATGTTGCAAGGCAGGGGGTTTAATTTAAAGAAAAGTAGTTTTTTAATATGATTATTTTCCAGTTGACGAGTCATTTCTTAAAAAAGTTATCTATGAAGAAAAAAAAATATATATAAAAAGTAATAAATAATAAAGCCTCGCATGCGCAAAGTAAACACGGAATCTTATAGCATATTATATCACAACAAAGATTTTTTTTTTCTTCTTCTTTTTACTTGCATACTCTTTGTTTAATGTCTGGTAATAAATGTTTACATGACTAGACACTATGGTAGACAGTCTAAAAAAGGGAATTCCCTCTTGCCAGAAAATAAGAAAAAAATTCACACAACTTTTGAATGTGAGAATATCACCTATGACAAATCTCATGGAAAAAATTCACATAAAAAAAAAAAATATATTATTATAGATTTTGTTGTGATAAATTCCAAAATAACATAATAAAAAATTTACTTTGTTTTTAAAACTCAACGTCACATTATAATACTATAAGAAATGAAATATCTAAAATAAAAATTTATCTAAAAAAATATCTCTCATGCATATTAATTTATATTACGCATATATAAAAATAAACATTTTTGATATGGGTCAATATTTTCAAACATGTGTATATATAAAAATCTTGGACATTTTGTACATTGCATCATATTATTATTATATTATATAAAAGTTGATTGAAATATATAATCTATAAATTTCAGCACGTATAAAACAAACGGCCTTTAGTTGGATCACGTAAATAAAAAAGCTTTACTTCAACATACAAGACACTTTACTTGGGATATGCGCCAATTTTACATTGAATATTAACAATTTAAGACGAGGTGTGGCAGAAAGGCGTTACCCAACTTCAGTTTAAGTACTTTATAGATCTACAACAATATAAGATATATTATATAAAATAATAAAATCAAAAGAAGAAGTTTTGGTAGAATTAAGTTATATCATTAAAAATTACTTGTAACATGAAAAAAATAAATAAGAACGTACTGTACATTTTGAGTTCTTTAAGTTCAAAAAATGGCATGTCGTTTAGTTTACTTCATAATTTGCTAGTATGCAGATACAAGCGATTTAAATATATATTTTTAAAAAAATGCGAATATACTGTAGTGGATGGTTTCTATAGTAAATAAAACGAAAATTTTGGTGCGAGATCAAAGTACATTTTTTTTTTTTTTTTTTTTTAGTGCTGATATTAAAAGATAAACATGCAATGAAATCATGTTATTATATTACTTTCGATAATTCAATTTAATTTATATAAAAATTGAGATCTTATTTTTCTCTTCATATTAAAGTATATATTTTTGACCCACTTTATGTAATAATAACGTATTTCATATTCTATACATAAAACTGCATTTTGATGCAACAATCTTATATTATACAGCATTATATTATTGTCTATATAGTTACTTCCAAACTGATATTATATTCTGTGATTACATAAAGAAATCGATGTTTGTAATACAATTCAAATTTCCAGTGATGAAAGATAATTTTCCTATTATATCATCATTAAGAAATTTAATTTATTGTACATTAAAGTTAATATATATCAAATTTAATTGGTGAATTATAATATATCTCAAGGTAAGAATGACCACTATATTATATGAGGTGTGCCGTTTAAAAATATATTAATATTACCCTCGAGGACCTACATTCAAGAGAGAGAGAGAGAGGACATTAAATTTATATAATCCAAATAATATAATGTACGTATCATATCATAATATTAAAATAATTTGCGGTAAAAAAAAATATGGGAATAAAATTAATAGTTGAAATCTCAAAAACAAGTAATTGCTAAATCTTAAATAAATCCATGGTTTACCACAAAATTAAAAAAAAAAAAAAAAAAAAAAACATTTAATTATAAAGTTAAATGAAGATTCGATTGACTTCATGTGGTACGATGGAAACATCAAAAACAACAGCAGTTAAAATTACATTATTATTAACAATATAGGAGACGTGAAAAGCAAGGTTTCAATGACAAATGAACAAACTCAGATGCCAACAATACTAACAAATTGCTATAGCAGACGACTTTGTTGTCCTGTCTTGGGTTAACATGCTTGCTTATGGAGAACTGAAGCATTTATTACCCCGAGTTAAAATAACTATAAAAAAAAAAAAAAAAAAACAATACTGAAATTTTTACTCTATAGCTTCCTCATGGGTCATGGGAATTAGTGGCTTTGGCTACTATGCCGGGACATAAGAGATGAAGTTCCATTAGCCCAATGTTAATTAAAGTTCTTTCGCCGGGACAAGTCGTCCCACCTCATTTTTTGAGCTTACTGAGCCTCAACGCTTTTGGTTTCCTGATTTTAAACAACTTCGGTTCCAAATCATTATGTCATCAAATTGACTTAAAATTCAGGAAAACAAAAGTTTTGAGGCTTCTTGAGTAAGCTAGAGTAAAAATGCCAGTCGCGAGAAAAAATTATAACTGCAGAAGATTTATAGCTGCTTCATCCCCCCGCATACGAGAGTATGTTAATCGAGACTCTGCTTAATATAGCACTTTTTTTTTAGTTTTGTTGGGCTCTCACTGAATCCAATTTTGCAAGTTTTTCTATTAAGTACTATTAAAAAGTATCAATCACTTTAATAAGAAATTTGACATGCCCGCATTCTATCATAACAATTCTTGCCAAAAAAATTTTTTTGCCAAAAAAAAATTAATAAATAATATATATATATATATATATATATATATATATATATATAAATAATATATATATATATATATATATATATATATACATATATATACATGATATAAATATTTTTAAGAAAGCAATTAGATACTATTCATCATTGTTTTTTCTTCTTCTTTTTTTCTTGTGTTATTTTAGAAAATTATATTAAAGGAACATACCTACCACCCGACTTTTGTTTTTAATTAAGAGTAAAAGTATTTTAAGATACGTTAGTCTCCTATTCTTAGCTCTATTTTTAAATATATTTTTTTCCAAACACAATAAATTAGGAAAGAAAGAAAGAAAGAAAGAAAGAAAGAAAGAAAGAAAGAAAGAAAGAAAGAAAGAAAGAAAGAAAGAAAGAAAGAAAGAAAGAAAGAAAGAAAGAAAGATCAAAAAAGCTTTGTTTCCAATTGAACATAATAATGTTAACTGCAGATAAGTATTGATAAGAAAAATAAGTCGATTATTTCATAATGACCTTCGAAATAGTAATAATTATATATATAATATTTCATAACATGGCTGATTTTTACTTATGTGGAGCAAATTTAATAGAATATGATAAATTTATTTTGAGTGCTCGTGTGTGTGTATATATATATATATATATATATATATATTATGTATATATATAATATATATATATAATATTGAACAAGTTTTTTCTATCATATTAAATAATTTGAGTAAAAAGAAGGAAATAATTAAAGAACTCAATCGGAAAATACAATAATAAAAAGATATAATCTGCAAAATATATATCATGCGAATAATATATAAATATAATATAGTCACAGTAAAGTAAATAAACGTTAGTGCGTAGATATATGACATTAAAAATTAGTTTGATATGCCATAACATGTACTAAAATTACCTATCTCTACTTATAAATAGTTAATGTACGTATAAATATCCACAAATAAGTAATGGTTTGAATAAGAAATTAGGTTCAAACACACGAGCATATTATAACTAATAGCTGTTCTGTGAACTAAAAAGCCATGAAAGCAAATAAACAACAATATATTGTAGGTATATATTATAAATAATATATATTTTTTATCATATTTTTATCTTTGAGGATCTATAACAAAATATTTACATAATATACTAATTATTATCATATAATATTGTATAATATATGTCATGGATGACAAGTATTCAACCTATCAAAGTAAATTTAAAAAGTATAACTACAGGCGGAAATTATGTAGACAAAAAAGATCGAGTGCAAAAGCAGTATGTAATATATTATGTGACTGATTACCACAATTTATGTATATAAGTTAAACATAGAAAATATGAATAAAGCAACAAATTTTTATAGCATACAATAAAATGTAAAGCAATGAATGTTCTGGATGTATGTGTATATTATAACATTAAATTTATTTTAACGTAATATGCATGTTTTCGCAATGAAACAATTCTGTACTTGGCGTCGTGATTAATTGCATATACATATCGCTAAACCAAAATTAGAATACACTAATATACAATAATAATAATGTGCAGGGAACTGCTGACTTAAGAGTGACATTTATACTACTTATAACTAAGTGTCATTGACATTACAGGGAATAGGGAGTCATTACTGACTGATGATCAGAGTAATTTCAAATATCATAATAACCATAAGATATGCCAACTAAAATAAAGAATATTATACAAAATATTTGTCCTCTTTTCTGTCTCCAAGGAGGAAAAAAATATATATAAAAAAATGAGATGACTACTATCTTGACGTTAAGGTATCTCGTACTCAGTATGCCCTTCAGAAATGTAATGTGTGCATGTATATTCATAATTATCATTCTCTTTTCGAGGAAATCTATAAATACATTTTTGTTACATATATTTTAGAAGAAACACTCGCAAACATTTTTTTTTTTTTTTTTGCAAGATTAACAATTTCCTTTCTGCATTTTTATTTTATTATTATTATTATTATAATTAATTTTATATCAAATTTGATACGTGTACAGTTATAGGCTCACGGGATAAAAAAATAATAATAATAGTAATGATAATAAAACTTTTTAAATAATTTTATCTAATGAAGTTTTTGTTGTAATATAATATCATTACATTGGATCGGCAATTTTCATAGTAACTAATACCTATATTATACATTTTCTACTTTGTGAACAGAGGAAACAGATTATCTCTATATAGGAGAAATTTAAACAGGTAAGCATGATTGACATTTTCTACCCTAATCTTCAATAATCACATGTATTGATAATTATCAGTTGATTTCAGTCAAGGAATGAAGGTCTAATTATGACCCTTTAACTTTATAGAAATATACCGCAAAGTGTTTTAGTAATTACACTACTATGTGAAAAATAATATATAAACATTACTACTTGAGGATCATTCCCTTCACATTATTACAGCAGAAAGTGTGCGGGTACCTGCACCGCAGTAACGCAGGTGCGGCAAGTGCGGCAAAAACAACGACGATATAACCACTTTCCAATACAGTCACTAACTAATACCTCTACAATCCAATCCAACCACTACTAAAAGTAACCTGTAAATGACGAATAAATAGTAAATAGAATGATATTGCAGTAGCCTGATTATTTTACTTGAACTGCAATATCGCGCAAATTCTGCCGTGACCGAATTTTTATTTGTTCGATTATTAGGCCTACTTTACATAATGGTACTATATCTGATCACCGTGTTAAAGTTACATAAATTTTTTATGTATTATTATTTTATACTAAATAACCACCTGTATATGCATGGTTTATTAATACAATATTGGAACAGTATAATAAAATTAATTGCGTCGTAATAAATTTAAGGTTAAAATTCACCCTACAGACAGTAAAAATATTGATTTTTTTCTTCTTTTTAACATGCATTACGAGCATCCGTTCTCACATCAAATTCTCTAAAGCAAATAATTTTACTATATCAAATTTCTTTCTTGATAACAAAATTCTATATATTTATATCACTTTATATCTGTATACGGAACCCCCCCAAAAAAATTATTTTGAAATGTTAACCTAATTATTTGTTATTATCATTTATTTAATTTTGAAATTCTTTTATCTTAAATACAGCGTACGTTATATATATAGTGATTTGTTATGTGTTTTCCAACACTAAAAGATATTATAATTTTGCCATTTTATTTTTAAGCAAACCGGTCTTTGGTTTGCGATGCTATCTCTTTTGCTATTGGAGACTGACTGATAGATGTAATTTAGCAATTTTTGGTTGGGTAAAAATTAATAATATATAGTATTACGTATATGATTTACAGTATTAATCAAAGCTCTGTTCAATTACAATATAAAATTATTAATTAAAAAATTTTTTTTAGTTACAAGTTTAAAAAAAAATAAAGTTTTGTAACAAATAACTATAATAAATATGTCAAGTATTGTACAGTTCATACAAAATGACAAAAATATTATAAAAATAAACAATTAAAATATACAACAAAATGTTAAACTATAATTATCGAAATCCGCTAATTAATGAAAAACAGGAATTGCACTTAACAAACTTTTACTCAATACCTATATGGTAGTGCTATATTATACTATTTTTTTTATCACACAGTTAAATTGATGATATATTTATTTTATAAAATGTTTATAATTTATAGTCTATTGCTAAATAAATATGAAGTACAAAATTAAAAACTGTTTCCTGCTTTTATGCACGTGTCCGTATATCACAAATTCTATACATGTGGTTTTTCCATATAGCAAAATATATATTATATACATAAATATATGATATTTAATATAATACAACATAGCTATTTTACATGACAAATTTTAATTGTTTCATAAAAAATAAACAATGTTAGAAACGTGGAGAATACAGCTTTTAGATAGCGTAAACATTAAAAATGTTGTTTTGTACGCATCTACAGTGTATGTAATCATTTCTAACTCGAAATTTAAATTTTAAGTACTAGCTATTATTCGTGTTTTATTTTATTCGCTAGAGAGATATTCAAAACATTTTATAGAATTATAAACATGAACCACATCTCCATAATTTTATCAGCTGACCCTACAGCTATTACGTCAATAATTGTATAATTCCTGAAAATATTAAAGAGAATTTTAACACCAACAAAGTTTAGAACAAGAAAATACTCTTAAAACAAATTAATATATAAACCTATAAAAGTACATAATTAAATTATATAGAAAAAGGTATAGGTAAACAATTATACAGCGTTGATAATATAACTTGAAAAATAATATAATGGGAAGATAATCTCGAGGGAGATACATAATTTTTTTCCTTGACTGATAAATAAGAAATACAAACATACATTAACTAATTTCCTATAATCAGCTGAGACAATATAAAAATGACAATGAGTTTTAAGATTTCATTTCCTTTTTTTTTTTTTTTTCTTTTTTTTTTTTAACTGATATTTTAACCACTATAATGACGTCATACATTTAAATGACATTTCTACTATAAAAGAATATTTTATTACATTAAAATAAAATGTTGGGTAAGCAAATTGTTAATATAGAGTAGGAAATTTCTGCCGTTGTTCCAAAATGACGTCACAAAGGCCAACCAAACTCTCTAACGTTCTTGGAGACTTATTACCTTGAGTTTTTAATTCTTTTTTTGTTATGTACATTTTTATACATTATTACTGTCAACTACCATTCCAATATAAAATTTTATTATTGAAAATGCAAATGAAAATACATTTTCAAATGGGAAACCTCAAAACTATGACATATCAAGAAAACAAATTTAAGGTCTTCACTTCTTCAGTATCCATATAATATTTTTTTGTATCACAACGAATTTATTCTTATATATCGATAAGGTTGTTCAGAAATTAATTATTAATCAAAATTGATAGTTTATAATAAAAATATTTAGCTTTTTATAAACACTTTTAAGAACACTTGATATTTTATTCCACCTAATAGGTCGCGAAACCTTTATGCCGCGGAGGTCATGTCAGTGGTATCGTTATCAAATTACCCTGTTCCAACGTTTCGTTGATAACCTAGCATATGGCATACGACTCTCTAATACATATTCATGAGATTGGTTAGTCCCTATAAATTAAATAATTAAGAAAATACTTTGAAAAACGGATTAAATTTGTACCCTACATGTTGACGTGGCGTTGAAGTAATATTTTACACAAATAATTTTAATGTTTTTAATAAAAAAAATTACCAGCTAGTAATATTAACACAATCTGAATTTATTAGTATCTCATTTTTATGAATTTATTGTAACCTAAGTGGCTAAATAGCCACATCAGGTCAAAGAGTTCAACGGTAGCCCTGACTTCAGTCTATGACCGAGAGCTCCCATTCGTCTTTTCAACACTTTTTTTAGCCGTTTAAGTAAAAATTTATGGCTTACCTTATTTTTAATATATTCTTCTATTGCTCTGTATGCCGAATCAGTTAATTTCACAAATACAAATGACTTATTTTGGCGAGAATTATCTATAGATGACAAACCATACTGTTCACCTGAGAGCAAAGTCGCCATTTCTGATCCATCCGGATTTTGAAGGGGAGGAGGAGGAGAAAAGAGGGGAAAAAAGAGGGAGAAAAAAAACGAAGAAAAACAAACCACTGTGTAAGTGGCGCTGCTGTCAGTCAAGATTTTTAAATTTATTCAGAAAAAATGTACGATCATTTGTTGATGTTTTTCATGGATTTTTCTTTTTTTACCACACTTTACTAACAAGTTAAAAAATAATAACATTAATATTTACACTGTGCTAATTTTTATATTGGCTTAAAAATGAGGAATTAAAATGATCACTTAAAATTTAATATTTTATCGAACGAGAAAAAAAAAAGTCAAGCATTTTTTTTAAAGCTACAAAATTCTACAAAAATATTCTTTTTGTCTAATTAAATAAAATATATTCCTGCAGTGAACTTATGTAATTGTTTTAATGACCATCAACAATTTTTTAAGGGTTATACAAACATGAAAATAATCATCAACTATTGGATTGGACTGCAAACTAAAATAATAATTATATGTTAGAATCTTTGTCAGACTACTATAATAAAATATATAAATAATATACTTAGCACTTGGGTCATCTATTGAGAAATAAATGAATTACCATGCCAAAAATATTTTATAACATTTTTCAACTTAAAAAGTTACTGCTTCAGCAAGAAACAGAAAACTATGTATTTCTCCATTTTATAGATACTGGGGTTTACTAAAACCAAATCCAAGATATTACACACTATAATGAGACAAGTGAGTCACCGTACACATATACATCCAACTTCATACTTACCATATTAGATAGTGATGAATGATGATATGCTATCAAATTTATTCAATAAAAATAACATAATAATCACATAATAATTATTATTATTTTATTAAACACCAATGGTGTACTTATACATATATATTTACATTTCACTCTACAAGTCTACATTTTTTGCATATTGACTTAATGGTAACTTAAAATATATATACATATTAGTGCTGTCAAAAAATATCTGGATTTTGAAATCCTGATAAAAAATTATCCGTTATCCGAATTTCTATCCGGATCGTAATCCGGATAATTTTGATCCGTATCGCGGTACGGATAATTTTGATCCGGATTATATTCGGATAATATTGATCTGGATAATTTGATCAAGATCGTGATCCGTTTAATTTTTTCCACATTAATGGCCCAGATCACGATTTCATATAATTACGATAAATATTAAGCAAAAAAAATCCGGATAAAAAATTATCCGTTATCCGATTTTTTTTATCCGGATCACGATCCGGATAATTTCTTGTCCGCAAAATCAATCGATCCGGATAACTTTCTATCTGAAATCCGGATTTTAATTTTATCCGGATTTCGACAGCACTAATACATTTTTATATATATATATATATATATATATATATATATAATATATATATATATATATATATATATATATATATATATATATATATATATATATATATATATATATATATATATATATATAAATGTATATATATCGATGATGTTGCGAACAATATGTATAACTCGTATTTTGTCAGGCGAAGCAAAATGTGTAAGTCATTATCTGTCACGCTAAGCAATGTGTATCTCGTTTTTTGTCAAGCTAAGCAAAATGTGTAAGTCGTTTCTGAACGTAATGGAGATGGCGCTCGACTTACACATATTGATTTGAGTGACAAAGAACGAGATACACATATTGCTTAGCGTGACAAAAAACGACTTACACATTTTGCTTCGCCTGACAAAATACGAGTTACACATTTTGTTCGCAACATCATCGATATATATACTTATACTTATAAATACTAAATTTCCACTATCACTGAATTGGCCACTACTTATATTATAACACCACCAAATAGTCCGGAATTTATACCATATGCTTTTGACCAATAAATTTACCAGCAATTTATCTTTGAACCTAATAAATCCCCCAGAAAACAATTGAGGATCCATAAATACAAAACAAAGTTGCAGACAGTTAGACTAGCGTATAAATAATGTTTTATTACCATATACCATGGGTACTTGTAATATCGATGCTTACCCGTCGAAGTGAACGAACTACACTTTACAAAATCGGACCCTATCATTAAGTCAATATGCAAAAAAAAAATGTAGACTTGTAGAGTGAAATGTAAATATATATGTATAAGTACACCATTGGTGTTTAATAAATGAAATAAAAATAAAAATTGGGGAAAAATGAACGTTCTACACTTTACAATTTCCAAGTTCTCCCATCTAGTTCTCATGTTAAAACGCATAGAAGCGTCAAACACAGATCGTTCATTTTGATTGAAATTTGTAAAGTGTTGTTCGTTCACTTTGACGGGTAAACATCAATATGTTACTTTAAATTTTAATAACTTTTGTCATTTTCACCTCAGTAGTATTAAAATATAAATTAAAACCCATGCATAGATTTGTGGGAAATGGAAATAAGATTTTGCAATAATGTACAACTTATTAATGAGTCATGGCACTCATAATGTGTTAATACTATAGTTAAGTTGATGTACTGTTAGGTATTAGGTATCTAATAAGCTGTAGGTAATACAATAAAAACTCGATTTTATGAAGTTTAATTTTACGAATTTCTTGATATTAAGAAGTCATTGAGAAGTCGTTTTTAAGGGCCTAGCCATTGAGTTGCATAGGCGTTTCAATGTTAATAAACTCGATTTTATGAAGTGGTCATTTTTTGGGTCCCTTGCTACTTCATTAAATCGAGTTTTAACTGTAAATATTTCTAGAAATAAAATTACACAGATTTTTGATAAGAGAAGCAATTTTATTTGTATATGATGGAAACTTAAAATACATCTCACTTGTGGGCCTTCCTCATCTGGGTCAGAATGTTGCTGAGCTCTTCACGCTTCCTCTTGCCACGGATGTGAGTGCCCAACTGCAAACACAAAATGTCATATTAAAATATGCATGAACTGAAGAACTTCACAGAAATTGGTAACCCATGAAGTAATTTTCCACAATAATGTGTGTAACCAGCTGGAGATTATGATTGCATAGTTTACACAAATATTTAGCCTACCCATAACAAGAAAGAAGAGGTTTTCAACCAGATATACTTTTTTTTCTTTTTTTTTTTCCTTCAGTTTCTAGATATCAAATCAATGCAAAATTTTGGCATGTTTTCAGTTAATCAATAATAAATAAAAGGATAGAATTACCAGCAAGAGCCTTACCACAGTAGGAGAGGTCAAAGTCTTGCATGGCACAGTGCTTTGCTATAAAAAAAAAATCATTTCAGAACTGTTCATTCATAAATGAGCTTTTTTATAACAAAACACATGAGACTTTTGCCTATCCATAGAATTTCTATCCTTTTTTTTATTATTGATCCTAACCGCGATTTTTTTTTCTTAAATTGCTTTCAGTTAATATAAGCTAATATTTATAAAATTTCATCCTCGTCACTTTACAATAAGTTGCAATGAAGTGCTTACATCTGGTTCCGACCATTTTCTTTCTAGTTTTTAGGGGGCAGTAAAAACATGTTTAGTTGGCAATATAGTAAATATTTATGTAAACTGTGTTATCAAGATCTTTGCGCACCCACCCACATACATCATCAGTTATCACTGTAAGGTGCTTGCTAGTGTTCCAATGCTTTCCTTGACAACTTAAAAGTCCTTGTTTAATGTGTTCTTGGGACTAACTACAGTTTTAGGACAACTTGTTTCTTTATTATTTTCTTTGCAGGGTATTAAAAATTGCAACACAGGCACCTTTTGAAAATTCTCTCAAACCTGCTGCATTTTATAGCACTGTATTATTAAACAATGATTTATAATACTATTATTAGTATGAAGCTATATTTGTCTAACTTGATTAAAAACACTCCTAGAGGCTATTTATTATAAATTTAATCCACATTTAAATAATGTTAAAAAAATAATAATAATAAAAACACACCCACAATATTTGTGTGCTTTATTCTCCAAGTCATCAGACAAGTTTAATTTAATTTCACTTCAAAACTCCCCTTGCCTTTCTCCCTTAATAAACAGGCTCCTTTTTTAAAATGTGAGTGGCAAGCTCATTATTGACTAGGCCCACACAGTGGTAAGTATTACTTAAATAATTAAAATAATAATACCTTCTTATAAGTAATAAAGAAAATAATAGAAATACTAGCAAGCGCCTTACCACAGAAGCAGTTCTATGGAGAGGTTGAGGTCTTGAATGGCAGAGTAATAGCCATAATGTTTATATAACCAAGAGCTTTTGTCATTGTAATGACATTATTAATCAAAGAAGAGATTTACTTGAGCATAAAATCACAGAATGGTGCATAGTCTTTTACAAGACTCTGTACCACATGAGAACTCAACCTGGCAATAGAACTTTAACAGTGGTAAGGCCCTTGCTGGTATTTCTATCTATTTTCTATCCTTTTTAAACTCATCTTCTTCCCCCCCCCCCCCCCCCCCCCCCCTTCCTGAAATTGACTACTCACTAATAACTAAGTTCTATCAAGTCACCTAAATACACACTAAATACAAATAATGATCTGCTGAAACACCTGATTTGTGCTTGTTTATCTCTTCTTCACACCTCAATCAATTTAAGGAAAAAACCATCTCGGTTAGGATCAATGATAAAGAAAAGGATAGAAAAACCAGCAAGGGCCTTACCACAGTAGAAGTTCTATGGAGAGGTCGAGGTCTTGCATGGCACAGTATAATGTTATAAAAGTTTCTTTATAACTTGAGAGCTTTCGTCATATGATAATGACATTATCAATCATGCAATGATATTATCAATCAATGCACACTGCTCAGTGATGTGCTCAAGTAATTTTCTCTTTTGATTGATAATGTCATTATCATATGACGAAAGCTCTCAAGTTATAAAGAAACTTTTATAACATTATACTGTGCCATGCAAGACCTCGACCTCTCCATAGAACTTCTACTGTGGTAAGGCCCTTGCTGGTTTTTCTATCCTTTTCTTCTTCTTCACACCTGTTCGTTTTTTACATAAAAAAAGCAGTGCTTTTATTAGCATTCCTTTTAATAAATAAATTGATTTTACTCAAAGCTAACTAAGGTAGTTCCTGTAACTAAATTAAATGTCAATGAGAAAGATTAGACTACTGTACTAATTGAAAGTAAATTTAATTTTTTAGGGGGGGGGGGGGGGTAACACACAGCTCTTGCCAATCTTCTCGTGTCAAGATGAAGCTACTACACTTAACAAATTTCCGAAGAATGAATGATCTACACTTTATAAATTTGTAGCTACCTGGAGCTACACCTACCTGTTTTATATAGCAGAAGCTCCAGGTAGCCGCGAATTTGTAAAGTGTAGATCGTTCATTCATTGGAAATTTGTAAAGTGTAGAAGCTTCATCTTGACGCAAAAAGATCGAGGTGCAAATGAAACTTTTTTTTTTTTTTTTTTTTTTTATATATATTATATAGTTAATAGTGGCAGCTATATGGGCCATTAGTATCAAAACTATGTACTATTATAGCACTAACATGTCCTTTCTCTTTCTATTTAATTGTTGCATTGACAAAAAATATATACATATATTGCAGTTAATATTGGTTGATTTGTTGCAGCTTATTCTTACTTGATTAATACCACTAATTAACACGAAAGCCAAATCCTTTCAATACCACTAATGTTTGTAAATGTAATGAAAATAATAGGTAATAATAGGCGGGCAAACTTAGTTGACAATAAGCATTTAAGTGCCACTAAAAACTGGATGGTAGCTAAAGCTAAATGATGAAATCTATGATAAGTCGTCTGATTCGTAATTTTAAAACTTATAAAACTGAGTGCCTGACTGGGCTGCGGCAATTTATACCCGCGGCCGTGTGTCATCAGTGAGGCGCGGAAAATTCCAGACGCGCGCGCACTGTTCAAACTTCAAACCGCCAAACCAAGTTGCAAGCCAGGGATAAAAAGTAAAAGATGAGAAATAGCGGGATAAAATAGAGGGTTAAAGATTAAAGATGGAAAACACATAAGAAGGAAAAGGAAAAATAAGCGAACTTTGCGCTGGATATAAAACTATTGCTGGATTATAAAACTGAATTGTTGAAATAAATTTGTTAAAGAGCCTCTCACACATAAATTTACATTCTTTCCTATTGCACAATGTAAAGCAGCTGCAGAATTGAAACAAACACTATAAATAATTTAAAATTGCAGTGACAAAGTAATGAAAATCAGAACTCACCCTTCTCTTCAGGAACTTGAGCGCTCTCTTATCCTTAGAGACCTTCAACAATTCCATTGCCCTCTTTTCATATGGTGCGTGTCCACAAACCTCTCTGATGAGGTCCCGGCAGAATTTGGTGTGTTTGGTTTGACGCTGCAACAAAAAAGTAAATACCATTATAGTTTTAATCAGTCACTGCAATGAATGAAAAGGATGAATGTGAATGTATTATAATAAAGATAATCTTGCAAGTCTGTAAGGACTGATATAGGCACCCTTTTCTTGGAGTCTTGTGCCAAAAGCTATCTAATATGTTGATCTTTGTGCTAGCAAAATCATTCAAAGAAAGATGTTTTTTCGTTTCAATCTTTCTTTTAAATTTATCATGCCTAATGGCTATCACTTAATTTTTTAAGGATCTCAATTTATTTATTATTATAATAATGGCATTATTGTGTTGTCTTATTAATATAAAAGCCTTAATACAATGTGCGTACACGATTGGATAATGTATAGTTAACATCAAAGATGATTCTTCTTTGTGAAGAAAAAGGCGAGTTAAGTGTTTTGTTGTCAGGTCACAACACACCTGCACAGTTTTTGTTTCATTTTGTGCAGGTGTTTTGCGAGCTGGCAGAAATTCCCAAGTATTCTAGCCCCATAAGAAATTTCTATAATTTTTTTTTCATTGTTGAGAGGTCACAATTGCTATTTTAATGCATGCTAGTTTAGTGAGTTTTCAACAATATAGAAATCATTTGGTCAGAGTACTTGGTATCTAGGGACTTTACTGGCAACAAAGCACATAACTCAACTCACTGTTTAGCTTTTTTCTTTACAAAGCAGCATCACCTTTGATGTTAACTTAAAGTTGTCCGATTAAGAGAGTTCGAATAATAAAAAAGTAACCATCCATCTCTAGTCCCAATTTACTATTTAAATTAGAGAATTTTCGCGTTTTATTAATTTTCAATTCAACGTGCTCTAATCTCTACCAACTATTTTCTAATTATTATTTTTTTAAACGTCGCGATGGTTTTTTCCTATATATTACATTTAAATTTGATGTTATTTTACCGCGTTCTAAATTGCAACGCTGTTTATGATATCAATGATATATATTTTCAAACTATTGTAGTAGTATTTTTAATGTCCAACAGAAAACAGAAGTCACCTGTGACTAGCTCAGGTAGACAGTCCGTCTAGAGAGAAGCTCGCTTGCTCGCTCTCTCTCTCTCTCTCTCTCTCTCTCTCTCAATCATCAAACACATAAATAATAAAGTGTTAAATAAATAAATATATATAATTGTAAATATTTACTAATATATTTTAAATTTTTAAAAAATATATATTTCACATCATGTTTGTAATGATGACAATTTGGTAAGCAAATATCTATATTAAAGCATAAAATAAAAATAGTTTTTGGAAGGTTGCTAAAGCAGCGAGAGAGAGAGAGAGAGAGAGCTTCTCTCCAGACGGACTGTCTACCTGAGCTAGTCACAGGTGACTTCTGTTGGACATTTAGCAAACTACTACAATAGTTTGAAAATATATCGATGCTTACCCGTCGAAGTGAACGTACTACACTTTACAAATTTGGGGAAAAATGAACGATCTGCGTTTGGCGCTTCTACGCGTTTTAACATGAGAACTAGATGGGGGAACTTGGAATTTGTAAAGTGTAGAACGTTCATTTTTCCCCAGATTTGTAAAGTGTAGTACGTTCACTTCGACGGGTAAGCATCGATATATCATTTATATCATAAACAGCGTTACAATTTAGAATGCGGTAAAATAACATTGAATTTAAATGGTTACTTTTTATTATTCGGACTCAATCAATCAATTCAATCAATTCTAACTAAAAATTTAAAAAAAAAAAAAAAAAAAAAAAAACTTATTTCATGACACTCTCATTCTTAATGCTAAAAAACTACTGCAATTCTTTATTTATCAATAAAGTCAATATTAGTCAAGATGGTAACTAAAAACTCTATGTTAGTATTTTAATCTAATTATGTACTACACAAATTAACATATTATGTTATTATATTTATTATATATTTGTATGTAAGAAAAATGTACACATGTTTTTGTGTTTAATAAACAAATAAAAAAAATATATATTAATATTAGCTCGGTGTACTGAGAAGGTCTTTAGTGGTAGTCTTATTTTCACCAGCTAAAACGTGCAAATAATAACTTTCTTACCCCCTTTGTTCTTGAGGGACGAACTTTCATCTTCTTATCTGTTGACTTCTTACTGCCCCAAACAATCTTGGTGGTCTTGTGGCCCTTGTTGAGGCCCACAGCCATTTCATAACGAGGCTTCTTAACTTTAGGGGCCATGGCGGTGAAAACTGGAAAATAATCTTTATTGAAATAAAATTCATACACACAGATATTATGCCTACATATATTAAAGGCCTATTTAAAATAAACTGCTCAAAAGAAAGGGGGCAAATGATCAAACCAGATACAAAACTCTATTGTGACTTTAGATTGAATGTATGCCATGCTATATGTAAAGCAAAACGAATGATGAAAGACTTGATTTTATTATTATTTTTCCAGGCTACCATATCCTGCTTTCAATGCAAATAGAAACAAAGTCTCTAAACCTTGGAAAGGAGACAAATAAAATATATATACAGCAGTAAATCGCATGAGCACAATTTAAGACACACTATTAAATGATGTAGAGGGATGTTACATTATAACTGATGCAATAAGAATATGCAGCAGCCGCAGCAGCTTTGGAAGGTGAGTATTAATGATATCTATTTTCACATAAGCAGAAGTATGCATATTATCCAAATCCAAATGAAACTGCTAAATACCCGTTTGTAAAATATGCTCATTAAGCCTATTGTAAGGCAGCTTTATCATTTAGATTCGATGCACACTTTGTCATATGATATGTACACATAAAATTTTAATCCTTTGCTTTAGAGTAAAGGCAAAGAATAAAATTTTCTACGAGTCTGTTATATGCATTAATGTATGTAATACATATAATGCACACGTACTGTATACTGTATGTATTTAAACTTTAAGTGACGATATACCCCTGTGCCTTTAATTTTACATACCACTGGCTAACTTCCAGTCACCTGTTTAATTCAGGTAGAGCTAACGTCCCTATAATATACCTATTTTCTAGGGATCTTAGGTAGGGCCCTACCTTACATAATGTACATACAATGTTAAAAGAGAGTGGGCATCTTAAATAAATACGGCTATGTAATCTGGCAAAAAAGGGTATGTAATACATAGTTGAAGGCTGTACCGCTGTATTTTTCAAGGTGCAACCTTTAGTTTATAGTATGACCTATGACACGGACCAAAATGCGTAGATGACGGTAGGTGTTTTGGTTCTGAACTATGTTTTGTACCGGTATGTATGCATATATAATATAAGTACGAAAAGTTTGTTGTCAAACACAGAAGTTGAGACTGGTCAATACTATTAACGTGACATTTACCCCTATGAGCAATGTTATCAATAATAAGTTGTTATTTTATTGACAATATCAATAATATTATCTAAATTTAGCAAAATATGAATATTACAATCTTTGACAACGTGTAGTTTGTATAATAATGATCCCGGGTATTATTAGATGAATGTTTAGGTCCATCAATCTATACAAAAATTTCAAAAAATCATGAATTATATAGACAATGAATGTAACTAAAATAATTAGGAAATAATTTTTTCAATTTTCAACCAAAAATCTCCTCGGATGGCTAAATTATTGGGAAATACAAAATACGACTTACATTTTTCGGCCGCCGAAAGAAAACACTACACGCTTGCGATAGATCGAAGTCGAGAATTTTATTTCGATTAATCGGTCATCCATATTGATTTTGATCAGCTGTTGAAATTGTCAAGCTTTGAAGGAAGTGTTAAATCTTGAATTTTGTTTTTTTCACATTATATTCTGTTGCTAGAGGGTTTTGTATGCAAGCGTTTTATAATTTTAAATAATAAGTTGTAGAATAATTTATATTAACAAATGTTTGTCTTTCAAGAAGGCCACAAAAGTTCATCAAAAATGCAGATCGCACAATCACCATCAAACGTATTTTACAATTTATTGTAAAATATTAAAAACATAAAAATTAATAGGGTAAGCATATACGTATCATAGATTTTGTAAATATTAAATAATTACATACATTTCTAATTATTTCATTTAAATTGAGCTATATTGTACATACACAACGCATTTACAAAAAGAAAAAAAAAATCTATGCTAGTATTTTAATTATGTATGTATGTACTACACAAATTATCATATTATGTTATTATTTATTATATATTTGTATGTAAGAAAAATGTACACATGTTTTTGTGTTTAATAAACAAATAAAAAAATATGTATGTAGATTGTAGAAAACAAGAAAGTCAGTCACTGTGAACCCGATCAGTGCTGATTAGTTTCGACATTTGTCAATTTGAGAACAAGTATTTTAATATAAATGTACGTACCAAAGTAAAGCTTAAAATACCTTTGCATTACACATGTTATTTAAAAATAATGAGAAAAATATGGTGCCTAAATATTCATGTTATGTATGTACAGATGGAGGAACTTCATTTGTTGGTGCAAGAGGAGGGTCGTGCATCAAAGCATGCAGCTTTCAGTGTACCTGTAGAGCCACTCCTGTCACCACAGTCTGATCCTGAGCATGGCTCAACACCACCATTTACATTTACAGGTATACATAGTAATATTTATATGTTACCGTATGTACATACGTACACGCCACACAGACAAAATATGCCCTCGTAAAAAGTATATGATTCTACAAAAGTAAAAAATGCTCCTCATTTTTATTATTAATTGTCATTTATTTTAGGTAAGCCAACATTAAAAAAGCCACCAACAACTCCTCGTCAAGAGAATAAAAAAGATGATCTCAGAGCATCAACACGACCTAAGAGATTGTCTGAAAGTGCTGCTCAAGGCTCAAGATTGCGCTCGGCTTCCACTGGACGTGATAAAAGATCAGGTATTTACTTTGCTCTCTCTCTCTCTCTCTCATAAATAAACTTAAAAGCAGATATTTTATCCTTTAAAAAAATAATTAATGCAGCTTTAGTTATACAATTTATTCTGTTTTTGACTTATCTTATATATCTTGTCTTGTATGTTAACAGAACTTCAGCATTTTCATTGGTCCATTCTACGGGCTACTCTTGTGAGGACAATGGAAGAAATATTTTTTCTCTGTGAACAGAGTGAAAGTATCGATAATTGCAAGGTATTCTCCTGCTCTTGATAAAACAATTCTGTTGCTCATGCTCTTTGCAACATGTTTTTGCTTACAGCTAATTTGTATTGAATTCAATAGCAATGTCAGTAGTATTTATAAAATGCAAACTATCCACATAATTTGATTAATATTTTGTCATAGGTAATGCTGTTAATGATGGAGAATTATGTTCGTGACTTTAAAAGCCTCATCCAATATTTTAATGTTAAATGGGGATATGAGAACAATTCTCCATCTGAGAGACCAACTTCAATAGCATGGGAAGTCAGGAGATCATCACCCAGTAAGGTATGTAATTGAACCATGCTCCTCAACTTTTTTTTTTTTTTTCACATAAGGTTATTTATTTATTATTATTTTATTTATTAAACACCAAGGTGTACTTATACAAATATATTTACATTGCACTCTATACGTCTACATTTTGGCATATTGACTTAATGATAGGGTCCGAGATGGACAATGAAGTAAGTGGTACCTAGTACATAGGCCACCACATAACAAACATACACATTTATCATTACACTCGTGATATTCTTTAATCTGACATATTACATGGTGGAAACCATGCACCGCATAACGGGTGATAACATGCCTGTCTGTACAGTTTGGGCCTTTCCACCCATTAATATTAAATGCAGGGGTATTATAGAAGGCCAGGCTGATATCTTCAGTTTTACTTAATCTATCCTTAACAAATCTATCCTTAATAATATTATTTATTTATTAAACACAATGTGTGTACAACATACATCTAGACATTCAATAATTATGTAATACGTAGGCATATACATGTATCGGTCACATGTTTTTATTATTGCAATCAGCAAGCAGCGCTCATATGAAAGCATCTTAGTAAAGAAAGAAAAATCAAGTTACTACTGTACCTACTTTTTTTATGTATTTTTTGGTACAGTACATACAGTATAAGTCATACTGTTATAACAACAAAAAAGAAACAAAAACAAAAGAACTAGAGTAATAAGCTAAATAATATACAGAGAAAGAGAAGGGGAAAAAATGAAAGACATTAAAGACTATTAAGGGAGTAGGATACCGACCTTATATCTCAAAAACTAGAAGTGTTTTGAGTCTACATTCGGTGTTATTGTGTAGCTAATGGTCACACATAGCCGTGATAAAAATTTCATGATGTTTGACGGTCCCGAAAAAAAAGAAAAAATTATTAAAATTAGCATTGGGCCTTATGGGCTTAAAATTTCAAAACATCATATAAAATTAATTTGCACGGTGACCTCCCAAAATTTGTATGTATATTTGAAATTGTCTCAAGCTGAATTATCACTGTGCAAAATTTCAGATTTTTTTGACGAGAAAAGTTCGAGTCTAATGGCTGATGTCGGTCCCCTACTCCCTTAAAGTATTATAATTTTTTGTTACTTGGTAGGATATTAACTAAGAGCTGTTATTAGGGTTGTCAAGGGCTGTCATCTCTGATATTCAAATGTTTACTTCTACCTTTTAATTGGCATCTAAAATTCAGTGGTATCAAATAGCTATGATAAAAAACTCTGGGCCTGTGGCCATCAGATAAAGTATTATTTGCATGACATGCTCATTTCACGTCTGCTAACATCCATCAACGGGTATTGACAGAAACAGACAATTTCTGCAATATAGTACTGCAATTTCCATTGTCCTCACAAGAGTAGCCCGTAGAATGGACTAATGAACCTCTCACAGAAGAAAGCGTACAGTGTATGCATGATTAATTAATAATAATACAGTAGTTGAAAATAGCTAGTAAGAGTGTTGCAAATCAAATTTTAATAATGAATAAGAAGCCATCAGGAGATATATTATTATTTTTTTTTATTGTATATAAAAGACACTAGTATCTAGAACAATTAGAGTACATTAAATTGAAAAATAATCATTGCTAAAATTCTTAAATTTGTATATTGTTAATTGGGAAAAGTGATCAAATTTCTAGTGTAAAATGTGCCAAATAAAATTTTAAAAATATTATAAAAAAAAATAATAAAACGCCTGCCCTGCTTGACTTCTCTGTGTGATTCATGCTAGTTACATTTTTTTTTCCACAGGGAAAAAGTAAAACAGATCAGAGAAATTAGATGGTAAATTTTTTATATTGGCATAATTTGATTTTGTCATAATATAAGCGTATTGACAATGGACATTAGCTTGTATCCATGGACAATGCCATGGTAGAGTGCCAGAAACAATTTACATTAAAAAAATAATTAAAAAAAAAAAAAAAAAAAAAAAACTATTTACATGGTATTGTGATGTTTGTTTGTTTGTTTTTTTTGTTTGTTTTTTTTTCCCCTAACATAATGTAAACTATCAGGAAATATGTTAATTAAAGTTATTGTATCCTCACAAAGTCCCACTATTGCACCAAAAAACTGCAAGAGTTAAATAATAGGATGCACAGTGATCATAGTGCATGTTTTTGCTGTGGAGTAGTGCCTTTACATACATACCCAAAGAATGCTTGGAGATGATCATTAGGGTTTTTGCGTTTCAATACTATCATTTTACTTGCCAATGGGACACAAAGCCTTATCCTAATTACATTAAACCTTGTATGATTTTGAAATTTGTTCATATATTTTTCTGCTCCTGGCTTAAACAATTCTTATTTTGTTTCAGTGTTTTTTAGCATTAAAAGCACTCAGACACAATGAAAAACCTGAAGAAATCAGAGCATGTCTAATTGATTACTTAGCACATGAACTACTGCTAAGTCATGCAATTGGACTAACTCCTTCAGATTTAGCGACTGCTGCATCTCGTACAGCAGATCTTCTGCCTATTAAATTAAATCTAGATGAGAGTGAGACCAAATCTGAAGTAAAGACTGAGCCTTCTCTCCCAGTAGAAATTAAAATCGAGAGTACAGAATCAGTTGAAAAAAATGATGATGAGGTTTTAGCTATTCCACTTCAGAATGATGACCTACCTCAAGATCAGGTTGTTACTGGTGATGAATTAATTATAACAAATTCTGAATCTACTTCAGTATATTCACAAACTGACCCTTGTGAATTGGATGATGTGAGTGAAAATACTTCACAAATGATTAATACTGATAGTATTACTGATTCAGAGATAGATATTGTAGTTAAAGAGAAAAAAGAAGAAGGTTGCCAAACAGATGCAATTCCTCTTGAAAATTATGTTCTTGACTTAGCAGAATTGGAGAAGGAAAAGATAATTGTACCTGCTACGCCTGTAGAAGTTACTCCATCTCCAGTTAAACTAAGAACACCGTCCAGATTAATTGTTACTCGACCGTCAATGGCTGCTGCAGTAGTGCGAGGAGTAGCTAGACCAACTGTTTCCAGAGGAAGAGGTGTGACATCAGACATTAGACCAAACACAGTTCAACCCAGAGCTGTTCGAAGTCTGACAGAAATTAGAGGAGGACTTACAGGAGGGCGTGGCTTAGCTCGAAAATCTCTAGAACCGAGATTGAGAGCTGCCACGACTGGTAGCACTATAGCAGCAAGACAAGTATGTAACTTAATTTCTAAGCATGATATCTCTTACATTCTTTCACTGGTACTGGTGTCATGTTTATTATATGCTCTCTTTAGCCTACTGCTCGAATTGGCCAAGCTCTTGCTACTCTACCAAATAAACCTAATATTGGTGTGGGGCGTGGGGCCAAGAAGCTGCCTGAAAGGGTTTCAAAGGTACAGTTCATAAGTCTTTGATGCTGTGTCTTTACTAAACTGTGTAAAGGAGATGAAGTTCTGTAGTTTTATATCCCTATCTTCAACTCGTTTAGTTTGAATTCCAATTAGCATATTTAATGGAGCATTATATTTTACTAATTTCCTAAATCTTTACTACTATAAAAATTTCAAATTCCAATATAAAGAATGTCAAAATAAAAATTTAAACTAGTACTGAAAAATGTAGAATTGTAGATCAAATATGCATGAAATCTATTGCTTGACTGCCTAATGCCATCTAATTCCATAACATTAAAGCTTTTTTTAGTAATTTTATTTTATCAATTCATAAACTATACAACTTAATTAAAATTTATTAACCTTTTTAAAGTCTTTCTAAGCTGCATTTGCACAGTTTACATTCACTTTTTGAGTTCAAAAAATGAATGAACCATTTTTATGTATAAAATATGTGGATGATGAATGCATTTCAGGATAACTTGAAAAGTAGTGTTGATGTTCCAGTTTTATACTGTAGAAGTAATTTGTAATCTACCTTCTAATGTTTATTATAATATCAATACACATAAATTTATTTCAGAGCATCTAATAACAATCAAATAAAAAAGAGTAAGGATAGAAGTATGTATGTGTGTTTATGTTAGGACATAAATAATACTTTATCATAAAATATTCTATATTTCAACACCAAGTAAATGTAAAAAATTTAGTTGCCATGGAGGCATGGAAACAAAATAGCTTTACGTAGAATAATTTATTTTGAAAGTTTTCACAGATATATAGCCTATACTATACTATTACTATATAATTCTTTATCTATCATTGCTTTTATTTTATTTTTTTATTGTTATTTATTTTTATTTATTTTTTACCAATTCATAAATAATTTACATACTAAGGACAATAACCATCAAGGTTGGGTATGATATATTTAAAAGGAAAGGTTAGGAGAAACCAGCGGCCCTACCATACTATAGCAAAGAAAGCTCCATAGCTCAGTGAAAATCTTGCTAACACAGATATAATAAAAATAATAGGATAATAATAAAAAAAAACAAAAACAAAAAAAAACTAACACCTACTTGTTGGATAGCTTTTGGCAAAATTAAATAAATAACTTTATCGCCATTTGAGATTTTCAGTTGACGCTGCTGCCTGGCGCCAACTCTCATTTGGTTTCTCCCTATCAAATTTTAACGTCACATGTTTGTCCATACCGCGATGGTATCTTTCGTTGTCCTAAATACAATTATCGCTAAGACGATTTTGTTTATGTGTTTTTCCTGTCCGTCCTGTGTTGTCCCGCTAGAAAAATATCTTTGGCTGCAAAACAGTCCGTTCTTTCTAGTACCCCATCTCCTATTTTCTTTCATGTCTTCTTTTTACTTTATTTCGTCTTAAAAGCACAGTAATATGTATGTAACAGTAAGTATGTGGTTTAAAATACGTTCAAATTTTCACGCGCCGATTTATTAACCAATCGGCGCGTGAGGCTGCGGGGCCACTGGGTATAAAAGCTCAGTAAATTCGCAGACCACTGCACAGTCGCTGCTAGCAGATGTGGTGTGAGCATCATCTCTAGCGTGACTGTGTTACTCTTCCTGTTACACTGATGAGCCTGTGGAAAGGCGAAACGTTTGTAACTATTGAGTTATATTTATTGTTATGTAATATATTGCTGTACTTGCAACCCCCCGCCTCATACTAAAATTCCTTTAACTCCTAATTAATTATACATGCATAAAAGTGCTCATAGCCTTGCATGCCTAGCGTGCATAGGGCTGTGCATAACGGCTTGAGACAATATATGGCATGATATATATATATTTTTAAACCACTATCGCCATTTGAGATTTTCAGTTGACGCTGCTGCCTGGCGCCAACTCTCATTTGGTTTCTCCCTATCAAATTTTAACGTCACATGTTAATTAATCAAATAGATTAATAAATAGATAATTAGATAAATGGAGTGTGATTTGCCTTCATCAGTCTTTACAGACTTGGAGAGAAATTATAAATTATTTAGATTATGTTCAGACAATACACAATACATATGAACAGGGTCAATGAAAATGTAACTCCCAAGACTAATATATTTTTTTTATTGTTATTATTTTAGGGAATACACTTGGTAGATAAATTAGTAAAAAATTGGGAACAGGAGATTGTAAGAGTTAAGCCGACAGGTATAACATAAGAGAGAATTTTTTGTTTAACCCAAGCTAAAATCAACGAGTATGCATAAAACAAACAAGGTTATGTTTTAACCACTCATTAATTTGAACAGAGCGTAGGAGGAGAGGGGGGCTTGCATTTAGTTTGGTGGCTTGACTACTTGTGCCATCACTTTAGACATTCCTTCTCAAGCTAATCTATTTTATTTATTAAAAACACAATGTGTGTACAACATACATCTAAACATTCAATTGATATACCCAAAGACATACTCATAAACATTACATATAATAATATCAAAATCAAAACAGCATTATACATGCTCATCGGTGCCCTCGGCATAATAGCCCATGCTTAAATGTCTCCTAGTACATGTGAGGAGATGATACTGATCACACGACATCCCACATAAGGAGCAGATACAACTATTATTACAGATATGATATTCCTTACTGTTAGTGTTACAAATTTTGTGATGAAATCCGTGTGCCGCGAAGCTGGTGATAACATTACGGTTTCTCTGATTTGAATTTTTCCATGTATCATTTTTAAAAGCTGGAGTATTATAAAATGATAGATTGATATTGTCAGTTTTACTTTCTTTGATTTGCACAAACTTAATAAAATTTTCCGTTGCTGGTAAATTAAATTTTTATTTTAGCTCGATTACATATAACTCCTCTAAACTAGTCTGAATTTTATATATTTTGAGAGACACATTGCTCTCTTAAGGAAACGTGATTTTACAGACTCTAATAAGTTTAAGTCTGTGATGGTTAGATATGGCCTAATAGAAGCTAAAAGAAACCTATTTTGGCCTTCATTCCCCTGAAATGAAAATGAATAGAGAAATATATTGTGGTGTGGAAAATTCTCTTCTTTTTAAGTTTTCTGAACCGCCTCTGCTGACTAACTGAAGTCACTGTCAAGAGAGTGTTATAATTTTCAGGTTCAGCCACATAAATGTACTTTGTTTATACAGCCTGGAGTTCCATTAAGAACTGGAAGTATATCTCAAAGAGAGCCAGAAGGAGACGGTATCCTTGGAGATCAACGTAGCAACTCCAGTAGTTCTATTAATAGCTCTTCAAGTCGTAGCAGCTGGGCAGACAAAGTGAAAGGGAGCAACTCTCCTCTTGTGATGGTTGCTGCAACAGAGGTGCACTCGGTGGAGGACTTGCTGCATCGAAAAACTGAGCCAGCTCCACGGGAAGGTGAGTACTTAATTTTATCACTGTCAAAAAATTACAGTATTTGGTTTTATGTATATTATCTAAATATATAAATATTGTATTTTTATTGACATTTGAAAGAAAGGGATAGGGGAAAACTGAACTAAGTGACTCACTTCACTATGGTCAGACCCTTGCTGGTTGTCTCCTATCCTTTTCTTTTAAATGCATCAGAATAATAATACAATATTTCTATTTTATTTCAAATTTATCATACTTAACCTTGTCTTATACATACAACATGCATATACATAGATGCATATTTTCCTTAATACTGTATCTGTACTTTGTAATGATTTATTAAAAATGTCATTAAAACCCTTGTCAACTTACTTTTTATTATTTAGAAACTAGATTGATGATTACCATACCTTATTAATTATTATCCATGAATTAGACACCACCATGTTGATTTTGTATTTATTTTCATTTTTACGGTTATTTCACGCATTTGACGTCACAATGTGGTGGCGTGCGAAGAACCTAAGGGAGGGGCTTAAATTTATCACGTGACCAGAGCGGTGATAAAATTGGCCGTACATTGTGACTTCAGATGTGTGGAATAACCCTCAAAATGAAAATAAATTGAAATAAATACAAAATCGACGTGGTGGTGTCTAATTCATGGATATGAATAATACATAGGTATGTTAATTATCAATCTAGTATTCTAAATGATAAAAAAGTAAGTTGACAAGCGCTTTAATATATCTTCATTTATTCATTTTAAGATGATGGTTGGAGAATGGTAAAGGTCCGTTCTCGTTCAAAGATTTCTCCTATCACCAATAAGGTTGAACCAATTCTTACAAGGAGTACAACAAGTATTATTAAAATTGATCAAGAGAATAAAGTGAGTCTACGTATATTTGCACAAAACAGATTCCATCAGCCATCAGCTGCAAGATCATTGCCAACACTGGCACTTAACATTCCACAGAAAACCAAAGATAATATCCAGAAAATAAGACCTAGTAGCTCTAAATCTGATACTACCAGCAAGAAACCAAGTTTATCTGTTAAACCAATTACCAAAACTGTAACTAAACCAGAAACAAGGAGCAGAGTAAAATCTCCAGATATGCAAAATGAAAAAAATATAAAAAAATCTCCCTCAAAATTATCAAAGCAGAACACTTCTAATGAAAAATTAGAAACAGTAAAAAAAGATAAGACAGAAATTACAGAAGAAAATAATAAAAATTCTGTTAAAAAAGAAAATGCAAAAAATAATAATTCTTTAACTCAAAAAAATCTAAAAATAAAAGATCTTAAGCCAGATGAAATTCTTAAAAATATGAAAAATGAGAAAGTTAATGCTAAAATTGACAGTATAAAATTGGAGATAGAGGCAGTAAAATTGGAAAACGCTGCAATATTGAAGGATGGAAATCAAAGTGAAAAAGGAGATTCTGATAGGTAATAATGTCTAAAAGAAAAAGGAAAAAAAAAAGTAGTGTTTTATGAATTGTTGCTTTTCTGTGTTTAGGGAGGAGGAAGAGCAGAGAAAGTTTGATGATGAAGTGCAGAGAAAAACTGAAGAGTTGTGTGCCGAGGAAGCTAGACTGGAGAGGCAAATCAAAGAACTTGAAACAGAGGTAAACTATTAAAAAAAAAAAAAAAAAAAAAAAAAAAAAAACGTACTCTTAACATAACATAAATATCTCATATTAATTTTATTTTGTTTGTTTGTTTTTCCTAATTTACGTGCATTTTGTTTTAAAATTAAAGATTCTATTCATTGTTTCTTCTGTATATAATATTACTAAAGTAAATAGAGTCAAACTCAATTATTAGCTAGAGTTATATTGCTAGATCATTGCTAATCTTGGTCTTATCTTGAGTAAAGTGATAAGTGTTTTGCTACCTGAGATAAGACTAGATCAACATGCAAGAAGCACATGCTGACTGTTAATTACTTTCTTTTAGGTTGACTTGGATAATGAAGATACTGAACCAGAGTTAGAGGGAGAAGGAGAACAGGACAGTGGGGAGAAATCTCATTATAACTTCATGATGCAAGGAGATGGTATGTAATTAAAAGAAAAAAAGCAGTTATTTGACATTAAATTAAGCTCTCTAAACAAATATTAAAGATAGTAAAAATTGTCTTGAAAGTTGCAGACTATTTCCTGTGTCAGTTATCGTGAAATCCAATATAATTTCACTACACATATAAGCTACATTACACGATAACCGGCAGGTGAAATAGTCCGCAGCACTCAAGGTAATTTTATTATGCTACCCTGTATGTAAAACTTCTCTCTTATTAAAGATAGTGTTGAAAACAAATGTCTTTTGCAATTGAGTTGTTAAATGGACTACCTAATTCTTTCAACAATTATATTAAGCCGGATGCACTAAAAAAAAAAAAAAAAAAAAAGCATGCTTGCATATTTAGGTAGGGTCATTTTTACCTGTTATGGTGTAATAATAACTCTTACTGAAAATGCAAGTGAACCTTTAAGGTGTGTCTAGATAACCATGTGTAGTAAATTGTAGGGGGTTGAAGAAAAAAGAAAGTAATTTGAAAATATTGGTGGAACTTGTGTGTAAGAATAAAATAATAAAAAGAAGCTTGATCTGAAATTAACTTTTTTTCCCAGACCAAAAAGACATGCTAGAACAACTGAGAGAATACGAAATACAGCCGGCAGGTCGTGCCTTGGATTTACATCATAAACTCTCCTCCCCATCACGTAGGCGTACTCTAGCTGAGAATCTGAAATCTTTCCAAACCAAGCAAGCCAAGGCGCAAGAGAAGAGAGCTCAATTGATGCAAGAGAAATGGCACAAATTGCAGGAACTTAACAAGAAGGTAAGTTTTAGTGATATATGCAAAGTTAACAACCTGCACAAACTAATTTGAATGTGGATTTATTTGTAGATTGAGGAAGTCAGAGCAGCTAAATTACAGAACACGGAATTAAAACGAGAGCAGTTGGAGTTAAAATTAAAACGTGCTGAGGAGAAACGCAATCGCCATCTTCAAGAGATTCAACGTAAAGCTCATGATGAAGAAGAAAAGCTGAAAGAAATTGCATTTATTAATGAACTCGAAGCTCAAAATAAACGCCATGACTTCATGGCTCACTGCCAGGTGGGAAGATAGATTTTATAAATGATATTTGCATATGAATCAAATTATTAATTGGCTAACCTTTGTTGATAGGAACAAGAAGAAAGACTTCAGGGTATTCAGGAAGAAAGGCAACGTAAACAAGAGGAGAAAGCAGCTAAAGAAGCAGCTGTAGAGGAGAGAAAGAAAGTTTTGGCTGCAGAACGTCAGGTAAGAAACACACTTAAAGGCGTAGAACACCTTGAACAAAAAACATGTCTATTATCCTAACATAACCAAATATCAACGTTGATTTGGCCGGAGTCATTGATTTTTAATTTGTTTTCCATTCACAAAATAGCAGCTGCGGGTTTATGACATCACAGCTTACTAGTCCATGCGCGCGGAAGCAAGCGATCTGTGATGTCATAAACCCGCAGCTGCTATTTTGTGAATGGAAAATAAATTAGAAATCAATGACTCTGGCCAAATCAACGTTGATATTTAGGTATGTTAGGATATTAGACATGTTTTATGTTCAAGGTGTTCTACGTCTTTAATACAATGTGGTGACAGGTAGAATAATTTTGGCATGATTCATTTTACAGGCTAAGCTCAAAGAGATGCAAGAAAGAAGAAGACAGAGAGAGGAGAGAATTGATAGAGAGTTACAAGAAAAAGAAAAAGAACGTCTTGAATTAGCAAGAGAAAAAGCAAGGTACAATGTTATAGGCCTATCTATGTAATAAGAAACTAATAAGTTTAAAAAATATTTAGAAAATAATTGGTAGAGATTAGAGAACGTTGCATTGAAAATTAATAAAATGCGAAGATTCTCTAATTTATATAGTAAATTGGGACTAGGGACCAAATATTCTAGCTTGAGCTACTTAAAAATAGAAGTTAAAGGGATGAGGGTACAGTGTCAAAATAAAATACGATATGCCTAGCATCTCATGTTCTCACACTACAACAAAGGCACACCATTATAAAACAGCATCAGACTTACTCTTGGCCTTAGACCGGTTTCGTCCTTTGCCTACGACTCATCAGTAAGGCTCGGCAGAGATGGCTCGCACCCAGCTCACACCACATCTGCTAACTGACTGCGCTGAGGAAGCAAGTGGCAACCGCGTTTTTATATGCGATGCCCCTGCAGCTGCATGCGCTGATTGGTTGAAAAATCGCGCACGCAAACTCGGCTTGCTGTTTAAAACCTCTCATCCTCACACTGTAATATAATATTGTGCATTAAGAGGGGTGTAAGACAAGCAGCCAGCAAGCCATATGTGTCCTCCCTCGCTTCCCAGGGTTCCCCAACTCTAGAAAGTTCACGAGAGCACTAAGCCTACCGACTGCACAGTGATTCACGCTAGTTACCGGTACATCGTTTTATATATTGACACTGGGGTAGGAAAAGTATGATATTATAGGAGATATAGAATAAATATATACATGCATTTTGGCATATAGTTTAGTTAAATTTAGTATGTGCACTTATGGCGTTGGCATGTAAAAGGGCCAAATACAATATAAATGAAAGAATCTTATTTACAAAAGCTTAAAATTATAACAAAAAGATTGACATATAATAAGAAACTAATAAACAAACTAATAATAATTGTAGTAGAAACCATAATGTTTTCAATGCTATGTGTACGTAATTCACAAATATAGCTATTTATTTGTTATGATTATTCAGGGACCGAGAGGAACGTTTGCAAGCATTACAGGCGGCTCAGCTGGCTACTCAAGAGGAATTACAGAAAAAGATTCAAGCAAAACAGGAAGAATATGCAAGAAGACATGAGGAAAACATGGAGCAGATTCGCCAGCGAGCGCTTGAGTGCTGTTTCTTAAGGACAGATGTAGCACCTCGGCTGGCTCCTTATGATACTCACAAGCTCTGTACTTTATGTAATGTTTTGGTATGTAACCCATATACATCATGCATAATTTTATATTAAGAAATGTGTAATCATTTGTTTCTTGTATTGCAGATTGGCTCTGATGTTTACTTGGTGAGTCACTTAAGAGGCAGACAACATCAGGAAGCTGTTAAAGCGCAGCTTGGAGCCAAAGATGTAACTAGGGAAGAGTTAGAGATCTTCAGTCTTCGTCATATTACTGATGCACCCTCAAGTGATACAGACAATAAACTGGCTATGGATAGAGAAAGACAAAAAGCTTTGAAAAAGCGTTGCAAGAAAATCAGGCTCAGAATGGCAGCTAAGTATGAATTTTTCAAGTTTCTATAACATTATAATAAATTTTAAAAAAAATAATAATAAAAAATAATAATAATAAAAAAAAAAAAAAAAAAAGCAAGGGGCTTACCGTGTGTAGTGAAAAGAGTCCCATAGTTTGGTGAAAATCTTGCTAGCACATTAATAAACACATTGAGTAGTTTTCAGCATTTAACTCCAATTAAAAACAGAGAGTATCTGTCCCTTCATCAGTCCTTGTAGAGATCATTGAAATATGAATGACGAAAGCCATCCTATATGTTTTTTTTTTTTTTTTTTTTTTTTTTAATGTTTTTTTTTTTCTATGCTAGCAAGATTTTCAGTTAGCTATTGGACTCTCTTCACTATGGTAAAGCCCTTGATGGTTTTTCCTATATTTTTTCTTGCAAAGTTATCATAACTAATGGCAATAGTTTATTTTCCGTAATCTCCCATCTAATCCTAATGTTTATATATATAAATAGGAAAAAATCGACTGTGCGATAGGTTGATAATTAAAAGATAGATAGAAACACATAGAAAAGATAGGTAAAAGATTATTGGGGAATGGGAGATAGTGAGCTTTAGTTCAGGGACCCCGGAAAATATAATGTTTATTATATTTTTGAGTACTGTTCTGTATACCACTTTGTATGTAAACTAATACATGAGCTTTGTTGTTTCAGGGGTCAGGAATATGAGAATGGCAAAGAGTTGCAAACAAAGCTAAACTCTCCTCAACGTCCAAGACTACAAAAGTGTTTACGTGATGTGGAAAGACTGATGAGTGCACAGGGGAAAGGACTATGGAGTGATGCTGCAATCACTGCTTTAGAGAGAGCTCTGGCAGAGATAGGCAGGATACTAGATAAAAAGGTAATCCTTTAGACTTAAGTATCATGCAGCTTTCTCTCATAGTAATAATAATAATAAATAACTTCATTAAGGCATTGTGAGGGCTTGAATGCCCTGTTTTACAAGCAAAATAATTTCATGGTAATTGAACATTTAGTGCAAGAGTAAATTTATAAAGAATGATAACAATAAATATAATAATAAAATGAGGGGGGAAATATTTCGATTGATATAATATGATGTTAAAAATTAAAAATAAAATTTATAATAGAAAATAGCAAGAGAGATTGGAGCATGATGAATTGAAAATTTATAAATTGGAGAATCTTTGTGTTTTATTAAATTTCAATTCATTGTCTCTAATCTCTCTTCCTATTTTCTAGCATAACTTTTATTTTTAATTTTTTAACATCATATAAATAAATGTAGTAACATTGAAAATTAATGCACCGAACCTGAATTTTGTTACCTATTTTAGACATACATTAAATTTGCTTGTTATAATGTAGTTATTCAAATAATTCTTTAAAAAAGTTATAAGAGCATTATACATTAAAAAAAAAGGAATGTTTAAGTTAATAATGTGTACTTTTGTTGCATGCAATTTAAAAGAATTTTATGAAATTGAACCAGATACAGTAACTTTTTGAAGGTAGAAACATATATACATTAAAGACCCTTAACAAAGAAGAGACATCCCCTGATTTTAGGCTACCTGGATGTACACGGCCGCACGACAAGGCTGCATACACTCGATAAACTGCAGGCGGCGATCGACAACCAATCAGCGCTTCACTTTTTGGGGTAAAATTCAGCGGCCAATCAGAGCGCATTGATGTTCCCGCTATGATTTAAACATCTCTAGCTTCAAGGACGAAAGTGAAAGACAACGAAATTAATATATTTACTCAACTCAGAATATTATTTTAGTTGTTGTAGGACGAAAGACATAAAAATAATTATCGATTTTTACTGTTTCATTTTGTCACGGCAATAAATTAAATACGACGGCTGTACCAACTGCCGTCATATTTCCCGCATATCTGTTCTGTCTGCCGTGTTGTTAGTGATCTTTTCATCTGAAGGAGACTGTTGAATTATAATTATTGAAATTTTAGTTTGAAAGAGAGGAAAACAAATAATAAAAATATGAACAGGACGGAGAGAGAGAGAGAGAGAGAGAGAGAGAGAGAGAGAGAGAGAGAGAGAGTCTGGGCGGCGGCGCTTGGTTCTTTCCCTGCTTGCTAAAATTATATACAGATGTTTCATACCTTCATCTCGAGCCACCGTGATAGCTCACTTGTCTACGCCTTGATGACATGATCGAAAGGTTACGGGTTCGAATCCGTCTGACTTTTTCCTGTCTCTAATTCTTTTTTTTTTTTTATTATTATTTTTTTTTTATTAATAATTATATAACACAATAATTATTCAGTTATTTATTATTATAAAGAATAATAAAAAAAAAAGGAATATAATTTTGCATTTAATTTTTTTTTACTCTTTGTAAAATTAAATAACTGAATTATTATTGTGTAATAATATAATAATTAATGATAAATGATAACAAACAAAAAAATAATAATAAAAAAAAAAGAAAAAAAAAAAGAATTAGAGACAGGAAAAAGTCAGACGGATTCGAACCCGTAACCTTTCGATCATGTCATCAAGGCGTAGACAAGTGAGCTATCACGGTGGCTCGAGATGAAGGTATGAAACATCTGTATATAATTTTAGCAAGCAGGGAAAGAACCAAGCGCCGCCGCCCAGACTCTCTCTCTCTCTCTCTCTCTCTCTCTCTCCGTCCTGTTCATATTTTTATTATTTGTTTTCCTCTCTTTCAAACTAAAATTTCAATAATTATAATTCAACAGTCTCCTTCAGATGAAAAGATCACTAACAACACGGCAGACAGAACAGATATGCGGGAAATATGACGGCAGTTGGTACAGCCGTCGTATTTAATTTATTGCCGTGACAAAATGAAACAGTAAAAATCGATAATTATTTTTATGTCTTTCGTCCTACAACAACTAAAATAATATTCTGAGTTGAGTAAATATATTAATTTCGTTGTCTTTCACTTTCGTCCTTGAAGCTAGAGATGTTTAAATCATAGCGGGAACATCAATGCGCTCTGATTGGCCGCTGAATTTTACCCCAAAAAGTGAAGCGCTGATTGGTTGTCGATCGCCGCCTGCAGTTTATCGAGTGTATGCAGCCTTGTCGTGCGGCCGTGTACATCCAGGTAGCCTAAAATCAGGGGATGTCTCTTCTTTGTTAAGGGTCTTTAATATACATAAGGTTGCATGATATGTAAATAAAAACACGGTAGTTTTTTTTTTTTTTTTTTTTTTTTTTTTTTTTGTAAATATTTGTGTGTAGACAACTTCATATGATCAGGACGCGGCACTGGCAAGGGTCATCATTAGTTTTATGTTAATTTTGGCATGGTATAGGGCTTACCATGTTAAATTGGGGGTTTTAATTTTTGAATTTCTCGCTTCAGAATTAGAGAACTTTAATAAGAGAAGCGCATTCCCACAAATGTTGGCTTCCCGTGCAACAAAGGGTCACAAAGGGTTGCCTATGTTCGCAGGCGGCGTTCTGTGACGTCACTCGGCCAATCAAAAGCTCGGATTTTAGGGGTACCAATGAAATCGCGTAAACGTTTTTTTTTTTTTAGCTCGAGATTTAAAATCGAGTAATCTTAGGATGACCGAGGATTGAAGTGTTTCTAGAGCCTTGTTAGAGACTTGCCTACTTATATTTCGCGTTTTATTATCTTCTTTGTTAAATTTGAAAAACAAGATTCTATTTTTACTGTTTTATTTTGTCACGGCAATAAATTAAATACGATCGCACACCTCTGTATACCAACTGCCGTCATATTCCCCGCATATCTATTTTGTTCTGCCGTGTTGTTTGTAATATTTTCATCTGAAGGAGACTATTGAATCAATTATTGAAATTTCAGTTTGAAAGAGAGGAAAACAAATAATAAAAAAATGAACACAGGGCGGAGAGAGAGAGAGAGAGTCTGGACGGCAGCGGGGCAGCGCTTGCTTTTCCCTGCTTGCTAGAACTTTATATACAGATGGTTCATACGACATTCTCATCCTGGCTTGGTAGTTCTGTTGTCTACGCCATGGTGACATGATCGCAAGGTCAGAGGTTCGAATCCATCTGCTGTTTTCCTTATTGTTTTTTTTTTTCTTCTTTTTCTTTTTCATTATCATATATATTTATCATTAATTATTATATTACACAATAATAATTCAGTTATTTAATTTAACAAAAGGTGAAAAAAAAAATTAAATGAGAAAATGTTGTACATATACACGCATTGTGTTTAATAAAAAAAAATTATTTCCTTTTTTTTATTATTTATAAAATTAAATAACTGGATTATTATTGTGTAATATAATAAATAATGATAAATATATATATAATAATGAAAAAGAAAAAGAAGAAAAAAAAACAATAAGGAAAATAGCAGATGGATCTGAACCTCTGACCTTGCGATCATGTCACCATGGCGTAGACAACAGAGCTACCAAGCCAGGATGAGAATGTCGTATGAACCATCTGTATATAAAGTTCTAGCAAGCAGGGAAAAGCAAGCGCTGCCCCGCTGCCGTCCAGACTCTCTCTCTCTCTCTCTCCGCCCTGTGTTCATTTTTTTATTATTTGTTTTCCTCTCTTTCAAACTGAAATTTCAATAATTGATTCAATAGTCTCCTTCAGATGAAAATATTACAAACAACACGGCAGAACAAAATAGATATGCGGGGAATATGACGGCAGTTGGTATACAGAGGTGTGCGATCGTATTTAATTTATTGCCGTGACAAAATAAAACAGTAAAAATAGAATCTTGTTTTTCAAATTTAACAAAGAAGATAATAAAATGCGAAATATAAGTAGGCAAGTCTCTAACAAGGCTCTAGAAACACTTCAATCCTCGGTCATCCTAAGATTACTCGATTTTAAATCTCGAGCTAAAAAAAAAAAAACGTTTACGCGATTTCATTGGTACCCCTAAAATCCGAGCTTTTGATTGGCCGAGTGACGTCACAGAACGCCGCCTGCGAACATAGGCAACCCTTTGTGACCCTTTGTTGCACGGGAAGCCAACATTTGTGGGAATGCGCTTCTCTTATTAAAGTTCTCTATTCAGAATTATTAAAACACATTCAATCGCACATCATCATAAAGTAAAAAGCACAACTCAGAAAGTATTAAGGACATCAAAGAACCTTAGTTAAAGGAACGAGGTGAAAAATGTGCTTAAAGTTGGCTCCAAACAAAAGGTCTGAGTTCTGCAAGAAATTTCTGTTTCTTAGTGCTGAAATTTTAAAATATGGATCAAAATGACATTCTATTACCATATTTGAAAGGTCAACAATAAGAAACTGAAACTTCTGGCGGAACCGAGATCCTCATTTGGGGTCAACTTTGAGCACATTTTTCACCTTGTTCTTTTAACTAAGGTTCGTTGACATCCTAAATACTTTCTGAGTTGTGCTTTTTACTTTATGATGATGTGCAATTAAACGTGTTTTAATAATTTTGAAGCGAGAAATTCACAAATTAAAACCCTCAATTTAACATGGTTAGCCCTATACCATGCCAAAATTAACATAAAACTAATGATGACCCTTGCCAGTGATCATCCTGATGACCCTTGCCAATGACAAGTGCTGATTATGTGAAGTTATCTAATAGACAACAAGATATCTATAGGCCTATTACTATATGAAATCTTTCTGATCAATTTATTGATTTATTTATTTACTTCAGAGCTCTCAAGACCAGGCTGTTTTTCTTGCACTTGGAGGATTCAATTATCTCTCAGAACTTTTTAATTTAGCTATGGATACTGCACCTGGAGCTCAACTTTACATTCCTGCCAAGTAAGTACTTGACATTTACTCAAAAATGTAATAATGATTTCTTTGTTACAAGATTTATCTAATAATAATTACTTTTGTGTTTCCAGATGTTTTGTGACTGTGTGCAATGCCTACCAACTGGCTTGCAGTGGCAATGAAGACAACTGCAGATTTGTGATTCTCAGCAACAAGATCAGCACAGTCATGGACCTCCTGCTTCATCGACTAACAGTGAGTTCTTTAATTATTATACTGTATACTAAATAGAATAGCATGTAGATAGAATTAAAAATTGGAATTGGGGAATTGAGCTGTTAATTAACACAGACGTCTTGCATGAGAGAGAAAATATAAACCAGTCCAAAATTAAACGCAAGAAGCATTTATAAACTGCAAAGGGGTAATTAAACAGTCAATAAACAGCTCAATCTGCTATTACCTAATTTCTCATACTGTATGCTGTATGAAAGCTTCAAAATGCAAAAGCAGACATTTGACAATACTGTAAGTGTCACTTTCTCTTCCTAAGCAGATGAGAAATGAACCATGCAGCAAATGTCTGCTTTTGCATCTGACGCTTTCATATACAGTATAGTGTATATAGTATATAATAATAACTTAAATTAAATTATTATTAGGTATACAGTACCATATTATTATGTTATACCAACCACAATGTTATTGTTACTAATTTATATTCAAAACAGTTAATTTCCAATCACCTTCAATCAAAAGCAGCAATATACTAATATACTGTATACGATAAATAAAGGGAAAAAAAACACATTGCATTAGGATATAGTAAATTAACAGGAAAATATAGAAATCAGTAGAAACCTAAAATTACAATATTATTTGTTACTAGATTTTTTTTTTTTTTTTTTGCTTTGCTTTGCTTTGCTTTGCTTTGCTTTGCTTTGCTTTGCTTTGCTTTGCTTTGCTTTGCTTTGCTTTGCTTTGCTTTGCTTTGCTTTGCTTTGCTTTGCTATAGGACATTATTACATTACACTACTTTAGTAAGACCTTTGCTGATTTCCTCTATCCTTTACTTATGTTATGTTTTGATACTTTATTATGTTCTTACGCAAATAATAAATATTAGGGAAAAATCGTCTATGCGATAATTGATAATTATAAAAGTTTTGATAGAAAAACAGATAGATTAGGACAAATCGGGGAATGAGAGATAGTATGAGCTCACACTTACAGTACAGGGACCCAAGGTAGAAAAAATATTCTTACTCAGGCTGAAATTAAATAATTTTGGTCTGGGTTACTATCATACTATCTCCCATTCCCCAATTTTTTTTTTTTTTTTTTTTTTTTTTAATCTATGCATTTTTTGTTTATCAAATCTTCTAACCCCTGTAAGCTGCAACGCTAACTAACTAGTTAAACTGTAGTTAAGTTGTTATTTTGATTGTTGCAACAATTAAAAAAAGATAACTAAGGTTTAACTAGAGGTTGCAGCTTACAGCCCTATGTTCCTTCATTGTTAGCAATAGCTGTGTTTTTAAATTATAAGTTATTTATATAATTAGGCTACACTACTTTATATTAGGTACAATATGTATAATATGAAATGGTAAATTAAAGGCACATAATTTTTTATTGTGAAATTGGCAATTATGATGCATATTAAGTACTTGCAACATTAAATGAAGTAGTTTGAGTTATTGTAAAAACAAGGGGGGGGGGGGGGGGTCATACAAATAAAAAAATTAATGATGTTTCAGAATTTGATAAATTTGAAAGAAAAGGAGAAAACCAGCTAGGGCCTTGCCATAGCAAAGACAGTCCCATAGTTCAGTGAAAATCTTGCTAGCACAGAGATAAAAATATCGGATAGCTTTTAGCACTTCACTGGGAGTGTGATTATGCCCATAAATTGATCGTTTATAGTTCTGTCTGAGTCTGTAAGGACTGACGAAGAACTGACTCCATTTTCTCTTGCAGTCTAGTGATAAAATCTATCGCATATGTAGTTTTATTTATGTATTTTAATTTATTTTTTAATCTGTGCTAGCAAAAGTTTTACCAAACTATGGAACTTGCTTTACTATGGTAAGGCCCTTGCTGGTTTTCTCTTGTCCTTTAATTTCAAATTTATCATACCTAACCGTGATAGTGTATTTTCTTTAATATCTCTATGTTCCAGAATTTATTTGACTATGACCATAGTTATAAACAGTCAAAAATCATTTTATAATAATAAGTTTTTACTACTCTGACTCCACAAGAGCACAAACTTTGTACATAATTACTTATATTTTGTGCGTAACTTGAAATTTACTCCCACTTGCTCACCAAGTTTGTGCACATTGAATGTAATGTAAAATTTACGTTTAAAATTCCTGTCTTTGCATTGTTGAATTAGAATAGAATATAATTGTAATGTGCAGGGGGTGGAGGTGAGAAGAAAGATGTAATTATGATATTTGCAGTTACAAATAATAATAATGATTAGGGAGTAGGGTATCAACCGTATATCTCAAAAACTAGAAGTGTTTTGAGTCTAAATTTGAAGTCATTTTGTAGCTAAGGGTCACACCTAGCCGTGATAAAAATTTCATGAGGTTTGACCGTCCCGAAAAAAAGAAGAAAATTATTGAAATTAACATTGGACTTTATGGGCTTAAAATTTCAAAAAATCATATAGGCCTAAAATTAATTTGCACGGTAACCTTACAAAATTTTTATATATGTGAAATTGTCTCAAGCTGAAGTATCATTGTGCAAAATTTCAGATTTTTTTGACAAGAAAAGTTTGAGTCTAATGGCTGACGTCGGTCCCCTACTCCCTTAAGTTTGAAATAATCTCTATCATAAAACAAAGATTGATAATAAGTGGTGGTGTTCTCTTTTTATTTTTATTGTTTGCACATACTAAATTTGAAATATCAAAAATGGTCCATGAAAGATATCTTAATGTAAAGTTAAAAATATTATTAAAATATGTATGTATATATATATATATATATATATATATATATATATATATATATATATATATATATATATATATATATATATAACATAAAATAGAAGTAATAAATTAGACAGCAACCTTGAGATAATGTTTAGTTATATCATATATTTCCTATTATCATCATCATAACTTTCAAGTCTTTATACCGATTAGAGATTTAAATATTGGAAAGGCCTATAACAAGTTTCCAGTATTTTAAATTGCGCTCTAATGTAGTTGATTTTAAATCTCACTTGACCTTGTAATTGTTAACACTATGAAATAATTTATTGGTTAATAAAACAATTTGAAATATTTATTTTTGGGATATATTTATTATATAATATATATATATATATATATATATATATAATATTTATATTATATATTATATATTATACTGTATATATCCCAAAAATAAATGTTTCAAATTGTGTGAGTTATGATTTATGATATTCTAATTAAGGTGTTTAAATTATCCATATTATGTATATAGGGGGAACTGGGGCAATACGGAACACTTAAAAAATCTACTTTTTTAAATTTAAATTACTTTGAATGGTAGTAGGAAGTTCAAATTTTTACCAGTTGATGACATAAGCAGCTTGTGTTGAACTGTGCAAATTGTAAACATGGGTCTTTAATCATTTTGGTAAAAACCAAGAAAGAAAATTTGGAGCCAAAAAAGCAAGTTTTAATATTTTCACAATTTTACTAATAAAATAAAAAATATTCATTCCCCAATCAAAATTTTTTTGCAGGAACATGACTTCATATATCACTTATATTACTACATAAAATTTGTTTCATTAGTTTATCTACAATTCTTGATATCCATGTTTAACAAGTACAGCCTACCATGGGGCAATACGGGACACTTTAATGGGGCAATATGGAACACCTTCATTGTGCTAATTGGGATCACTTTTGTTCAATTTTAGTAGCAGTAAGTCAAAACTCACTTATTTGAAGACTGATTCAGCTTAGTATAATTACCAAATCAATCAATGTATTAATGATTTCATAGCTGCCAAGTTAGCACTCAAATCAACAGTTAAATATCACATCGGATAAGTCTCAGATTTTTCAGTTGAAGGCGAAATTTTGTAATTTTTTTTTCCAGGGACAGTTTGCATATTTCAGGCTTAAAATTGTGATATATTAGGAGATAATAAGTGTCTCCTTTCAAATAAAATAAAACAGACATCCTAAATATGCACATTGTGCTTTTTTTTTGGGCTGACCCATATTGCCCCAAAACCGTTCCATATTGCCCCGGGTTTTTGCGCAAAGCGAGTAAAAAGGTCTTTTTGTATTTGTAAAAATTTAAATACTGATACTTGGAGTAGAGTATTCAAACTTCTAGGGTTTGTGTAAGAATAGATGAACTAAATTACCACGTTTTAAATTACATCATTTACCAAAAATTAAAAAATAGAAAAAATAAAATGTGAAAAGTGTTCCGTATTGCCCCAGTTCCCCCTACTTTATAGCACCTTTAATTTGTCGCTCAACATGTTAAATAATTAGATATTTAGGATTTATTATTATTACTATTTTTATTATTGTTATAGTGGTTCATTACTGGTAGTTCTCGCTATGTATAAATTAGAATTACCAATTACTGTAATTAAATTACAAAATAGTACGTTTCTGCTGTTCATATATTTTTTTAAGTAGCGGTTTGTTCAGAAAAGACGATGGTAAATAAAGTACACGTATGTCTTAATATTTGAAGTAAAAATTTTAACACTAATTAGAAGTTGTGATTATTTGTTTTACTATTTATAATACTACACATCATAGACCATTTGTTTAGTCTCGCGATAAAAAGCAATTATCGGTAATTTATTTTTAGAAAATGCAAAGTCAGGCTAGTATGATATTACACCTTCTGTTCAACAAAACTCAAGAGAAGAGTAAGCAAACTGAGCGCATTTATTGTGGAATTGAAAATTTTTATTGGTCTGTGGCCAACCGGAATTCGATTCTATCAAAGAAAATTTAATCTAGCGTCTTTTCTCTCTCACTTTCTCCCTTAGGTGTACTAGAAATTCCCATAAAAAGTGCTGAATTTTTCTTGCCGTCCTTAAAAAAACAAACTCCTCTCTCTGACTTGGGCTGTGAGTTGTTTCTGCTCCCCTTCGTTTTTTTTTTTTTTTTTTTTTTTTTTTTTTTTTTTTTTTTTTTTTACTTTACGAACGATAATGGATTCCATCAAAGAAATGACTGATTGACTTTGAATTTATTCGATTACGCAGACTTTTCCAAAAAACGAAATTTTAATATCTTTAAGAGACGAAATTATATTTTGTATAATATAATTTTTACTAAAACAAAATTTTGCTCTGTTTGTATTATTTTTATGTTAAAATGGTAATGAAATGGGTTTATTTTATTTGGTTATGTATACATATAATACATCCAAAATTAAATTATGATTTCGAAGTCGGGAGATGGGATCAAAATAGTTAAAAAAAATTTGGGGTGTTTTGACTCGCTAAATTTAATTGCTTAATTACGCATTGTATACGTATACGAACGTACTTTACATACACGAAATAAATCTTATTTGAAGATAATATTGCAACTTAATTAAAATAAAGTTCCGCGCATTGGAAGAAATAATTTAAATAAGCGTAATAATAAAATAATATCCTAGTTTTAAAATTAGAAATGGAATTATCACAATTTCTGTGATTTATGTAATTTATAACGGCGAAAGCGTATAAATTTGGGTTACTAGTCAACAGACAAGCAGACAACTTTTTGGACAGTGGGTATTTACGTGAACTATGCCATTTTTATAAGAATGTGTGCCTGGTAACTGGGCTGCCAAAATTTAACAGTACGGTTACATAAAGGCTAATCAAGTAATTAGTACTTTTAGCCCTATTGAAGTATCGAAATACATTATTATTATTTATTTCAGTGCACGACCCCAGCTCGAGGTCGCAATGGAGCTAATTCTAGCGGTCAACAAGGCAGTACAAACATCTCATTGAACGTGGACAATCTGTCAGGTAGGTTGATTGACTTGGTGCATTATGTGGCAATGGCTTGACTTGAGGTTTGTGCAGGTGCCTTGATGAAGCTATTGGCCATGTTGCTGGAGCAAGCTGTACAGGAGGTACACAAGGGAGGCGCGGAGGAGCAGCAACAACTCAGCCCGCGAGTGCAGGACGTCGTTAGGTATGTACAAACTTGCATATTGTTTATCTGTGCCACTAATACTATGAGAGGAAAAATGAAATTTCAAACAATCTTATCGGATTGGAAACCAGCGTCGTAAAATGTTAGTCATATTTTGCGTAAATCATAAAAAAACCGTAAAGTATTTGGAAATTTTAGCGTATTCTCAATTAGTTAATTCCTCTAATTTTTATTCGTACTAATACCGTATTCTGTTTTTAAAAGACACAAATCGAATATTTTTTTAAGCTATTTTAATAATTCATTGTGTATGTTCAAAGTTAATTAAATTAATATATTTATTAAAATTGTATAACGGAAGGAAAACTTTAGGTTTAAAAAGTTTTTACATAAAATTGTGTATAAAAAACTTTCCATACTTAAGAAAAGTAATTTTTATGTATTAAAATTTATAAGCATCTTCTTCTATTTTTTTTTTCTTTTTTTTTTTTAAAGTTTTTTTTATATCACAGTTAAATATAATTAGCAAGTTTAAATTTTTTTTAATTAATATTTTGATTACTCAGCATTAAAGGGAATGAAAATTCAACTGTATAGAATATAATATGTACGTATATATACTTACTGTATATACAATAAATTTATTTTGTTAAAATTTTATTGCTACACTGAACAGAAAGTGGAAAAATATAAAAGAGGGAATCGTGTCTGTTTACCTATAGCAAACTAAAAATCCTTTTGAAACACGAAGCAACTTTTAATAGGAAAACATGAGGGATCAAATCTTAATTGAAGAACATCGTATTTCGTATTAAAACTGAAGAAACTTTGTCCATCAACTTGGCAAACACCCAACTTTTCTTCGTTCTTCTTTCTTTTTATACTTTTCTCATGGAAAAACGAGAAGGAAAAAAAAAAAAAAAAAAAAAGTAATGGGGAAAATATATGTAAATGTTTCATATATATTTGTAAGAATTTCTGTTGAAAACTTACAACATCTTAACTTATATAAATATTCTTTGAGAGAGAGAGAGGAAAAAAAAAAGCAGAGATGTTATTTAAATTGGTTTCTCGTACAATTTTTATTCCTCCAGACATATGTTTTTTTAGACGAGTGTACACAGTATTTGTCTACCGCAAACGTATAATTTTTTCCCCCTTTCTTTCTTTTAATTTACTTGTCTTATAAAACTAGTGCTCAATTCCCATCATCCCTTAGTGGAATGCCCTTTTTTTAAAAAAAAAAAAAAAATATATATATATATATATATATATATATATATATATATATATATATATATATATTATCTTTAAAAAAAAGTAGAAAATTATAAAAAATAAAAAAAAATGACAATTTCTTTTTATGTATATAAAAAAGGAACGGTTATGGATGTTCCATCTCTTGAAATGATGATATAAAAACATTGACCGTAAAAGAATATTGGATAGTTTCATATTTCAGTATGGGGCAGGTGAAGACAGAGAGAGTTTCAGTGTCCGAAATAAAAGGGAATAGACGAACGTGCGGTATGTTTTTGCTGGCAATGTTTGCAGACAGCACAGCTATAGCGAGCGGTGTTTACCTTATACACTGCTGCGCCTTGATGTGTATTTTGGCAGGCTGGCACCGCAAGATGGTCAATGTTTGACTAACAACATATAGGGAGTGCTGGAGAAAAATATTATTATACCTCTTCATGCCAATGTCCATGTATATACTTTTTTTCTCTTCTCTAAAATGGAAATTGTCATACCAAACATATATTTATAACACAAAGTAACAAAAAAATGAATATTATATGTGTTTGTGTGTGTGTGTGTGTATATATATATATATATATATATATATATATATATATATATATATATATATATATATATATATATATATATATATATATATATATATATATATGATAAAAATTCATTGTAGTCTTACCTTCTATAAGACCCTGGGCTTTCACTCGCTGCTTGTTTTGACGATAAAAAATAACACACAACACCATAAAAAATTGTCACTTATATATAAGTTATTAAAAAGACTCAATTCACAGTTTTTAAAAAAATTATATATACATAGCTATGTTATATTTACACCAAATTGTAACGTTTTCGAGTGCGTATGTAGAAACATACAGTGTCTGCACTCTTCTTCAGCTTACTTCAGTAACTTACACTTACTTCAGTAAGCTGAAGAAGAGTGCAGACACTGTATGTTTCTACATACGCACTCGAAAACGTTACAATTTGGTGTAAATATAACATAGCTATGTATATATAATTTTTTAAAAAACTGTGAATTGAGTCTTTTTAATAACTTATATATAAGTGACAATTTTTTATGGTGTTGTGTGTTATTTTTTATCGTCAAAACAAGCAGCGAGTGAAAGCCCAGGGTCTTATAGAAGGTAAGACTACAATGAATTTTTATCATCATGTCACCTCGCTTGATATTCAAATTTTCAAACATATATATATATATATATATATAATATATATTAAAATATATTATATATATATATATATAAATGTAGTAATAATAATACTCGTATTATAGTTAACTTTGCAAAAGTAACAATTTTGCAGGCATTCAAAATTTCACAGCAGTTTTTGCTTTCTAAATTTTAAAGTTGGGAATCTGTAGCAAGTAGCAAGAAACTAAATTAGGTGTAATTTTTTAGATTTTCGTACTATCCTATAGACTAAATTTTCAGAGTTCTTATTATTTATATATATATATATATATATATAACGCTGTATATAGCTTGCATTACGTAATTATACGTTGAAAATAATAGAATATTATTATAATTCTAAGTAGACAGAACTCTAATATGCATAAAATAACAAGCACTAGAGTAAAAATAATCCAGATCAAATTTCAGCACCGCAACTCTTAATAATTATATTAAAATAAAATCTTGTTTTATATAATAATGATAAAAAAAAAAAAATGATGCTAATCGGATGTAGATAAAGATGTAAGGTAAGTAAGACTTTGAGGTGTAGCCTGGAGGTATAGTGAGTGAGTGTATTAGCGGCGTCAGAGGTAACGCGAGACTATAACGCGGTGGCTAATGCAAACAAGCGGCAAAGTCAAGTCAAACTTGAGTACGAGGCGCGCCCCAAAGCAAAACTCCTCTGTGTGTGGTACATAACATACACAGCTTCTCAGGTTTCTCATGTCGCGATATGACGACGCTGTCTTTGTTCTTCGTGGATAAACTTCCTTCTGGACAACGCGTACATTTCTCTCTATATAGGTACGCAATTTTATCGAAGAAGTTTGGTTATAAACATTTTCAAATTTTAAATATAATAATTAATAATTTGCGAGTCTATTATTAGCCACTTTAAGCGGAACATTAAGTTTTCACATTATAAGTTTGATTACAAGAAAATGCAATGGGTTTAAATGGAGATGGCATGATGTAATAAAAGTTAGCAAGTCCGGAAAATATTGCTCCGTTTGTAGGATTTACAATTATCTGGCATGATATGATTTGATCCAATTATTATTTGTTATAGATTTTTTGGAATACTGGATGCTAATAAAGAGTAAACTATAAATTAGCATTTTACGTAAATTATACTGTATTTCATTCCTATAATTAGTAATTATTTTATAAAGTAAAAGTGTAATCAACTAATACCACATTAATTTATCATTATATATTAATATGTGCAATTTTTAATATAATAAATTATTTATTGATGAGATCTGTTCTAACATTGTATTACTTTTTTTTTTTTTTTTTTTTTTTTTTTTGAATCACAAGATTGGCAGCTTAGCAATATCTGTAAAAAAAAAAAAAAAAAAAGTGTAGTGAGGAAATTTCCCATAACTTTCTGTCATAGAAGGTGTTACCATGGTGTTACTTTTTTGATCCATTAAAAAAAAATCCTTTTTTATTTTTTTATAACACGTGGAACAATATTGAACATTCTCTTGGTACATCACCACTTCAATCTCCCATCAGCGTAAAATTATTTAAATCCCAGCTTAACTTATAGAAATCAGTGCGTCGAGGCCAGTCAACCATCTAGATTTTTTTTTTTATGTATATCTTATGGGTGGGCCCCTCCCTTCTTCTCGCGGCCAGTACGTATTTCGGATCAAACCCCTCATGGGAAAGGCACAGCCGCACACCCACCCACTCACCCCCATTTTTTTACACCCTCGTTGTACACCGTTATAGAGGATTAAAGTCGCACGCCCTTATGCCCCTGTAAAAATATAAAATAAAATCATGTCCCTTTCCATATATTTATATTATATATAAAAAAAAAAAAAGTAGTGCGCAAAATTTATAATAATTTTTTTATATAAATATACTCGTTGAGTGCCAGACGGTGTATTTAATCGGATCCAATCAGAGAGCATACTTTATTCTTTTACTTTTATACTATAGAAGCTAAAATCTGCTTATTATTATATACGCTTGAAAAAATAGGAAGGTATTTCCATTTTAATGATTTTTGAAGTTTCAACCCTTTTTGTACGAGGAAAAAAAAAAAAGAGTACAATATACGATGAAAAATATTTTTATAAAAAAAATATACATATAGCGTGCTGTGTATACAGATAAAGTTTTTATATTGATGACATTTGTTTAAACAGTAAATCACAGTTTTTTTTATCATATATTTTTTGTTATTGTTGACTGGATATATAATCAAAGATATGAGAATAGATATTTATTTTTTCTACTTTTATCTTGATCATGATTAGGAGGAAATTAAACATGCGAGTTGTGTATGTCGCATATTATATGTTGTATGCATGCAACATCTATAAACATGTAAACTGATAATCATTGCAGACACAAATTAAAATTCATCAATACTAGCTGCATCAACCCAGTCAAATGTGTGTCATTGAATGTGTTTTATACGGTAATATTTATATACAGTAACGATTGAAAATCTCATATCGAGACATTTTTTTATATTTATAGTATAAAGCGACAATTGTCAATAATTATAAAATAATAATAATAATAAAGACGTATTATAGTATAATAAAAATATTATGTTTTTAAAAGTCAACCACCACACATTTTCTATTTATGTATTTTTAAGGGCTTAAAATTTAAATAATTCTATCTTCTTTTACAGTATAATAAGTATATAACTAGCAATTTAATCATTTATTCAAGAAAAAACAAAAGTTCTATACACCAAAAAATGAGGAAAATTAAAAGTAATAAATTAGGGGGTGATTTTATTTCATTAAGACATCATTCTGAATTTAAAAATATGTGAATTTCTAATTTTTTAGTTATAATCAATTTTTGAAAGTCGCGAAATGACTTAACGGTCGGTAACATGTTCCCTATGCCCACATGCATAAGTAATCGACCGTTACATTTTTTTCCACAAATTAATTAAAAATACTTAATGGACGTTTTCCTATTAAATAAGCAGTATTACTCAATTAATGAATATATGAATGATGACATAATTTAAATACAAATTGTAATTTTGTACATAAATGTTAATTGTTTTTATTTTATTTTTATGTGTAAATAGTATTGACAATCATTTCTACATTGACATTTGTGGCAATAACCTAAACTATGCATTTAATTATGTTATGAATGTTGGATGAAAGAAATGAATAATAATAAATAAATAAAATAAATAAAAAAATAAATAAATTTTGAACTCGAAAATTAAAAATTTGCGTATAAATCAATTCAGAACAACGATTCAGGACCTGTGTTCTCTTCTAGAATATATAATAAAAATACCCCCCCCCCCCCCCAAAATGGGTCTTCCTCATTTGGTTAAAACAAACATCGAAGTTGATTTAATTGTAATTTTTATAAATAATGCATTATTATGAAACTCTTCATTTTAAAAACTGCGTTCGAAAAAATTTCAAGAATTTTAAATTTAAGTATAATAATGTGTTTTATACGAAATGATCATGCTTTGGTTGGCGTGTGCAGAGCGTTTGTTAAAAGAAGAAAAAACTGATTTTATTTTCCTTTTGCGTTCACTAAAATCTTATTTTTAGTTTAGTCATGTCAATTCCAATGTACTGTACACCTGCATTAATATGAAACTTTATATACTTTAATTTTATTCTAAAAATGGATTTTTCAAAAGTAGCGTAATTGTATTTAATTATGTTAATGTTATCTCTTTGATTTTTTTTATATATAATATAAAGTATAAAACAATACTGAATCACGAAAAAGACTCGTTAAGATTTTTACTTTTTTGTGGTTACATTTTACTGTATACTTTATAATTATATTTAATTTATTTGGTTTAATATTTATATTATATATCATATTATTATCATCGCATAATAATAATAGTTTATACTGCCAAAGCATGAATGATTCTTTAATCGCGTGTTGCTTTGCATGACTTTTTTTTTTTTTTTTTTTTTTTTATTATTATCTCATTTTTGTATAATAGGCATGTCACATGTTGATTTCTATCCCTCCTATCCCTTATGTAAAGAAAATACAGGAAATTGAGGTGATATTTAGGTCACGTGTTCAACATTTTGATCTATGTTATTATCAGTCATGAAAAATAAATATGTTTTTTTTATAATATATTATGTAATATTATATATACGTGGCACGTAAAAATAGACACAAACAGTTTTGCAATCTTATATAATGACGTTTGAATTTTCTCTTGAAGTTTACCTGCTGAGGAGAAGACAGGTTTAGGGTCAAACTAGAGGTCACGTGGTGCATTAGTCGCCCTGGAGACGCCGTCACAACATTATACCACTTTTTTTTTTTTTTTTTTTTTTTTTTTAGTGTCAACATCAAGTACATTTGGCATTATACAAAGACACTGAAATAGTTGTGCAATCAATTTGTTCTTCAACATTAATTTTTTATATTATTTATATTTTCTTTTCTTCATTAAATATTGTATGCATAAAAATTTGTTTTTATTGCATGATTAATATTTTATTTCTCAAATCAATTTGTCGTTTTTATTATATGATAAATATTTACTTTTTACATTCGTTCGTTCGTTTTTTTTTTTTTTTTTTTTTTTTTCCTACTTCATTTTAACCATTTTTAATCAACGATATGGAGTAAAAGTCCTAAGAATTTTCTATACCAAAATACATAAAAAAAGATCAAAATATATAATATTAGAAAAACTCGTGTTTTTTTTTTTTGTTTTTTTTTTTGACCACAAAAAAAAAAAAAAAAAAAAAAGGCCCTGAAGCATTTTTTTTGCTGTGTTTTTGTTATTTTTTTACCTTGAAGTTAATCACTGACTTCAATTTGTCCAAAAAGCTGTGAGAGATTGGGAGAGCTATTAGGAAATGAAAGACCATTACTAGGGGCGACCATATAAAGATCCCAACAAAATATTGCTTTTATACTAATTTTATTTTTTTCGTTTTATAATAATTCAAACAACATTTAATTAAATTTTATATTTTATTTACTTTGTGATTTGAAACTAAATTTATTTAATAAATAAATACATTAAGAAAAGTTATGATATATGTAAATTTTACACAAGAAAATTACATTAATTAACGATTTTGTGTTATATATATATATATATATATATATATATATATATATATATATATATATATATATATATATATATATATATATATATATATATATATAAAATATACATACACACACACACACAGTACGTCTTATAATATAAATATAAGTTTATAAAATTAGTTTGAAATTTGAGCAGAGATTATTCTAAAATAATATCTGCTCTATATTATACTCGCGTCTTTGAAGTTTGATATGTAATGCTTTTTCATAAATAAATATAAACTTAGAAAGTACAACTCATTTAATTCTTGTATAATGTAGATAAAGTTTAATATAACATAATTTAAAATTAAAATAAGTAATTTTAAATTATTTATAAGAAAGAAAAAAAAACATATATTATGTATGTGTGTGCTGTATATGGTTAAATTTCGTTAAAATATTTGCATTTACTTAAATCTTGTATATATATCATATTACTTCAAAAAAAAAAGTTTATATTTATAACTTATATGAGTATATACATACTAGCAATTCTTTGTGGATACAAAAATACTTCTGTATATTTAATGTTATATCTTATCCATAAAATATTTCAACTTTTCTAGATCAATTTATATGCTTTTATTATGAAAATTAAGCGGAATGCACACTTACATAATGCAAATATTTCCACTTCAACTACTGTATATAAAAATTATACCAAAATTAGCCAGTTTTAATGTCATTATAGATAATTACTTTATTTATTGTGTGTGTGTGTAATTAAATAATAAATTTTAGGAATTAAAACTTCAAGAACTTTAATATGAAAAACAGACAATTAAATTTATTTACATGTACAGCTTCTGCATTGAACTCAATAATACTTAATTGAGTGCATCGTAACAGTTAAAATATACGTAGAATAATAATATATTATAAAATCAAGATTCATTAACCTTGATATTATATTAATTTTTGTTTTGCATGGAAACTACCTCCTATATGCTAATACAATAAACTGGAAGGGATCATTGTATTCATTTGAACAAAGTGCGAATAATTAAACACTGCAGAGTAATATATAAAGCTCTCTTGGATACATATATAATTAATTTATTATATTTACGATACAACATCTTAATTATCGCCACAACAATGGTATGAGCAGCGTTGGTATATATTGTATGTATACAAATGTATATAGTACCACGTAACGAATATCCCCTACTAAATACTAATAGAGTTACAATAGAGATTGTGTGACATAGAAGTGCATGCGTGCTGTGCATTTGAGAGCATCATGCAGTGTAAAACATACACACAAGCCTAAGGCTATATAATATGTATATACGTACATTCAGAGATATATAGAGGGAGAGAGAGAATCGATGATCTTGTATAGTGTAATCTCATCAATCTGTCATCTGGTCCAAAATATATATAAAAAAAAAGGGGCTAACGTTTTTGCACAGTAGGACAACATCAGCTGCCTTAACAAACACTTTGATACTCATCACAAAATAACATTAAATGAAATTATCCTTAATGTTAAGATAAATCTCAATTGTTATTATTATTAATATAAAAAGAGTAAAATATTTCATTGATATCTTGATTATTTTTCTCTATATACCATATGGATTATAGTGCTTATATACAATACTATAATATGTTTCATATAAAGCAAAACCATAAATCAAGTTATAATCTGTCATTTATGAATCTGTGTGGCTAATCAATCAAACTAATAATTGTGAGGTGTTTGTGGTCTTCTATACTTAGTAAATTATTTATTATTATGACGTCACTTTTGTAAGCCTTTTATTTATTTAATCTTCTTTATTATTTTTTATAAATGTATAGAAATAATAATTAAATTATTTAAGGTTGATTATTATGATTATTTTATGATTTAACTGTTATAGAAATTATCGAAATGTTATTTATTTTTCTTTAATTTTAAATATTTTCAACTTAAAGGCGTAGCACACCTTGAACAAAAAAGTTGTGTAATATCCTAACAAACCTGAAAATCAACGTTGATTTTGCGAAAGTCATTGATTTCTAATTTATTTTCCATTCACAAAATGTCATTGGCGGTCACTGACGTCACAGCTCGCCCGGTTTACGCGCGCGTAAAACAAGCAAGCTGTGACGTCAGTGACCGCCAGTGGCATTTTGTGAGTTGAAAATAAATTAGAAATCAAAGACTTTCGCCAAATCAACGTTGGTATTCAGGTTTGTTAGGATATTACACAACTTTTTTGTTCAAGGTGTTCTATATATACGTTTTTAACCTGTTTTAAAATAAATATTATTAAGTGAGTTTATTGATAGTATACTTATTGTTGCTGTAATGAATAAATAAATAAAATATTTGAAGTAATTTTTTATTGTAAAAAAAATAAATTATATAACTGATGTATATATTATTGAAATAGCAAATTAATTGTTTTAAACCGTAAAATGGAAGTTATAATAACGTGTGTGTGTTTAAAGTAAACCCAATGTTGATTCAACAAAATATCATTTTCAATTGAATTGAATGTATTTTATGTCTTATTTTTAAAATAATAAATTTCTTAAGAATGAAATTATTGTAAAAGATTATCCATCTACATCATGATATAAATTATTCATTAATTTTACGTTGTAATAATAATAATTAAAGTAAACAACAAATAGAATATTTCAAAACCTAACATTGATTGATTTCAATTTGTAATGCTTTATATGTTTATATATCTTCCACCCTCTCCTTATGAATAATGCGTTGCATAATAAAATTGTGTAACCGTCAGCATGTAATAATATACAGTCAATTCCATCAACTAAATTGATTGCATAAATCCATAACATTATATCACAAATTTGTGTTTGATTTATAAAATTTAAATACTTTTGGTACATATATGATGATCATTTTCAATCAGTTTAAAACGTATCAAACAAAATGGACTTTCACTTCATGTCTGGTATTTTGTGCTAGACTTTGCAAAAGAACGTTTTCCTTGCCGCATAATTGTATTGAAGTAGCAAAAAGGCTAAACAGTAAGCCAGTTTGTCGTAGTAAATTGAGTTTGTGTTTAGTTGAGTTCTATTTCTCTAAGCGAATATGGCACAAAACCTCTGAAGCATTAGATAGTATGGTGGCTAGTTTTGGCGCAGCAAGGCGCCACCCCATATAACATAATCTAATTGTGTATACCCTGCTGCACTCTGTTTTTGTCCTGCTTTCATTTTCTCTCCCTGTATGTGCTTTCCTCGTGTCGCTATATAGCTTTCTTACATATAACATATAAGGCCTATATATACACGTAAAAGCTATACATATGCAATGATAGAAGCTATCTATGATATTAAGGATTAGTTTATTATACGCTTATAGCTCTGAAATACAACAGTACTGCATGTAATGGTATAACATTCACCTATAAAAATTGTAAGCCCCGAGCCATCATTTTTTTTTTTTTTTTTTTTTTTTTTGTACTTTTTGCTTCAATTACCGCAGAATCTCATTTTCAGTCTTAAGTCCTGTATAAAATATAATTATTGTATTGTTTTATGTTTCTTACGTAAAGAGATATCACTGCAAGACATGTTTAGTATGTACTTTAATAAGGTTAAAAAATTACAAACCTGCTGAGAAATGCAAACTTTTGTAAAACAAATTTCTTTGAGCATTTGTGTATAATATATTATGCTAGAAACAAAAAATTAAAAAATGTCAACTCTTATATAAAAAATAAGTATGTAGTAGAGTAGAATGAATGCCATTGAACATCATTTGCATATTATTTCTTCAAGCACAATCAAAGAAAAACTGCGTTAAAAGTACTTATAGTATTCATATTAACAGTATATTAATGCTATTTCCTATAGGTATAATAATATTGACTTTTATAATGAAAATAAAATATTAAATCTTTAGTCAATAATAATATTGGTATATAAATTTTGCGGTATGACTTTTTATATAATAATATAATTTTTTTATTGACATTGTATCATAGGTATATAATATATAGGCTGGCAAGGCAAGGCAAGGCATTATGGAGCGTGGACTGTCGGTAATGTTTGTGATTGTGATATGATGAGGTACTGATAATGAAGTTTGGTTTGCAGTTTTGATCCAAGTACAAACAGTACGTGAATGCCATGTCAACAAGTAGTATTATATAGCAACATCCATGGTGATCCACTAGGCTTATCTCTTTGTCACTTTGTGAGAGACTCCCATCTGTCGCACCTTCTGGCGCCTATTATAACAACACTATCAAGTTACATGTCAATTTTTAGATACTGATTATAATCATCTTTTTTATATACAGTACATATTTAAATCTACTTATATTAATTCTATATAATTTTATTTGTTTTTATTCAATTACTACTGTTCAAGATTTTTTTTTTTTTTTTGTGAAAAGAAATCTGTCCCTTATGCACGCACAGAAGAAGGAATTATAAGCTGTATTTAAATTTTTAGCTGTATCATATTTATATACTATAGCATAAATTTTGCTAAATTGGCATTTAAAAAAATCCTTACAACATAATATTTATGGTATTATATAGCATCGTCGGTATACCCAATATTCAATATTGCATACATAAAATTAATAATGTTTTTATATGAATAAATGTTTTGCTAAAATTGAACCATAATTTTTAAAACGTATTTATTTTTTTGTATATTGGGATTGTTTGTGTTTTAAGGCGGGAAATCAGCTACTGCGGGATTTGACTAAAAATTTGTAAAGACAGAAAAATCTGAAATTTTGTACAGTGATTCATTAGGATTAGGTATCTTCAAAAATATAAAAATTTTGGGGGGTCACCATGCTAAATTTTTAATAACAATTTTTTGAAGTTTTAGTCCCATAAGAGCCCATGTTAATTTCAATAATTATTTTTTCTCTTATCTGATGGTCACAGGTTCCGAAAATTTTATCATAGGTAGCTGTTACCATTAACTTTCAAATGGCATCATAAAATTTGTCAGTTTTCTTTTTAGATTTTGAGATACAAGCCATCTATATACAACCCTTAAAAATATGAGTTCACTCTAGCTCTGTAGTTTTTATATTTAAAATTTAAAAGTAAGACATTTTCTTGGTGCATGTAATATTTAGTTACACATTACATTGTTTTACTTTTAAGTATATAGCTATATACAACCAAAATTATATGCTGATTCCAAGTTTGAAATGAAGCTTCGCTTTAAGGTTTTAAGTAGTTTTTTTTTTCAAAGTCAGTTCTCTCTCTCTCTCTCTCTCTCTCTCTCTCCATTTTACAAATTATGTAATCGTATCACTATATTGTCAAGTAACACTCACTCAGTCAGTACATAGAGTAACATTTTTAATTGTAAAGTGCTCCGTCACAATCACTATGTTCGACAGAGCAACTTTTACTCTAAAGACAATGGTATAATCGAATGCGAGTAACAATTTTACTCTCATAAGATTTCTTTTTTCCCTCCTAAATTTGTTATTTTATTTTCTAAAGCTTTTAAACTGCACGATGCAAAAACAAAATTACTTTAAAAAAAAAACTCTTCACAATTTAATTTTAAGAGCTCTTAGTAAAAAAACAAGGGGATTTTTTTTCCTCAAAAACATTTTTTAAATGAATTTTATAATTATATAAGATTTCTCATGTTTTATTGACATTTTAAATTTGTATTTGTATAAAGTTATAATATAAAAAATAATAATAATATAGTAAAAAAAAAAAAAAAAAAAATACAAATTTTTCCCTAGTATATTCTGTTTGCACTGGTAAAAGTTATTTACTTTTAAATAATTAAAAACGTATTTATTGACATGTAGTATACTTCATACAGAATATATAAATAAGTTATAACTTATGCAAACAACCTATATTATATACACTCTCTGTATATATATACATTATACACAATCCATCCATCTATATCTCTGTGTTAATCATTAAAAATAAAATCACACACGCATCAATAGAGATAACTAATAATTTTCTACCACCATCTCTCACCCCAGCACCCAATCTCCCTTTTAATTTTTTATATGTATATTTTAAATCTAGATATTTCAGTATTTTTAACCTATGAGTATCCAAGTTTTGTGGTTAACATAATACAGAGCCAACTATATAGAATAGCTTTATTGCCTCGCACGATTTCAAAATATATACTTTTTTTTTTTTTTTTTTTTTTTTTTTCACACTCTCAAGGGACGAGGCATATAGACATTAACAAGGCTGATTGAATTAAACTCAATCCCTCTACACAAACATCAGCTGACAACCGAATAATGCTTCAAAAACTGGCTCTACATTCTATATATTATATGTATGTGCTATATATGCTTATATGCATGTATATAAAATCTCCCCATACCTCCTTCTCCTCCTCTGTCTCCCACCCCACTGTTCAATGTTTTATTGAGGGGGATGAACAAGCGCCCTACTACACTTGCTGATGCATTATTTAAGGGCGCGGATCTCTCTCTCTCTCTCTCTCTCTCTCTCCCTCCCTCCCTATTCTCTTACTGATCAACCAACATTTTCATTGCTAAGTGAATAGCAGAAGCAAGAAAGAATAAGATGAGATGACGCTTTTGATTTTCATTACTGAAACTTACTTTTTTTATTGTTGACACTCCTCTTGTATTTTTTTTATATGTATATTGATGATGCTACCCATTATTCTGATATAAATTTACTCGTGCATGCGTATTCTTTATTATTATTATCATTATATATACTTGATGATACTTAAAAATATATCTTGATTATTTTTTTAATATTATAACATGGGAAAAAAATTTAATAGCTCTGTAACTTTTTTTTATTCATTTTATTTCAAAGCAATTATTTCTATTTTTGTTCCTTCTTTAATGTTAATTATTGAGGCTTTAAATTATTATTTCAATGTAATTAAATATTAATCATATAATTATAGTCAATTATATTTTAATAAAATTTATTTTATTAAATTGAATATTGTTTTATATCGTATATAATTATTTTTATTATTTATATATCATTATATAACACCAAAAGTCATGTATAAATTTTTTGATTAAACCAAAAATAATATTAATTTTTTGTATTACATATAGAAAATTTTAGTTTGATTTTTAATCATATTAAAAATAATTTTTTAATAAAATTTTAATTAATATAATTATTTTTATTGTTAGTATTATATATTTTGTGATTAATAATTTCACATATAAATATATAATATTTTGTATATAAATATTAATTAATGATTCAATATTAGTATTTGTGTTACATTGAATACCTCTGGAGACTTTAACTATCATTGAATGTAAATATAAATATAATTTACATACGTATTTATTGATTTTATTTTAAAACTAATTGAAAAACTGTTAAATCGGGGGAAAAAATAGCTTAAATCATATTTTATTTTATAATTATAATATCATGCATAATACTTAAATGTAAATGAACCTATAATTTTAAATGCAATATGATTTTTTTATGCACCTTTTATTATATCTCAATTTAATCGCCTATCACATTACGTAAATATAATAAATTTCCAATTTCAATGAAAATTTACAGGAGCTTATCGGTTTAGCGCGCGGGGAGACGCGTGGAAAGCTATAAGGGTCCCCTAATTTAACATTACGCTTATGGAGAAAAACACGTTTTTTTGTGATTTTTTAAAAAACTATTCCACTGATTTCGGAGAAATTTAAATGAGACATACTTTTACGTGTTTTAAGTCATAGAAATTTTTTAAGCATTTTTTAAACCGATAACCTCCATTTGATACGTAGAGCAATCAGTATCAAACGTCACGTTTTGATGCTCTGTGTATGTACTTTTGTGTATTGGCGTTGATTTTTGAAACTGCAAGTGACGTGCCGCATACATTTCAACTTTTTGTTTTTTTCTTTACACTCTTGGGAGGGCAGAATGTCACTCATGTCAAAGTTGGACAGAACAAACGGTGGAATGACAGAATAACAAGTACAGACGTGCGCATGTTGTGTGTACTCTCTTCTTTATTATTGACATTATCATGATGATGAATGTTTCATTATGCAACCATGATATAGTATAGGGAAATGTCTGTGCTGTAATTCATTCGCTGCTTTGGAAATTGAGTTTCATTTAAATAATAATATACATTTATACATAATATATATAGCTAAACTACTCGAAGTATATATGATACTTTTTATAGCAATAGTTTGATCATGTATTGAAAACTTATCGATTTAATTAAAAATAATAACTTGCGGTGCTAAATTCAATTTGCCATTATTATAATTTGCTATTATTTAGGCATGCACAATAATGATTATTATTATTATTAAACTATGTGGCCATATGAAATAATTTAATATATTTTTCCCTATATATATTTACAGACGAAACGATTACTATATATTTATACGAATCAAATTACTTGATGAAGTATTATAATAATAAAATCTACTTCTAGTTTGAAAGTATCTTTCGCGTGTTTGCACAGATTTTTTTTATTATTTCTCTCACGTTATTTAAAGGGACTGTTGCATATTCTGTAGCATTTACTATACACCCTTATATGTATATTATTAAGTATATAGCAGCATGAATGCTCTTTCAGCCCTGCTCACTCTCTTGTCTTCAAGAGGGACCGTCATGAATTTTAATGAGCAATAAAGAGTAAATTATATTGGTAATCCTCTATATACCATAGTCTCTCTTACTATCATTACTTGCTAAAATCTTGCATATATTTTACTTTACATTATGCGAGAGTGGTGCAAATGAATATCTGAGTGATGTGATACACACTATATACATACATATACGAATAATTTTATGTATAATTATATGTTTATAAGTATAAAGTGTGTAATGTGAAATTGAAATATAGGTCCTCTCAGAATGTTCAACAAAACTAGCAAGAGATTTTGATGCGTGTCAAAGTGACAAAGTAACGCACATTTCACTTTAAAATATATCTACATAGATAGCAAAGAGAAAAATAATAATAATTATTAACATCAGAGGACTAAAAGTGCGTTTGAAGTCCACTCTGTTTCTGAGATTTTAATGTTTCGCTTACCTTTATATTATCCTCTCTCTCTCTCTCTCATCTCGCTGTGAGGATGCATTATATGAATTTTCTGTTGACTATAGCATATATGCGTGTAAAGTTTTTTGTTTTTTAGTTATATTTTGTTATTATTATACATTTTGTTAAATTTTCATAAAAATATTTATTCAATTTTTTAATGTAAGCATAAAAATGAGCATACAAAAACGTAATCGATATTCATACTGTATAGTGTTTAGTTCCTTGCAATAAAAACAAAAGAAGCCAATGCATTTTTGTCATTATTTTTTAGCAATTAAACTTGGCTGATAATTATTTTGAAATGCTAAGCTGTAATCATATAATTTTGTAGAATAACTATGCACATATTTAACAGAGCACATGTTTATTTGTTACAGCTATGCTGTGAGCGCTGGTGTGCTGGAGAAGTTAGCTGCTTGTTGTGGAAGTGTACGAGACCCTATTGACGAGGATCCTCCAGGAGGTTGTTACCTTCTAGCCGCTCTTAGGTTGTTACGAGCCTTCGTTGCTTGGTAAGTATTCATTGTCAAAATGTTTGCGTTTTTTATGTATATAACATGGTTTGTTTTAACATATATCAGTGCTCGGGCTGGAGGCGCCGCTGCTGTTCGTCAAGACGTGTCCCAGCTAGGTGCAACCTTGCGAGTCACGGAGCTAGTTGGTGGGGTATCCATGTTGTATGGCATGTTATTGCACCAGGGAGCTCCACCACGTGGTACTTTAACTGCTCCTCCACCCTTGCCAGCTCATACCACTGCTGTGGCCAGGGCAACCCTTTGTCTACTACGAGAGGTTGCGGAGATGGACCTAGCACTATTTCAAGTAAGTTCATGTTACGTTTATACTTTAGAAATAAATATAGTTAATAACTGAAATTGTCTATTACTATTCCGACAAATAGAACAAACATTATACATTAATTAAAACTTTGAGAATATTAGTATTTTTTATTATTATTTTACCATCTATTTTATTTGCAACATTAAGAAAGCGTACAGAATTTTCATAAATTTCATTGGATGCTCTGCACGATAACCATGTACATTTTATTTACTTTGCGTAACAAAAAGAAAGCAAGTTTCCTCGCAGTTTAGTTGAAAAAGTATAATTTCATTAAATTTTTTTTTTGTCGCAAAAAAAAAATCTTTCTAAAATTTGTCTTTCTTTTTTTTACAATTAGTAAAAGAGTCTAAGCTTTAAAAAATAAATTAAAAATATGAAAAGAAAAGTTAAATTAATTAAAAGTTGACTTTCTTTGTCAATTTAAAAAAGATTTGAGTTATACACAGAGAAGGGTAATATAAAATAAAAGATACTTATATATAATATACATCATAATATCGATTGTCTGAAGAGTAAATAACGAAGTGCTCTCTTGCTGTGGGATAAGTTTAATTAAAAGGCGGTGGTGGTTTGCAGTAGCGTAGCGCAGTTGTCGGGTGGCAAAGTACCGCGGGGTATATAGACAGACATTTGTGTAGCCACAGCGCGGCCAAGAGAACCAACCCTTTGCACAGTATAGACACAAGTGAGTGTTTGGCTTGGCTCACTGTGTGTGTGTGTGTGTTTGGACTGCTGTAATTGAATGAATTAGCTTTTGTGGCAAGAGAATGACGATGATGATGATGATGAGAGGATAGATAGATAGATGGATGGGTCGTTTGGTCCTGTATAAGATATATATATATACAGACGCGTGCGCACTCAATCTCATTACATGTTTTGTTTGCACATTTTCTCAAAATAAAAAAATAAAAAAGTAAATATTGGTTTAAAGCAATGAGAGAATAAGGGAAAAATTAATTTAACATTTCTTGATATTTTTATTCAAAAAATTCTTTGTGCAAATTGAAAAGAAAAAAAAATATGATTTTTATTTTCAAGATGTATATTTGCTTAATTTAATTAGTATAATTTTTTTTTAAAAAAACGAGTTCTTTAATTAAATCATCTAAAATTTAAGTGTGTACTTTTTATACTGTTTTGCTACAGTGGTTTTGTTTATATACGTATTATATTATATCGTTTGTAAAAACAACGTAAATAACTTTTATGGTGAAATTAAAAATTCTGATAACTTAATCAAACTCTTTGATCACATTTTAGCTGATTTTTCTAAAATTTACGTTTCATTTTCTCTCTCTCTCTCTCATATAATTGATAAACTGTCGCATCCAAAAATATTAAATATATATATAACATATATATATATATATATATATATATATATATATATATATATATATACATACATACAGAAATCCGTGTTTCCTTGTTTGTCTTTAATAAATTTTAAATTTGGAAATGTAATTTCAATTTCTTTTCTCAAGAGGAATATAAGAATGATTTGTTCCTTATTGTTTTAAATGAAAAATCTATAAATATGAAAAACGGGAGTATAATTACAAATAAAAGTTTGGATATTGTATAAATTTATATTTTACTTAGCAACGCATGAACTATGAAAATAACTTAAAATTAACACTGACTAACAGAAACTTAAAAAAAAAAAAAAAAAAAAATGGTCCGGAACAAATTATGTTTCAACTTGTTAATAATGTGAAATCATAATTTTTCTCGTGAGTTTCAACTAGAAACTTTTTATTGTATTAATTACAATGCTTTATTATTATTATTTAGACATATCTGTTTTTTTGACACAAATGTTTCAAATCTTGACTTTTAATACATTGGTACTCTGAAAATGCTTTATAAAATGTAAACTCCTCTTTTTCATCATGATCAGTATAAGAGTATTGAGAACACCTTCATAAACTTGGAACGTCGTGTATATTTTTATTTCAGGGCGTGTTGGGGTCGGAGGGCATGTCTCTGCAGTTCCGCCACCTCGCCAGCCACTTACTATGGGCTTGCAGTGGGGGAGGAGAACACAGTGATGACCTACTACAAGAGGTCACCAGGGTGGTCGGCTTCTTTGCTGTACGCAATCACGATAATCAGGTAAGAAGAACTGATGTAGAGGCCAGGGTAGTACCTACATTGTTCATAAGCTTTCAACGTGATTTTTTTTTTTTTTTTTTTTTTTTTCTGTGAGAACTTTTTAGACTAAACTTTCCTATAACGTAGTACCGTTTAAGCAGTAATGCATTAATGATGTGGATTTTAAATTTAAGCTTTATTGGTTTTGGATAATTTCAAAACACGTTACGAGGTGTATCGTTAATATACGCCGTTATTATTTCAAATGAAAATCACAAATCAAATAAAAAATCTGTTGATAATTTTGTTACGAGAAGTGATGAGGATTTCATTAATTTTTTCGTCACCAGGTACTTTTCCAATAATAGTACGCTAAAGTATATATTTAATATTATTTTTAGTATCTATATCGGTAGCTTTTCTGAACATATTATCTCGTATTTTCTCGATTTCAAAAATAACGTTTTTGCAGTTATATTAATAAAAATATTCAAATATCTGTTCATGTGTTGGTGATACATAGAAAAATCGTCACACATTAAAAAAAAAACATTTTTACTATAACGTTCCTTTATTCGCACTATATAAAAAAGTATATATCTGACTATATTTTTGGAAGTTTATATCACATCATGCGAAGAACTAACTATATAAAAAAATAAAACTTGAATATTTAAAATCTTTTGCAACCATAAAAATTCCAAACATTAGAGATATCTTATATACACTATAAACTTTCATAACAATAAAGAAGTATCATTGTATAATCCTAAACATAATAATAAATTTTACTATACTCGATATCGAGTTTATGGATTTAAATAAAAAAAGAAAATCTTTTATTATATAATCCTTATGTATATGATGTTGTCCTATCCCTATTATCTTTATTTATTACCATTGTTAAATTATAATAAATTAGTATCAGAAAACTTTTTGGTCAATCTATGATTTTATTTTTTTAAATCGTAAAGTATTTTAATATAAAAAAAAAGATTTTCGTTTTGTTTTGTACTCATGATATCTCTTGTGGTTGCGACGTCGTCGTGACTCTTTTTATTATTTGGAATGCAGAAGGACGCGACATTTAGGCGGCCGCCCTGATAGCGGTGGCGCTTGCTTTGCTTGTTCGCTGGTCTCTTATTGCGACATCCATTCGCTTTGTCAATGCTCTGGAATTTGTCACCACTTGATTCAAAATATATGTTCGTGTGATTATACTTGCGCAATACTGTCGGATGAAAGGAAAAGCAGGGAAAAGAAACAGCGTTTTTTTTTTTTTTTTTTTTTTTTTTTTTTTTTTTTGTAAATTTATAAATTTATTAACGTATAGCTGTAATGGGTAATATTATTGTTTTTTATTAACACTTGTTCAAAATAATTAAAATTCTCACCAAATAAAAATAATGTAAAATTAATTCGCACTAATGTATAATTCAATATATAGATTTCGTATTTTTATTTAAAGAAATATTTCACTGTCAATCTAATTCAGTGTGTTAAAGTCATCAATTCGATTGTAAATTAATTGATCTAATCAGATTCACATTGGTTAGTTTCCGTTGTCTTGGTCCGCGAGTCGCTAATGCAGGTGAGAGTGAGAGAGTTGCGAGGCGCGCAACAAGCAGGTGAGGCCCGCATCTCGGCGTGGGAACCTCAATCGCGCCTCACTGCCTCGGTGGGTGACCGGTGCACCTGCACAAAGTACAAATATTGTTCTATGTTGTACTGCAATGTCAGGATATTGTTAATTACGGTGTACACGTATAGCTCTATCTGATCAATGTTTGCGAATGTTATTGAATTGACCTTTCTAAACTTTACTCTTGTTATGGGAATCAAAGCATATATGCACGTAAAATCACATGCGCATTAAATTTGTTCATTGATGTGTCTTTGTTTAAATTAGTTTTTATTTTGCTAGCTATTTTATTGACTCCCCAAATAAAACTAATAATTGACGCAAAACATTTAAACAGCTAAATTTGATGTTTAATTTCACGTGTTCTAGATGACCATACAATCTGGGTTTACACCTACAGTTCTCCAACAGCTATGCAACTTGCCATTCGCTTACTTCAGTGAGGAGCGTCTAGCTAAAGTTCTACTACCCACCTTGCTTGCGTGTTGCTGGGATAACGCGGAAACTAGAGCAGTTTTGGAACAAGAGCTAAGCTTCCAGGTCAGTATAATTTTAATTTATTTATTGGAAACAATAAAATTAACTGGTATTTTTGTTTCTTTTTAGCTTCTGGAAGATTTCCGAGTTACCAAAATAGGACAACAGGACTCGCTAGTTGCCCTCTTAGGTGGGCCTAATTCTACCTCTTAAATTTTTACTGCCTTGCACCATATAATGATAATATAAAATCATGAGGAAAGGCAAACCCCAAAAATAATTTGAAATTTAGTGTTATAAAATTAAACAATGTGGCCTTTCCTCGTCCATAGAATATAATTATTTTCTTGTTATTCGTCCAAATTTACATTATTTATTGCCTTTTTTATTTGCATTAGAAGTGCCAATCATTATAATTGCTTTATTAAGATGCTGTAGCAGCCTTTTTATTTTAGTGTATCTTAACAATTTTTTAACCAATTATTAACAACCATTTTAATTTTTTTTTTTTTTTAATATAATATTCATATATATTATATACTATATAAAATTCTATATTGTATTTACATGTCATGTACTTATACACATGAAAAAGAAATTCCATATATGTGTATTTTTTTTCTTCTTACAGTGATTGTGATAAATGTTGTTTTTTTAAAAAAAAAAAGATTTGAAAATACAAGAGTTGTAGAATAAATAAATTTTGCATATGAGCCAAATATAATATTATTGAGATTAGTATGTATTTTCAAATCTATACCTCCACTTAACGTTGTTGTGTTAGTATTGTATGTGCGCAGTGCATGTTTATTCAACATTTTTTTAACAAAGTAATAATATAGTAATAGTTACCTATAAGTTCTAGATTAACAAAAAAAGAAGTAGAAAAGTAATAATAATAAATGTGTGTTGTCTTTCATGTTGGGTAAAAAAAAAAATGTTTTAGGTAATATTATATCGATTGTGTCGCGGTTGTTCCGTATAATATACAAAGTACTAATCATATTGCTAATTAATATAATTGTAATCGTTTCATATAATCGATGTTCTTTCCATTGAATTTGATCAGAATACTAAAATGCAGTGAGATGTTATGCATGCAGCAAGACTGATTATACAGTGGACTATATAAAAGTTATCAATATTTGTGATTTTCTTTTTTTTTTTTCTTTTTTTGTAGTATAAGCTTATACACTAATATATTATTTCTAATGTTACTTATATGCCAATAAATAAACTATTAATTAAAATAATGTGTTTTATTTGTGATTTCGTACGAGATTATTATTCCTTATGAACTTTGAAGATTTTGAAATTAAATAAAATAAACTTTTATCTTAATTGTTAGACTGCGTATGTGTGTGTAATTCAAGTAGTACATGTGTAAAAAAGGGGGGGTGGGGCTATGGTCCATTAGTTTTGTAGTAGTTGCAAAAAGCAGTAGAAAATAATTTTCACTATTACATATTTTTATTATTGTAATTTTCCTACGGCAAAATAATGATACTTGTTATCATAAATTTTAGTGACCACAAGTGTCTGTTAATGTAAGTACTTATCTTAGCCTCGATGTCCTTGCAACATGTCAACGATCATACATCGATATTTCAGAAAAATATGGTTTGATTTTGGAAAAGTAAAACTAGCCAAGGTGTTACCTTGTATTATTTTTTTTTATCAGCAACAGTTTTTGAAAAGTTATGTAGCGCAATTAGTACACTCTGGGTGATGCAATTGTAAGTACAAAGAACATATTGCGACAGTACATAAAAAGCTTGTGTTCTGACTAAATTTTTACACCACTACTCGCAGATAAATTTGTAAGAGAAAAAAAAAATCCGAACCTTTTGGACACGTGCTCTAGAATACCTAATACGTGAGTTTAATTAGTGATACAAAAACAGTTCAGCTGAGATGACGTTGTTCATATGGATCATATAAGAGTCCTATTTCTTAAACTAATTCAGATTAGAAAAATTTGAAAGTTTATTTTGATATGAAAGATTGTAATTTTCAAACCAAATGCATACTCCATGAATTTTTCCCATAGTAAGCTAGTGTGAGGACTTTTTCCTATACATAATATGGTATATTTTTAATAAGATATAACATATAGAATTACAAAATAAAATTGTATCGATAATGATTTTATATATGTATGTAAATCTTTGTCAAATCATGTAGCGTGTCATGGCTAAGGTAATTTATGTGTGTGAACACTGTGAACTCAGGTGGCTTTCTGACGTCTCGGTCAATCAAGATGTTGTGATATCCTATACATAACATTTCCTCCGCAGATTTTACGCCGCGACAAACAATAACAAATGCAGCTGACCACTAGAGAGAGGGAAAAAAACTGATGCGCGATTACATAATACGTATTATATACACGCAATTCTTATGTATCTTACATCCGCTTCATTAAAAACCTACCACAATATAATAGTTAAGTCAATATTCAACGTTAGCTACTATTTTGTATATTGTTTATAATACTAATGTATTATTTGAATTAAATTTTCAATCATCCATAGCTATAGAAGTTATTTTATTCAATATAGTGCAATAATATATGAAATATAACTATATAATAGTTCGTATTCTACTAGCTATTATTAATTTAAATAATTATATTATATAAGAATTTCAACAGTGCCAACTGGAAGGAATAAACAATTGATTTAGATCATTTAAATATAATTCTTAAATCTACGCTATATTTTTTTATATGTTATTACTATTTTAATAATGCAATGAAGATGTTTTTATAGTTTATTAAACTTCTTTTTTTTTTAAGGAAATAGAGATAAGATTCTATAAATATATTAAAATTTAAAAAAAGGAAAAAAATGTTTGGTAGGTTACAATGATTTAACATAAAATAAAACAAAATTGCAAACATTTTCCAAACAAAAAAAAAGTTTGGCATATAATAAATCTGAAGCTTTTCAACCCAGGAAAATTTATTTTCAATATTATTTCATGAATTTTAATGTTATAATAAATTATTAATTATATACTATACATATATTATAATACCTTTTATTTATGATCCATGTGTATTATAATTTTTTCTATATTATAAAATATTTGTCACTTTAAATTATGCAAAACTTTTACATGAAAGCTTTTTGTCATTATCTAAGAAAAAAATATTTATATATTATTATTATTATACTATTTTATACATATTTTCCTCTTAACGAGTGAGATAATAATTTATTCTACGCATTATATTTTAGTATATACGTATATATATACGTTGTTATATCCTCCATTTCATATAATATTCTAATGCTGATTGCATATAGTGGGTGTACACTTAATGTCATCTATCATTCATAGAGTTCAGTATTGTTATGTCATGCATATAGTAGATGGACCATCGCTCACTCGCTCTATACCTTGAACCAAAAGCAGCATTATTTATGTCACCTAACATTAAACCACACACTGCTCTATCATTACTCACCTGTATTTTCACAATACGACCTCCATTAGATAACTAAAAGATGAGATATATAGAAGGGTAGATGTATGGGTGGGTTGAATATAATATATCCCCCTCTATATATATATTTTTTTTTTTTTACATCGATTTCATCGTTCACCACCGCAAATCATTCTTGCATCATTAGCAAAATACAAAAACCACATAAACTTTGATTAATTTTTGTTTCACACATGTTACTTTATTAAATTATTAATAATATAATTTATATATGGTAAGGACATAATGAAAATTTTAAGTATAAAGTTCTTATATATTTTTACCTTAATTAATATTTAATAATTTTCTTACGATCTTTTTTTTTTAACGATACTTTTTTTCCCTCTACCTTTTATAATTTATGTTTCTTTCTTTATTACAAAACTTACTTAAAAATTTGTTTAAAGTATCAAAACATAGTAATCTGTTTCATCAAGACATAATTTCTAATTTTAAAACAATTTTTTAATGAACCTGTTTTTACGTACAGATCAATATTGTGCTTTTAAGGATAAAGAGGCTGTGAAGATAAAGGATCGATGAAAATTAGTGTTTCTATTTTTTGTATATAGTTTGTTTGGAAGACCCAGAAGAAAACTCGACTTTGGATTTTTATTATGAGTATTGCACAACAAAAAAGTGTGAGTATTGCGGGGTTGTAGAGGGATGATGATGATGATAAGAAGAAGAAGAAGAAGAAGAAGAAGAAGAAGAAGAAGAAGAAGAAAAAAACTAAGAAAATAGAAGAGTGACAGCCAAGGAGGGAGATCAGATTTTAAATGGTCCTCTCCAAGCAGCCTCCCCCTTTCTCTCTCACACACAGACTAAAGATTAACAGAAGCACTTAGCTACTCTGCAGCAAGTAGAAGCCGGAGGGGAGCTTGCACAAGACACTACAATGATTCTTTCACTGAAGGCGGCACACGCGTCGAGAAGGCGGTGAGAAATGGAGCTTTACCATCATCTCTCCTGCTTGCTTTGGCCTGTTTTTCTCGTTATTTTTGCTCTATTATGTAATGATATCGTCGACTACTGACATTACTCTTTAAGAAAAAAAAATGCATTGTTCTCATTACTTTTATTTTTGTCTTATGGTGTACGTATCCATTGTACATGAAAAACACTGTCGAAGTTAGAACTGTCCTTAAAATAATAATAGTAATAAAGTCTATGTGAATTATAATTTGTGTTTTTACTTCATATTACAATTTGTGTGCACTGAAATTGCGCTATATAGAAAGATTTTAACTACGCGAAGATATACAATGCGACCTGAGCGGTGTATCCTGATATGTCCGCAACCAGTCGGACACACATGCACTTGGCGCTGGTTTTTCTATTGCGCTTATTTTCTTTTCTTTTTTTTTTTTAATGTAAAATGTTTATTTAAATGTCTATTTAATATATATATATATATATATATATATATATATATATATATATATATATATATATTAATATAATATATTATATGTGTAGTATAAATTATAACATTATATTACATGTTAATTTGAAATGAGCATTCGTATTCAAATACACAATATTTCTTGAAGAGCATTTTAGGGGGATATTTTCTTTCTTCTTTTTCACTGAGAAAAACTTTTGAGTGGTCAGTCAGCACTCTAGTTTGCTTCCCAGAAGTAAACATTTGTCGTGTAGAGAGCAAAACACTTGAACATACAACAACAAAATGCAAAGAAAACACAACTCGTGAACACGTACATGAATACTCACTTCTCTACAGAAAAATCAATTTTAATATATCAATATTATTGTGAGTCAAAAAAAATAAAATAAAAAATTTATATGCTATTATTATTTCAAATAAAAATCAAGTTTACTCCATATAAAAGTAAAAAAATATATTAAAGCTATATATTTTTTTAACAATAACATATATGTATAAAAATGTATATTTGTATAATATAAAAAAAAGGAATGAAGGAATATATATGATCATATGGGTAGGAATATATAATAAAATTTTATTCCCATTTTAATCTTGAGGGTGGTGCGTTCTCATAGTTATTTGGGACCTGCTGTTACGTACTGCATGAAAGTTTAGGTTTGGTGCATTAGCAAGATTAAACAGTTCCCCTTCTCTTCCATTCTATCTCTTTTCTCTTTCTATATAGCTGTTCGTACTAAAGTTGGCAAGCAAGAACAAACTCGCACCAGCAGCTCACGCACAACACATACATACAGGAAGGCAAGGGTGCAATCTGTGACGTCATCGTCAGGTGATCAGCTGATTGATAACATGCAATGTCATCCCTTAACACATAGCTGATGAATCACATTTTATTGTGCTGTGAACAAATAATAAAATAAAGCATATTATTATATTATTGAATCACAAATATTTTGACTTTGTCCAACTGTGCACTTGTAAACCATAGAAAATAAATTAAAGTAACTTATTTGTATTTCATATATTTTTTTAAGTTCAACGTTGATTCAACAGACATGCATTTCGATCATTTTATTTTAATTGCAATTATATTTAAAAAAAAATTAAAAAATTATTTTTAAACTTTTATAAATAAAACATTTGAATTATTTAAGAGAACTTATTTATTTTAGATCTCATCAAAAAGCATGAGACTTTTTAATAAAAGTTTAAAAAAAATGTACAAGTCATTATAAAAAAATTAGAGCAAACTATTTAAAAAATTATCACACAAAAACCTCATGTTTAAATAACTATCGTAATAAATTAGATTTTATGTATAAAATGCCTCTCAGTGGGGTAAATATATTTGCCCACAAAATTTTTACTCTTTTGTACTAATTTACTGAACGTATATACATATATGTATATATATACAGAGAATGTATACAGAGAAGTGGTTGCCAAGAAATAAAATAACGAAAATAATACTCCTGTGGTCGACTTTTGGAAAATTTACTACTCAATATTTGAAACTACTGTTGGCTTTGCTTTGAATTATGTCGGTTAGACTTTTATGTATTGTTACTGCTTTATCAAAAAAACAGCAAGCTAGTTTTTTCCCTCCGTTTCTTCAAAAGAAAATTTAGTTAAGCTACATAAATATAACTATGTTTTCGTTTAATGGCAATTATAATAATTTATAGACAAGACTTAAAATATGAGACATGTTACATTGCTTTCTATTTTATTTACACAAATAGACTTTTTGAAAAGCCGGTAAAAAGACTAAAATCAGAAAAATAATAAAATAAACCTTTCATTGTAATTTTATCCTGATTTCAGTTCATTTCAGCTTTTCAAGGCACAAAAATTTGTACTAAATATAAAAGCTACGATAGGATAGTTTTAAATATGTTTCTAGTCTAATACTTGCATTTTGATATATAGTTATACAAAAAGGAATTATACTATGGTATGTACAGTGCACACGAGTTTGATCACGATGCGCTCAAATCTTAGATGTATGTTGTACACACATTGTGTTTAATAAATAAATAAAAAAAATCTTGCGCTAAATTTTCAATGTTATTCTTATGGGGAAAACATGCCCTGGATTTAAATAGCAAAATATATTATGACAATTGACAATTGGAGTACTTTAAATCAATTTCTTATTATTATTATTATTTCATTTTTTTTATACGAATAATAAAATTATTAAAATATTGTCCCTGTAAATATACTTAAGAAAATAAGATTTTTTTTTTTTAACAACTGAAAAGTGTATCGTTTAAATTGCTACAATGAAAAGGGGGTTATGTGGCATATTGTACGAGGTACACAGTGAGAGAGAGAGAAGGAGAGAAAAGTCTAATCATAGGATGCTGCACTTGCTCTTGTTAGAACCAGCCAGAGGGTGATTGCACATCAACTGTTGATCAAAAAAAAAAAAAAATGTCACAGCAAAGGCGGGTCTTGTGATCTTCTCTTTCATTCGACCCAATTACTAAAAAATATATACACAAAGGTTAAGTGCAAGCAGATTAAAAATACTTTACTTTTGCTATTATGTACTCCTCTGTTCTTCCATGTCAAACTCTTTTTATTTCTATTCTTTTATATCATATAATATTATATTAACTTTGTCTTTTGAAGGTTCATTTCATGATCAAAGTCAAAATAAATTGCTATATAATTAAAAGTCAATTTTCAATTACATGTAATTTATTCATTACATATTCTTACAGTTATGAAAATAGGATAATTAATAGCTTGGTATAAATAATAAGATTTTGTACTCTGATTCATTTTATATAACGTAAAGAGGGGTTCCTTTAAATTTTAAATCGTATTATATATTTTTTAAATAAAAAATCATTTTAAGTTAATATACTGAAATAAGTTTTTCACAAATATGACGAAGTTATCTTTTAAAAAAAGTGATAATAATAATAACAACAACAAATACGAAAATTTTCGTTCCCGTCACTGCTATTAGGAATTGAAAGTATAATATTGATGATGAAATCGCAGGAAAAAAAGTAATTAGAATATCAAGTCAATGTGTTTCTAAAATTTAATCATATAAATGGGGAAACTTCATTAGAATTCATTGTTAAATATAAAATCAAATCCAACGCTTATATGACTATTAAATTAATTATTACATTTGAATTGAAAAAGTAAATAAAAGAAAACATATATAAATAAAATATACATAAAGTGTAAGTCATGCTTAATCCCAAGTATGTGTAACAATAATTTGAGGGATTTCATTTGTCATTTAGAGTGATATTGCAAAGTAACAAAAAAATATATTATGAGGGTTGTTTTTACTCTGATTAACCCACACGACCCGATTGAATATATAAAAGTCGAGAAAAAAAGGGAGTTATATATTTTTTTTATTATTATTTCAATAGACGTAAGAGAGAGAGAGAGAGAGAGAGAGAGAGAGAGAGAGAGAGAGAGAGAGAGAGAGAGAGAGAGAGAGAGAGAGAGAGAGAGAGAGAAATATTAGGGGGTTGACACATTCCAAATCACAGACAAAACGCCTTTTGCAATAGCCACAACTACCCCCCTCCTCTAGTTCTCCTCCCTCTTTTATTTTATGTTTATACAATGCCAAATATTAGTTCATGAATATCCAGATTTAATCTGCGAAGACGACATAGGGAGAGAAATCGTGCAGAGGAAATAAAAACGACAGACGTAATCCAAGTGTAGTATTGCTCATCATGCGAAACTCTACAGCATCATGCATATACGTATAATTTTTTTTTTTCATCTCATTCGTGTGCAGGGACATTATATAAACTGTGAATTGTATACTCGAGGTCCCTTATAATATGAATTGGGTGCAGAGTTCGATACTCTTTTGCCATCTGTCATAATAACATTTTTAGTTGTGTGTTTACATAATGTGATGGAAAATTATGAATTTACTGTACATCATATATATACTGAACGAAAGAAAAAAAAAAAAAAAAGGTGAAGAAAATTGAAAATTAATTTTTTTAATAAAATTTGGTTTTGGCTTACAAGAAAGAGAAGATAAATATTTTTTTAATCATATGATGGAATAAAAAAAAAATCGAAGATAAACATTTAAAAAATGTGCATAAATAGTAAAATTTACTTAATTTGCATTTACATAAAATTGGTAAAAGCATTATTTTTTTTTCATAAAGTATATACGATTTTGACAATATACGAGTATTTTACTATTTTAATACTCGCGCTAAATTTACAACGTTATATATTGGTTATATTGTAATTAGAAAAATATCATGCGTGAAATTTAAATGGTAAAATATACCACAATCGTGTGTATACGCATAATAAATAGAGTCTATTGAAATTTATTTATTATTATTTCAAAATGCTGAAAACACATCATAAATTATATAATTTCTATGACATTTCCATACATTTATGACAAAAAAAAGAAGAAGTTTTTTTTTCTGTTTGGATGTTTTTTTTTTTTTTTTTATTAATACTTAAATATAGTTTTATTATGTTTTTTTTTTAACTTCATATAAAATTATATGGAATATTTTTTATAGAAAACTTGTAAACACCACAGCACTATAACTCCAATATTGCAAGCCACAGGGTGTTATAAATATAAAAGATATTGAGTTCTGTGTTTATGAGTTGACAGATTTTTATACCCTTTTTTACTTTTTTAGCCTCAGCAAGATAGTTTATATTTTGGTATTAACTTTTGCAGTACTCCCAATGTAGCTATAAATACTCACTGTAAAATGATGTAAGAAGAGTATTTTTCCACACCAAATATAATTTTTTTTTTTTCATGTCAAAATATGAGGTCGTATAGTCTAAAAATATGATCTTTTATTTTTATATCTTTTAGTCAAAAATGTTAACGTAATATCTTAGAAATTTTTATATCTATAAATTTTTGTTGAAATTGGTGGTATATAGTCATTTTTTATATCACTCTTATAATACTATAATATTGTTGTATTCTTTCTATTACTGAGGTTGAAAATAAATAAGGGTTTTCTTCTTTTATATATATAAAAACACTTAATATTTGTAGATTTGTTGAAATAAACAAAACAAATGATGGATGTTTTCATTTTGCGATGTTGATCCTCTCATAATTTATTCTCTCTCTCTCTCTCTCTCTCTCTCTCTCTCTCGTCGATAAGTGCGTCTCGGTCATTTCACGTCAACCATATCCATAATGGACGACGTCGTCTTTACCATTTGCCTACGTTGAAGATATATGACAAGGCCATTGGTTTGAGCCAAGTTTATATATATATATATATATATAAATGTATATAATATGCTATGTATATTATGTCGTATAATGTTTTTTTACAGACAAGCAAGCGGTGATTTTAAGAAATCGAAGTATATTATAAGAAAGAAAGAAAAAATTGCCATCAATTTTCTATATAGCTCTCTAAGCAATTTTTACAATATATACGACAAGACAAAATGTGGTCGGCATTGAATTTGAATGGGAAATCAATGACAAAAAAAAAAAAAAAAAAAAAAAAAAACTTTTCTATATTACTTTTTTTTTATGTCAAGACATTTATTGAAATTTTTCCATCAGATTCATCCTTTAAAAGTTTTTCATGATATAACTTCTATAACTATCTAAAAAGAAAAAAAAATTATATTTGAATATAACTAAAAAAAATTTTCTTGTAAAATCATAAATGAGAAGAAAAAAAATATAGAGGGTGCATGGTATAAGTCAAATATACTCAATGATTGAAATATTTTGGAGCTTTATTATTGAAGCGTAATGAAAAGAAGAAAAATGTGGATTTGAAAGCAGCAGTCAGTTGACTTGACATGCAAATGGTGTTCGGGAGAGTGGAATAATGATTACGTGAAGCGTTTTTGCTGCTAATTTGTCATCAGTGCGGGATGCACTGCAATACAGTATATAATATGCATGAATGCAAATGACGTCACAATTTGAATGAATAGATTTATACTTTCAAATTTTCAAAAATACTGATAGCTTCTTATTTCAAGCTATATATATATATATATAAATTATATTCATTTCTCTTTATATTGATCGAAGAAGATATTTTGAGGTTAAAACGACTATTATTTGAAAATCATATTTTAATCTTACAGTATAAAATCATAGATTTTACATTGCATAATATACCATACCATTATATATTATGTATACATTTCATATATTAATGTTATAAGATATCATATTTAATTAAGTAATCTAGTATAGCTAAAAATAGTTTTAATTAGTTTTTATAAAAGTATTCATAGAAAACACTCATAACAAAACTTGTTAACAATTATATTATAGTTCATTTACTAAAAGGTGAGAATACACACACTATCTATTATGTCTGACTTAATATCCCCTTCTTTATACCACCATGATAATTTAATGAGTCAAAAACATAGTAAGGGTCAATAAAACAAAAGTTCTATATGATTATAACATTGTATCCTATATAGGTGATGAAATAACCAGTGTAGGGGAATATTACAACTATAATAGTATTTTATATAATCTTATATTATTTTATAGAGTATTGTTGATTCTTCTTGACTGAAATATAAATTTAATAATAGTAAATTATAATTATTTAGCAAGAAGAAGAAGAAAACTTTTTATTTTTTTATTATTCAACTTTATATTATATGTATAAAATATAACTTTTCTCGTTTGTCAGTGGTGCTAGTAATCGATAACTCATCGGTGTAAAAGGGTATTAGGGTAGCGCGCGCTTGCTCTTGCTTGTGCTTCCTTTATAATATATATATATATATATATATATATATATATAAGGGTGGTGGCAATATGTGTAATGGATAGCAGCAAAAGCAACAGCGAGAGAGAGAGAGAGAGAGAGAGAGAGAGAGAGAGAGAGAGAGAGAGAGAGAGAGAGAGAGATGCAAAAGGGCTCTACTATCCTCATGCTCAAAGTTGTTGATGCTTTTCCTTCATACTGACCGTGCTATATAGATGTGAGAACTGAGAAATCGTCTTTTTTTGCATACATCAACATTGCACAAACTACTACGTGCATCAACTATAAAATTATATCAATAAATTATGCACATCTTTGAAAAAATAGTACTCAATTTGTATGATTTTGCTATACTTTTATTATTATTATTATTATTATATACTATGAGCCCAAAAAGTTATTTTACTCTGAGTCTTTTAAAAAAATAATAATAACATAAATTATTTGTTTTACTTATTTCTCATATACGCTATAAATGCCTCTTATACTGTCTATATATAGTTTATTAAAAGGAAGAAATTGTAATAATTAAAATGAATTATTATTCATGCCATACAAATTTTCAATTTAAAGTACTGTGCATATATATTATACTGTATACATAAAAAAATTAATCCCTCTAGAGATTTTTAAATATTAATGTGACAAATTATTAAAATAAAATTTTTGGTTTCAAAACAAAATGTATACATTATATAAATATAAAATATATATACGCATGAAATACAGTAGTCTCTCTCTTTCTCTCATGTTATGTATATATAAAAGAACAAATAATATGTGGGAATACTGGATTATTGTTTAGTTTTTATCATTATACATTGTGCACGCAGGAGTATCATTTATATGCATATACACATTAGAATATAGGAGGACTATTTTTATATTATTTTCTCTTGGGAGATGATGTATTATGTGATTCGTGAAACGATGAAAATATTTCATGTGTGCCTCCGCAAAGAAAAAAAAATTTTTTTTTTTAGTATTTTATTAGAAGCACCAGAAAAGTTGAAAGTTTTTATTATTTATTTATTATTGTTATTTGAGAATGACGACATATTCTATGGCAAAAAAAAAATCATCTATAATACACCATGGAGGTAGTGGTGAAAACAAGAAAAGCAACTTATATCTTCATCATTTCATATACAACAACGTACGAGTAAAAAAGAAAAAAACTGCGGCAGGCCGGAGGTACCTGCCGGGTTTACTGTGACTATACGTAACCAAAGTAAATATGATACAAAAATACATATGAATTATAGAATGCTATTTTTATAAGACTTGGATATAAAAATAAGTGATATTTTATTTTTAAAATCATATTTTCTTCTTATATATATTATAACTTTTCATCATGTACAGAAACATTTTCCTATATATAAACAAAGTTTGTTCTCTCTTCCAGATTTCTGCATGGATAAAATCTGATGATACTTGATACTGAATATAAACTCGTAATAACATTACATATAATAATCATTACATTATACAACATTGAAATAAGCCAAATATAAACTTCAGCCTTTTCTATGTGTATATATGACATTTATTTATGTTTTTGGCTACATTTCACTGGCAATTAAGTAATTAAAAAAATCTCTATGATTTTAAAACTTTTGTACTATTACTGGTTAAAATTTTTAATAATTGAAACATTATTACAAAATGCGTAAATGTACAGTCATTTTACTATAACAAAATTGTTTCTATTGGCATATGGAAATCACCTGTATATAAATGGAGTTTTGCGTCAACTGAAATCTCCATCTGATTGCATTATATGGCCACAAGCCATAATAGAAATCAATTTTTTAGTAAAAAGACTGTGCGTATATGAGAAATTCAATTTTTAAACATGAACATTTTAAAATTTTCAGAAAAAATAAAAAATGATTTTTTTTAAATGCATTTTTAATTGAACGTAATTATATACTTTTCATATTATTAAATGTCTTAATCTGATTTTCTTGTGTATAAGTAATTTTGATATCTTTATTTTTAATAGATGATTGGGGGAGATCCGAGCTACTGTATAAAGAAGAACTACGTAAAAATGCAAATGCCTTCAGCACTGATCCCACCTAAAATTAAAAAAAAATCTAAATTACTTTTAAGGGTTAATGTTTCCACTTTCCAGGGTATAACGTGCAACAAAACCATATACGTAAAAAATAATGTGGACGTTTGTAAAAATGCTAAATGGTTCAAATGTAAGTGTTTTACATATTTTTACACATATTTGAAAGGAAAAAATAGTTCCCCAAAAGTAGGCGAAAGTACATGGCATACTTTTCCCAACCCCATTTGTTTATTTGGTTTATTTGGTGTTTATCATGGTGTTTATTTGGTTGTCAACTTAATTTTACATTATGTGTGTTTTTTTTTTTTTTTTTTTTCTTCTTTCTTTCTTTCTTTCATATATATAGTTGGGCACACAAAATGTCATCATATGGGCTATGCATTTGCATATCACCATAATAGTATCTAAGAAATTCGGCAAATATTTCTAATTAAAAATAAAAGTACAGCACACTTTGCCTTGGACTTCCCCTTATAAAATAATCTAATTTCAAAAGTTTTAAATTTTTTTTATGATAATATCTAATGACATTGCACTTTTTAAATTAAAAAAAAGCTAAACAAAATAAGTTTATATATAATTATTACAAATATAAATTAAATTACTTTTTTTTCTCTATATAAAATACAAATATTAAATGGGTTAGAAGTGTTAAAATATATATATATATATAACTATATCATTGTTGTTATCCCCTTAGATTTAGATAACACTTAATCTTCAATTAATTTGTTAATCCTTTACTCTATGGCATAATTCAATTACCCTTTCCATTTCTCCCTCTCATTTTGTGCTGCTCTTATGCGTTGACATTATATGTATTATACTATAAACGAGATTTCTGTATACACTCGAATGAACTTAAATTATTACGCTGTAAGATTTTGTAACCAATGTGTTGAATATAGGCAAAAAGTATAAAGGGAGAGTGTAATTCGCATCAAAATGATTATTGGCTTTTCATTTTTAACTCTGCGATGACCGTGTTAAAAATGACGTCATTAGATGCATTTTCATATAAAGACAACAAGAAATAATGTACATTATAATAAGGGGAGAAACACATTAGTCTTAATTGCCTACGATTATGTGTTGTTAAGGATAAAGAGAAAATGATATTTTTATTATTTTATAAAATGATTTTTAATGGGAAATATGAAATATTTTGGAAAGTTCTTTTAAAATAAATAAAAACACTCAAATAAAATAAATTGTTTTATTTCAAAATTTTGACACTCATTTATTTTATTTTGTATACTTTTTTATTAATGCTTTTAATAAAATATGACGCAATAACAATTAAAAAGCAGTATTTTTCAATTATGTAGCAATTTTTAATTTTTGTAAATGTTTGGAGAGGATGTGTAACGATATGGCCTCACTTCATTAATATATAACAGCAAAATTTAGAGTCGAATTAAAGTATTTTTCTGAGTTGCATTTTTTTTTTCATAATATTTAGTAAATCATATATAGTAAATTCATCAATAAATCAAAATTTAAAATGGATTCTTACGTCATTTAATACATTTTTAAAAAACAGAAATGTATACACACGGGTGGAAAGAAGAAATTACGTAATTTATACTGCATAGCATGATGTATGGCTAAATTGAAACAGCATTAATAATTTTGATGAAAAATGTAATAATTATGCATAATAAACCTTTTTTCTTTTCTTTTCTTTTTTTTTTTACGGAAGCATAAATTATGTTGAAATGAACAAATGTTGCTAAAATAGGCTATAGCATAATTAACGTATTGATTTTTGATCATGCATATAATAATAATAAAATAACATCATGTTTTTCTATGCAAAGCTTACATATTTGTTATTTTTCAGATGCATAATCTGCAAACAATTTAATGAATATTCTTAATTTAATCTCTTTTTATTTTCCTGTCCCATATGTCGTGTAACAACGACAACATGACAAAGTACTGTACGTATATACGGCAGTCAAGCAGCTGTATTGCTGTGCAATGATTTTGCCGCATTAAGCACATTAATACCGCTTCATTGCGTCACATTGTGGTGTCCCGGTCCCGCATTTCCTATATATATAACTTGCACGCGTAACACCAAGAGTAATCTATGAAAATCATTTTCAGTTGCACAGGGGTACGAGTGAAAGAGAGAGAGTTAGGGTAAATTATTATTCATATAATATAACAAGTGTTTCAATTGAAATTTTCACTCAAAACTTTTAACTTAAAGTAATGACTTTCACAATATGTTTATTGAAATAAATGATATTCAAATTTTAATGATGTTTTGTGCTTCAGTAAATAACATTCAATTATTTAATTATTATTATTCATATTATATCCTCCTATATATTATATAGAAATATATCATTATATATCACTGTGAATTTTTATGAATGGTATGAATTATAATTAATTGTTTCCTATATATTTATTTATTATATATAGGAGCTATAATAAAACTTATTTTGAATTGTGCTCATAGCATATTCATTCTGAGCCGGTTTTTATTTTTTATATGACAATTGTGTCCTTTTTTTTTCTGTATAAATATAATATAAATAAATAAAGCAGGAAATAACTAAAAATATAAAATTAAATTTAAACAAGCTTTGTTATGCTGATGAATACTTCTTTTTTTTTTTTTTTTTTTTTTTTGTCATACATGGAATTAGACATATACAAATTGAAATACACAGAGACTTTTATTATTTACTTTTTCCCTAAAATTAAAATTAGTTATTATAATTACAAAACAAAGAATTAATAACATTTAAATTATTAAATATTTTAGATATTAAAATCGTACATATTATAGTTTTTAAAAAAAATTAACCCTTCCTTACAAAAGTAATAACGTAAACTGTATACATACATTTTTATTGTGATTATTCATACAATTTTAAAAAATAGAAAGGGTAAAAAAAAAAAAAATCAGAGGCGTGGTCGTAGTACACAGACTACAGCTGGAAAATTTTGTACTTGAGATGATTTCCCTTGGGTATAGGGTGAACGATCACTGACTGCGTGGTTAGCGCACGCTTGGCACGCACGCATACGCACCGTCACACGTGATATGTCCCCCGAGGTCACATAGACCATGGGGGTATATTATGCACGCACACCATACCATAGAGGTGTCACACCCACGACTTACTGTTGCTGAGACTACAGTTCAATGATAAATCGTTAACCATCTTAACATTAACAACTACTTCTTTACTCTTCTCTAATAAGACTGCATTCTTAAATAATTACTTCAATCATGTATTCCCAAGGGAAAAATTGTATAAAAAGATTTTTTTCTCTCTCTCTCTCTCTCTTTCTTATGCTATATCTCTTGTTTGTAAAAGTAGTGATTAATTGTTAATACGATTTTATTTTTATTGGAAAAGTATATTTATTTAATTTAATTTAAAATTTTATATGAAAATGATCAATTCATCAATTTCATCATATATGATCAAAGAAGTAAATTTTCAATATTAAAATGAATTAAAAGTTTTTTGTAAATATATTTATATGTGTAAATTCAGTTTTTGAACATGCAATAGAATTTAAAAGTTAATTTTACACACTACTTTAATTTTTAAATTGCATATTCATTATTCTCATGAAGAGTATAAGTAAATAAAAACGTTTTCCATTAATACTGCTTCTTTATTGCATTAATTGCATCATATTCGGCTGATTATATTACAGAGACTACTGTTGAGCACTTAAATCATATTTCCCATATATAATGCAAACAACGATATGCCAATATTTCATTAAATAATTCATTGATATACAAACACAATTTAAACTGTAATATTTGGCCATGTATAATAAGTTTACAAACATTTTGAACACAATATTTATTTACATAGATCTCATGACTACAACAATTTGTCATACACGCGACACGATACAGCAGACAGGACACACATACTTTCATGACGAACACGGTACATACAAGGTGAATATATAAAAAAATTATCGATATCATGACAGATTGTGATTGGTGGATATTTATCACGTGACTGATGGTTGTAACCAACAGCAAGGCGATGTCGCGATGCATCAATCAAGCCGGTGAGGTGGGTGCCCTCATGGCCTGACTAAGAGAAAAGTAGAGAGAGAGAGAGAGAGAGAGAGAGAGAGAGAGAGAGAGAGAGAGAGAGAGAGAGAGAGAGAGAGAGAGAGAGAGAGAGAGAGAGAGAGAGACTCTTCTCTGTGAACCACGGTGGCTTTTAAAATAAAGCATTATTTTCAATTCAGTTTTTTTTTGTTCAATATAATTATAATAATTTTGATTAAAAGCATCTTAAAACGCACTTTATTAAAGGACTATTGCAATGAAAAAAAATTACGATACATTGAAAAAATAAAAAAATTGAAATATAAATAATGAAATTGTAAAAAAATTGAAGTTATTGAAATTCTCGTTTTTTTTTTATATATATATAATTGCCTTTATAAATATCTAGTAAAAAATATGTAACCAATTTTAATAACATATTAATGTCACAAGATGTTGCTGAAAAATTGTGTCACAGAATAATAGAATAATTTTCTTAATATCTCTCTCTCTCTCTCTCTCTCTATCTCTATCTCTCTCTATCTCTCTCTCTCTAACTTCAGTCTTAGTGCTCATAAAATATTTTCTCATGAGACTTTTTGTCAACCCGAGTGGTACATTATCATGCAAGAGAGAGAGAGTATAGAAATGAGAACGATGCAGCCAAGTAATTATGAGATCCAAACAGCAAACATCGTATACGCTTGCAGAGAATAATATTATACTTTATTATATAATACTACTGCTCCATCCAAGCACACTGTAGCGCTTGGCAAACACACGCAAGCGATGCTTCTATTTGCAGCCTTCATCTCTCCTCTATTAATGTACAAAATCAATTCTCAAAAATTATTTATTCTATTTTTTTTTGTCATATTGTAATTTAATTCTTATTATGTAATGTTATAAAAAAATTACATGAAAAATAAAAAATCCGTACAAAAAAATACAACATTTTTTTTTTTTACTATTAACCTTTACTATTTTAATTTGATATTACTATAATTATTAAGAATAATTCGTAGTGCTATTAGTTATTATTATTTTTTTTTTACTATTTCTTCTTAAAATTTGCAGCACATATCAAACAGATTACATTTAATCAAATTTAACAAATAGAATTAAATAATCATCTTTATTCAAAAGCATTTTTTTAAGGGCAAGTTTTAGGCCTATGTCTATGACATGACCCCTTTTAAATTTAACCCCATTATCACATAAAATATAAAAGAATTTAAGCAATTGATGTGATCTATAATAAATGCCTTTCTGTGAGCATAAATAAGGTATTGTAAAAAAAAAATTAATTAAAGATTATAATTAAAGAGAATAAAAAAATGTAGTAAAAGAATAATTTTATTTACATTTATGAACAATTCAGGTTTAAGTGTCCTAATTTCATATATTGTTTATAATAATTTATAAAACATGTTATATACTATCAAACATAAAGAATAAAGGTATGACAAAACTTAAAATGTTTAAAATTTCACACTTTTGTTTAACAATTATAAGTTGTTAATGAGTTGTTATATGAGTCAATAAAACCAAATCGAAGCTGATTGAAAAAAAAAATCCAAGGAAAGAGTGCTCTGATATAATCATGACATTTACAACATCTTGCACGTAGCATCTCAGTCAATATTAGGCTCCTTACATCGTCTCTCTTCCTTCTATCGCGTAAATCACTAATCCTCACGCTCGTGCCGCGCAAACAGTTCCACACAGCAAAGCAAAGCCCCTAAATGAATTCGCGGAGTCTGTTGGTGGATTAGCGGGCACATGCCTTCAAGCCCCCGTGAGAATCAGTGCAGCGGCGCCGCTTATACTATATAGAAAGAGATGTTGGTGGGGTGGGGGTGAAGTTGGGGGAGGGGGAAGGGGGCAACAAGTAGGGCCAAAACTCTCACGTATAACCACGTAGATATGGTAATAAGCTTTATACTGTTTTGCATTTATTTAAAAGGGATTTTATATAGAATAAAAATTAACACCATATGACAAATAGTTAAGCTCCTTAAAGTTATGCAACTTTACGTGCACATATGCTCTAAAATTTGCCTACTTTACAAAAAAACAGCAATATAGTTTATATTTTATTTTATGAATAAAACATTATAAAAACAAGAAAATATAACTCTAAATGATTTTATCTTTATGATGTTTTTTTTTTTTTAGTAAAAAAATGTGCTTGTGTTTACGTTTTTTATGATTGAGGATTGATGGTGTAAATAAATTTTGTAAACAATAATCTTTGTGTGATTCTATATACACATATTTGTTTAGTATATTTGAGAGTTAGTATATAAAAACTGGATGGCGTATTGATTTAACAGCTCTACCCACTGTTTTATTATTCTCTCTCATACATTTTCGTTCTCTCGAACGCGGGCCACTGCGCTAATGTTTCATATATGTGCTACGTACACACTCAGTCAGTCATCATAATGAAAATAAAACACTGTGCGGAGCGAGCGCAGAGCGCAGCTATACTGTCTCGCTCCTCTTGCACTCTTTCATAAGAGGACTGCAAACATTTGTATCTTGCCTTCTCCAACTGTAATTAAAACAAATTTTAACAAATATTAAAAAAATGTGAGATATATTCTTTAAAAGTTTCAGCTTAGTTTACTTCTTTATTTCTTTATGTATATACTCGTCAGATATGGAATTTTGAGTTAAACACACGATTCTCTCTCTCTCTGTCTCTCTCTCTCTCTCTGTCTCTCTCTATTTTTTTTTCAACGTATACATAAATGTGCAAAGGAGGATGGGGAGAAATAAAAAAGAAGAAGAAGGCGCCTCTGGCATGTGGAGATGTGTGTAGAAAAGTCTCTGATTGGCTGAATTTATCCTCAGGTGGATTTAATGACACTCCTGCGTACTATTGGGTTGGGAGGCGTAGAAAGCATTTCGTCGAGAAAAAAAGAGAAGGCCTTTTTTTGATATCTTTTTTGCCTTTACCGCTGCAGTAAGCAGACTCCATCGTCTTTCTAGTGAATCCAACAAGAGAACGAGCCAGAGAGAGCCCACTCGCGAGTGAGGGTGTGTATTGAGTCAGCCCCAGCAGCTAGCATCTCTCCCTATACTTTTCCTCTTTTCAGAAAAAAAAAAAAGAAAAAGAAAAGAAAAGGTTTTCGACTTTTCAAAAGGTTCGAGTAGTATTCACACTTACTTTTTTTCCAATGCTTTCCACGTTTCGTATTCATGCTCTATTCTTATACAACCCTCTTCTCATTCTTTCACAATTTTTTATTCTAAAGAATTTCTTTTTTCTCTCGTTTTTTTTGTAACCCTTTCATGTTTTCTGAGCTCTATTTTTCTTCACCTCAATTACTTCTATAAGTTTCTTTTTATTATTTTTTTGTATTTTTTTTCTTTGCTACTCACCAGAATCCTCTTTGGTTTGCTTGCAGGCACTGCTCTATATGGATGTAAAGGGATGTCGTGAATACAGATTAGAAGCAAAAGAGAGTGAGAGAAAAGAGAGCGGGGCCTCTAGGCGCAAGACAGCAGATGATGAGATTCAAACTGCATGCAGAAAAGGCAAAAGCACCCCCTTAGCTTACTTGAGTAGCAAAACCCAGGCAAATGCTCTGCTTTACCCTGCCTGGACGACTCCTGCTTAACACTTGCAACTTTAAAAAGTTTGTGTTCTATATAACGCCCAGAGGGCGGAAAGGCACTTAAAATAGCCACGTGCCGCGAGTTATTGCATACATCGCCCTTCCATGCTCAACTGTTTGCTTCACTAGACACATGTTCAATAAAAAAAAATTTGCTAGTAAATTTACTGTGAATGCAGTAACTAGCAGTATTAAGCTGTTGCCAAGAGCATTTACCTTACATAATAAAAATATCAAATTGAGACAGTTTTATATCACGTGTATATATTTTAAGGGTTGAATAATTGTGTAAGTTTTAAATATAACGAGCTTTTTAGAACAAGTAAATACATTTAAACTTTTATTGCAAGCAAATAATTAACTATCTCAATGCTAAATACATAAAGAAAGGAAAATATTTCTATAATAGTGTAGTAATATACGTTTAGTATGCTTCTCTTGATTTCACATGTTAAAGCCCTAGACCACATAAAACAACATGTGCTTTTTAATGAATAAACACGAAATGGGATCTTCAAAACTGATGACAATTTTTACCAGAATGTTAATGTAGCCCCACGAGAGAGTGTGAAAAAACTGTAAAATATGCAATTTACGTGAAAATTCATGTTTATGACGTCAGAAACATGCAAAAATTGGTATGAAAATGTTGTACGGGTTGCATAAATCGAATTTTCTGATCACTGCTGTTGGGGTTTGAGACAAACTAAAGTTATTTATGTAAATCCCATCAAGTGTTTTGTGCTTATGTTTTTCTCTGGGTCTATTCCTTTAAGTATTTAAGTTTTTAATACAATCAGCGTAAAGGCTATCAGACAATAAAATAAAAATATTTTGCAATATTACTTATTTAAAAAAACTTCCTCTGCTTAAGAAACACTATATTTTGCGTCTGGTCGAAATTCACGTATAATTCTAAAGCTTCAATTATATTAAAGAAATATTTGTAAAGCGTAAGAAGAAATAAAAAATATATTATATATTATAGAAATTTTAAAAGCAAGTAATAGTGTGTGAGTATATTATGACTTATATATTCAAATTATGATTACAAAATTAATTTAATAAACATTTATCTTGTGTTTCATTTATACTTTAATCAAAATATTAAGGGTGTTACAATAATTATTATTAATTTTATTGTATAATAATATTAACATATTTACCATATTTAACTCTAAAATATTTACATTATAAATTTACATATAACAAATATTATATTAAAATACGCTGTCGCATTGTTATGATAATGTATTTATTTAAAAAATATATATATTAATAAATTAAATTATTTTAATCATATATGGCACAATAAAAAAAATAATAATAAAACAATATTTTTGCTTGTTTTCCCCCAAAGTATTTGTTGACCATACTGCAGCAGTTGTATATTTCTGTTTTCTGATTGGTCTCTCTCAGCGTGTTTAATCAAATTTATTTTGTGTTGCTTATTTGCTATAAGTTTGCCGCAACTTTGTCTTTCTGCACATTAAATCATCATGCGATGAAAAGAAAAAAAATTGTTGCTCTCTCACGTCAACGCTATACTATGAAAATAAAATTTATTGTTCTGCAGTGTTATGTCGTATACTCGTGTTCACTAATTAAGAAATCTCGCTTTTAATGGATGTTTGTTTTGCTCATGTATATAATTTCTACTTAAAAACATGGGGAAAAAAAACTTTTGAATAAGGGGCGAGAAAAACAAAAAAATATTACATTTTACAGAACAAGTCTAAAATAAGACATAAAATATATGTTAGCATGGTTGTTTATTTAAGATGTCAAAAAATTTATATACTCTTGATACCCTTTTATACAAAAACATACAAAAAAAATATTAACGAATTTTGATTCGAAGGATTTTATTATTATATAAAAAGGTTATAAAAAACAATTTTTTTATGAAATAAAATTTTGAAGATAAGACTCAAAATTATGTGCAGCATGTTAATTCAAAACCTTTTTTTTTCTTGCAGTCCTCCAATGATTTAGGTATTTTTTTTTATATATATATAAAAGAATTGTTTACATACAGAAACATTACAAAATTCATACGTATATATGGGCACAATATGTATAAGACAAGAAATTACAAGAAAAAAATGAGATACAGTGTACGTTGATTTTTTTTTTTTTAACAATACGCATACAAGGTAGCAAATATTGTCATGTGTGCGAGAGTCGAGCGAGAGCATCTTTTATATATATATATATATATATATATATATATATATATATATATATATATATATATATATATATTTGCAGGAGCACTCAACAAGATTGCTCACTCGTCTGTCCCTTCTGTCTATCTTCATCCCTCATGCTCTCTCTCTCTCTCTCTCTCTCTCTCTCTCTCTCTCTCTCTCTCTCTCTCTCGTTTGCAACCTTTTCTTTCACTCGATCAGCTGGTACATCAAGCAATCAAATACCCTACTACAGCAACAATCAAACGAAAGAAGTCATGAAATCTCATGAGACTCTTTGATGATTACAGGTACAAAAATGCTGTTACGAAATTGACATAAGATGGTCATTTTCTTCTATCATAATATTGACTTATACGCAATAAAGTTTGAATTGAAATAATAATAAAAACAATGAAAGAACATTCAGCTCCGAGTTGATTTCAAGTCAATTCCAGGGCCCGGATCAAAACCGTCCCCACCCAGGGGTCTCTTTCTGTGAGTCCCTTTGCTTATAGCTATAGCGTTTCGGACGCGAGGCAACCGAGGCATGAGCTTGGGAAGCCAAGATCCACCCCGCCCTTAAATGCCTGTGTAATGCCTTAAATGTAACAATGGGCATCCGACTCTAATGAGTTCGCGGAAAAGTGTACTACCGTGCCCAGGAGAGGACGTCACTCCGAAGGAGGCGGTCAGGTCTCAGTGCCCCAACAGCCATCAACTCACCTCCTAGTAAAATATAGTCACAATGTTTTGGGTGGGTGTGGGTGACGCAGGGTGCGTGTATCTTGACTCCAGAATGAGCCCGTTGCACGCGTTAGCCCCACATAAATATCAACGAGTGTGGAGCTAAAAAATAAAATAATCATGATAATTATTAGTAAATGTAAAAAAAAAAAAAAAAGAAAAAAAAAAAAAGCTTATTGAAAGTATTAAGAGAATAATGCTAATTCTGTTATACAATTTCCATTTTAAGTTTTCCTCTGATGTCTTAAAAAAACAAGAATGCTTCTGTAATGAGGGAAAAAATATTCAATGTGTTGTTTACTGTTGGGAAAAAAAATGTAAAAATGTAAAAATGCAATGTCGTACTCAGCGCTCGGCGCGAGAAGATGATGATGATGATGTGGCACGCGAGGTGGGGGGGGGGTATGAGGGTCCCTACTGACTCTCATGTTGCTCGACCCCAGGGAGTATAAGCCAGCCAAAAGCTACATACATATCCTCCTACAGCACAGTATATATGTGCAAAAGCACACAAGAACCATATAGTCACATAGAGAGAGAATATACTACGCTATAGCTATATATGCTCCCAGCGTAGGGCCCCAGAGTCGGATGAAAATAATACACGACTAAAAGCATATCTGTGTAACACGGTAAGTGAATTTGTGTATCAAACAGCAGGGGGGAAAAGCTATAGTAAGAGGGCGTCTCTCTCTCTCTCTCTCTCTCTCTCGTTTGGGCATCACATCACAGGCAGGGAGTCAGTACACACATACTCACACGATCTACTAAGGAGACATCTACAAGTAAACATTACGAAGAACTTTTTTTTTTTTTTTTTTTTTTTTTTTTTACCTCGTAAAGAGAAGCTAACAGAGATATTGTTTACTTCGTTTATGTTTATTGGACTTCACTTCTTTTTCCTTCCTTATATATGCATGCCATTTAAAATGAATGTTTACAGAAAAAAAAATAACATAGCGCCTAAAATTCTGTCTACCCTTGATGCATTAATGTAGTGAGGGTTGCATTAGTTGCAAGGGGCGCTGTAAAATCTTCTATTTTTATATAGTTGTTATATTATTTATTTTCATGTTTATTTCACATTTATTACCTAATTATAATATGAATATCAAAGAGAAGGTGACTCTTTGACAAGCATATAAAGCTTGATTACAACATCAAGAGACCTTGTCAAAAAATTTCACACCATCCGCTCTATATTATATAATAATAATGATGTGTGTTATTATCAATATGAATGTTTGAACCATTAGCCAAAGTACAGAACTTTATAACTTTGATGTGTTATATGTTGTAATATCTATCACTTAATGTATTGTGAAGTTTGTTTATTTGTATATGCCATCTTTTTTATTATTACTTTTTTTTTTTACTTTATTAATATTTAAATAAAATTCTACTTTTTCAATAACTTAACATTTTCATGTGAATTTTTTTTGTAATTTAATTCCACTGTATTATTCTATTAAAATTTGTTTGTTAATTCAAAAATTTTTAAGAATAAAATTGTTGTTTTATTTACTCATGTATAACCTTATTATGGTATTATGGTAACAGTAAATTGCGTTCATATAACTATAATGTAACTCAGGAATTTTTATTATTGTAAATATTAAAATTTATTAAATTTATTATTAATTAGTATTATTTAAAAAAATAATTATTAAATTCAGCGCACAATATTTTTAGGGAGTTCTAATTTGAGGTCATTTCTACCTATATATATAACCTAACATTATTACATAATGATAGTAAGAAAATTGTTGTAAATCAATTTTATGACAAATGTTTTTGTCTTTCTTCAGCTTCCTCTGTAATTATAAATTTGTTATTTCTTAAAATACATTTTTGTTCCTTGCTGTGCAAAACTTATATATATTATAAAATATTTGAAATATTTCTACCCAGTATTATTGATTGATTTTTATATGTTTTGATTAAGCAATTTAATATCAAATTACGTAATTAAAATGTAATTTCATATTATATAATATATAAGGGGGATTTTGATTAGAGAAAAGGTCAAGCGAGCGAGAGCCATTTTAATAAGCCTTACCTTGGGGCTACAATTATAAAATACAGCATTACCACATCTGCACATCACCCCTATTATCATAGTTTATACCTTTACATGTTTTGTGTGTAATTAGGCGAGGCGGCAATATAACACAACCAAACTAAGTACGTTACTATTAGACCTTATATCACTTATATGTGATACATTTCACCATATATTATATATTATATGCCCTAAAGCTTTTCACCTTATTTAATCTCTATCTTTATAAACAGCAAAGATTGCTTAGACAAAATATAATCATGAAAATGAAAACGATACTACATATTTGTATACTTGATATTTTGAAATGTTATATTGTTTAAACATAACGAGAAAAAAATATTATTATAATTTTACAAAAATAAATATAACATGTTTATTGTATTTTTGTTTTTAATATTTTGACTGTGCGCTTATTATATAGCCTGAATAATAAGATATATGTTTTTCACTTACCACATTGTTTTATTTAGCACGTTTTAATGCGTCTATATTACTGCAGTTTTGATTGTCCAATAATAATATATAACTTAGCATAAAAAATGCATCACTGTGTGTGTGTGTGTGTGTGTGTGTGTGTGTGTGTGTGTGTGTGTGTGTGTGTGTGTGTGTGTGTGTGTGTGTGTGGGTGTGTGGGTGTGTGTGTGTGTGTGTGTGTGTGTGTGTGTGTGTGTGTGTGTGTGTGTGTGTGTGTGTGTGTGTGTGTGTGTGTGTGTGTGTGTAAGAGAGAGAGAGAGAGAGAATAAAACAAATTATAATTCGAAAACTCTTTGTATTTCATTTTGTTTGTCAAATTCCCAAATCTTTGAGAATTATTTCAAATACTATTTTATATATTTTAATTGCATACCAAGATATCAACTTTCAATTTCTAAAATTTGCGTAAATGCATGTTTATGTTTATAGAGATTTTACAAAGCAAACTTATTTAAAACCCAAAGGACTCGTACTGTACCTCAAAATAATAATAATTATTAATAAAATGTTGATTTAAACACTAAAAAACTTTAGTTTCATCATCGTAATGAAAATTTCCCAGAGCTTAAAATTATCCTAGGGAATGAGAGAGAGAGAGAGAGAGAGAGAGAGAGAGAGAGAGAGAGGAAAAAGCTTGACCACGGCACACAAAACAGTAGCCCAGGGATTGTGTCGATGATGCAAAACCCTCTCATATAATGTATATAGCATTTCTCTCTCTCTCTCTCTCTCTCTCTCTCTCTTTGTAAAAGCGTCGACATCGCTTGCTTCAATTAAGATAATGGAGAGAAGGCTTTCTCTCTATCATTTTGACTCCCATAGGCCGGCGGCTACAAACCCGGGTACAAAGAGTTCGCACTGCATAACTAATTAACCAACAGTAGTATCTCTGTTTTGTAAACTACCCCTCCTGGCTATTTCTAAGCTCATATGCGATATCATTTGAAAAAAAAAGTAATAAATGTAAACAAACAAACAAATATATACTGTATATTATGTATATATGTGTGTGTGTGCTGTATATTATATATATATATATATATATATATATATATATATATATATACTTACAATATAATACAATATAACTTTATAACAGCAACTATATAAAAATATATGATGCATTGCTATATTTATGCATGTTAGCCTTACTATATTGCCTCATAGTAGTTGGTATTTTTTGTACCTCCATACAGATATTGTAAATGCATTAAGTAACTATATGTTGCAATAATATTCATAAAGAACGACAACAATATATATCGATGATAGCAATCTCCACAACGAACAAGAGAGATTACAAAATGGATCCTGTTTCAGATTTCTAAGAATTGTTTATTTTATATTTAATATCTACTTATAAGTAATGGAATGTTTCTGCTTGCTCACGCTCAAGGAAAACAATGGATTTTTTCTTTCTTTTGCTTCTTCTTAATAAGTGCATCCTTCATAAGTTAAAACTATATTAGACTGACGGGATCATTTTATTATATTGTTTAAAAAAAACGACTTAATTTACTTTTGTATTAGTTTCTTTCAAACCTTTCAACATTATAATAAATAAAGAGTACTTCATTTTTTAATCAATGTTATCGGGGAAATAAGGTTTTGCATATCACCTATGTATTTCTGAAATAATATTTTGGTGATACAAGGGCTATAATGCATTATAAAAGGATATATTTTATTCTATATTTTAATTCCAAATTTATATAATAAAATTATACTTTGACATAAGCTTTTTACTTTTATAGCGTGCGCAACACACACACACAAAGAGTTACAAAAATGACAAGAAAAAAATGTCCAAAATAAAATTTATGAACTGTGAGGATCATTTTTCAAATACATATACAAGGAAATGTATTTGGAGCATGAAAAAGAGATTGCAGAAAGAGAGAGAGAGAGAGAGAGAGAGAGAGAGAGAGAGAGAGAGAGAGAGAGAGAGAGAGAGAGAGAGATGTCATTGTGCACGACAACAAATGCGACCACCCAACATTGTTGTAGATGAAACGAGGGTCCGGAGGGTCAAGTGAGGGTCAGTCAGAGTGGCGGAAGAGTGCAGAGTGACCGGAAGTGGAGAACGGCTCCCGGCGACAGGAAGACACGGCGTTTTCCTAGTGAATCACTTGCATTTGCGAGTGCGCGACATTGTTAATTTTATACATATATATATATAACGGCAAGGCAGATAGCGTGGCGCCCATTAGCAACGACTCTTAGTCTAACCAACTACATATACTACTGTATTTATCATCAAGCCTTAGGGAAATGTTAAAGGCTTTTACTTTGACTCATACATTGGCGAATATTTTGAATTATTTAGTATTTAGTAATAAAGCTTTTGTTTTTAAAAAAATAATCACATTAAAAACATCCACACACATTCTTTAACAAATACTCACACAGCAATTCATGTTTCATTATATGATGTCCACTATATGCAAAAGCTAAATAGAAAATAATATACGCATAATGATTACTATTTATTTTCTGATCATATGCATATTGATATTGCTCTCTTAATAATTTATTTATTTAAGAAATATAAAAGCTTTCTTTCAATTATAGTCAAGCACATAATTGTAATTAATGTAAATTATATACCTGTACGCAATACGCACGTATAAGATAAACACATCTAGAGAATTTATTTATTATTACGGTTACTTGAAACACAAAAGAGAATAATTTTTAGCTCAGAAAAATGATCTTGTACAAAAATAAATTCTTTTAAGATAGCAGTATTGTCAAGATCAATATTATTAAAAAAAAAAAAGAAAAGAAAAGGGAAGAAAAAGAAAGAGGCAACTGGATTAATGCAAGCAGCTTCCGGATCCGGAAAATCACAAACTTTAGATCATCTGCCAATATTTTCTTTTATATATAATACATATATATATATATATATATATATATATATATATATATATATATATATATATATATATATATTGTTTGCAGGGTTAGCAAGGGCGAGCATAAGAATTATTTCAGGAAGAGATGTCGCGTGTTCAATATAATGTTGGTACATAGATATACCAATAATAACAAGGGGTTCAAAATAAAACAAAACATAAACAAAAAAACAGCTTAATTCTTTTTGTTTAAAAGTTAAATAAAAGATATGAAATTATGTTTAATTTATATATCATATTTCTTGCTGTTTAAGTTCCCTGTTCATTTTTAAATCAAATATATATTTAAGTTTGTATGATTTTAATAAAAACTGTACAACTGTGTGTGTTAATTATATATTTCTATTCTACTCGTATATAAGAAATTAATGTATAGGAAAGTGCATTCAATTATATAAAATAAAACAATAAAACATGATTTTTCATTCTTAGTTTTATTATAAATGATTATATAGCCTATAATACATACATAATAAACATGAAATATAAATAACAATTAACGAAACTTTGAATATGTTAAACGTTTCTTTTAATTGTTATTTATATTTCATCTTTATTTTTTTTGATTTTTTTCCAAGAAAACCTTTATATTTATATCGAGTTTTGAGTGGCAATAAAAATTATTAAAAAATTTTTCTTACTATAATATTATCATGAAATTTTTTAATAATTTTTAGTTTGTATCATATATCAGTAGAAGAAAAACGATCCAGTATTGTTTATCGTGTCAAATCTGAATTTTGCATGACTAATAATTTCACTTTTCGTGTGAGAATGAACTGTGGCCATAAATATTAAATATTTATAATTGAATATAAACTATATAATACAAACTTATAATTTCCTCGAGGTGTTTGATGATTAAAAACTGTTAATTTCCTTTCAGACACGTGGCTTTATAGGTGTGCTCATGCAACGCGGCGCCAAACGTCGATCGAGTCACTGAATATTATATATATATATATATATATATATATATATATATATATATATATATATATATATATATATATATATATATATATATATATATATACGGACGTTGGTCAAATTAATCACACTAATAGTTCCCATGAATTTCCGACACCGGAACCAAAAATAATTTCCTCCCTATGTGATTCTCCCCTTCGATTTTTTTATGCATGTATATATTTTTTTATACAACATCATGAATGTATATAGAAAAATTAGATATTCTATTCATCTTTATTATAAGCTTAGAAATTTGTATAATATGTTTCCTTCTACTTGCTTTGTATAACGGAAAATGAAAAATATGTTTTCCATGACTTTATCAGTTATCAATATTATCATGGTATTTACTATAGTGTTTAAATTGAGATAGTAAATAATTGAATAAATAATTAGTTCGAACTTAAGATTTTCATACTTTTAGGTGATTTCATCATGGTTTTTATAGGTAAGCTCCACACAAAGTGCTGTTCCCAAGTGTTGTTATTTAAACGGTTTTTTTAAGCCTTAATGTACGTAATTTTAATTAATTCCAGATTTCAAATAATACGTCAAGTATATATTGCCCGAAAAATATAACTAAATCAATTGTTGATACTGCTTACATGAAAAATAATAATATAAGAGTAAACCTTATAATAAAAATATAAAACTATAATTAATTTTTATATTACCTCATATTCATGAAACTTATAAACATATAAAACACATATCTATAAATAAAAATGAGATTTTCCTCAATAATATACATTTAATGTCGACATAAAATTATTGTTTAATAGATTTTCTATAATACAGTACAGTATAATAATAAAAAAAAACTTAAATAAAATAGCTCTTTGACGTCATATTTTTTGATGTGTACATTTTTGTAATAAAATTTTTATGAAATATAGTCATTAAATACAATCATAATTTCTATATACCATTAAAAAGATTTTTTTTTTCTTTTTTAATATTGGAAAAAAAAATCTTTGTACTATAAATATATAATTTAATGTTGTACGTATAATATAATATATATTATATATTTTTTTATTAGACAGTATAATATATTATAGACTTTTTATATACCATATGTCACCTATACTTTTGTGATGTATATATATATATATATATATATATATATATATATATATATATATATAGATTAGGTAAGGTGATAAGAATGAGGATGGAACTTATGGATAAATAAATATAAAGACACTCGAGATCCATCAAGTTGCGACACTGTGGATAATGGTTCTCCCCATCCCCCTCTCTTCAACCTTGATGGTCACCACACACCATCGTCATGGTGATTTTATTTTGTGTATCATATATATGTATAATATATAACATTTTCTTTATAGACGTGGTGATATAGCAATGAAATAATAGGTCTCAATTAGAGCATACCACTCACTTGTTTATCACCAAATATGGATATAAAAACCTTGAAAATATAGAAGAGAAAGATATATATACTAAAAAAAAACAAAACATTAAAATAGAATATTATTATTGTTAACCCTTTCTAATAAAAAAAAACTCTTGTTGATAATGGAATGACAAGGTAATAATAATAAAAAATTATGAGATAATTTTGCTGAGACTTTTATATTTTAATGCAATCAATATAAGTTATTGGTTGACAACTGTTTATAAAAAAAACTTTTATATAAAGTTTATAATTAATTTTTAAACTTTAATGATGTTCAGGATTTTTTTTTGTATTAATATTTTTTTCCAAACAGAATATTTATACAATATTTTACATTCATATATTATTCAAAAGTTACTTCTAAAATTATAATTTATTAGAAACAACAAGAAACAATATTATACAGAGGAACTTGCATTAAATATGCAGTAATTTTAATGCATGCAAATATTCGAATATATTTCAAAATTTTCAAAATAAGAATATTGAAAAAAAAAAAAATACACATATACAGCTGTTAATTATATACCACTTTACCATTAAATTGTTTGTATATAATAATTGATAACGTAAAACCATTAATATTAAAAAACAACCCAAAAATTTCGTATAAACAGATGATTTATATATCTATATCGCATATACATATATATAGTATAGTCAGTTAAAATAAATTAAATTTTAATATTTTAACATATATAATAATATATTGCAAATGAAACTTTACAACATCATAAAATACAATAGATACTAGAAATTTCATAATCGATAAATATTATATAACACTTAAAATGCATCATCAATGTATTGTATGGATAAACCTTCTGTTATTATAATTTATAATAATAAACTCGTTTAACAAAACAAATTGACAAAACAAATAACAATTTTGAATATAATAATAAATATTATGCAATGTAAATATTACGACATTGGCATCATATTATATACGTGTATATATATATATATATATATATATATATATATATATATATATATATATATATATATATATATATATATATATATATATATATATATATATATATATATATATATATATATATATATATATATATATATATATATATATATATATATATATATATATATATATATATATATATATATATATATATATATATATATATATATATATATATATATATATAGTGACTTTTGTGTATTAATAATCATCACGGAGTATATATAATATGTATATATGTGTAACATATTATTGCATGCAGTATTCATTCTATAAAAGGGCGTGTCATTTCCAGGATTAAATAGTAGGGGGAGAGGGAGAGAAAGATATTATATCGATCTACTATGACACAGCAGCAACAGTATATTATACTACCGTATATTATGCATATACCTGACGTATATGTATATACTCACTATATATATGTGATCAGCACAATGCATTTTCACTCCCTCAAAAAAAAAAAAAAAAATCACCCACTCTCCCTTTCAATGCTCGATTAACAGTTGTTACGCTTTTCAAAAAGATGCTATATCCTTTTTTTCATCGTTTTCCTATAAATTTTACATTCTCTCTCTCTCTCTCTCTCTCTCTCTCTCTCTCTCTCTCTCTCTCTCTCTCTCTCTCTCTCTCTCTCTCTCTCTCTGTGCTTTCACAACCCTCACCACTATCAACTTTATAGACATCAATCATTCAAACTTTAGAATTGTATACACAATGAAAAAAAATCTCAATCACATTTTTAAAATTAGCTACAATTTTGATCAAAAAAACTTAAAAAAAATGTATGTGAATGATTCATGGTATTACAATAAGAACAGCAATCATCATAGGTACTTAAAATATGTATTTATTTTTTTATTCATATATAATATACTATTGAACGTTTCTTTGTATTTTTAAAGTGCTTTTGTATATATTCGATTTTTGAATATATATCTGGATTTATACATTATAGTTTTTAAAGGATTATTATATGATATGGTTATTATTTTTATTTTAGAAACTTTATTCCTAATGTACTCTGCTTATTGATATTATATAGATGCATTATAAAAGTATCGCAAGAACAAACCATTTTGCTCTAATTATGAAATAAATCATACAAATCAGAAATTAATTAAAAGAATTTTTAATCTTATCTTTTTTTATTATTATTATCTTTTTATGTATCTTTATTAACAAATGGAAAAAGTCAATTACTATATTTCATTTTTCTGTATCTTAAAGCCTCTTCCTCACTATATATTATACATCTTATTTTGGAATGACATAATTAGTAAAAAGAGATAAGGGAATAAACGATGGAAAAAAAAAGTGCATGAGTATGTTATCTTAAATTAAGAAATAACATAAAGGATCTATAATTTTTACTGTTACAAAAGGCACACTTATTTAAAAATGTTGTCCACTCATTTTATATTAGGGTTGAAAATAATCTGATTTTAGTTGATTTAGAATTGATGATGGTTAAAAGTTATAAATAAAATATAACATCTGCTACTTAAAATTGAAATGTTCTGACCACCGGTGATTGTTACAAAATAAAAAATGCAGGATGAACTTGTGGGCATTATTTTATACGTTTAAAACTAAGGGGTCTTATTTTTTTTATTTCTGTAGTTTGGAATACACATTACAATCAATAAACATCTTTCACTGCTGGTGTTCTTCTCTCCAGGGACCGAACAATCAGCTAATATTATAGACCAAAAACGTTATCTCGTGTCGATTGCCGCATCATTAAAGCACCTGGATACGACTAAGAACTTAAAACAACTCATTATTCTTAATTTTGTTTTGTTTGTTTTTATATGTATACCATATATATATAGAAAGTTAGGGGTAGCTAATTTGAAATTAATAAAGTTACGACGTCGTGAAGGTAAATTTCAGTCGTGAATACTCTCTCTCTCTCTCTCTCTCTCTCTCTCTCTCAAACTCGTATACGTGTGGTCGCAGGTGGATACTCAGCTACCCTTGGTGAAATATTCACTATTTTCCAACATTGTTAACATTTTATAATATACCTTAATTATTGCTTTACATAAAAAAGGGGAGAATATTGCATCTCTTTTATAATTTATAAATTTTGTGCTTTTTTTTTTTCTAAAACGACTTTTAGAAAACTTTTTACTTTGATGGTCAAAAACTATATGTAATTACATTAACTTTTTGCATCATATTTTTTTTTGTACAAGAAAGCTCCATAAAATAAAGTTATATATACTTTTAAGCGTATGTGTAATTCTTTATATATACATTATATGAAATAAATTTAAAAACTATATGAAATTTTAATTAATTTGTTTTGAAGAAGCATTCTATAGAATAAAGTAAAACATAGTTTTTTACTACACGCAGCTATATTTTTAATATTGCAATGAATTATATTATTATATTGCATATAAAATCTCAATTTAAAACGGATGAATTCATATACGTATTACTGTATATATATAATTATAATTGTATAACGCAAATAGTTCGTACAGGCCATAAGGATTTTTTTTCCTTTAAATACGGGCTGAGCAAAAAATTTGATAATATTGAGAGAGAGAGAGAGAGAGAGAGAGAGAGAGAGAGAGAGAGAGAGAGAGAGAGAGAGAGAGAGAGAGAGAGAGAGAGAGAGAGAGAGAGAGAGAGAGATTAAAAATTGGAATCTATAAAATAAATTTTAAAAAAGCATCATTAATTCATTCATCATGATTATTTCGACATTTTTGATTGATGATAAGTAAAGGAAAAAATAATATTATTTTTGCATTTCGATTTCTATAAAAACCACATTTTGTCATTAACCTGATGATATGACTCATAATATAGAACCTTATAATACTTTCATTCCTTTATGATGATTATTATAAAATGTAAGTCTTTCCGCACTATACGACGTAAATGTGAATAAGTTCCAGTAATTGTTTTCATTACCTGGATAAATATGTTGTTTTGTTTTTTTCAAAATTGACACGTGCTCAAAAGTCAAGATCTAAAATTGGAGTTATATGATTCATATATAAGATATGTAAAGAAAAAAAAAAGATCTTGAATTTTTTTGACACTTTGTTTAACGGTATACGTGTGGTGATCGAGTGTCCACAAGGGGGGTGTTGGACAGCTGGCTTGGTCTATATATTAGAAGAGGATAAATATATGACATGCAGTTGCAACTGTCCGCCCTTAGTCTCTCGTCTGTCACAACATAAGTTTTGCTGTGCACCAGGTAACTTTTCATGTACACGCCCTATAACTCATATGACAATATGAGGGCATAGCAAAACATGGGTCAGTCAACAAACTTTGAAATATTAATTTTAATTTTTTTTATTGGTTTTTAGTTCTTTCATACAGTGACTCTTCAGCATGTTGCACTTTCTATTTGTTTATATAATTATACAAAGAAATTTTCATTTCAAAAGTTATTATATTGATCTATATATACCGAAGTACTATTTGTAGCCGATACTATATTATATTATGCACAAAAGATAAAAACTATTGTTGACATACGTGTACGATGAGTTAATAACAAATTTAAAGTTTTTTTTTTTTTTTTTTTTTTTTGTTTGTAATATATAGATTATTTCTGAATCTATATATGAAAAAAACTATAAATATATATTTCAGTTTTTGGAAAAAAGTCTATATTAATTAAAATGGAAGTTCATGGAAGAAAAGGTGTTTTTGTATAGGAATCTATATATAAATGAACATTTGAGTACTATATATTTTGTATATTATGTATAATAAGAAAATTAGCTGGTCAAATTTTGTTATTTTAATTTCTAAAAAAAGAAGGTTTCATATCAAATGATGACATCACAGTTTATTTAGCATATTTATTTTCATACGTAAATTTATGTATATATTATATAATTTATTGGGGTACCGATCATATATAACCTAACTGCATGAATATGTATATTCAGTCCGTATATATAAAAGAATGCAAAGGGACCATTTAATAATTTGGAAATGCTTAGTTTTTGTCAAAATCATGTTATATATTACAGTCAATTATTAATTGTTTATACTATTTTTATTTTTAATTCTATTAATCGAAAGCATCTTGAGTGCGTTGTGCATAATACATTACATATATTAATATAATAATTGTCATATAATACATATATAACAAGAAATTAAAATAAAATATAGCCTCAATAAATCTTATATAGTTTTAAAACTCTTGACATTGCAAATATCCATATATGATGATACTGCATAATTATATCAATTATGATTTTATTTTTCTCCCGGTATTTCTTATGGATCGTCGTAAAAAAAAAAATGATGGTTAAAAGCCTTGTTGAAAAAAAAAGGTAATATATCAAAAGAGTATACCATTTATAGGGACTATTTTAGTGAAAATTTTACAAATCTTTAAGAGAAAATGCTTGCCTTCATTAGATATGATAATCTGACATTTAAATTTAACTCATTTGTAAACATGTAAGATGAGATTTTAAGTTCTATGGAATTCAAATTGATGACAAAACGTAAAATTGTAAAGTGTTATATACTGTATGTCAAAAATTTTATGTACTAGTACTA